>CM062804.1:649713309-650335044 GCA_031772625.1 Pinus tabuliformis
ATGTGGTCATTTCATGAACCGGTGATGCAGAGTGAGGAGTTGAGTGAGTGAGGGAAGGAGGGAGATGACAAGCTACTATTACATATGTCATTTCGACCAGTGATTCCAGTCATTCATGAGATATATTATATATGTCATTATGCATGAATGAATGAGATATGTCATTCTATGATGAATGAGATATGTCATTATGCTTTCTTATAGGCGTACTTCCTTGATGCTTATTGGGTGGCCCTCTCAAATAAGTAACTAAAGGTTGTTCGATATTAAAAGGTCTGAGACCGGCTTCCCTGATTACGCTTTCGAGTCGAGGTACCGCAACATAGATAATATCTTTCAATCATTCCGCTACTAAACTCAGGCATTCCGCGACTAGAATGTGAGCCATTTCTTCATGCACAATGGCATATATAGTAGGCTCGATTCATGCATCTGATCAACCACCGCAACATATATAATATAGTGATGGACTTTCGCTAATGAAAGAAGGCATTTCCCTATGTGATCCATTTCTTCATGCATAATGACATATGCCCATAGCAGCATTTTCTGGTGTCATTTCGCGAGTCATGCCATAATGACATATGCCCATACACTACGATCTGACAAAGAGAGGATGCGTAAGCAGGCTCGACCATAATCCCCCCCCACCCAATAAGTAAATTGAATCTTGACTATGAGGAGGTACTTTTGCTAGCTGGAGATAGATTGATAGCGGATAAGGTAAGCCCTTCTCAACCTGCGAAGATATATATATATTAGATTCTCCCTTGCCGCCATCCCTGAGTTCCTGACGTCCTTAGCTTCAGGAAAGGCCTTAGCTGAAAGAATGAGTTTCCTCCCTTTGTAGAAAGACTATCTATAGATAGAATGTTGATAGGGTATTCTTTCCTTACCTGCCCTATCTATGATCTTATTCCTTACGCACAAGTCTTAATTAAGAAAAGGTGGAGCTTGTCTGCTTGCTGTGAGTAGGGCCTTCTCGTTCCTGCTTGAAAGTGAGTGTGAAGACGAAAGGAATCGGGACGAAATTCCGGTGTTGATGCCATGATGGCGCAGCCTTGAGCGATATATAAGTGGAGTAAATCCATTGCGGTAGAGTGATGGCGTCTACTATCTCTCCCCTTGCTTAACGCCTACAGATTGGTCTCCTTCTTGATCCCAGACCATGAAGAAACCTCCCTGTCCAAGATGGCATGAAATAGTAGTAAGGCAGGGGCTGCTTCTTTCACAGTGTTGGATCTACCTTCCGAGGTCGAATTTAGATATGATCCCCCATAATAAGGCCAGTAGAAAGGTGAGATAGTTCCTTCCTGTACTGGCAGCAAGAAAAAAGAAAGTGAGGCACGGAGTGAAAGCAATATCTTCAGTATGGACCAGCACCACATCCTTCATGGGTAATCGCCATATGGGTTTTTTGTCGGGTTTTCATGCTTCAAATTGGTAGGTTGATCGGAATCAGGGCGGGTAAGAATGGTTGGTTCTCTCATAGGTCCTAAGGTTTGCATGTTGAGGTAGGTTCGATAGCAACGAGGTGGGGTGGTTCGGCAAAGTCTTTAGCATCTGAAACATTGTTTTGCCAATTAAAGCCAAGCCAGCTCTTCATCTGATCCAGGAGGGTTTATGGGCCCAATCCATCCGATCCAATCAAGAAAGAAGTAAGACGACCATCCATGCCATCCATCAATTGGTAATGGGGAGCAAGGGGCGTTATATCCAAACTATACCGACGGTTATACGGCTGATGGGACCCACGGGCAAGCAAGAGCGGTCGTTCTCTTGTCCGGGGGGGACGGAAACAACAAGGGCAGGATGGAGCAATGTTCTGGACAAAGAGAAATGGGACTAGGGGGGCTCTTATCGGAGTTTGCAACCTCTTATCGGAGTATGCAACACCTCTGTTTTGGCATGCTGAGCTCTGAGGGAATAGGGTAGGGTAGGTGATCTGACCTTCACTCAAGCTAGGTAGGCATGAGTAGACTAGTGTACCAGATGAGTTATGATAAGTGGGATGGCTTGATTCACTAGGTAGGTAAGAAAGTAAGCTAAGAAGTAGTAAGAGGGGTAGGAATGAACTAGGCTATTCATTGGTTCGATCTGATGGAAAGAAGGCTGCTAATGACCCAATCAATCTGTCTGTCAGGCTGGAATTAATGGAAAGGAAGGCAAGGAAGGGACGTAGTCACTCACTCATTCATATGGGTGAAGGTGCGTTAGTACACTCAACTGTCAAGGGCGCCATCGCCCCTACTCCTTTATAGGGGTCACTCACTCATTCTGATGGGTGAGGGTGCGTTAGTACACTCGACTGTCAAGGCCGCCATCGATTTGGAAGCTTGTCCACAAAGGGTAAGGATGCTAAGTAGGCTCTTAGACCTCAGAAGGGCGAGGGGTAGCTCTAAGACTCATTAAGAAGGCTAGGGAAGGAAGGTGGTGCTTATTGTTGGATAATTACATATATAATACAATCATTGAATTAGTACTGCTTTCGTTACTTTCTTTGGTACTGACTGGGACAAGAAACTTGCTGGTCGATGAAACCCCAGCTGGCAGAAGAAATGACACAGGCTAGGAAAAGAAACAATGGTTGGGACAAGAAACGGGCTTATGACTTGCTTCAACTTAGATATGCCTGCCCTCTACCTTGACGGAACAGCACTCGACCTATAACTCTAACTCTAACTCTATCTTGACCTTGAACTCTAGCTATACCCTCTACCGATCTTCTCTACACGAACTACCAATACTCGATACTATACCGAGAGAGACTCTAACCTCTCTTAGTGAAATGAAAGACAGACGTTATGTGAAATCCATGAAACACAGACTGATGTTCAATGAAACACAGACTGACATTCAATGAAATAGTTCAGTTCAGTCCATGCCTGGAGGTCTTTGCCATACAGGATGAGCCATTCAGTTCAGTTCATGCCATATACAGTGAAAGGAGAGACCGGTAAAAGGAAGGAAGGAAACCCCGTTCAGTTAGAGGGATAAAAGGTAAAGGGTAAGGGACGAAGTCGTTAGTGCCGGTCTTTCTAATAGGTAAATAGTGATACCTCCTAAGCGCTTCATTCAGTTCATAGTATAGGGCATATGTCTAGGTCTCTAAGTAGCAAGTAGTAAGGAAACACTTAAGTAAAGTATAAGGGGAAGAAGGTAAGGTTGTTTCATGCTATCAATGCCATGCAATGAATTTTGTTCGGGTTAATAGCTCTCCCTTTTAAGTGCTCGCTTCATTCAGGTATAAGGGAAAGGGAAGTGTTTCATGCCAGCCATGCCATGCTATTCTGCTCGGTTCTCTAGCTATTGTAGTTGTTGTACCGTACCTTGCCTAAGTGCTTCTTCATTAATCCGATTAGTATAGGGAAGTAGTTAGGAAACACATAAGTGAATAGGTAAGGGAAGGTTGGTTTCATGTCAGCCATCTCCATGCCATCCCGCCTGGGGAATATAAGGGGTTCCTAGCGATACCTTCTAAGCGCCCGCCTCATTAATCAAAATAGTATAGGTCTCTAGGGGGGGCAGGCTGTAAGAGTAAAGCAGCATAGTAAAGGGTAAAAGGTTGTAAGTGCTTGCTTGCTGTCCCCTCCTATTCTATTCCTGGTTGAAGCAAGTGTTGTTGGGTGATACAGTAAGTGTAAAGTCTAGGTTTGGTTGATCCCGTCCGGAAATATAAGTTGGATAGCAATCCCACCCGACTAAGCGATTCATTCCTCAAGTGTCTAGGGCAGGTAGGTCTAGGTCTACCGATGGGTAACTAGGTGGTGTGTAACCAAGGTAGGGGGTGGTTTCATAGCATGCCATGCTTACCATACTATTCCTGACATCATCAGTTGGGCAGTAGTCCCTCCATCATCCGTTCTAGGGTGAAAGCATTTAAGGTAGGGGTAAGGGTGAGGTTGTTTCATCCCATCTCATCCTGCCCGGGGTAAGCCTATAACTGTACCTCCTAAGCGCTCGCTTTCATTCAGCTGTGATATAGGGCTAACAGGTCTAGTTCTTAAGGTGGATAGGTTTATATGGTAACGCATAATGGGTAAGGGCAAGGGTAAAGGGTTCATGACTAGCATGCATGCCTCCCCTCCCTACGAAGCATTCCTAGCTGATGCATTATAAGTAGTAGGGTAAGGTTGGAAAGAAGAGCTAGACAAGACACTGAATTCTCCTTGCAAGAAGGCCGGTCTTTTCAAACACAATCTCCACTCGATTCAATTGGCAGGTTCAAGGTGGAACTGGGCTTGGTGCATAAGGAAGGCTATTCAACCAGACCAGTAAGTTGTTGGTTCAAAGAGCGTCAGATGGCCTAATTCTTTGATTGAGCATCACTATCTATCCTAACCTTCTTGTGAAGAAAAGTTGTTTCTACTTTGGTAATTGAAATCCTCTACCTTACGGTCGAGCCATGCTGTAGCATCCTCTCCCTTACGGTCGAGCCATGTTGTAGCATCCTCTCCCTTACGGTCGAGCCATTCTGTAGCATCCTCTCCCTTACGGTTGAGCCATGATGTAGCATGATGGTGGCCTGTTAGTCGAGCGATTTTCATTCCTCTCCCTCTCCTTAACAGTCGAGCCGATGGCGGCCTTATTAGTCGAGCGTGCTATGCACCCTGCCGGTCCTGATGGTCTTTAGGCCTTACAGCACCTCATTCATCACCATAAGAGTAGCCCTTATCACCCTTAAGCTAATGGTATTGTAGAATCTTTCAATCAAATTATGGAGAACATTGATTCGTCCAGCTATTAGTAATAAAGCCATCTATTTCAAGTCAATTATATCTTATATGGTTGGCTATTTAGTAGGCTAGTATCTATTCGCTCGGTAGCAGTAACCAAGCATGATTAAGAGGGACAAGTCATAAGGAACAAGCTATTGGGTGCTACAAGGAAGAAGGCTAGGAGAAAGAAACAAGCACCTACAAGGAATATGGCACCGTCTGGGACCTAAGACCCTATGGAAACGTCTGGGAAAGTCTGGCACCAACCATTAGATATAGCTGACAATCATCAATTTATAACCACGCCAATTGCCCGCGCCTTAGGCCATTTTTGATTATGAAAGCTGCTCTCATCAAGGGTCTAACATGGATCCGGATCCTCAAGATTGAATTGAGCATCAAAATTTATGGAGGTCATTTCATCAAACTTTCCAATTTCAGACTGTAGATAAAAGTAGGTGGAGGGATACAATTGGTAAGCTCCACAATCGTACATGAGCCACCCTACCATAATGGAATTGAGCCACATGATTTTGAAGAGTCAGAATGTCCTGTAAGATCTGCTCCCTCCCCTACTGCACTTAGGGCAGCTCCCTTCACTGCTGCCCCCACTTCCGGCCTCTATCTCTTACTTTGTGGCTAAGTAAACTAGGTCCACGGGATATGCTTTCATTCCAACTGGATAATATGGAACTGAATCTCCCAATGGAAATGATGTGTGCAATTCGACTGTGTAAGCTATGCAAAGTGCTTAGTGCTAGTTACTCGCTCCAATCAGAGTTACCACCTACCGATAACTAGAAAAATAGACCGATGGTTGGAACTGAGAAAAAATGTGACATACTGTCGCTACCTCTGCTTCTGGTGGTGTTGTTGCTACTACTGGTTCTGGTTCTACCTGGTTAAAGCAAGCAAGAGAAAAATGGCTAGGCTATACAAACAGGGCTATCAACCTAGACATAAGCACTTCTCAACTAGCACGAACCAACTGAGCTATTCACATCATTCCAGCGATGAACACCACCCAAGATACACTGATCAAGATATAGATACCGGAATCAAGCAGGCAATATAGACACCGCCGAGCTCACTAGATAAATGGAAGGATACTGAGGAACAAAGATACCTTGATTAAGCATGCAGTTGATACATGGATCAACATCGATCAAACAACATCCATCGATCTACTAACACCAATGATCAACAGGAACAACAACGAAGCAATCAATAGAGATCTACATTGATAAAGCAAGACAAACTAATCTACACCGAGTTATCATCATCCAATCACCCCGGATCAATCGATCTAAACCAATGAAGACACAAAAATGCAGGAGGAACCACACTGATACACTGGTTCATCATGGTGTAAATGGTAGAGTTCATATCGTATTAGAATTACCATATGCTTCTCCCTGCTTAAAAGAGAGATTAGAGTATGTGATGTTATATACTATGCACTCTTCCCACTTTTATGAGTCATGATGCTGGTTTTTTTTGAACACATATCCTCCCTTGGTAAATGTGTAATAGAGAACCTTAGTTGGTTAGGTGGTTGAAAGCTGTAAATTAGGCAATGTTTGCTATACGTTGTGTAGTGAAGGATGGAGTATGTGCAGTAAAGTTCTGAATAGCTAGCTTGAGGTTTTGTTTCTAGAGTTAGAGAAGGTTGTTGAAGAGGTAAGAAAGAAGATAACGATGAAAGTGTCTTTGCTGAGCTTAAGCTTAGTGCAGTTAAGTTAGAGTTTATTACAGTTTAGTTAGCTAGAATTTTAGTGTTTTCATGAGTAAGAAAGCCTGCAGCAGTTCACCGTTAGTTTAGTATTAGTTCAATGCTAGTATTAGTGTTAGTACAATGTTAGTAGCAGTTCAAATCCATTTTCATTAGTTTCAAGTGCCTAGTATAAGCTCTATTAGCTAGAATGTAAGAATCAGCAATTGTTCAATGTTAGTGCCAATAACAACAATTCTTGTAAGTATAGGATAATCTTATTAATATATTCCTAATACTAATAGATATAATATGACTAATATTCCTAATCTATAGTCTATTCCTAATCTTTCTAATATAGTCTAAGATATCCTAAGTATAGTCTAATAAGTAAGTATCCTCCTTCTTTCCTTATAGAGTGATATCCTCCTTTTATACCAAGCTATATCTTCCTTATAGACCATAGAGTTATAGATTACTGTTAATAAGGAGTTAGCTTACGAAGAAGATACAAGGTATATAGTCTATGTCCTAGCTTAAGAGTCTGGTTATATCGATGTAGTATTAAGTGTAGTTATAGGAGCTACGTTTAGTTAGGATAGTCTGATGAGTTAAGTCTAAGATTCCAAGGAGATCCTAATGATGGAAGAGATGACTTGTTGTTAGGAGTTCCTAATGGGATACCAACACATAGTGTCAAAAGCCCGGCCACATACGAAAGAAAAACACTTTGGCTCATGCAAGTAGGGGACCCTTTTTTTGAAAGTAGGGGTAACAGGGTGCTTAGTCAAACTTGCACCTCTTCAGGGTGTGAGCGTTGTTATTAAAGAAATGGGTAACGTCACGAAAGCTGCCAGAATGAAGTGATCCAAGGTGTTGAAGGCTTACACAGTGGTGTTTAGGGTTGATACCATGTAAGCTATTGTTTAGTTTACAGTGGAAAGCCATAAAGTAGGAGTTCCGGAGTGAGTTCATTCCACCAATCTTCAAGTGAAATAAATCTTCCAGTTTATCCAAGCTTGAATGTAGTTTCCCAAATTCATATAGTTCGATACTGAATTCATTCACTTCGATCCTAAATTCATTCACCAAGTTGAGAGAGAATTGCATGTGTTCTTTATAGACGATGCAGTGTCAATCTCCATCAGAATCAGAATCTTCATCTTCAGGCGCTTCATTTTTCTTTTGCTAGCAGAAAATCCTAAAATCATCAAGCTTTTCTCGCATAAATACTATTTCATTTCATTCATTGATACCAAAAATTGACCTTTTTTATGAATCTCCCCCTCGAGAAAGTCCCTACCTTCATTGGTAGCAACATCAAGTATCTGTAACGTTGCAGTAGTCCCTAGCCATTAGGTTATCACCCTCCTCATGGTAACCATAAGTTCCGTTACAGTTGCCATAACAGTTCCATAAGTGGCCAAGGGTGAATGCAGCAAAGGTATTGTTGTGAGTCAAACCGGTGGCCTCCCTATAGTTAGAGATGAAACGCCAATAAATGTGAATAGCCTGTGAATGGGAGTCAACCAAGTGAGAAGCAGGGTAGTATGAATAAAAGAGAATGGTGTAATGCCTTAGGTAGACTAACCATACCGACCGATGAGTAGATTCATTCATAGAGATGTTGCAAGCAAATGAATCTTATTTATGTTGTTCCATGATTCAATTTGATAGTGATTTTCGCCCTCGAGTTTGGGATTCGATCCCAAGTAGAAAGTGCATGTGGTCTTATCATATGATGCATGCTATGTGAATCTCGTGTTATAGCTTCTTTTTGTCCACTTCTTGCAGCCTGTATAATCGATCATACTTTTGTGTGACACCTATATTTTGGTTGAATTTGTTCTTAAGCCTCGTAATGAATATTTCTTTCACGATTTTGGTATTATTTTTGGTATTCTTTTGCTACTTCATTCTATCCTTGAAGACTTGAACCATTTTGGACCTTCTCTCGCTGATGAATTTCACTAATTTTTCACTCATTTCATCTTATAACTAATTGGATTTCGTTATGTTTTCTTTTGGATTGGCTCCTGCTACTTCTTACGCTTGGTAAACTCTTTGATCTGTTGGTGGATCTGGATTAGATGCTACTGGTAGATCTGTATCCGGGTAAAGGGAAGCTTGAATTGGGTCTTTCAAAGCATAAACTGGATCTCTATAACTACTATTACGTTCCTTATAGTTTGTCATTTTCACCTTGGCGGAGGTTTTTCAAGGTTTCCCTCTGTTTGGTGTGGTATTCTAGTTTGTAGGGTGGGTGCCCGGTTGTTAATAGTAAAGTCAAAGGTAAAGTCAGAGTAAGAGAGCATTGGCTACCACTCCATCCACTAAGCATTGAATGTCGTATATAACATCCAAAAGCTCTTCTCTCTCTTCTTTGCTCCTGCTACTTAGGAGGCTTGGCACGTCATCATGGTGCCCTCCTTTCTCCTTGAGCTTTCTCTTCTCTTGTAGCTTCACTTCTATAACTGCAACCCCCGTGATGGCCTCTTCTGCTTCTGGCTTGTCCTGCTCTCGGACAATTTCCTCTCCTGTTAGTCGAGCCATGCTTACGCATCCTCTTCATTCCTTTGTCCATCTTGTTACACTAAAAAATGTCACCATGACTATTTACAGTTAGTATGGCTCTATCAACAGTCATGCTATCCTCCTGGGCAAGTCTTATGCCTCTGCTCTCCATGTCAAACTCCAAAAAGAGAGAAAGTCTTTATAAATGTATTTATCTCTGGGTACGCAGGTTCTCTCAACCTTACCTGCGGGTACGCACCCAATGTTCAGAAAAGCTGCGTATTTGTACGCTCTGTATGTAAAGGGGTAGGTGCATCCCCCTGTAAAGGTCAAAATGCGCAAGTTTCATCTTCAAAATGTTACTTGTGGTAATTTCTAGAGCATTCTAGAAGGTTGTTCGACGTGTATTGAGCGCCTCCAGATGGTTCATGTACCCCTATCAAAGAGGAACTTATCCCATCAATAAGGGAGCTATCCCATCCAAAGAGGGGATTATCCCATTGATGGTGGACCTGAATAACTTCCCCTAGACCACTATAAATACAGGCATTGGGCCAGAAGGAGGAGAGGTTGGAAGCTAAACATTTCTAAGGGTAGATGCTGCTGGAATTAGGACTCCCATTTAGGAGCATGTGAGGAGAGATTGTCATCTTTGCTTGTTCTATTTGGAAGTGGGTGAGCTTTGTCAAAGTAAAGGAGAACTCTTGATGGACCCTGGGAGGGACTTGTACAACACCAAGGCTTAGGTTGTAATTGTTCCTTTTCTTTCCTATTAATGCAAATGAGTCCATTCTTCTCAATAACTTGTTATTTATGAGTTGTTTCATGTACTCATTGGTCTATGTGTTAAATATGTTTTATTCTATGAGATTATCAAGTGCTATTTAATCGTTTGATTGTTAGTGGATGCAGGTTTCAAAGTGAAGGAGGAGCTCATCCGGATCAGCAGAGCTGGACTGCTACAACAACGTTGGACTACAGGTAGGATCTAAACACTTGATTTCTTATATAGTAAATGCATGTTTAGAGAAGGATTGCTCTTGTTTGTCTTGTTTGTCACTAGAGAGTCTTAGGCTCCTAGGGAGGTTGGTTGTGTCTGCACTATCGACTTTTTCCGCCTGACAAATTGGCGACTCCACTGGGGAATCCATTGATGTGAAAGTCTTTTCCTTTGTATGCAACTTTGATCTGAGAAAAGTCATTTCTTTTCTGGTTTTTGGCTCTGTGACTTTGTTTTTGGGTGGGTTAGCTTAGGGTTAGATTGAATTTAATTTTTCTTGGTTTTTTCAGTAGGACGCACCCTCTGAGTATTGCACAGTGCATACGTGTACGCACTGTTGCTGTGTGCACAGAGCGGGCCCGCACCTGGCTTAACTGGTTGCCTGCGTCCCCTGCTAAAAATTAAGAAAATTTCATTTTTTGCATTTTTTCTCTTAGATTTTGCTTTTTCTTAGTTTTTACTGCCCAGATTCATTAGTCTCTTGTCAAAGATCTTCACCTGAACTTGTTTCGTTAGCATTGAGTGTTTTAGTGGATTTCATAGAAGTTTAAGCCCTAGGGTTTGATTTTTGAGTAGGTCTTGTAGTGACTTTGGCGGAAGAAGTTGTCAAACCTTAGATCTCTCTGGTTTTGTCAGCATTCTTAGAAGTCAGACCTGTCATAAAGTCTACCTGTGAGAGTAACTTACCTTTGAGTTGTCTCTTTGGAAAATTTCGAAGTACTTGTTGATTGAGTATTGAATTCCATTTTACAAAAAGAACAAAAAGATTTGAGTTTTGTTTTGACTGGTCTTTTGATTCTGCATTAGCTGGTCCTTGACTTGATTTTGGTCAAGTAAAACAACCTAGAATCATCCTTGTAGGCTTTTGCCTCGTTAGGTTTGCTTAGAGTAAATTTCTTTTTGATTTGCTTGTGAGTCAAGTTTTCATAGATTTTATCGCTTTTGAGATTGATTTTCGTTAAGATAGATTTATATGCTTTATTAAATAAGAGAAAATACAAAAACATCTCCTTTGAAAAGTTTTGTTTCAAGTAGTTTTGAAGAGTTTTGAAAGAGAAATAGTTTTCGTGCACGTAAGGAGTGGTCATGTTTGTATGCTTGGAAAGATAAAGAGAATTGTTTCTTTGATTGTCTTTACTAAGAAAGTTGTTTTCTATAAAATTTTCATTTCTCAACTCTCTTAGTTAGAAATTTCATTGAAAGAGGAAAGTAGCGTAAATCATCTTAGGTGCATCTTTGTAGTGGTTTGAGTCGAGTCTACACACCATTGGTTTCACTTCCGATACCTTTTGTCTTTAAGAAAAACCATAAAATTAACGCTTAAAGTAAAATCAACGTAGTAACTTTTATTTACTAGGGCTCTGAAACACCAATTTAGATCAGGCTAGTGTCTTGGAGTAGGAGAGTAATTAACTCTCCAAGACAACAAAACCAAACAAGTAGCTTACCTTGTGATAGAATAAATCCAATTGTCTCATTTGTACTCTGGGAAAGCTCCTCTTAAAGGAGAAGCACGAGCTCGTGTCCGAACCAGTGAGGGGATCAATCCCCCCTCGTTGGGAACGATGCCGGACACGCACGTATTACAAATGGTAAACCTCGGATTAACCATTGTCGAGGAGCTAGGGGTCACTTGTCGGTAAACCTTGGATTATTGTCAAGGAACCGGCAAGGGGATTGAGCTTGATACTCTGCCCTTGCGTGCTGTCGGAGTGTAGACTGTTCCCCCAGGTGCATTTGTTGCGGTTGGTAACCTTAGTGACCATTATCTTTAGGATTCTACTGAGGTGACGGTGGAGGGAAGATCCCACTGTACCTGGAGCAGACGTCGGCTAGACTCACTTGGATTTTCCAGGGGATTCACTTCACTCGAGACGGTTAAAGTGGAGGAACTTGTGTCGGTCTATTCATTAAGCAGGTTGCCGGGGTAACTGTTCCACCCGCCACTTTTGTACTGAATCCGGCGATGTTGGGTTTCATCACCAACTAGCGTTTTCGGTCTGGAAGGCTACTGTTTGTGCTTGGTTTGACGCCCTAGATTCCTTAGGCGTGTGATTCAAATTTGTTTGGTTCTTTAGAGACTGTAGGTGGTTTGATTTGAGATTTTACTTTGTTTTCGTGTGTAGTAGTTAAAAGTTTTTAACTGTGGCGGAATTACCGAGACAGTCCCGTAGACTTCGGGGCCAGTCTCCTGAAGTTGTTTCTGTGGCCGAATTGTTGAGAAGATCCCGTAGACTTAGGGGTGAACCTCCTCGAGACGACCCCAGTAATATAGAAGGTTTAAAGGTCCTTGTAACTCCTCCTAGTGGCAGTAGAGTAGGTTCACCTAAAGAAGGAGAATCTTCCTTGGTAGTCCATTCAGATTACCAAGGTTTAGAGATAGGTTATAATCTCGAAGCTGTTACAGTTTCTGAGCTTGTTGGTAGTTTTTCGTCTGCTAGTGATACAGGCGAAGAACCTGAAATATCTAAACCTGTTACTCTGACTTCTAGTGTTCCGGATTCACCAAGAGTAGAATGAGTTATCACCGAAAATCTTCCTGCTGGTCTGATTTCTATCGAAGAACTTGCTCCAGAGGAAGAAATAGGCGTCTCTAACCTTGAAGATCAATTGACTATTGAGCTCAGGGAGCGTGAATCTATCTTTTACAGTCCTCCTAGAAGTACTACTTGGTACCTTTCGTTAACCAATTATTTAGACAACTCAGGGGTAGGTTTTTCTACACCTCGTACTCCCTTTCCACCTGGAGGTATTTATACTCCTGTAAATATGTCTGGTCAGTCGTCCGTGTTTACTCAAACTCCTGAATCTTTCTTACACGGCGGTCCTTCTGTTCCCACCGGGTATCAATCACTTTCTGGTACCTTTGCGGGGGCATCTCCTCAACCCATTGATCATGGGTTATTAGCTGGAAACAATGGTAATATACCATTGGGTGTAGGAGACATTTACATGATGTCAGGTTCAGTTCCTGTTTCCCAACCTCAAGGTGGCCAATTACCGTCTGGGGGGCAGCCTCAGTTAACGCCTGGGGGGCAACCTCAAGGTACAAAATTCGTGTCTGGGGGACAACCTCAAGGTTAGTATGTACCTATGGTGCAATACATGCCTCAAGGTCAACCCCAGCCTCAATATGTACCCCAGGGTCAACCTCAGTATCAATATTTACCCCAAGGATGGCAACCGCAAGGGTATCAACCCCAAGGGTATCAACCTCAAGGGTATCAACCTCAAGGTCAAGGTCAACCCCAGTATCCGTATTTACCTCAAGGTTATCAACCTCAAAGTCAATACTCGAGTCAAGGTTATCAACCACCTCAAGGTCAATCATATGTTCAAGGTATGGGAACTGCACCTTTCAATTATCAATCCTATCCTCAATCCGGTTACGGATCTCAGTATCCTCAACCTGTTACGGGTCAATACCCCGGAATGTTAGTATGGGATCCATCACAGGGTCAACAGGTGTTGCGGCCAAGTATACAGTTGGTACCTCAAGCTGGACAACCTGTAGTTTATGGTCCACCCCAGCAACCGCAACCTGTCCAATCAAATGTTCAAACTTCTGTAACTTCGGTAGTTACTCAGCCGCCAATTGCACCTAGTACTCCATCTCAAACGGTTGCTGCAACTACCGCTACATCTGCCGCACTTACTTCTAGAGTATCGACGGCTCCAGTTTCTACTGTCTCTGTAACCACTCCTCAGACATCTTTACCATTGTCTGGATCTACGATTCAAACCACGGTCCAGATGCCTATAGGTCAGCCTGGTATAAGTACGGTTGTCACTACTCAACCTCAATTTGTTCATCAACCGTACCAGGGACAGTACCAACATGGGCAAGCTGTCCAACAGCTGGTTTACCAGTATCAACCGTATCCTGGGTACACTTATCAACAACCTCAACAACCCCAGTACGGTCTGGTTAATCCTAGTTTTCCAGGAGGATATAATATCCCTAATGTGACTCCTGTTCCTAGTTATCCTGGATATCCTCCTCCTGGGACTGGTCTTGTGACCCAGAGTTTTAGAGATCCTAACCGGCAGTTACCGTTTATCGCAACTTTGGATTTACCAGACTTGACGCGCCTAACGAACGATCCAATTCAATATCTTCTGTTCTGGCCGCCAATGCCAAATAAGTTTCCCAGTGATATACCCAAGTTCGAAGGTAAGTCTGGAGAGGATCCGTCCAATCATGTGATGACTTACCACCTCTGGTGTGCTTCAAATTCTATCTCGGATGATTCGATCCGCTTACGTCTTTTCCAGCGTACACTCATTGGTCTCGCAGCCAAGTGGTACATTGAGTTACCACGGGCCTCTTTTTACAATTTCAGCCAGTTAGCTACCTCGTTCTTAACTCACTTTCAGTTGCCGGTTAGATACGATAACGACACAGAGTTACTAACTTCACTAAAACAATCAACGTCCACGTATATTTCTGATCACATTCATGAGTGGAGACGTCGAAGAAGGTTAGTGAAAGTTTTTATCCCGGACCAAATCTTAGCTAAATGGTTTGTTAAATCATTATTACCGAAGATTACTGAAGATGTAGCTAAGGCCGGAGTAGTTACTGAGGAGCAAGTCATTGCTCAGGCACAGTACCTTGACTTAGTTTACACTCAGTCGGGTACGTTACACGAGAAGATTCCAGATCTTCCAAAATCGAATCAAATCGCTGCTGCTCCTTCGGGATCTCATGCCGCTGATGGTATGATTGGTATCGTGAATACAAAGAGCAAGAAGAAGTCTTCCAAGGCTTCAACTACTCCTATAATCACCTTGCCCGATTCCCCGACAGGAGAGTCTTCTCCTGAACTTTCCGCCGATATTCATGCTGTAGAGTCATCTACGGTCAAATCAAAAAACGGTGGGAAGAAGAAAGGAAAGAAGAAGGATAAAGCAGACAAGGCTCCGAAGGAGAAAACAGAAAAGTCGGAAACCAATGACAAAAAGCGCAAACCTCGATATCCTTGTCTTATTTGTGAAGAGGATCATTTTATGAGAGATTGCCCTCATCGGGCCGAGGTTGTGAAAATAGTCAAAGGTTCTCCCACTCCTGCGTGTTAAAAGATCCATTTCCAAAGCAAGAAAGTAAGATGATAGGTTCTTCCTTGACTGCCAGTGAAGAACCCATTTTGATGATGTCTCATGTGAGGATTGCGACTCGATCGCAAGATTATGGTAGTAAGAATCCTGTTGATGGTAAGGAAGCAGAATCTTCTCATTCTAACCCATCAACCTCAGCTCCTGGTTCCGATCCACTACAGATCGAGAAACCTAACCCGGATCTAGTAATCAAACCGCCCGCCAAGGGTGTACTTCGAAGGTCTGCTTTCAATCCACATGCGAGAGCAGCCCAGAATTACAACATTGTTGAGGACTTAGTTGTTTCACCCTCAGCAATGTGGCGTTAGAAGTGCTGCAATCATGCCCAGCACAACGAAAATTACTTTTTTCGGCTATCGGAGCTGTTGATGTTCAGGATCCGAACCTGATAATCTTTGATCTAGAAAATAGTACACCGCGTCTACCCCATCAAATGGCTTTCCAAATTCCAGTGATAGTCAAAAACAGACCTATTCATCGGACTGTGATTGATGAGGGAGCTTCTACGTGTATTATGTCGATTCAATGTTGGAGATCACTTGGTTCTCCTTCGTTCAACCAATCCCCGACCATCCTTAAGGCCTTTGATGGCCGTGGGTTCCGTCCTTTTGGTATTCTACAGGAATTGCCTATAGGGGTAGAAGGTAAAACCGTTAGTCTGGATGTGGAGGTGGTTGATGCCCCTCTAGACTACAACCTTCTTTTGGGTCGAAGTTGGTCATATGCTATGACAACAGTCGTTTCATCGGTCTTCAGAATAATAAAGTTTCCATATAACGGTAAGATCGTGACCATTGATCAGCTGTCATACTTTTCATCCGACCCAGCCTCTTCAGAGAGTATCCAGCATGTCGGTAAGACGACAATCCCTTATAGGGACGTTGGCATAGGTTTAGTTAAAGATTCTGGTTTACTGGGAACTTTTCCTTTCCCTCCAATCAACGCAGACCATTCATTTGCATCAATTCATATGATTACATCAGACAACATTATTTATGATGATCCTTGGATTGTCCCATCTGAATCTGAGATAGACTCATTCGGTGATGCTATGCCTTTGAGTCCATATGAAATTGCTTATGAAGCCGTCATGTCTTTTACCGACTCGCGTTCAACCGAAATCGACCAAATAAATGTGGTCAGTGAAGAATCACTTTTCACATCAACCTTAGAACGGATAGCGTTTCCCGAAGTCGTGTCATCTGACGAACAACTTCGTGAAATCCTAAGTGTAGACGATCTACCATGGGAAGATCTTCATCACAGATCTTCGTTTTTACCTAAGGATGATGCTTTTGAAAATGATTTTTCATCTATCTTTACCGCTGAATATGTCAAAGACACTCAGAATCCAACGAAACATTCTGATTCAGAGTTGAATTTAGGGAATATTTCTCGCACTATTCCCATTGATATTTCAGTAAAGCCCGGAATTGAGGAAAACATTCATATAGGTGCCTCATGTACAGAAGATGAAATCCAAACTTACAAGGCCCTATTCCAAGAATTTCGCGATGTGTTTGCCTGGTCTTACGAGGAAATGCCGGGAATCGACCCTGCCATTGTTGTTCATGAAATAAAGACCTACCCAGATGCTAAACCCGTCCGGCAACGGTTGCGTCAGATTCACCCTCGGAAAGCGGCTGCGATTAAAGCAGAAGTCGAGAAGTTGTTGAAAGCAAGTTTCATTTATCCAATCCCGTTAACGGATTGGGTATCGAATATTGTTCCGGTCAACAAGAAACAAGGAACAATAAGAATCTGTATCGACTATAGGGATATAAATCGAGCTTGTCCAAAAGACAACTATCCTACGCCTTATATCGATCAAATTATTGATGATTGTGCCGGAAGTGAAATGTTTTCCTTCATGGATGGTTTTTCGGGCTATAATCAAATCAATATTCTACCTGCCGACCAACCAAAAACGGCATTCATTTGTCCATGGGGGACATTTGCTTATTGCAAATTACCTTTTGGGCTTAAGAATGCCGGGGCCACTTTTCAACAGGCGATGTCTTATGCATTTCATGACATCAAGCACATTGTGCAACCGTACCTCGATGATTTGCCTGCTCATTCTTTACATCGAGCTGATCACCTTGTCCACTTACGAGCAATCTTTATGAGGTGTAGGCATTATCGAATTCAGTTGAATCCCCACAAGTGTGTTTTTTGTATAGAGACGGGTCGATTGCTGGGATTTGTTGTTTCAAAAGCCAGCATTCGCGTCGATCCCTCGAAGGTCGAAGCTATCATCAAATTGCCTCCTCCTTCGAGTTTGCGCCAACTCCAAAGTTTGCAAGGGAAAGCGAACTTTTTACGCCGATTCATTCCAAACTACGCCGAGGTCACTAAAGGTTTTATACGGTTGTTGAAACAGAACGCTCAATTCTTTTGGGATGAGATTGCCCAACAATGTTTTGATGCACTTAAACACATGTTGACCCATGCACTGTTGTTGCATCCTCCCAACTACAACCAGGACTACTTCTTATACCTCGCAGCTTCGCATTCCACCATTGGAATGGTGTTAGTTCAAGAAGATGAATTCGGAGCGGAACATGTGATATATTATCTTAGTAGGACATTAAACCCCACTGAGCTAAAATATTCGCATGTGGAGAAATTGGCCCTGGCAGCCGTTCAAGCTGTCCAGCGTTTTCGTCACTACATTCTTCTCCGTAAAACTACAGTTATTTCGGATTGCAACCCTATGATTTATATTTTGACAAAACAACTGCTAGGGGGCAAGTACTCTAAATGGATCGTTATCCTGCAAGAGTTCGACTTGGAGTTTGAAAAGTCCAAGTCTAAGAAATCCTTAGTTTTTGCGGAATTGATGTGTGATTTCCCGCATGCTGACACAGAAACTGTGGCAGAGGAGTCCATTGCGGACGAATCTTTGTTTCTTATCAGTACTTTAGATCCGTGGTACAGGGATATAATCATCTATCTCCAAACCCAAACCTTTCGGCCTGAAGCTTCAAAGTCGGAACGTCGAAAAATTTGGTTTCAATCCTAGCAATACAAGATTATTGGAGATACACTTTATCGCCGGGGGGCAGACTTAGTTTTTCGACGTTGTTTAACTCACGAAGAGGCTGAGAGGGTTTTGAATGATTGTCACTCTGGAGCATGTGGCGGTCATATGTCTGGGTATGCCACAGCTCAGAAGGTGTTGCGCGCTGGCTATTTCTGGCCGTCCATGTTTAAAGATTGTATCATTGCAGTCCGGAAGTGCCACAACTGTCAAGTGTTTGATCGCAAGATGCACGCACCACCTGCTCCTCTCCACCCTATAATTGTCGTTGGTTCTTTCGCCAAATGGGGTATCGATTTTATTACTTGTAACCCTCACTCGGCCGGGGGGCATGCGTATATCATCCTCGCGGTTGATTATTTTACTAAATGGGCCGAGGCGATGCCTACATTCGACGCAAGCGGCAAAACAACTGCAGTTTTCGTATTCAATCATATTATAACTAGGTTTGGTGTCCCACAAGCAATCATCACTGACCATGGGAGTCATTTTCGAAACACCATGATGACTGAGCTTACAAGCCAGCTTGGTTTGCACCACGATAGCTCTACTCCTTATTATCCGCAAGCCAACGGTTTGCTTGAGTCTATCAACAAAGTTCTGGTTATCATGATCTGATGAACCATTGGTATTCATCGGTCGAATTGGCACAACATGTTATTTTCAGCGCTATGGGCATATCGAACCTCAGTGAAAACTTCAACAGGGTTCACTCCTTTCCAGCTAGTTTATGGCTTGGAAGCTGTGTTACCCATTGAATGTGAAATCCCATCACTTCAAATGGCTGTCGAATTACTTCCAGCTACTTCCGAAGAGGAAAAGCGTTTATTATACTTAGCTAAATTAGATGAGACTCGACGTGACGCTGCATTGGCAATCGAGACTCACGCGAACCGAATGAAAGCTCAGTATGATAGAAATGTGACCCCTCGAAGTTTTTCGGAGGGAGACCTAGTGCTATTATATGATCAAGCTAACGATAAGCTAGGTGCTGGAAAATTCGTTCCTATGTGGCATGGACCCTACATTGTAAAGAGAAAGCTAGCAAAAGGGGCTTATGAGCTGGTATATTCTGATGGGGACTCTTTGGGTAAACCCAGAAATGGACTTTACCTAAAGAGGTATTATGCTTAAATGGTGGGTATGGAGAATTTTTAGTTAGGATAGGTTTTCTTTCTAGCTAGTATGTTTGTTAGTTTAATTAGTGTGCTTAGCTTAGAGAGTGTGTTTTTTGTCGTTATTCTGGCTTATCTTGGTTTTACTCTTGATATTGCAGATGTCGACGCCTCTCCAAACATACATCGGATTTGCTGATGGTGCTTGTCGTAGTACACGGAATATCTCTTCCGCAGCTTGGGTTATCTATTCGCCCTCTGACGAGTTAGTTTCTATGCATGGGGTAAGCCTCGGTCAAACGACGAACAACATTGCAGAATACAGTGCAGTGGTTGAATTATTATCTGAATCTATTTCATTTGGAATTCGACGTTTGATAGTGAGGTTAGATTCTGAACTTGTTGTATTACAGCTTAATAGAGTATATGCCATTAGAAATCCTGTGTTATTAAGGTTGTTTTTGAGAGTGCGTCTCTTGGAACGTGAATTTGATTACATTGAATATCAGCATATTCCAAGGTCTTTAAATACATTAGCAGATGAAATTGCTTCTCGAATGTTGGACAGACATTTACAATAATCATGCAACTAAATTTAAAAACATTTCATCACATATGTTAAACAAAATAAGCCGGTAATAATGATATATATATAGATAGGAGTGTGTCAAAAAATATACATCGTCTTCGATCATAGGTTGAAAAACACCTTATGATCGGCAAAAATGATAAGTACAAAAAGTCAAAAATGTCACATGTGTCTACAAAATGACCATCCAATCACTGGTGGTGCTCCCTATACGACACCACTGCATGGGCTACCTTACACAAGAACCTCCTAAACGGTCCAGGGACTGCGACTACATAGCGTTGAAGCCTGATAGGAATATCATCTATGGTAGTCTCAGGTATATCCACCGTCAGACGCTCTAGATCCTGCTCCAACTCAGCTAGTGACTCTGCAGCCGCGTCATGTGGAGCCGGTACCGGTGCAACTGGATGTCTCCTCTCAAAAGGCCGGAGGTTGGCTGGGCGCTGTTGTTATAGACATTTTTGTGCCTCGCATCATGGAGCATGAAATGTCAATAATTACAGGGATCCTCAGTCCCTAAACATGTTGTTCTTACCCCTAAAAGAACAAGGTCATCAAACAACAGCACTTCCAATCAGTTCTCCACCTGAAAACACTTCAAAACAGGCTTATTTTGGATCATGTCAGCTGCTTAACTGAGCTTCTGCGCTGTAATGCAACTGTCCCACTCTGTACCTGCGCTGGAAGTCAAAAGTAATGAAGGCTACCTGCGCTGGGCGAGATTGGCCAAGTGGCACAGTCATCCTGCAAGGTGTCAACTGCCCAGGAAGCTTCCAAACTGACACTTGGTTCATCAGATTCGCCTTGTGATGAGTAAGAGGTACTTGATCACCATGTGTAACCAAGGATCTCCAAGTGGACTCAAGAACTGAAGATTAACTGAAGAGGGAGAGGACACAAGGCAGCTTCATGTCAGTCTCAAGCTGACTCATCCTCTCTTCTTCTATCCTATATATAGAGCTCTTCTATGAGGTCTAAGGGGGCTGGAATTTTGTGTAAAGCAAGGAGGTGTTGTTGGATTACAGTTAGAGCTATTGGGTGATTGTTTTACTAGAGGTGAAGAAGAGAGTTCTTGCTGCTGGGGAGGTGCTGCTGGATTGGAGCCATCATTGGTTGTAACCTTCTCAGAACCCTGTTACTTCTATCAATAAAGTTTTGCATGTTCTCCTATATACTTGTATTGCATTGATGTATTGTATTTACATGTATATTTGATTCATCCTAATCCATGCTTCAGTTATGAGTACATGTATCTTGTAGTTTGCTCTCTTGTTTTGTGCAGGATCTGTGTGTAGCTGGACCGGCAAAGAGAGCAAGGAGCTGGGAACAAGAGACAAAGAGAGAGGATCAAGATCGACTAAGCGAAGGACACCAGGTTGGTTAATCATTTCTTCTTTCTCTCTGTACTTTCATAAAGGAAAACATCAAAGCTTTACTTTCAGTTGTTGCTAAAGACTGTCACCTTTAGAGTAGGGATAGGGTCATCCGCATCGGATACTTTTCCCCACAACAAACTGGCGACTCCACTGGGGAGCCTAGTATCTTGTTGGTGTTTGTAGTATTTTGCTATTCATTTCTTGAAGAAAAGAGTACCAAATCGAAAAGCTTTTGACTATATCAAAAGCGAAGTAGAGGGACTGCTACTCTTGCTCATTTGCTGAGCAAATTCAAGATTTGAAGAGCTTATCTACAAAAGACTCTTTACTCTTTGTGATAGATCTTCATCCTCTTGATCATCCCTTAGCCTGTACTTGACCTATAGCTTTTTATTTCATCAAAAACAGTGCATTTTTGAGCTTTTTATGACCCGGAAAACTTTGTAGACGAAACTCTCGTGAGTCAGTGCAGGCTGTCCACAGGCAGTCTGCATTACAGCGCAGGTACTCCCTTCGGGAACTGCGCTGAGAGTGAAATTGGCAGACTAGAACCTGCGCTGGTCCAGTTAGCCATTGTCTTGCTCAGTTTTCCCTTTGTGTCTTGGCCCTGTTTGCACTTGTTTTTGGCTGATTGCTTGCTGGTTATTGTACTTGTTGTAAGCCACTTCTCCTTAACATTATTCCGCCTCAGTTGTGTGATGAAACTGTGAATGTTCTTTCAGTATTTCTTGTTTCAGTTACAGTTTCCCATTGTGAAAAGCGAACCAGTATAGCTGTGGCCTCTTAGATCCTGAACTGTAAAAGTGTCTTTGTGATCTTTTGAGTTAGTTTTATTACTGTTCATGGCTGTTTGAGTTTGTTTGCTCTTCACTTTTATGGTTTGAATCTATACATTTCCTGTGTTCAAACAAGTCTATCATAAGGTGTCTTTTTGATTGTGGACAAGCTTGTTTATTTCTACTTGAAATTAGATTCAAAATTATACAACCGTTTCCTTTCTGTCTAGCATCAACATTAAGGATAACGAAAAGAAATACATGCATTGTGCATTTTGCATTTGACTGTGTGCTTGACGATTTAGGAAAATGTGCATTTTAGTGTGTGTTCTTTGATCTGTGGAAAAAGTTGTGTCCTTCTTTTCCCTCAAGTAGATTAAGGTTTTCAAAGTTGAAAGATTGAAAAGATTTGCTTCTCATTCTTAGATTGCATATAGGAAGTTGTATATATACATCTCGTGGCGAACCTGAAAGGCAAACTGTTAAGAAAGATCAACATTAAAATAAACTCAATTTACATAACAACGCTTTGGAATTTAACGCAAACATCTAGAGGTCTAGGTAGAGACGTGTTCCGGCGTCGTTAAACATAGTGACTGTCGATCTCTACGAAGGTGGGTGATTCCTCCTGAGAGTCGGTGGCACTAACACGGACTTGAGCTCCCGCGTACCGTCGCGTATATTGGGAGACCCCTATAGGCTTTTATCCTTTATCCTTAGGAAACCATGTCGGCCGCCCTACTGATCGCGATGCAGTGAACACAGCATTCACGAAGATCGACCACCCGTACCGTAAAACGTATTCTGTGGTTTCGCGAAAGGTTTGGCACACCCTCTGCCTAGATCTCCAGAGCAGTTTCTTTTGGCCTTTTTCAAACTCTATAATTGAAAAAGTCCAACCGAGCATTTGTCACTTCGGGCTCGTTAATACATCGAAGGCGACTAGAGTCATCTTTAGCTTTTTCTCGACTCTTAAAACATGAAAAAGCAAGTTTGTGTCTAAAAGCGTCGTTAATAAAATTTATTTTAAAGCGGAACATAATCACCTGTTATTCCCACGTTGATCTTTCAGTTGAAAAGTATGGAGCCCACCAACCAAGGAAGTAACCTTGGCGGAAGTCCAAATCCCTTCTCCTCTTGGGGAGATGTTGGTGCGCCTCATATGGCTACATTGTCGCTTCCAGGATTGACAATCGGCCTCCCTGTATGGCTCTTTTCAACTAATGTAGTCCAGATCGCCACTAATCCTGAGCATTCGAATCAACAGTCAGAACAATCTAGAACTACCCACCAGCCTTCCACTTCTTATAATACTTCCTCTGATCCTTCATCTTCGCAAGGTAAAGCTGGCAAAAGTCAGCCTCCCAAGGAGAAGAAGGAAAAGAAGAAGAGAGAAAAGAAGCAGAAGGAGCCTCTGGCGAAGGCGACTGGGGGCAAGCAGAAGAAAGCTGACAAAAACCCACACACTGCACCGACCGGGCCTAAATCGCCATGTGTCATTTGCAAAGGGATCCATTTCCATCGTGATTGTCCTTGTATTCCCCGGATACTAAGGGACTGGTCCCCAAGGTTGCACAATCCGGTAGCATCAACCTCTGGTTGTCATGTTGATTGCATTCCGTCGACTAGCGAGAGTGAAGGACGAAGAAGGGGACCAAGATCACCCTGTCTATTGTGTGAAGGTCATCATGCCATCCACAAATGTCCATTCTTAGATGAGGCCAAGAGAGTTTTGGAAGATCGCCCGGTGTCACCGGTGCGACTTCCACCTGGATATCAAAAACTCACGCCTAATCCCTCGATAGTTTAAAATCCGGTTGAACCGCTCAAGTGGTCAGCTGAAGTGTCGGTCATTGAGAATGAACCTACTGAATCCAGACCAGACGAAAGTCTAAAGGTCGATACGGCAGTTGGCCCGGTTCTTCCTTCAGAGGTTCTATCGTCCAATGACTCCGTCATTGAAGATCCGTCTTCAAATGACACCGTCGCCGAAGAGTCGTCTTCATGCGACACCCTCACTGATGAGAACAAGGATGACACCATCCAGGTTCTTTTCATCAGCACCGACTCCGACGAGCGTCAGGGCAATGCGCCCATTCCTTTATCGTAGGAAGGAACATCATCAGAGTCATATCCGGCCGTATATTCGGTCCCACCGCCAAGCAACCTGGTTGTATCCTTTGATTGGAATCAACTAGGCAGACCCCGGTTACCAGCCAGTGTACCATTCAGAATCATTGTCCAGATCTATAGAATGATTATGGCTGGTACTATCATTGATGAAGGGGCGTCTGTGAGTATCCTTTCCTCTGTTGCTTGGAAAGCACTGGGTTCCCCGGCGCTTTTACCTGAGTTGAGGAATCTCTCAGGTTTTGATAAAGGAACCAGTCGACCATTAGGGATCCTCCCTGATGTACCTGTTACATTGAAGGGGAAGACCGTCAGGATGAACGTGTTGGTAGTTCAAGGACCCTTGGATTATAACCTACTCCTTGGACGCGACTATATTTATTGCATGGGAGCGATAGTCTCCTCACTCTTTAGAGTAATGTGTTTTCCACACGAAGGAAGGGTGGTCAAGCTCGTAGACCAACTTTCATTTCCGGGATCTCGCATCGCAAATAGTCAAATACCAATCCTAAATGGTCTGTTCACTCAAGATTCGCCTCCGCCCCCGGTCCTCCTTCCCGATGAGCGCGAGTGATTCGGAAAGAAAGACTAGGACCCAGGGGGCATGCACCCTGGTCTGCTTCGGGCAGAAGAAACTCCGGGTATAAGACAGAATTTCCGCAGGAGAACATGACTAGTCCGTACCCCGTCCGTAGGAAGTGGGGTTGTTCTGGAATAATGATCTTTTGTAAAAGTTATGTGCTTGGGAATCATTCACCTTTGTCTAAAAAAAGTGGGCAATGCCCAAGTAGGAATTCCCTTATTACGACAAGTAGTCACCATCTTTAAATTCAAGCCTCGCCCATCGAAACATATGTTTTGAAGGATAAGCAGGGGCATTCTACTAAGAAGGAGACCGTATTGTTGTGACAGAGGGTAACCATCTTAGGACAACCCAATGATAGGCACCGCCGAAGAAAGAGATTGATCTGCAGCAGCAAATCGAACCGTCTTTGGAATAATAAGAAAGAGGCAAGCCTCCCTCAATAATACCAATGTTTTATCTTTGAGTAGTGTTCTTCTATTGTCACAAATAGTTGTTTGTTAAAAGTGGGCCGACGGGAAGCCTGAGTACTGCGTAAGAACCCTTAAAATAACGAGAAGACAAGTACCGTTAGCATTAGATTAGCAAGATGACAAATAAATGTGAACACCCAAAGAAAAGCAGAAGTAGGGGAGAGGAGGGGCAGCCTCGAAATTCTATCCTATACCTGGGGGCATGCAAACTTTCTGGAGTGCAAGCTAGGGGCGGTTATTTATCTGGTTTTAAGATTAGCCGTTTCCAAACTTGCATGAAAGAAAGCCTGTGGGGCAAAAGTAAAATTTGCCAAAAGTGAGCACAGCTGTGGTAAGGCATAAGCTCTATAAAAATTGGTCCTTACGAGAGGCGTTCTTCATATGACTGGTATATCGAGCAGTTTTAGCATATAGTTCATGCTCGTTAAAAAATAAACGCAAATCCGAGTAGTTTTAGGACTGAATTTATGCTCGTTAAAAAATAGAAAAGTGTGAGCAAAAGTTTCCCTCAGAGTTCAAGCTCATGGAAAAAATGAACCAGTAAATAACCTTTTGAGATCGTAAATTCATCAGCCATAAGAACCTTGATCGTGTTTTCATCCATCACCTCCACTGTTCATTTGGCCGATCATTCACTTCCATTTGTGTGTTTACCTCTTTTGAGAAACAGCTGCGAAGAGTGATTTCACCTAGCCATCCTTGTAACACTGCCGTGATTGGAAAATTCCAACCTGTACCTGGAATCTGTAGCTATCCCTGTTTATCACTCGTTCCTCAAAAGACGAGTCTTCTTTCAGCTCTTTTCACTGACTCGTAAAATATGAAAAGTTTGCCGAGTTTTGGCCTTCCAGCTCGTTAAATGACCGGAACGCTATCCCTCCTCTAAATTTTAATCTTTTTAGACCTGAGGGATTATTGCACAAAAGGATCGAGCGCTTGTCTTGTTCGGCTCGTTAAAAGTACCGAACAGCCCTCCCTTCTGTATTGTTTTATACTTTTTCGGACATAAGGGATTAGATGACGAAAAAGGAATCATGGAGTTGACTTTCTGTACCTTTTCAGACTCTCTAAAAATGAAAAGGACCGAGTTTTCTTTGTCGTTAGACTCGTTAAAATGATTAAATAGCGACAAACTTGTCTTTAGACGAGAACGAGTTTCCCTATCGCTAGGCTCGTTAAATCATAGCGATGGGCTTGCTCGAAGGGCAGGTTATAGAACAAGCATATGTTATCCTCCTCAAGCTTGACAAAAATAAAGAGGTACTGGTCAGAAATGACTGGGGAAAAATTGGGAGAACATCAAAATTTAATGGTAGCAAGTCACTCTTGAACATGACACTTTTCCTCCGTACCACATCGGGTTGGGTTGTCTCATTCACCGGTCTCATCACCATGGTCCTCGCCAAGCCATCCACATTTGGGGTAATGCTACCGATCCATCGATCAGTGTCGTTATATGTTCAAGAGGGGTCATTCTGAAAGTGTCAACCGTGTCCCATCCACTGCCATACATTATCCTTCATCCATTCATGATCGCCACCCTGAATCATATGTCACAGTTTGTTTTCACCTCCACTAAAGTCATTAGCTCCGTTCCGTGTCATTGATGTGGGATTCATTAAGGCCCTCCTTTGACGGATCGCTTCTTGTCGACTTCAGCTCATTATCCAAGAAGTTGATCTAGGAACACCCCCATCAGTACTTTGAAGCTTGCATGCCTCAATGGCAAGTTTCTCACTTCCGGCGACAGGTATACATCAATGACCTTCGACCAGAAGATTTTGCGTGGCGTTCGACGCCAAGTCCTTTATTCACGCCACGTGAATTGTACTGCAGTACCTTGAGGGTCATCGTCATTATTGGTGATTCCTCTCGCGCTTGTTAACGGTTTTCATTATTGATCGGTAATCAAACGATGTCTTTCCATGTTCGACTTCAGCACAATTCTCACATGGATCGACTTGTACTTAGAGTGAAGATCGAACGAGTTTGAAGACCCCGGATCTAGTTTCATCCATCCGGGCTGCGATATATATTCAGGAAATATAAAAGCATTTGCCATGTACATCATTGCAGCAGATGATCATCCTACTCAAAGGATGATAATTTCAGCAGAAAATTATCAGTCTATCTTCAGACGATCGTCTGTCATATGTACCAAAATGTATTTATAAAAAGTTGAGCATGGGAATGCCCGCCTCAGCTAGATCATGAGAATAATGATGAATGAAAAATAATGTATTGCATTGTATTGTATTACAGGGCACTCTCCTCAGCACTGGAACGAACTTCGGATCCTCTAGATAAAGCATTTCACCCGATAAACGGCCTCATACTTTAGGGGGCAACTGTTATAGACATTTTTGTGCCTCGCATCATGGAGCATGAAATGTCAATAATTACAGGGATCCTCAGTCCCTAAACATGTTGTTCTTACCCCTAAAAGAACAAGGTCATCAAACAACAGCACTTCCAATCAGTTCTCCACCTGAAAACACTTCAAAACAGGCTTATTTTGGATCATGTCAGCTGCTTAACTGAGCTTCTGCGCTGTAATGCAACTGTCCCACTCTGTACCTGCGCTGGAAGTCAAAAGTAATGAAGGCTACCTGCGCTGGGCGAGATTGGCCAAGTGGCACAGTCATCCTGCAAGGTGTCAACTGCCCAGGAAGCTTCCAAACTGACACTTGGTTCATCAGATTCGCCTTGTGATGAGTAAGAGGTACTTGATCACCATGTGTAACCAAGGATCTCCAAGTGGACTCAAGAACTGAAGATTAACTGAAGAGGGAGAGGACACAAGGCAGCTTCATGTCAGTCTCAAGCTGACTCATCCTCTCTTCTTCTATCCTATATATAGAGCTCTTCTATGAGGTCTAAGGGGGCTGGAATTTTGTGTAAAGCAAGGAGGTGCTGTTGGATTACAGTTAGAGCTATTAGGTGATTGTTTTACTAGAGGTGAAGAAGAGAGTTCTTGCTGCTGGGGAGGTGCTGCTGGATTGGAGCCATCATTGGTTGTAACCTTCTCAGAACCCTGTTACTTCTATCAATAAAGTTTTGCATGTTCTCCTATATACTTGTATTGCATTGATGTATTGTATTTACATGTATATTTGATTCATCCTAATCCATGCTTCAGTTATGAGTACATGTATCTTGTAGTTTGCTCTCTTGTTTTGTGCAGGATCTGTGTGTAGCTGGACCGGCAAAGAGAGCAAGGAGCTGGGAACAAGAGACAAAGAGAGAGGATCAAGATCGACTAAGCGAAGGACACCAGGTTGGTTAATCATTTCTTCTTTCTCTCTGTACTTTCATAAAGGAAAACATCAAAGCTTTACTTTCAGTTGTTGCTAAAGACTGTCACCTTTAGAGTAGGGATAGGGTCATCCGCATCGGATACTTTTCCCCACAACAGCTGTGGACCAACATCTGCATTTTGGAAATTTTTACTGTCAGTTTTGAGACGATATATATATAAAAAAACAAAAAATATATATATAATTTGAAAACTTGTGAAAAATAAAGTACGTCTGTCGTCCCATTGTTCTCCCTGTGGAAGAACCATGTCCGGATCACCTCGAAAATCTACTCCAGCATACGGAAAGTCCTGGATCGCAAAAACCTGGTCCTCTAACCAGTGAAAATAACCATCAGGGAATCGAACAACTGCCGCGCCCTCGTCAGGATGTCGGGCCATCACCGTAACCCATCGTATCAGCTTTGGCTCCCGAGGACCCAAGATATCAACAGTGAGTTGCTGAGGGATCAGCATCGGAACTCTCTCTAAGGCAAAGCTCACAACTAGAGGCCCATATCCAAAGGTCTTCAGTTGTCCGTTCTTTGCCCTAGTCAGTTGGCCCTTCATATTGGCCGACACAGCATCACACCAGTTGAAAATGGTGCCTTGGAAACAGTCAATCGCCATCCGCATTTGGGACCCGGTGGCAATATGTAAAGCGGCTGCGCCGCAAATTCTGGTAACCGTGAAAGCTATAACCTTGAGTTCACGCCGAGAGATGTATTTGATTTCTACGCCTTTCGCATGGTGTTGATTGGGTATGCACCAATCTTCCCGGAGACTAGCAAGGGATTGGCCACCCAGCCTAGTCCCGGCTAGATTGAGTTGCTCGCCCCTATTTGGCAAGCCAGTGAGAAAGTATATGTCAGAGGGCTCTATCTCGAGCTGGTGCCCTCCGATGTAAAAGCATTGCTCATGAATGTTCCATCTCTCAACCAGCCACTCCAAGAATCTCACCTGAGCCCTCATGCCAGGTATGGCCCAGTATTTATATAGTCCGCATGCTTTTAGGGCATCAATGGAAGGTTGGTGATTAATTGCGGCTAAATCAACGTCCTCGTGCTCTCTTTCTCTCCAATCCAACATGGTGAGTGCCCTACACACCAAGAAATAAAGATTAGAATTAGTTTGGGAAACTTTAAATGGTTATTTTTGGGGTTTGGGGTTTCAAATTCCGCCCTTCGCGGGGGACGCACCCCCCGTTTAGGACACAGAGCGTCGGGACGCAGCTGGCCTGAAGGTAGGCTACGTACCCCGACCTTTTTCCTGTGTGGGAAAAAGTCGGTGGACACAGGTCACCCTTAGGGAACCTGCGTACCCCGCAGAGCGATTTTTGAAACCTAAAACCCCCCAAAAACCAAAACTAAAACCTAAAACAAAATTTTAATCGGATGAAATTGAAGAGGAGGATGTTTTGAAATACCTGGAAGAGACGGCGTTCGATTCTGACGGTCGGATTCTCCGCAACGACCACGGGAAGTTTCTTGCCAAAAGCTCTTTTTTCAACCTCAACAGTAAAATGGTAAAAATGACATGGTAAAAAGTCTTTTTATAGGTTTTTTGGATGAATGAATGCTAGGTTTGTTCATTTTTCACCATGGAAGGATATTTTTCAATGTATTTTTGCCTATCTTAAACAGGTATGAGTAATGTGTCGTTTTTGTGCAGGACAAAGGGATTTAGAGGGAAAATTGTCATTTTTCACGAACCAAAATATCAGAGTCATCTTTTAAGCCCTTTTCTGACTCCTAAAATATGAAAAGATTGCCGAGCGTTTCTTTTACACTCGTTAAAATGGAATTAAAAGACGGTCCCCTTATAGCCCTTTTCTGACCGTAAAAACAGGAAAAGGTTGCCGGGTTTTTGTCGTTTCAAACTCGATACTGGAAATAAAACGACGTGTCCTTGATCGCTTTTTACTTTTCAGGTCAGTGGCACTAATTATGAAAGTACTCCTTGGTCGCAAGATCAAGCGGTTCCCCCAGGTATTATTTTATACTTTTTCGGGCTTGAGGGACACAAATCTACGAAAAAGTTCAACTTGGAGTCTTCTTAAGTTTTTCAGACTCTCTAAAATTGAAAAACGCCGAGTTTCTCCTATACTGGACTCGTTAAAATTTCACAGTAAAGGACCTGTTCAATTACAAACAGGAACGAACCACTCCTTCCTAGGGTTCGAATCAAAACTAGGTTGGACTCATCCGAAGGATGAGCTTATAATCAAGCATATGTTATCCTCCTCAAGCTTGTTAAAAATAAAGAGGTACTTGCCAGAAATGGTGGGGGAAAAGAGAGAAGAATGAGCCTATTTGTTATCTTTTGTCTCAGAAGAAACTTTATTACCACTCTTGGACACGACACTTTTCATTCACCTAGGTTGGGAAATTCTTTACCTCACAGTTCATCAAACCACTTTGAAAGTCTTCAACCGGGTTCCGGGGATTAACTTTGAGTCGTTTATCACCAAACCATCTGTCGTGTCGTTATGTGTTCAAGAAGTCTGCAAGCAAAACTTTCATCTGCAAAATACTTGTCATCCGTTTGACCATCCCTGAGTCAGTCCTTACAGCAACATTTCTTCAACTTGATCAATGATTTCGTGTTGTGGGCTTGCCTGCAACGGGTCACTTTCTATCGACATCAACACATTATCTAGAGATATGACTTAGAAATCGTTAGTACCTTGAAGTCTGCATGCATCAATGGAAGGTTTCTTGCCTTTGACGTCGGTTTACATCATTGACTTTCGATCGAAGGACTCCGTGAAATGTTCGACATCAACTCATTCATTCACATCTCATGGATTGTACTGGGTACTTTGAGAACCATTGACATTACTGGTGGTCTCTCTCACACTTGTTAACAGTTTACATCATCGACTGGTAATCAAGTGGTTTCTACCATGTTCGACATCAACTCATTTATTCGCATGGATAGAATCGTACCAATTCGAGAAGTAGAAATGAAGACCCTGGATCTAGTTTCCACCATCCAGGCTGCGAGGAGTTTTGTATTCATTATCTAAGTAGACTAATCATAAACAGATGGCTGCGCCCATACTGTGTCTACAAAAGTCTATGATTATGATGTACTGCAAAATCATTCTTGTATCAGTGTAGTTAGTCTGTTAGTTAAAAGTTTTGATCTGAGTATGGGAATTCCTACCTCAGTGATGATATAATCTTATACATGTATTTTGTGTTGAAAATTGCAGGTTCTGACCAGGCTCTCCACGAGATAATCCTTGAAATGATAAAGCGCTTCACCCTTCCTAGATAATACAAAACCCTAATCTATTACAGGCTTCGCACTTTAGGGGGCAATCTGTTACACTAAAAAATGTCACCATGACTATTTACAGTTAGTATGGCTCAACAGTCATGCTATCCTCCTGGGCAAGTCTTATGCCTCTGCTCTCCATGTCAAACTCCAAAAAGAGAGAAAGTATTTATAAATGTATTTATCTCTGGGTACGCAGGTTCTCTCAACCTTACCTGCGGGTACGCACCCAATGTTCAGAAAAGCTGCGTGCTTGTACGCTCTGTATGTAAAGGGGCAGGTGCGTCCCCCTGTAAAGGTCAAAATGCGCAAGTTTCATCTTCAAAAAGTTACTTGTGGTCATTTCTAGAGCATTCTAGAAGGTTGTTCGACGTGTATTGAGCGCCTCCAGATGGTTCATGTACCCCTATCAAAGAGGAACTTATCCCATCAATAAGGGAGCTATCCCATCCAAAGAGGGGATTATCCCATTGATGGTGGACCTGAATAACTTCCTCTAGACCACTATAAATACAGGAATTGGGCCAGAAGGAGGAGAGGTTGGAAGCTAAACATTTCTAAGGGTAGATGCTGCAGGAATTAGGACTCCCATTTAGAAGCTTGTGCGGAGAGATTGTCATCTTTGCTTGTTTTATTTGGAAGTGGGTGAGCTTTGTCAAAGTAAAGGAGAACTCTTGATGGACCCTGGGAGGGACTTGCACAACACCAAGGCTTAGGTTGTAATTGTTCCTTTTGTTTCCTATTAATGCAAATGAGTCCATTCTTCTCAATAACTTGTTATTTATGAGTTGTTTCATGTACTCCTTGGTCTATGTGTTAAATATGTTTTATTCTATGAGATTATCAAGTGCTATTTAATCGTTTGATTGTTAGTGGATGCAGGTTTCAAAGTGAAGGAGGAGCTCATCCGGATCAGCGGAGCTGAACTGCTACAACAGCGTTGGACTACAGGTAGGATCTAAACACTTGATTTCTTATATAGTAAATGCATGTTTAGAGAAGGATTGCTCTTGTTTGTCTTGTTTGTCACTAGAGAGTCTTAGGCTCCTAGGGAGGTTGGTTGTGTCCGCACTATCGACTCTTTCCGCCTGACACATCTTCCTTATGGACCTTTTCATCTTCCTGCTCCTCCTGCACTCAATAATCTTTACCTTCGGATCTGACTTCAAATTTGGTAGCCTAATCATTGTTGCCTACTCCAACCTCTGCCATCGCTGTAACCTCTGCATCTGCTTTATCTTCTGCAGTCTCCTCATGGACTGCAATCCCCTTCACTGCTCATCGGCCTCATCTTGCTCTTTCTTATACAGCAGGCAGGATTTCATTTGCTTTGTTTAGCGCCTTGATCCTTGCCATATAGCCGATATCACATACCATATATACGTTTCTTATTGAATACCTGCCATGTTGGTTACTTAATACCTTTTCGACTTGCTATGGGGCTTGACCTGGGACTATGGAGGCTCCTATAAAGAAACTATCTCTCCATGAAGAAGGCCTATTTCTACTATGCTGCTATTGGGTGCCTACCTCTGAAGTTTGAAGCAGACTTGGACGGATACACTGCCCTTTCTCTTGATACTCACATATCTCCGCGTTTCACCTTTCCATGGCAAGTACAAAAGAAAGTGTCAAGGCTAGTAAAGAGAGAAGGCCCCCATTGGATGGAGAACCCCTTAAAACATATCCCGTTACCATATCCCCCGTTTGCCATATCCGAGTGGGAAGGAGGCAGGGCCCACATCAACAATGGCCGATAGGAAAAGAACTTACTTACCCATCATCGCTATAGAGGAGAACTTACCCATACCTCGGGAAAAGAGCGAGGTTAACAACCAGGCAGGTCCAGCTTGAGGTGCACCCACCCTAGCTCCTCCAAACACAGTCCATCCATGTGATAGGAGTCCCCTTTCTCAACTCCATGGCCGAAAGAAGTGCATACCCGCGTTCAATCCATAGGTCTTACGTTTCACATATGAGACTCGCATCTATACGTCCTTGCCATTGTAAGAATTTGTCATCTATGCAATCTGCCTCACCTTGAACCTTTTGCCTTCATTAGGTAGAGTTCTTAGTGCATGTGGACTACACTACAGCTATTCTACAGACTACAGCTAATAACTACTACAGCTAATAAGACTACACTAAATAGTATTGAGTGCCAGTAGTAGTATGGCTACTAATTAAAGCAAGAGTGTATAGTATAGTTACGACGATTCAGGCTATTACAACAAGGCTAGTTTCCCCCAGTCTCATGTAGTCATAGTTGAGCAACAAGTTCATGTAGCTAGTTGATGCCAGGGGGGCGCGATCCAACATTGGAAACAACCTTAGTCCCTAGTCTTATTGATTAGTTAAAATACAAAGCCTGTAGTCTCCGTTAAGTTCCATGGATGACACCACTTTGAGACTTAGAGTGCAGCCTTTTCAACAGAGACACTAGCCCATAGTCCAATGCACTACTTATGGGTGGTAAGTCCCGGTGTCCACTAATAAGAGGAGATAGGGTATATAAGTGATAGATGTCATTATTCCATTATATGCCATTATATGCAATGGGTATACGTATGGGAACATACTAATTGTAGTGGCTAGTAGGGCTTAGTAAGTAGTACAGCTTGGAAGCTAATAGTATCCTATTGGGAATAATCCATAAGTGCCCAGGAGATCATTGCTACTAGCCGGTCAGCCACTAATTAATAGCCAGTGTATCCCAGTCACATTGTCATAAGGTCCCCTTGCTGTACAGCTGATACTCGCATATAGACGTTTCACTTTGCCAGTGTAAGTAAACAGAATATGGCAATGGCCCATCCCCGGCATAGAAACGAGACAGCAGCAGGGACCTACCCCTTTTTATCCAACTTCCCTACCCTTCACAAATGCTCTACCCATGAACTTTTGACAGGAGGTTGTGGTTGTTTACTGCCCACCACCTTCTCTTTCCACCTGCCCTAGGAGGGGTATTAATCCACACAAGCTTCTTGTTTATATCCCCCATGCCCGGGAGGATCTTTTGCGTTACCTGTTTGCCATTCCCCATGCCCAGGAGGGTGGTTGGTTAGAAGTAGTTATTCTACATGATGTATGATACCCGCATCTATACGTTGAACTTGTCCATTTTCACTTATAATCTGAATATGGAAATGGGCATACGAAAACATACTCTAATTCTATAAGCTCTTGTCAGCGCATGAACTCTTGGCATAGTCCCTAGTCAGAGTACCCAGTCTTTATGATTCAGCCGATCCATTGACAGTCTCACTCCCAACCGGTCCTTTCATGCCATTTCCAGAAGGTTCTCTATGCTATGAGAGGCGGATGCCAATATTTAGTTTAGTTATTGCCAGAAATCAAGAAGAAAATAAGGGAGAGTTTGACTCACTCACATATCTACGTGTCGCATATCTACGTTTCACTTTCATTAGATAGTTCTTAGTGCATGTGGGATTACACTACAGCTACTCTTTAGATAGCAGATACAGCAGCTTGCCTACCCTTCCCAATAGTAACAAAACACCCATGATACATAGACAGGAGGTGAGATTCTTTTATGGGCCCATCCGTTGGAGAGACTCTCCCGTTACCAGTTGGACGTGATCCGATCCCCTGTGCCCTAGAGGTGCTTGGGTTGTTTGTGCGGTACAGTACAGTTATGTGAAAACAGGCAGGATGGAGTTCTACCAGGATGGAGTTCTACGTGACCAGTTCTCGATCCGCCGTGCTGCCCAGGAGAAAGGGCGTGTTCGTGCCAAATTATCCATAACCTCCTAAACTATTATGGCTTTCATCTAGTAGTGTGTCCTACTCTAAGTGCATAGAATAAGAAAGAGCGACAGGGACCCACCCCCTAGCCTGGATACCTAACCTGGGGACCCGGCCATTGCAGCCATACCTACAACTCCACAATTTGAAGAGAATCCTGGATGGAACCGATCCTTCAACCCTTCATCGACCAACTCGCTCCCCACTCTGCCTTCGACATCTCAATTACCTGCCTGCCCACTCCGACCTACGTTTCAGACTTACTGCTTTTGATCTACCTGCCTGTGACTGATCGAGATCTGCCTCTGCCGATGAATGATCTCTGCTTTCAATCTCTCTTGCTGCTTTCTCCCTTCCTTATTTAGTCCGTAGAGAAAGAACTACTATACAACAGTCAACTAGTAGAAAAACCTGGTGTCAATGAGCCGAGACACGATCTTATTATTCTATGGCACTGAGTGGCTAGGACACTAGCCCTATAGTTAAGGCTTATAGCCCCGCCCCATCCATATTTTCAGACAGAGTGAAGACAGAGTGAAGCTCCATGTCAATTAGACTATTTCATAGGTGATCCTTAGCACCTCCCTAAATAGACAACAATCAACCATGCTCTTTTATGCAGTTTCCCTCTGATTGCTAGGGTGTTTATTCACCATTACACAGCTTAAGGAGGCATTTACCTAGCCAAGAGGAAGTAGAAAATCCCACCCCAGGTTCCCAACAAATGGAGACTTATTGGTTGGTTCGGAGCAGGCAAGAAGTTAGGGTAGACCATTTGAGGTGATCCCCTTATTAGCACCATTCCCTAAGTACACCAATTGGAATAGAAAATCCCCCCACCATGTTTCCAAACTCGCATCTATACGTTTCACTTGGACTCGCATATCTACGTTTCACTTTTTCATTTTCATTCCATTTCAATAGGTAGGCATTTGAATAGGTAGGATAGGTGATCCTTTTCCACTGGCTCTATGCCATAAGCAACAGTAAAAGTCAGTGCCCGATACCCGGTCTTATACCCTGTAGCCGATACCTGGGAGACCGCCATAGTCAATGCCTATAATCCCCCTAGGCTTACTCCACTGCTAATACAACAATGGGAAGAGGAGGTAGGGTAAGTTATAGAGATGTAATTCTTCTCCATTGTAGGTCCATTGTAGGTGTTGTAGTCCAGCTTTCTCTGTCCCAGTACTACACTCAACAACAACAAATAGGGGAGTCTCGCTTTCTGTTCAACATATCTCAACATGCAGTGGAATGGAGACTTCACTACAGGAATAAGGGACTAGAGCACCTTCAGTCAAGAGAGATAGAACCTCATCCACGAAGTGGCAGGCTACGCTCTCGCAGTTCATTTTCAATTTCGCAAGGTCAAGGGTAAGAGACCATAACCCCACTTCTCGTATAATCGCATAATTCTTTATGATAATCCCTCGGAGAATGGTAGAGGGATGGCAGGCCGTAACCAAACCGTTTTCGGAGAGTGTGCTTGGCTGCAGGCATGCGTGCTAAAGAAAGCGGTCAAAAATACAGGGTTACGAGATGTTGGAATACTATCTCCTAAAGTAGAAACAATTATATAATAGTAAAGAGAGACTTCAGTAGGTAGAGCCAGAAAATAGATAGGGGTAGTCCATCGATCAATTAGTCAGTGTGTTACTGTGAGTGAGTTGTCGGGCTAACTCCTCACTGGCTAGAGTGTGTGTAGGAGTGTGCAATCCAATCTCAGGATGTTCCCTCGGAGGGCACTAGATTGGTAAAGGCTATCTTCCTTCAGTGGGTGTGTGTAATCTCGGTGTAGTAAGGGCTAACCCATTCTCGCCTACTGGCTTGTGTTAGTATCCGTAGGTGTAGACTATAGGGGCAGATTTGCTCCAGGAAAAGAGATTATGGTAGGCTTTCATTTGGTGTACTTTGGGATTTTCCCTTATCACACGCATTCTTATATATATATATATATATATATATATATATTATGGCCTTTCAGAACGATCCTCTATCTTCTGTATTATCGGGCAACCAACCCTTCACCTTCTCTCTTTAGTGACCGGATATAGGCTCTATTAAGTGACCGAATATAGGTTCACGAGGTTCACCCTTAAAGTAATTACCAGAGATACTTTTACCCTTCTATTTAGCTTTAGGAGAGGAGTTACCTTCACCTACTTCCTCTACTCTTGCGGTTCAGCCAATAGGATAGGGAGTTAACCTACTCCCTATACTCTTTTGGGTTCCGCAGAGCCGATAGGGAGTCCCCCTTACCCCCTTTCTCATTAGACTCTTGAGGTGATATCCCTTACCGAATATACATAGCTCCCAAGCTTGGTTGTTTGCCTCCTAAACCCTTTCTTGGGATTGGCCTAGCAGAGTTCGTACTAACTTTGACTGAGGGGCTTTCATGCTAGGAGGGAACCCTTTCCTTGTTGTTTTACCCTACTTAGTATGGTGATAAGCTATATCTCCCAAAGCACCTTCGCACGCATACATTCTTGACTTAGGATTATTTGGTTCTCCTAAACCAGGGAGCACCTCCTAAACCTGGATGAGTAGTTGGTTGCCGGCGACATTGTAGTGTCAAAACCTATACGATAGTTGCTGGCTTAACCCATAAGAGCTCCTGTACTATCTTTTGTCTCACCTAAGGCCAGGAGAAATTGGGTCAAAAGCCGCCAAGCTCGCTTAGACAAAAAAGAGCTCCTAGACATGCATCCATAGATAAAGGAAAGTGCCCTTAAGAAGCAGGGTCACACTCCTTCAGCTGCCATACATACAGTCTTTGTTGCCCACCTTACTTTTACCTATGCTAATTGGCTTGAACCACACTCAGTTGCCGGGATCAACCTCAATCTAGACGAGTAATTGGTCTCACCTCAGCCAGGGAGACCTATTAACCCTTGTATACGATCTCCCTATCTCACTTCATCCAAGTATAATACCAAACAGAACCTTATCGCATATTATATTAGATATAAATAGCCTTTCAGATGCTTTTGATGAATATGAACGAGTCTTTTTTCTCCTAAGGCAGGGGTAGTGAGTAGCTACTGACCCGTGATGGAGCTCCTGTACTCTCTTTTTGTCTCCTAAGGCTGGTATCACACTTGACCCCTTACGAGTCTTTGCTCAGGCTGGGGGATTTCACCTAATGGAAGAGGTGAGGGGCGTAATTGGTTGGAAGAGGTGAGGTGCAGAATTGGTATTCCTGGACCAGAGTCTTTTCTTGGACATTAGTCCACTATGTATGGGATTTGGTTCCCTCCAGGGGTTGAGGGGCTATATATAGTCTTTCATTGTCCTTGAGTTCCCTACGGGGTCCCCTCCCTTCCGTTATAAGGATATACTTTCTATAGATATTTTCTCCTGTCAAATGAATTAAGGTAGGCCAATGATCTTACCCCAAAGGACCTTCGCGTGCATTATTTTCTCTCATTTATTGCCCTTACAATGCTTTGTCTTTGTCTTCTTTCATGACCTTTGATGGCTCCCCACCCAATCTACTATGCTTGTTGCTTGGATGAGCGGGGGTTTAGCCCATACAAAAAACCGTTGTTAGCAGACTTCCTTGGCCCCACAACACAATGAGGCAAGCTGACTAACCAGACTGTTGGACACTATAGTCTTTCTCTTGTCCATGAAGAACTACTTTAGTCGGTTTGGATGAGAGGTGCAGCCCACGACCTTCTTTTTGGTGGGTGATCGCCCTAGCTGCGTTGTACGCCCCCTGAACCCTTCTTACACTCCCCCTAGAGCGCTTGGGACTAAGACCTTGGCATTTGAATCCCAGAATAGAGGATGCAAATTACTTACCATTTTTTCCACACTTTGGATGCTCAGCTATATCGAATTTTGTGTACTTCTGGATTTGCACCTTACCGCGTATTCTATTATATTATATAGAAGGGCTTCTCAGAGCCAGCCTTTTTATGAATGAGTCTTCTACTAAGGTAGGTTCTTTTTCCTCAACCCCTGGATGAGGTGGGGCATAGTTGGTGTAAGAGGAAGAGTTGGTTCTGTAAGAGTTGATCCCATACAAGTCTTTGTTAGGAGAGTTTATGACACTTGATCCCGTACGATAAATAGAGAGGTGCCGGCTCTTAATAGCTCCTGTACATCTTTGTGGTTGCATCAGAGCCACCTGTACTACGATAATGAGATCCTTCAAGAAACCTTTTTCTACTATATACATGCTTAGATAAGGAAAGAAAGGAGATTGACTAACCTATACTAAACATTGTTGCCTGGGGCTTGGGCTTTAACCCGTACCTACAAGCCATCTCACCTGCCAAGCCATCAACCATCCAATAGCTATTCTCGCAAGCTACCTCACCTCCTAGCTCTTGAAACGAAGAAACGGTACTGCCTAGCTCTGGGAACGAATAACCAGTACCCACCAATAGCTAATCACTGGAAGAAGAAACATGACTCGTTATCCTTCCAAGCAAGCAATCTCACTACCTACTTAGACTGATTCACTTAACTGAACCATGAGTCCCTCCCTAACGGTCGGATAGAACATCAAGGTGAAGTTAGCTAAGAAACTTGAATTGATTAACCACCACTACTGCTACTGATTCAAAACCTATCAAGTCAATAGGCATGTTTGGGAAGGCATGCATAAGCACTGACCAGAAGCCTAAGGAAGGTAAGTTCGATGTTACCCTCCGCTCACAAACCTAGCCATCATGCATATCTATATGTTCGGGTTCTTGAAGGCATATCTATAGAACTGGAGAAAGTGATAGTGCTTGCCTACATGTTCGGGTTGATGTTCGGGTTCTTGTGAACCACCTCTTTCTACTTTGAACCAAGGCTATTTGTCACTTCAGTTGGGAAAAGAGCAGAAAAGAGAGAATTACGGAGATTTTCTTTCTTTTGAAAATACAGGGGCTGAAACAACTCATATCAGTAAGAAATTCCTCTCGTATCAGTAATAAAATCTCCCAAATCGGTGTGACTGGCTGGCTTTGGAGAGGGAATCCTAATGAATATTATATATGTAATTACGTCAACAAATATGCATAAAGGCATTTCCTCATTTATAGGAAGACGAATCCTTACCAATAAAGGAGTTGTTCGAAGCCCTTTATATTCTTACCGTCAAACCGAAAGAAAGGAGTCGTTAGAAGGCCTTTTATATTCTTACTGTCAAACCGAAAGAAAGGAGTCATTATCATCCATTTATATTCTTCCCGTCAAACAGAGAGAAAGGAGTCGTTATCAGCCCTTTATATTCTTCCCGTCAAACCTAAATCCAGGAGTCCTTCCACAACTGACCTCATAAACCAAGGAGTCGAAACAAAGGATACCTCATAAAGAAAGGAGTCGTTCTTGCCTTCATAGTTGTGGGGATATATGGCTTGCCTTCTGACTTGCCTAGTAGTAGCTAAGGACCAACTCTTCCTCTCAATTCATAGTTTTGGGTCAATCTATCTCTAAGGTTAGGTTACTGGCCTTCGGAAATTCATTTGACTTATTGGGTGGGGGGGCGTTAGTCGAGCCCCTCCGGTCCTCTCCCGGTGGTCAAGCAACTAAAGTTTCAATTTACTTATTGGGTGGGGGGGCATTGGTCGAGCCCCTCCGGTCCTCTCCTGGTGGTCGAGCAACTAAATTTCCTTGCTTTCCTAACGTCAAGCAAGCAATAAATTCATTTGACTTATTGGGTGGGGGGGCATTGGTCGAGCCCCTACCGGTCCTCACTTTGGGAGTGATCTTTGAGGCGAAGAAAGGTGTGGGCTTCACATCCCGAATTACTGCTATTAGACTGGGCCAGTTCTGGAGCAACTATCTAGAGAGAATAGGTTGGGGAATAACCCTAATTCTTGTTCGTTTACTAATGAACTGAGCCACCGGCGAATCGACCCTTTCTACCGCTTCAGCAGTAAGCAACTAAAACACCATTATTCATAGGCTCCTTTCAGCTATAGCGGATGAGTGAATCGTTTCACAAATGCATGGCAAGAGCCGGGAGGTTACAACGCCTATTTCATTAGATTAGCTAAGGCAGGGGAGGACCCACCCCCTCCCAGTCAATAATTAGGTAGGCCAGGCAACCAGTGAGCTAGAAACATGTATAAACCAACGAATACGTATGAAAAGAGAACACCAATACCTTCTATCTATGACCAAACAAATAGGCCAGTGTGGGAAGTGCCACCTCGAAAAGGAAGGCACCTAGCATATGGCTGATCCCTTCATTCTAGGACAGAAATAAGAAGGCAGCAGATGGGACCGATTCGTTCTCACATTTGCAGACACTAATGAACGAGGGGCACAACCAACAACCGATCCGAGCAAGTACGTCAAGAACAAAAAGCATCAGGAGTATCTTCTTGTATTGGCCCGAGCATGGGGAGGGAATAAGGATAGGTTATATACACCATCTAAACCATGATAGGGGATTCAAAAGGAGGATGGTTTTATATCTTCTTCCGAAATTTGAGTAGATCGAGGTTTCATATCTTCCTAACTTCAGGTTGAGTACCTATGCATTCATCCCAGATGACGGCACGGGAGTGCCTACTTCATATCGATTTAGGTACGTACTTGACCTTGGCCTCGAAACAGCAGGGTTGACTCGGAGCTAAATTGGAGTTACTCACTATTAGTTCTGATTTGACAGACAAGGACTAGCAATCTTGAGAATGAAAGGGCACAGCACTAAATAGATTAGGAGCCAGGCGTCTATGAAAAAGAATTCGTTTTGTGCCTGCCTGGAGTCAATAGGTTCCTGGTTGGTGTCTTCACTCTAGCAATACAATAAAGGTATCTCTCTTCGCTTCGTTCAATCAAGGCATTCATTGGATTCGTCGCGGAATGGGCTTAATAGGGTGTCATTCAGGGCTTTAGTTTCTTCAGTCATAGGTGAATCCTTTTCTTCTCGCCACATCCTCAGTGGTTCTACAGTCACAGGGTTTCGTCGCCCCAACTCCTCTGCCCAATTCGGGAATGTCTCTGACAACAGAAAGATTGTGTCTTCACTATCGCTTCCTATCGGAAAAAGAGAGTGGGGCAGTTGGGGCTTCAGTTTAATACATCCACTCCTAGCCATAGCGAAACGAGAACCCTATGCAGGCAGGTTAATATTAATGCATGCGGGGCAGGGATCTATGCCTTGATTGAGTTTTCGCCTTGCCTTAGTGTTTCCATTTGAGCAGAATAAGTGATGGAATTATAGTCAGTTCATAGCTGGCTGTCAATGGCAAGGCAACTAGTTTGCACGGGTAGTTCTTCTTGTTTGACTAATTGGAGATAGCCAGTAGCAAGGTCTTTGGGGAAGTTTACATAGTGAGTTGACGTAAGAAGGCATGTTGTTAATGTTGGCAAGGAAGAATCCCACCAATCCACTAAAAGGAAAGAGGAAATCCCAATATCACCAAGCAAAGAAGATTCGCTTCTTCATCACACCTTCAAACCAAGTTGAAACCAAGCAAGTAAACCCAACCACTCGACCCTCTAACAGTTGAGGCCTATCCCTAGTTAGAGCAAGCCAAGCCGTAAGATCGTATATGGAATGACCGATTCCAAGTGAGCCACTGAGCCGCCTGCTGAATGAAGGAGATCTATTCTAGTTAGGGCTTCCCGAAGTTCAAGCCCTCTAGATAGTAGGGGGCCCGCCCGCCACACACAAAAATAGTACAATTGGGGATGGGGAAGTTAGATCCTACCTACGATTTCAAGTTGTTGAATCGAATAACCAGCATAATTGGGAATCACTGACCGGTGGGGATTAACACCACTCACTGGGTTGAAGGTGAGGGAAAGATATTGAAGGTTTATTGGTGCTATGAGAAACAGGTGCGTCGATAGCTACTTACTTTTTGAGAATGAGCCAATTAGTCAAACCAAGGGTAAGACGCTTTCCTTCCTAGCTACCGAAAGTCGCGGGCATACATAGCCATTCAGTCGCCAAAGGGATAAGCAGACAGGCCATGCCATTCAGTCAGTAGCGGGATATTATTTTCTTATCAATCATAATAATGATCCCATGCTAAGGTCACTCGATGATTGGTTTTTCGTCTCGTGTGATCATGCAACCAACTGGTATCTAACATTCTTTGCCCGTGCAACCAATCAACCAACTGTATCATTCGAGTCTCCTTCCTATCCCGCCGCTCAATAGAGCCATTCCAGGAGGTAGGGCACTCGCTTTCATTCTATGTTTGCTTCCATCCCATGCTTTCGCACTTCAGCGCCGATCAAAATCTCCAGGAACTATAGTTACGCGGGCAGGTACCCCTATCCTTTCGGTCGAGTAGTGAAAACCGCATGACCTCCCGCTGGTCGGTCCCAGGCCCCTACTTATATAGCTGGCCGCATTACATTTTCCACCTTGAGACTGAAATTTCGGGTTCTTTACTCGACTGAAGTGGGACCGGGGGAGCGCAGAGATAAGCAACCACTTTATGATGAGGCAAGACATCGAAGCGCAACTCTCTAAACCCTTCCAACCTTAGTTTATGTATGACCGGGCCTCTACCTCTATAGCGGCCCTTCCTCGCTTGACTTTTGATGAGTGTGTATTTTGCCAGGAAAATCAAATCAGTTGCTCGACCATAAGGATGTTATAGCAGGCTCGACTGTTAAGGAGAGGACCGGAGGGACGAAGTCACTCACTATTCCTATGGTGAGGGGCTTGACCATAAGGTCCGTCAGGGGCTCGATTGTTAAGGAGAGGGAGAGGATGCGGAGGCAGGCTCGACTGGTAAGAAGAGGATGTCTTATAGACATTTTTGGGCCCTACAACCCCAAGCATGAAATTTCCATAAACCAAGGGCTCCTAAGTCCCTAAAAGTGTTGTTCTAACCCCTAAAGGAACAAGGTCAACAGATTACAGCTTCTCCCAGAAGTTCTCCATGAGAAACTGCTCAGAATTGGTCAAAACAGGATCATTGCAGCTACTCCACTGGCTAAGTGTGTTGCATCTCACCCAAATACACTGTGAGGGTGCGTTGCATTTCAAAAATACCTTCTGTGGGGTGCGATGGGCGAGAAATGACAAATGGCAGTGTCATTCCGCGAGGTGGAGAGGCAATGGAAGCTTCCAGAATCTTCTCCTGTGACACTTGCCTCACTGAATTCGACCAAGGATGAGTAAGAGGCCCTCAGTCTCCAAGTGGAAGCAAGAACTATCAGAGAGAAGACACTAATCAATTCACAAGCTGACTCATCCCCCTTACAGATATCTATATATGGATCCCTCATCCCAGAGATCCAGGGGCTGGAATTTTGCATATTGTAAGGAATTGTTGTTGGTTTCCTGAGACAAACATCAGATTGTTGGGTGATCTAAGCTTTGTTTGAGGTGAATAGGGGCTTCTTTGTTGGGAGATTGATGTTGGGTTAGAACAACCGGTTGCAACTCCTCTTGGCTCTTTTCTTGTTTATCAATAAAAGCTATTTGATTTTTCCTCCATGCTTTTGTGTCATTGATGCTTGTTACATTTGTATGGTCAATTTACATCTGACCCTAGATTGTTTATGATTATAGATCTATGTCTTTGTATAGTACTATGCTTATGTGATCTTACAGGTACTTTGTGAAGCTGGGCGTGCAAGAGAGCAGGTAGCTGAGGACTATCAAAGAAGAGAGGGATCAAATCAGGAGATTGGCGCAAGACAGAGGTTGGTCTTTCTGTTCCTCTCTATCTATAATTCATAAAGGAAAAACAAAAGTAGTTGTTCTCTATTTTTTTCTAAGGCAACCGTCACACCTTAGTGGGATAGAGCAGTTCTAAATAGACACTTTTCCCTGTAACAGGATGCCCCCAGCAGGGTGAGGTACGAACGCTCGACTGTTAAGGAGAGGGCTCGACCAACGCCCCCCCACCCAATAAGTAAATTGAAATTTATTGCTTGCTTGACGTTGGGAAAGCTAAGAAATTTAGTTGCTCGACCACCGGGAGAGGACCCGGAGGGGCTTGCGCTTCCTAGTGCAAGGAATTTATTACTTGTCCCGCACCGGGCAAGGAACGGCAGGGACTTTCAATCTAAGGAGAGGAATTGATTACTCGACCATAAGGGAAAGGCTAGATGACAGTGAGGATGCCCTCGGTAGGGCTCGACTGTTAAGGAGAGGGGAAATGCTCTTTCTTTATATACGTTACACCAGAAATGCCAGTGAGGTTGCGGACCGGGCATTGAATTGCCTCCACCTACCGGCTCCTTTCACTGGTGGATCAACAGGCTAGAAAACCTCGCTTGGGTTGTGACCGGCCTCCAGAGGCTACCTCATGGTTACCCTTGCTTACTTCTATTTTTCAGAGACCTGACAAAAGGCAGTTAGAGAGACCTCCCTTGACAAGGAAACATGGGTTCCGAAATATGGGTGGGTAAAGCAAGCCACCTTCGGTCGTGTGGCTCATATAGCTCTCGCCTATGAATAAGAGAGATTATTCAAAGAGAGATAGAAGTTGGGAATAAGAGATATCAGTTAGGGAGGGAGAAGCATATATGGGCATATGTCATTAGGCATGCATGAATCCTACTTCAGTCTCAAGAATAGGAGGGAAAGATGTGAAAACCTCCGCCAAGGTAAGAAGAAATACGGTACCCATATAATACTCGTAATTACAGGGACGGAGTCACTCACTATTCATATGGTGAGGGTGCGTTAGCACACTCGACTGTCCAGGAGAGGGATTTCTCCTTGCCTTTGAAACATTTCTTGAGAGCAGGCAGCACTCACTATAACGTGAAAACGCTCGACCAGGCCACCCAATAAGCATCAAGGAAGAAAAACCTCCGCCTCAGGGGATTGGGGTGGGTGGGTAAATAGTGGTCGAGCCTGCTTGCGCATCCTGAAAATGGCAAAATAGGAGCTAAAAGTTCAAAAAGCTCCGCCAAGGTGAAAAAGGAAAGCCTCAATTTTGAACCAAGGCTTGACATCTGTCACTTCAGTTGGGAAAAAAGTATCCTTCCCCACATATTCTGCTCTTCTTCACCTCCTTCCCCATATCTTATGCTATTAAGAGTCTCCTTACCTTCTCTATATTGCATGAATGATATCTGTTTCTATTACTAATGTGACTGTACTCCTAATTCCCGAAGGCAATATCAGGGTCTGGAAAGTCACCAGGTTGGAAATATAACCAAATGGAAGCGAAACCTGACCGATCAAGAAGTCATTATCATACTTCCCTTCTTAAGAAGGGAGTCGTTAGAAGGACTGACTGACCAAGATATTCTATATGTTGCCATCAAATCCTGTCTTTTCGAGCGGCTTCGACACTGTCTCTTTCACCGCGAGAACTAGGGACTCTATGCACGCAATTTGACTTTCAACAGGGGTTTCTTTTGAGAATCCATCGCCAAACAGCCACTTGATAGACTTCAAGAGATCCAGCAAGTCACCATGAAATCCTCACAATTAGTCTTAGATGAACGAGCCCGCTTCCCTCTTCCGGGCTCCTACAGTTATTTCATTTACTTACTTCTTCCTACCGGGCACATCCGAACGGGAAACTCCCAACCGCCTACATACCTCCCCTTTCGTGGCACAGTCTTGGACAAGTGAAAATTCCTTCAAGCTCAAGGGACACACACAGATGCTTAGGACGTGGAGAGAGTCTTAGTCATAGGACGTGCAAACAGGAAACCCAGGCTCCCGTGGGATTACTCCTAACATTCCAAAGCGGGGAACATTAGCTAGATTAGAAAAAGCTCGTGAAACAGCCAACTTGTGTCTCAGTCCTAGCATTGCCGGGCCCCCGCCCCAGGTAGGTTTGTATGCTCTCCGATCGATCAGGTTAGATCCAGCTCCCATCCCACAGTCATAGACTCAGCGATAAGTCATGCTTGCTCCTTCTCTAACCCCCGCATTCGGTTGCTAGCCATCTCTATTAAGACGATCGGAAATGCGCGGAAAAACTGGGCCTAATAAAAGAAAGCCATGAAAGTGAATGGAGGAACGAGTCCGAAAGTGCTTTCCACAAACAACTGGCAATCACCGATCAATAGGTAAAGAAGAATCCAAGTTGATTCCGCCCGGCCTTCCATCCTGAACACCGGCCTTATATCCTTTTCAACTTCTGCATCAAAAGCACGAAGACGACGCTACGGCTCTAACGGAACGAGCACCCCTACGCGTTCCTCCTCCTTCCTTCAGGTGTTTCTCCCGCGGGATACAGAGGCTGCACGCACGGCTCCGATGAGAAGTTCTGGGGCTTCGCCTGCAGAAGCACTGTCCGTTGGATTGGGAGAGGAGAGCTAGCTGTCGGGTCTCTTCCCTATTGGTTGGTGCAGGCCGGAGATATATCATTGGTGGCGTAGCTTCGCCTACTAATAGATACATTGGTCCAAGGCGTAGCTTCACCTAATGGATGGAGGCATATATATATTGGGTTCTATTCCTTCCTGGTTCCTGGCCTTATGTGTTCAATTCGGATTCCTGCGGATATGAGTCAAAATGATGGGATTGCTTTTTCTATGTCTGGTTCGTGCTTGGACTTCGTACCCCTAGCTATTATGGACTCTGTTCTCTGGGTCTTGCTGCTCGATGTTGGCATCTGCTCTTCCCTGTCCCCTCCGCTTCTATCTCTTCCTGGCCTTCCTTTATGTTCTCCCGCCGGGCTGAATTAATAATAATAGGGTGATATTATATAGAAAAAGGCTCTTTTTCACTCGGTACGACAAACGAAGCCACCGTCCGTCTGGTTCGAGAAGTGTATCCAAATTCCCCATTGATTGTCCGTGCTGTGCGTTCTTGAATTTCATTAGCTGGAGTTATTCTCTAGGTGTGTATAGGAACTTTGAAGTGTATCCTAGGTGGTTGCTTCCCATCATATAAGTGGTTTCTTCGCTTCGAAGTCAAGTGAACGTCTCCCCTTACTACCATCAATTGAAGTCCATTCAATTGGTCCTACAAACTATGCTGCCTAAGTGAGAACGGACGAACGAAGAAAAAGCAGCCATCTGTCCATGCATGTGAGAATGAACGAGCGAATCAGAAACTTCAATCCTGGTCAGGCGAGCACATAATCGAACTGAGGAAAAGGCCCGTGTTTGGTTCGGGGCGTAGCTCGCATTTTGGTTTTCTAAGGATGGTCTGTAGAGGGCAGGTGCCGCATTTTCTTGAAGTCCGGGACATGTTGCGTTTATCAGATGTTGGTCCTAATTGCATTTCCCACTATAGTCCAGCTGGGGCTTCACGTCGTGCTTGATCATTTGTGTCCTGAGGCGTAGTTGATTTCAAGATTGTCCGAGACATGCTTCTGATTGACTAGTAGTGATTGATTAGCCGGTAGACGGGATGCGCTTTCGGTCTTATGGAGAAAAAAAACCTCCCACCCTACCCGAATCATGGTGTATGTAAGGCGCTTGCTCATGATATGTAGTTGCGGTGGGTGTAGCTGGGGGATCCGATGCTCTGTGTGGTCCGCTGAGTGAAGTTACGCTACCCAATCTTCCTGTCATAGGCTGATGATAGCTGCCAAATGCAATTTGGCTAGGTGGGTAATGCCATAAATGCTATTAAGAACATAAGATCCATCCATTAACAAAGTGCATGCAGAATATACCATCACACGCTGCCAGCCCCCATTTCAAGTATTCTCCCCCTGCGGCCCCAGCCAGATATTTACGTCTATTAGGTATTTACCTGATTTTCGCCACAGAAGCAAGTACCAATGATACACCATTCGTTATTCGCGTTGTTCAACCCCTCCCTCCGTCCAATGCACACGAATAATGCATCGAAAGGCCCCGAATCCGAACCCCCCGCACCGGCTCTATTGCTGGTTTTCAAATTGGAGAAGGTAGAAGTGGATATTTGATATACACTAATACTGCGGGCTTGGATGCTCCTAGGCAGGGTGGTGTAACTGGAGAATCTGAAATTGGCTCTACCTCTGATGCTCTTTCTCTCTATGCTATTGGTGCTTTCTATTCTTATGTTGGCTCTGGGTCAACTCAATATGCGAACTCCGATTGCCACAAAGTCATCCAGTGGAACCGGAACATTAATAGGCTCTGTGACGAGAGGAGAGGGAAAAGCAGCAAGAGCAAGTCCAGGAGCAGGAACATACCTTCCAGGAGCCCTCGTATGGTTCCATATTATGCACGAGTTACAGTTACTGAGTACGTTCCTATCAAGGGTCAAGATGCTTCAGATCGAGATTCAGGAGCAGATTATCCAAGCACATAGGTAGCATTTGGCCTAATGGCACCCCTTTCATTTCGGGAGTCTACAGCATCTCCCCTAGGTCGAGATTCATAACCCACAAAGGCTACGGTAGCATAATCGGTGACAGAGCAAGCCACAGAGCCAATTACCTATGAGCAGATTAAGGAGCTCTTCTCGAATTACTCCAGAGCCTCAGGACAAAAATGAAAGGCCCTCGAGCAGTGATACTGCCATCATGAAAAGCTACAACAGGAGTTTCTAAGGCTGAGATCAGAAATCTGTTAGAAGACATGAAAACAGACTTGCTAAATTCACTTTCAATGTAGCTCGATACCCTTAAGGCTAATAAGAAGCAAGAAGAGATGGAGAGGGAGACAGTTTTCTGCCCCAATTGCACAAAGAGACATGTTAGACATGAATGCCCATGAAATGTTGTATCAATCTGTAGCATCTGTGCGGACAATCATGATACAAGCAACTGCCCCCAGTGACCAGGCCTCCAAGCAGTTTCTCAAGGTGCAGATCAGAATGTTGAGTAAGTCTGCTTTATAAATCTTCGTTTTCATACTTTGGGTTATACACACCCTTGAAAACTGCTCCATAACTGGACATACTTATTGGATCTATTCTAGACATACTTATCTATATATATATTCCTGGTTGGCACCTTGACTGGATCTATTCCGGTTGGCACTCTTTCTGGATCTATTCCAGACATACTTGTTTATCGAATCGCGGCAACCACTATTGATCTATTCCCGAAACTTATCTGATCTATACCCACCCCAACCAAGATCAGACAAGTAGGAGCCAAGATCAGACAAGTAGAGCCCAGATCCAGTCAAGTTTCGGTATAGATAAAGAAGTTTCGGATAGCAGAAAGAAAGGTAGTCCCACACTACCAGTTTCCTAGATAACTGCTCTAAAATTGTTCCATTTACATAGCAAGAAACAGATTGGAAAGAGGTCAAAAAAGCAGTAGTGAAGTGATAAAGAAGTGGGAAATAAGTGAGTGGATGGGGTCGGAATAAAACAACTGCCCAAGAGGTGGAATCCTCAGTTCAAGAGGTATAAACAACTGCCCAAGAGGTGGAATCCTCAGTTCAAGAGGTATAAACAACTGCCCAATAGTGTGTCGAAAAAACTGCCAAATGCTAGGTAGAATAGCCCCTGCCCAACGGTGGGTTGGGAATAAAGGACTGCCTAAGAACGGGTGGGGAATAAGGGACCGCCCAAAGGTGAATGGGGAATAAGGGGTGGAAACAAGGACCATAACAATTGCGAAGACATGTCCTGCTCAGTCCAATGCTTAAACCATACCATGTCCTGACCAATGAATGCCATTAGGGGACCTATTCATGCAATCCTCGGGATTTATGCAGTGTTTAGGAACTACGCCAAATTCGATGAAACATCCATGCTCCAAGGCCAATTCCTCTAATCCAAGAGCACCCATCTTATGCGATGGCTAGGAACCGTCCCTATGATGCATTAATAGGTGTTATCAAGGGCGAAGCCCAAGCCGGGTTAGTTCCCCCTCATTGGTATTGGTATATGGCACAAAGAAAAGAAAGGAAGGCAGCAAGGTGAAAGGAAGGAAGGAAGTGATATGGAAGGAATTGTTCATGGGCACGAATACCGAATACACCTATTACCTGCATCTTACCTATTTCATTAACTACTAACTGCTAACTGCATCTTGATCATACCTACTTATTAACTGCATACCTACTTATTAACTGCATCCTTGATCACACTTAGCAACTCGAATCCTATCGGCCCATCCCATTTAGTAAGTTAGGATTAGGAAGGAAGTATACCAGCCAGCCCATTTCATTAAGTGTCCAAAAAGCTCCAAAAAGCATAGATTCTAAATTCATCACATATAGGCCTACCATATTCACTCCGGATGCCTAATGAATCCCAGTTTACCCATAGACAGCACTTTTCACAATCTTCAGACATCTTTAATGCGAAGTTAGCATCGAGGATGCGCAAGCAGGCTCGACCATAAGCCCCCCCACCAAATAAATAAATTGAATCTATTCCGATTTCCAACTTCCGAACCCACTTCCGAACGAGGAATGGCAAGTCGGGAAGGTTGTTTAGGGGCGAGTTCGGGACGGGTTCCCGATAAGAGAGCTAGGATTGGCTTAGAACCATGAGTCCCCTCCGGGAGCCGAGCCATGATTGTAGGAAGAGCGAACCAAGCCAAGAGCCAAGGATGTGTTATCAAGGGGGAACCCAAGGAAGAAGCATGGGACCCAAGGAACGAGCATGGGAGTGTTATCAAGGGTGAACCCAAGCCGAGCTAGTCAATATTGTGCAGGACCAGTTCAGGCTAGCCATCGACGAAGGATATGTCTTTTCTTACTAATGAGGCATGAATAAAGGAACCTTGCCTCATGAAAGGCATATCGGACCAGGAACAAGGAAGGCTGGGAAGGCAGCAGGAGCGTGAAAGGAAGGTATACGGCACAAGGAAAGGCAGGTGGGTGAAAGGCAGGTAGACAGGCAGGTAGCAGGACAGCAGGGGATAGTTAGCATCCTCATTGGTTAGTTTCGCCTCATCAAAGGTGAAACGGGGAAGGAAGGTCTCGGAGGGGCTTGCACTTCCTAGTGCAAGGAAAGTAGTCCTTAGCTAAAGCAGGCAAATGAGCAAGCATCATAGTATATTCTCGTTGTTGCTTGTTCCAATGCTTCTATCTATAGCTGGGGTTGTAATCCTTGCCCCCCGGAGGGACAAGCGGCTTCGCACCTTGCATTAGAGGTATTCTGATCAAAGTCAAAGAGAGTATTCATTCAATTTACTTATTGGGTGGGGGGGCTTATGGTCAAGCATGCTTGCGCATCCTCTTCAAGCAAGTAAAGCAAATGTCAATAATCAAATGTGTGTTATAATGGATGTAACATGGATGGTATAAAGTTTGTCTTTATGTCTGCGGCTGTAATCAATATGTAAGATGTAAGAATGCATCTCCTAAAGCTGTCTGACTTCAGTTTAGGTGGGCTAGGCTTTGATGTGGAAGGTTAAGTATGCGGTCTCTCTCGGCTCTATCAATCTAATCCAGCGGGGTTTTCAATCTGGGCATAGGGGCGGGGTCTGTCTGTACCGGTGTTATTAGCGGATGTGTTATGAAAGGCGTACAGCGGTGTTGTCTAAAGCGAAATATCCAGCTAAATCTCTCTAGCGGTGGAAAAGCAAGTTCTCAATGATCTGATCTGAGGTGATCGTAATCAAAGCAATGGTTCAAATTCAAGTGTGCATAATGAGAGGTAGATGGTGTCAGGTGTGGCTGTTGCTTGGCTAAAAATAGGGTATTCTCAAAGTGAAAGCTATTTGTCGTAGCTAAAGTAAACCTTTGCTTGCTTCCATGAATTCATGAATTGAGGTGGGCTAAACCCTAACTAGGATTGTAAGAAGCATTTATGTTCAAAAGTTAGTTGTTCGTAGTCTCAGGCGGTGTATTGGCGGGCTCTTCTATCTCTGGGGGCGCTATCTCTAGCGGGTTTGTTTGTCTGCAGCGGGATCTATCTCTAGCAGGTAGGTTCTAAAGCAAGTTGTTATCTAGTCTCTTCTCTATATAAGTGATTCGCCGTTGAGCTTGATTTCTCATCCGGTCCACTCCCCCCTATAAAGGTATTGCCATTTCTCCCTCTCACTAGGACCCCACCTGCCATTGCATCGGGACAGAAAAGAACTTACATGCGTGAGTTGTAACTCACTATCTATGAAGGAAAGCCAGTGAGACCAGAACAACTCGTGAAAAACCAGGAACGAAGGCCAGGAAAGCATTCTTCGGGGAAAGGAAAACCAGTTAGTCTCTCTAGGAAGGTCCGGTCTCTCTATCCAACCAGCTATCTATTATCCCGACAAGAAAGCAGTCTATCTCCAGGCAAGGAAAGCATTGACTGCCTAGCCTATGGAGCAGTACTTGTTTACCTACTTGCTTGAAGCATCAGCTGCATATCAAACTATTCTTTTGTTAGGGATTTAAGGCTAAGCACTCCTCCTTACCCTTTTGAACATAGTAGGGGCTAAATTTCGGGGTAGGGCTTGTTCCCACGCTACTTCACGAACTAGCATCTTCACAGCATACACCCCTGCCAGAGAAGAAGAGAAACCAGAAAGGAAGAGATAACCACAACCACAAGAGAAGAAGAGAAGAGCCCTAGGAAGGGAAAGCAATAAATTACCTTGCCCCCCGGCCCCTCCTTTTTCTCCTCTGGCGGCTTCACACCTTGGAAAAGTGGGAAATTTGAAAGAGAAAAGGTGGTGTTTCAAGCAAGATGGTAGATTCTCTTCAACTTCGCTATTCTTTTTTAGGGGAAGAATGAAAGTGCTTTTGGTAACTAGGCAGCCTTGAGCAATATAGAAACCCCCCAAAGAAAAAGAAAAGCGTAATTACATATATAATATATGCATTATCTGCCTCCCGCTCTAACCGGCAAGAAAAAGTCTTTACCTTTCTTTGGTTGAACGTAGGAAGGCGAGCGCTCTTCCTGCTAAGGGCTTTCATCGAAAGCAACTGCTGCATCAACGGCTTACTCAGCTACTGGATCTACTGGTACTGGATCTACAGGCTCTGCCTTTTGCTACCTCTGCTACTGTTGGTGCTACTTTCACTGCTGGTGTTGGTGGATCGACTGGAGGATCTGGAACTGTTCCTGCCTGTGTCTTTACTACCTATGCTGCTGGTGGGGGTTATGCTTCAATGGGTTCCAGGTAAGCAAGGTAAACCGCTGAGTAAACTACTGAAGCAACAGGTTGTTCCTATGGAGAATCAACATCTTCCTCCCTATCTCGCTCATTCTACACTAACATATCGCTCAGGGCTGCCTGGATCTGGCTCTCGATCTTGAAGGTAAGAAGCACGGTATGTCGACCCCTCAACCCGGGCAACTAACTAAGCTCACTCTCCTAACTAGAAAACAAAGGCAGCTAATGAATGGTCTATCACAAAGGCAGCTCCTTACAGCCTAATTAGTCACCTTCTTCCTTCCTTCTCCCTTTTACTTATGGAAAAATTGTCGGAAACTGCTGAAGGTGAAACCTAAACTCATTTTGGGGGAGGACGTGACAATGAGTCAAGTGATCGAGCTGTCAAGAAAATCACTGATAGGAAGGTTTTATGGAAGGTTCATCTTAGAGTCTAAGTTATTAGAGTGGATTGAGTGTGTTTGGACACATGTTCTAGGGTCTAAGTCGGGGTATCACTAGTTGGTTAGAGGTTGGATGGCGTTTCACTTTCGCACTACAGATGATGCTTGGAAAATCGTTGGGATTATATGGTTTGAGGGCACAGCAACATTCTCTTTGGATAAATGGATGCCTAGCTTTGACACTAGGTCGGAGAGGCTAACCATTCACCCAGTTTGGGTGAAAAAGCTAGCTTTAGAACTTTGGTCGGTGGAAGTTTTTCAAGCTATTGGCAACAGTATTGGAACGTTTGAGAGGTTGATGAGCACTTTAAGGTGGATACTTCGCGGGTGTTGGCTAGCATTCTAGTTGAGCTCGACCTCCGTGAAAGTTTCTAATTCATAGATTGAACGTTGATACATAGCCTATTCTCCACTGGTATTCATATAGCTAGTAACTGTTATTGAGCGAGTCCCTGCAAGCGGCAGTCGATAATCCATATCTGATTAGGTGGTCATATCTTCCTCGGTGTTGGGCTAGTTGATTAGGTGGGCTACTAGCAGTTGATATGCGCTATGGTTGGCTACCCGTAAATTTGGGATAAATAAGCCCAAGGGACTATAGGAACTTATACAAGTTATCGTCACTCAATCAACCAACCAAATGAACAACAATGAGTCCTAAAAGAAAGTAATATGACATAGGGCAATTTGTGTGTATGATGCATGGTCCAATGAAGGATCTAACATGCGATCCGGATCCTAAAGATTGAATTGAGCATCGGAATCGCCAAAACCCAATCTCATACTGTAGAGAATTGTGGGTGGAGAGTGAATGACGTAAAGTTCCGTAATGTAATGGTGTTTTTAGCGCGTATCAAAATGAAACAAAATACTGCTATTAGAGCACCTATGGATAGAATGTCAGGACACAGTAGAGAATGTTAGTACCGTAGGAGTACCTTTCTTTCTGTCACCTCCTGGGACTGACCGGTTGGGTTGGTTCTCGGCTGGGACTGATGGTCTCTCGGCTGTCAATGCCCCTCTGGTAATGATTTCCTATTGGACAATTGCTTTGAGCTTGAGAGCCTTTATTTGCTATAACGTGCAAGAGGATAGAGCCAGGGAGCGGGGCTATAACGAACAGGTGCTACCCAGAGGTGTTACCCAGAAGTGCAACTACCAAGAGGGGCTAGGTTATTAGGTGCTGCTACGAATGAGGTGCTACGGGCGTGTATGTGCGGTGAACGAAGAAGAGGTATACAAAGGAGGTATACAAACGAATATGTGCCACGATTATGTAAGTGATACCACCTCAATTCACCCATTGATTCACCAGATGAAATAGAAGGACCTGTTCAATCATAGCCGTCTGTTCAATAATCTTACCCCGTTCACATCTTACCTGAGAGAAAGTTACCCCATTCCCCTCTCTCTCCCTTTGGTCTCGCAACTCCGTACCTCAAAGGCTTTCAATACGTGTAGCCTTCCCTTACAGACTCACTTTATAATACGTGACGTGGTTACGCCTAGCTTGAAATACGTTGTTACGCCCCGTATTTTCCCCTCAAAGAGCGTAGCTCAGGGGATAACCTTCTATTTCTTTATTCCCCTCACTCATAAATTGAATCTCATGCCTATTATATATGAGATTATGCTTTTCTTCTTATTTCATTTCCGACCAAGCCAAGAAGTAAGAGGCTTCCAGTCATTCATTATATATATATTATACTAGTTCTATAATCATTTTGTTTTGGAAATGAGAACCATGATCAGTGAAAAGCTCTTTGGGTACACCAAACCTGGGGATAATATGATTGAATATGAAGAGTGACACCGTCTTACCATCATTTGCAAAGTTACCATATAGTCTCTTTATTATAATCGATGCACATAGCTTCACTATAATCTATTGATGCATATCTTTACTATTATCGATGCATTGATGTAACACTAGTATCTGAAGGCATTGATGCAACACTAGTATCTGAAGGCTAGAAGATGTTTGAATGTACAAAAGGTGGTAAGCTGCTTCTTAAACTGCTGCTGGCTACCCACTGCATTTATATACGATTCATTCTATGCCCAACCTATGCATCCACACACGTGCATCCATAAGTCATCCACCACAAGCCGCTGATCAATCGTTTAGCCGTCCTATGCCCTATCCGTGCCACTTAGCCACACAACCATCGATTAGCCCTACGTGTGACTTACTTATTGTTTGGTACCCCTTTTGATTGATCAATCACCAAGCAAATGCCATGTTCACTCTCTCAAAATAACCAGGTACAAGGCCACGTTCGTGATGGGGAATTCACCAGTACAGTGCCAGATTCATGCAGATCCATTGACTAACTGATGACTAACTTACACTTTTTGCCACCTCCATTTTGGGGCCCCCACCCCAAAATAGAACCACTCGCTCGTCCCTCGCTTCTCCTTTTCGCTCTTAAATTGACCAGTTATTCAAGGTGCGAAGCCGCTTGTCCCTCCGGGGGCAAGGTTTTCCCGGCACTTTATTCTCCCGCTATCAGTTATTTAAGCCTATATGAAATTGCATAATCTCATATATAATGAATTACTGAAAGAACTTAGCGGTCGGGCGGTCCCACTGATCGAAGGGTGGACTTCCCATGACCAGGAGAAGCCCTCTCGCTATTTACATCTTATGCATGCTGAAGCAGGCAGAGCTTCCTTAAGGCACCAAAGGAAATGGGGTGAAGCCAATAACGAGATTCTGGCTTGATGGAACGCACTCTCTCTGTAGCCCGGTAGGAGGGTTATTTCATTAGCCCTTCCTCAGCTAATTAGCGATGAAACGCGATCTGGCTGGCTCGGCTGAATCGAATCTGGCTGGCTCGGCCCTAACCAAATAGAAAATGCCCTGCCTCCCTCCTGATATAATGATACCATGGCCCTAGTGGATTTCACATTAAGAATACCCCTTATCAGACTCGTCGCCCGCCTGCCCATATGTATGTCTTGACTCCTAGCGTTCTATCACCTGAAACCACATGGTATTTCCCCCCCTATCTAGTGAAGGAAGCTCCATAAAGGAAGGAAGGTAGGTCAGGTCCTGCCCGCTTTCCCTTTCCAATCCAAAGTTGACCAACCAGAACCTAAACTAAGTGACCTCTCTTCTCTAATTCCTTCCCCCGAATAGATGGATGACTAAGTCCTTGCTCAGGTAGGAAAGACCAACACCATAGCTCATGTCCTGAGGACAATACCTTTCTTCGTCAGGCTCTAACCCCATAACCATTCCGGTGTGTGCTCAGTATCCCTTCACCGTCCAATGCTAGCTTTCACTGACATAATCTTACTACTTACTTATGCATCCATCTTTGTCGGCAGGTCCTTCTAATAGTTTCAAGATGGCTTATCATATCCTTCCTTTCACTAGGTCAGCTACCCTTATATCTATATAGTTTGTTTCCCTCATCTAACTTCCTGATCCAGCAAGCCTTACCTTCGCTTCGCTCTGCTCTTTGAGGGGCCAAATCCAACCTTCCAACCAAATCATCGTAGAAAATATCCCGGTGCCCGCCATCGGTCCCATGCTCCCTATCGGTTTCGGTGATCCAATTCTAGTTATAGTGCCCGACCGCCCGATAGTGTCAGGGTTGTGGCAGGTCTGAAAAAACCAGCCAGTATTGTATAGGTTGGATGATCAACCACTAGTATTATGGCATAGCATCATATATAATATGCGATGATCTGCCCGCCTATCTTTCCCTAACGGCCCATACAGAAATGAATTAATGGGCAGTATGGCCTTTTAGTATTACCCACCCATGTACGGCACCTACACGCACGAAACAGGGGCAGCCTGCCTTTCTCTCTCTATATGATATTGGGAGCACGGAATGAATGCGTAATATCGGGATTAGGGGGGGGAGGGAAAGAAAGGGGGAAGGAAGCAATAAAAGTGAGGGACAGCACCGCACGGAAACTCACACGCACGAGAGTCCCAGATAAGTTGAAACCAACCAACAACGCTGGGCTGGCGGGACTAGGCGAAAGCCTCGTAGCAGAGAAACAGCACTCACTCTCTGACTGATTGTCCTTGACTCTCCATACCATCCCATCTCCTAAGCCCTTATCTTAGCTTATATATGGTTCGGGAAAAGAGAAAAGTCTACCTACCTTCCTTACCTGAGCGAGCGTAGCGAAGGGTCGGTCCTTTCAGGCAGTAGGTCCTGCCCACCCAGTAGTAAGGTCCTGATCAACCCTTAGATAACTTACTTACAGATACTTTCGAGAATAAGGTTATGAAAGGAAGGTAGGTCCAGGTCCTGAAAGGTCAATCCAGTAAGGATCATCCCAACCCTTTCTTTCTCATGATTGGTTGTCCGGCTTCGGATGCTGGTCCTGATTGATTTGTTTGATTCTGCTATCGAATTATGAGTCTTGCGTTATGCCCCCGCTATCCATCCACCCCATTGCAACCCGTCTTCGGTAAGCCTTCCGGGCAGGCACCTTTATGAACAGGAATAAAGGAGTATGGTGGGCCAAGGTCAGCTAGAGTGGGAAAAGCATAAGAGGCAAAGACAGAGAAGCAAAGGCAAGTATCCCAGCCAACATTCTCGCCGATTCAATAGCCATCATCTCGCCCGAATCCAGATCTTGACCGAGTGGACCCACTTCCAATTGTTTCATAGGACCATCTCGGTTGGGCAGAAAGAGAAAAGGCCAATAAGCATGTTTACCGACATGGCCTAACAGATAGTCGTAGGGCCGAGTTACTGCAAGATCGGAACATAAAGGGATCACCTCCATTCTATCACTATAGATCGTAATTGCTGAGCTAGAAGGTCATTACTTACCGGGTGAAATTGAGGTTCGGGAAGATATGACTGACCCTATATTTCTTCCCCTCAAATAGCTAGCTAGAAGGTAAGGTCCTGGCACTCTATTTCTTCCCCTCAAAGACGTTTATTCGCCAGTTAGGGATCATACGCAAAGGGTACTCTGAAAGGGATTGAGACAGGGTTTAGCCATTAACCATTAGCCATTCGCATTAGACATAAGCCTTCCACCTATAACCAGAAGCCATTCACCTTTCACCTTCAGCCAAGACCACCATAAGCCAGGTATCCAAGCCCGAGTATCCGAGCCAAGTATTCAAACCGAGCAGCCAAACCAAGCCCAAGTATCCAGGACAAGTATCCCGGTCGAGTATCCCAAGGCAGGATCCCACCATGAGCTCAATTGAGTAGCAGCCCAACCGAGCAGCCCATCCATCCCAGGATCCAAGCCCAACTATGCCCGCCTGGTTACAATGATCAGCTATCAAAAAAGGACTTCTGTCTATGTCTGTCAGTATGGCTATATCTCTATGTGAGGTGCTGTAGTAACCTTGTGTTCTGTATACGTAAGCTAAATCATCCATGCCCTCTGGCCGCTCCTTCCGGCCAGCATCATCAGACTAATAAGTGAAAAATCCAATCCAATTCAATCCAATCCAATCCGTTAAACTCAATGTATCTGCTCGTAAGTAAAAGCCATGTCTTTTCACTGTCTTCAGGTGGGTAAAATGTCATATTTCTCGGTATATGTAGTCTGTGCCCCTCCCTGTGGATTAGTGCCCATTGAGTAGCCCTAGTGATAAGGCCCTCCCTGTGGTGGATAAGGCCCCTTCCCAGTGAGTAGCTATAGGCCCCTTGTGTTCTGTATGGATCGGTAACCCTAAAGCATTCATTCATTCATTCATTCATTCATTCGTCCGTCCGTGCGCCCCTCCCTCTCGGTAGACCGTCGTCAATGCCCCTTCCCAGTGAATAGGCCCCCTTTTCGATTAGGCTCCTTCGATTAGCAGCTCTATGTGTAGCTGTGTGATTAGGCCCCTTCAATTAGTCCAGTCGAATAGCCAAGCAGCTGAGTATCCAAGCCCCATTGGATTAGCGGAGCAGCCCATGAGCCCAACCCAAGCCGAGTATCCCAGCCCAACCGTGCAGTCCATCCCAGGTAGGATATCCATTCGTTCCCGTACCGTGTGCCATACCGTACCGTCGTACCATGCATATGTCCAGAGTTATGTGGTTGCTTTATGTGGCTTCCTCCTAAGAGTGTATCAAGCCCATCCCTGTATCAATCGAGGGGTGCAAGTCTATAAAGCACTCAACTGGTAAATCAACTTGTCTTTCTTTGCTATCAACTGTGCCTTGAACTCGGCGACAACTGGCATATACCGGTGGGTATGGGCTCCGGGGTATTGTCAACGGACGGTTATCCATTGGCAACAATCAATCGGCACCTCCTTCCTGGGAATGATCAACAGTTGTATCGACTGTTGGCATTTAGTGGTTGAAACCTGTCATTGAGTGCACCCACACTTGGATCGCCACCGGCATCTAAACCTGTCATCGAGTGAATAGGGGCATGGAGTAGCAGCATTGGCACCTGGCATTGACTAGCAGCTCTCGTCACTTTCTGTCAAAGACTACCTCCTTCCTTATCGGCGACCACTGGACTGACCTCTTGGCATCGACAACCCGAAGACTAGCGGCTATCGTATACCCTCAGTGCCTCACTCACTCGGCCCTGTACCGTACCTTCCCATACTGTACCGTCCGTAGTAGCGCCCCACCCCAATATGTGTGCTGCTTCCGTCCGTTGGCCCTCTCAGAAGACTAATCAGTTTAAAATCCAATCTAATCCAATCATTCTCAATCGAAATGCTCGTAAGTAACAACCATGTAATCTTCCTGTCTCTAGTCGAGTAAGCAAGCTGAGTATCCCAGGCCAGGTAGGAGCCCTCCCTGTGTTCCGTAGGGTAAGGTTCTAGGCCAAGGTTCTAGGATTTCTCTGTGGGTTCAAGGGTCTAGTTGGAGGGTCGAGGTTGGAGGTGTAGGGCCACGGTTGTGTAAATTGAAAGGGTCGAGGTTGCATCGTTGCATCTATGTATAGGGAGAAGGGTCGGGGGCTGTGTTTCCTTCGAGGAGTTATGACTGCTAAGATTAGTTCTCCCGGTTAGTTTTCCTGGCTAGGTCTCCTGGGTCTGATGGCAGCTCTGATCGGCTATGAGTGTTTCTTACTGTTGCTTGTGGGCTCTGACTGGAATGACCTTATGGCGGCTCTGATTGGCAATGACTAGAGCTTGTAGCAATGACCTTCCTTCTAGCAGCAATAGCTCTTGACAGTGCTTATGGGCTATGACCTGGCGTATGTGATCCTAAACAGGTGCATTGTAAGTAATGCGTGCTTATAGCATAAAGTTGAGGTAGGAACTTATGTTCCGTAGGGGTAAGCCTTGTCTGTCCCGGTGAATATGGGTAACTCCTTGCCCTCAGAAGCGCAAGCCCTCCGGACCTTTGATTTTAAAAGAAAAGCATAACTTTCAATGTTCATTTGGGGCTCCTCATATCAAGTTCAAAAGCTAGTTTCCTTCCTAACAAACCAAAATGTGATAATAATATCTTGAAGGTGGAAGCAGCAGGAGGCTTATGCACGGGTGAGGTCAAATCCTATTAGATATCAATTCTACGAGCCACTCATCGGACGCTAGGAGATCGAGGTTTCACTCTTGCTGAACGAAGTAGGGCTAGTAGATAGAGCCATCCAGGTAAGGGAGGGCAGGTAGATAGAGAGACATTCAGCGAGAGGGGGCTATATAGATATATTCAGGGAGGGGCTAGATACATTTCACATAAGCCTTGAGCTAACAGCCCACCCAGGTAAGAACATTACTCCCAAGGCTCCGTATTGTTAGAGGGTCTAGGTAGAGGTAAAGGTAGAGTTTGAGATCAGGACTTATAGGTATATATTTATGAGAAATATGTGCTGCTACGGGCTATTATTGGCAATGCTGGGCTATTGGCTATCAGCTAGTTGCCAATATGAGGTGGGCTAGATGAAACAGGGGATTCGGCAATAGTTGGCTATCGTCTAGGATCAATCGGCTATGATCGGCTAGCAATGACACCTCCTGGGAATGGATTGGCTACTCAACAACTCATATACTTTAGCTAGGTGGGCTACACGGCCTCATTCCACATTATTTGGTAACTAAAAAATTGCTACTTTTGAAGAGCCAAAGAATTCTAATCAAAACGACGAAATGGCTTTTCTATTAATGAAACATATCCTTTCTGAAAGTTTATGCTTACAGGTGGTTATTCACTAGAGGCCTGTACCTTCATCCAAGGCTCAATCCAGGTGATTATACAATTGATCCAGGTTTCAATCAATTGGTCCCAGAGGCATATTCTCTCTGTCTCTGACAGAGGCTACTATGTCTGGCAGTAAGTCTGCACTGTGTGCATGAGGTAGGAACGTGTGTTCCGTCTCGGTAAGGGCAAGAAGGAAGGACGTATGAAGGCTATCCCAGTACTCATGCAAATGTAACTAATGTCTATTCACGGACTAATGCTGGAAGTGACCGGGCCACAGACACATTATCGTCGTTGTCCAGGCCTATCTCAAGTTCGACTGACTCCCGGAATGACTGACTCACTACCGGCCTAACTCATCTCACCTGATAGGTGGTGCCAACCCCTATGTGGTAGCGGAACCTCATCCCCAATTAAGGGAAAGGGGCAGTCTAGTTTCGACCTAACCATGGGTAGGGGCCAAAGGGAGCCAGTTTCAACCTAACCTTGGAATGGGAGCCTCCACCTACAGAGATTATTCAATAAAGGAACCAACCACCTGCCCACAATGGAAGAGAAATGAGTGCTTGATTGCTTGCCCCCAAAACATCCCATGAGGTTCCGCTACTGGAAACACTCAGCGATGGACGATACCGCTATGGGGAAAAGAGCACCCTCGACAGACGATACCGCTATGGGCAGAAGAGCAAACGGCGATTGACGCTACCGCTAGGGGCAACGACTGGGTGGGCGAGAACAACAACAGCAACTGGGCAGGAACAACAGGAAAGAGAGAGAAACCACTCCAAATATGCTGTAAACCCAATAATAAGAAGAACAAAGAAAGAAAGGAACGTAGTCGCTTGTCCGCATCGGGCAAGGGACAAAGCATCAAACCTCCGCCAAGGTGAATAAGTAAAACTAGGAGGGAAGGGTGGTCAAAGTGCCGCCAAGGCAGATCTGAAAAAGTAAGCTTCAAATGGGTCAAGATGGCCAAGTTGATATGATCAAATGATAAGTAAAACTTCCCTAACCTCCGCCACTTATATATACCTCGAATCTCCTAATATATGGGATATCTAAAGATGAAGCACTCCTCCATCTCAATCTCATGTAGATGATTTGATAAACCCTATCTATCCATCTTCGGGATATAGTGATCAGACTCGACCCGTAGTTGGTGAGCACAAACTTTCAATTGAATGAACGAAATTATGAGGCCATGTATGTGGCCAATGACGTTGAATGTATTCGAGGCAGATAACTCAGTCATCCTTAAACTGTAAAAAGTGCTCATAAGAGAAGGCAATCTTAGGGCCAAGAGCCGGGGTGCGAGATACGAGTGACCTAGATATACTTTTTTATATGTATTCTAAGCACCTTTCAGTTTAGTAGGGTGCGAGTGGCTAGGATCGTCCAGAGAAGAGCTAAAGGAGGGGAAACCCGGCTGAACTTGCTCCTATATATCAATATTGATAGACTGTAGTAGTGAAGAAGCCTATGAAAACAAATACCACCTTCGCCCTAAGAGGAGGTCCATGGAGGAAATCTTATCTGGTGAATAGAGAGCCAAATAGGGGTTTCTTGTCCCGCAACTAAATAACCCAGGGTGCATGCATATCCTAGGAAGTGAAAAGACAAGCTTTCAAATGCTCTAAAAAACGTATCTGAAGACAAGTCCCTTCGCATATGAAACAGAAGGTGGGGTTGGGTTGCCCAATAAGAAGAAACTGAATATGAGGTGGGAACACCGGTTGGCAGTGATGGGCTCTCCTCTCAGCGGGCTCAATGAGGTGGGCTACGTGGGGATTCGGCCATACTTGCGATGCGTAACCACTGGCTCTGAGCACTGTTTATGACTGGCTCTGTCGGCTATGTGAGGGTGCTGTATGTGCTGCTACGTCTGGTGCTTATTGTGAATGTTGGGTATGTGTGTGTGTGAGTAGTGTAGCTCAATGTGTATCTGTGGTAACGCCTGTACGTAAATCCTCCTCTACGTGTATGGGCCTCGTGCTATGGGAATGGTGGTATGTGAATCGTGCTCTACTAGGGAATGGGGAGTCATTGTGCTATGTGGAATCGTACTATGGTAATGGTGCTATGGGCCTCGTGCTCTCATAATAAGGATCACCTCCGTCCATCCGTCCGTTGGCCCGCCCCTCTCGGCAGCAGATGTTGTCCGTTGTACCGCCCCACCCCCAACGATGTTCATCAATCGAATCAATCACTCCTCATCGGTGCACTCACATCCTCTACGTGTATGGGCCTCGATATATGGGATTGATCTATGGGAATCGTGTATGGTACTCGTGCTCTACTAGGGAATGGGTAGTAATCGTGCTATGGGCCTCGTGGTATGTGAATCGTGCGGGAATCGTGCTATGGTAATGGATTGAATACAACTCCTATCGGCATTGATGGCGAACCTCATCAGTTAAGTAACCTCATCAGTTCGGTAACCTCATCGCCATTGTCCAACCCCGGTTCACTAGTTCTCCAGGTGCAAGTATATAAAGCAATCAACCGTGAAGAAAGTCAAATAGAAGGTAAGCATCAAGATTAAGGCGCTCTGCATGCACTATTTAGCTCCTGTCATTATATATGCGATTATGCAAATTGACTCTGTGTATTTGTAGCTCTACGTGGTAGCAGTAGGAGTGTGCCCTCCCTGTGATTAGGCCCCTCCCTGTGTCAACCTCCTGGTCTGGTGGGTAATGAGGGTCTGGGTATCGTCTATCGTGAATCGGTACCTCCTTCCTGGGCCTGATGTCCTCTCGGCTGGCATTGACCGGTGGGAATGAGGGGCATGGTCTTGCGGGTATCGGTAACTGGGTATCGGCACCTCCTGTGAATGAGGGTCTCTCTGGTATCGTCAATGATCTACGGCAATGATGCTCGGGGGTCTGATATCCTGTCGGCTGATTGGTAATGACCGGTTGTGAATGATTGGGAATGAGTGTCAATCAGCTATGAACCCAATGGTGACTCACTCACTCGGCCCCGTACCGTGTAGGGTGTAGTTTGGTAGGGTAGAGGGTGTATTTATTAGAGTTCGTAGGGTCTATTTCGAGGTCTATTTCGAGGGCCACGGTTGGGTCTAGTTGAGGGGCGAGGTCTCCTGTCTCTTCTTATTGGAATGATGTTCTCTGTCTCAAGGCAATAACTTCTAGCTGCACCAACCATAGCTTCATCATGCTGCTGCCCCCTAATTATAGTAGGCTAGCTGCACCGACAAGAGCTAATTGCTGCACTGAAAGGAGCTTCATTCATGTACCGACGTACCAGAGCTTCATGCATCGACCATAGGTTCATGCACTCACTGAGGATAGGTTCGAAGAGTGCTTCCCATTGGATTAGTCCCTCCCTGTGAGTATCTGTAGGACCTCCTGTTCGGTATCGATCGGTAAGGCTGCCAACGCTCAAGCTGTCATTCGTCCGTTCGTTGTACCGCCCCTTTCTGCTTATGTGGGCAATCAATGCAATCAATCGGGCCACTTCCCATCGCTGACTGTCATTCCCTGACAAGCGTGAATGAAACCCATGTGTCTGTCGCATGATCCATTCTCATCAACGGGTGCATAGTCAGTAATGAATGTATCGTTCATGTCATCCGATCGAGATAGAACTAAGGTTCCGTAGGTTCAGTGTGGAGCAGGTAGGAACCATTGTTCTGTATGTACAACCCTGTGGGGTCCAGCTCTGTGATTCTGGCAGTGTGTCTCTGAAAGGGGACTAATGACTATCGGCAATTGGCACTGAAAAGCTGGCTATAATGGGGACTATGACTAGCGGTTATCGTCAATGAGACAAGTACTCCCGGCAAAGGCAACTGGCTATCTACAATGAACGACTACCGTATCGCACGTACCTAAAGGCAATGAGAAGCTGTGTGTGTCTATCGGCTATGATCGACTATGATGGCCCCTCCCCTGATCTACGTCTATGTCTATTTCCAGCCCAGCCCGGGAGTGAAGCTGAGTATCCAAGCTGAGTATCCCAGTCGAGTAGCAAAGCTGATAAGTCCAACCGATCAGCCCAACCATGTAGTCCAGGCCAGGCCAGCCCAGGCAGGGAAGAATTCGTCGCTGTACCGTGTGCCATACCGTACGGTACCGTGCATGTCCAGAGCTATGTGGGGTGCTTTATGTTACTTCCTCCTTCCTGTAAAAGAGTGTATCAAGCCCATCTCTCTCTGTATCAATCAAAGAGTATCAAAGCCCAGCCACCTCGTCCAACCCTGGCTTCCTTAGTCCCGCCGGGGTGCGAGTATATAAAGCGATCAACTTGGAAATCAACTTGCTTGTCCTTCTTCGACATCAACTTGTCCTTCCTTCCACTCGGCGACCCCAACCCTACTATTATCATAAGGCAGTGACTGTTTGGGAATGATGGACTATGACTAGCTGTATTTGGCAGCTCTGATGTACTATGACCAGCAGTGTATGATCAATTGTCAATGCTTGGCTGCTATAGCCTGACCTTGTGACAGTGACCTAACTCTTGGCAACGACCACTGGCACTGACTAGGGACTATGAGAAGGGGCTATGAGAAGGGGCTGGCAGGCTACGGGGTGGGAAATCGCCTATTCTTTGGTTCATTGGACAGATATGGATGTGCTGCTTGCAGGCTTGGCTTGATTTATTAGCGGCTGCCAAAGGGAAGGGCTGGGATGAACGGATCTCCTGAAAGGGAGTCCTTAAAATAAGGTATTCTATCTAATCCTCGTCAAGGGAAGAGAGAACCTCTCTGGTAAAGCTTGTGTACGGAGGAGGTTATCTCGCATATAGGAACCACTCACTCTACCTGCTAGAACTAGATCTCCCTAGCTGAACTTTTATACCTTAGGCTTTAGGAGGGAACAACTATAGACCCAGGATTGGTTGGAACGAAAAAAACACACCCTTACCCTTTTGACTGGCATCCTAGGATGATGCGAGGATGGATGGAGAAGGAAGAACCTTAAAGGCTCTCATTTAGCGACTTGCCTAATGACAAATGACATTGACTAACCCAGTGGAAGATTATGTCAACGACCCATGGAAACAACGGGTTTCATATGGAAAAATACCCAATTAGTGAACAGGCCGATCGAGAAGAATAGGACCTCTTTCTTATGGTATTTAGGAAGAACTCTTATTACGTATATAATATGACAGATTGACCTTGCCCCTCCTATTTCTTCTCTGGCAGCTTCGCACCTTCTTTTTTGCACGACCCAACCGAGCCAGGAGAATCATTTCTTTATGAATCTACATCTACTTCATGACTTTTTATGGATGGTCAATAAAAAAGAGGGCGGGAAAACTTGACGAAGTGAAATATCGTAAGTAATAAGGGCTGGGTAATCATTCCAAAGGTGTAATGGGTAACCCTGCCTTCCATAGAGGTAAATGGAATAAAAAAGAGTCAATATCTCTGAGCGTACAATGAGGGAGTGTACAACGAGGGAAAGTGTTTATTGGGCCTTTTTGAAAGAAAGAAGTATTAGGCGATCTTATCAAATGAAAACCTGAGCATAAAATTGCACTTACAGTATTGTCCCCACCTGCCTATGAATAAGAGGAAACCGATCCAAGTCTGATAGGTCTTATCTCCTAGATCTTCCCTCTCTAAAAGCAGTATTCAACTACCCGTATTGAGTCCATCGGTCCCGACCAATGTGTATCCTTGCTTTCATCATGTGTTCATGCCTAGCCCCGGTGTAGGCAGTACGTATTGCTCTGGAGTGTCCCCACCTAGATGGTGTGCTCCCATCTAACCCGACTCTAGTCTGGAAGATCTCGTTCCGGGATGTTCCCACCTCCATAGTATGTTTACACCTAACCTGGATATAGTCCAGCGAGTCTCGTTCCAGTATGTGAAGCCCACCTTACTATAGGAATTATCTAATGATTGACTGGGTAATGATCGCGGTACAGGCATCTCCCCAAGTGCATGCTATCGAACTGCCTCATTACCATAGCAGGAGTTATAGATCTCCCACACTCCTATCCCCAATAAAGAAATGCCTCTAAACTGCCCCATTCACTGGCACCTGATCTGGGTCTTCTCACGCTATCCCCCTTTGAGGACTGCCTATTAACTGCCCCATTCACCGGCATAGTCTTATCCTTCTTATTTTCCCTAAATTACTACCTATGAACTGTCCCAAGTTCATCGTAGGAATTAGAGTCTCTTTCCAAACCCTTTCCCATCAGTGAATGCTTCATGACTGCCTCGCCCTCATAGCACTAATAATGATATCTATAAATAGGAGAAATCCCTCACCATATGAATAGTGAGTGACTCCGTCCCTCTCCTGGACAGTCGAGTGTGCTAACGCACCCTCACCATATGAATAGTGAGTGACCCCTAAGAAGTAAGGGCCCTAAATGCAGAGCCTTTTGTTTACCCATAAGCAGGGGCAGATGCAGATCCCTTTGTACCCGTGCAAGACCCATAACCCGTTGATCTATAGCCCTAGCCCGTTCCGGTTCCATTCACAGTTATAGATATAAATCCAGTGCCATTTTCTCTATAACTAACATATCGCTCAGGGCTGCGTTGATCCCGAACCAATCGTTTCATAAGCATAGGTAGAGTCAGTAACTAGTAGAGCAAAGGCAGGAGAGGAGACAGCATATGGGAAGGCAGTAATTGATTCGCCACCATATGGGGTTCTATGCGGTCGGTGATCATATGGTGTGGAACGAAGCTCGCGGTTAATTCTAAGAAGTAAGGTGGAATGAAGGAAGTAGGCAGGATACGGGAGGCAGTATTTGATATTATATATGTTAACAAAGGAAGGGCATCCAAGGAGGGTAGGCACAATGGGGTCCTTACCCTTTATCTACGTGATAACTTGGAGGGAGAGCTAGCATGACTTTCCCTCTGTGGGTGGATGGGACTTTCCCAACGAGTTTATTTCCCTCCTTCTCTGGGTGGGAGGCAAGTCCAATGAAATGAACTCTAATTTTGACCAAGCAAAAGCTACAGTTTGATCCTAAGAACCACAATGACTTATATATCACTTTCCATAATCGTTCAAGACTGCCTTTGCTGAGTTTAGCAAGTCTATGGGTTCTTTGAATGGAGAAGCATGGAAGGTCGCAGTCAGTCTTCTGAGTGGTTTACTTGTCCCTACTCGCTTGGTTGTGGTTATCCTAAGGATCTAGTATCATGCAGTATGCTCCCGAGGTGTCTTCGCTCGATCTTATGGAGAAGTAGTAGCATAATGTAGGTAGTCTTATGGTCTAGCTCCTTCGCCTGGTTGCAGTCTCCTACTATTATCTGTCTTTATCTGGTCTTTTATATATACGGGAGCCTGTTTATGCGCTATCCAATAAGGTAGGAAAAGAAATCTTAGTTCAGTATCATAGTCAAGACAAAGGTAGCATGGGTTGTAAAGACATAGAGCGGGTTTCAAGCCCCTAACATACCCTTAACCTGTAGAATATCCAGTCCCAGTTGTCCAATTCCAGTTCCTTCCGTTCGAGAGTCAGTAGTTCCCATTCCAGCTCCATATCGAGCAGCAAATCCTGCAATAGTAGTAGTAGACCCAGTAGCATCTAAGCCAGGTCTTTCATATATTGATCCATACCTTGAGCATATCCAGTACCCGGTGAAGAGCGAGCCACATCAGTGGCATATCCACCAGCAGAGCTAGTAGCATTATAGGTAGCATATGTTGATCCATCGGTGGCAGGGCCAGATGCATAACCTTTCACTTCAGCGGCATACCTCCAGGATCGAGATAGAGACTTAGCGGCATCAATAGCAGTGGATCCATCTAGAGTTGGCAGAGCCACTAGCATAGGCGAGGGCGAGGGAATCGAAGCAGGCAAAGACATAGGGGGTGGTTGATCCTGCGGATTGTGCGGAGTAGTTTACCCAATCCAATCGAGAACCCAACATTAGTAGTGGAGGAAGCAATGGAAGAGCTAGTTTTTTGAGTCAAAATGAAGTTGATCCTGTTGCTCATACATCTCGAGATCGATCACGGGTTATGGATCCATAGGAAAGGTTACATTTCATCCTGCTCCAGGTTTCTGCACATCCCCCACAGCTCCGGGAACAGATTCACCTGTAGGGGATTATCCAGACCCAGGTGCAGATACATCTCGAGATTGAGATGGAGACCCATGGCCAATTGTTGGAGATCGAGCGAACCCAGTGGCTGAACCCCCCATTTACCTAGCATTCATTGATATTGAATCAGTAAATGACCTAGAATATGAAGATGCAGGAGTGGTGAGAGTCGGACCGAATGGAATGGCATAGACATCAGCTCGGTGAAAGGCTAATGAGACATAGGTTTCATAAGTAGCAATTGACTCAACATTCTAGTCTGTTCATGCGGGTGGGAAAGGCACTTATAGCTGTCACACCATCGATCAGCATGAGATCGGTGCAAGGGCGATAGCCATGCATGCCCTCGAACGGATGGGAGGTGTACCAATGCTCAGATATGAGTTGTAACCCCTCGTAAATGCCACGGGGAGGGAGGGTTATTCCTTGCATCACCTTCAGATTTGAATGAGCACTTGCAGAGCTAGCAATTGCTGACCACCCCAGTTCTTTTTGATCTGGTTTACCCGCAGCATCTTAGCTAGTACCAGCTTACCTCTGCTTAGTTCAATAACTAGTTTCTAAGCTCGATGATTCAGTTGGCTAGGAACCCCCGAAAGGGCTTTCGTCCGATGGTTACACGAAAGTGACGAAGTTGCCCCGACTACTGAACCATGCGTGTCTATTGAATTGAATTGGATGAGAGTTCGATTTTCCTGCCAACCAAATTGAATGAATGCAAAAGTGCACTTTTGTTAGGGTTTCAACTTCCAGGAAAAAACTTCGAATTGGGAGGGCGATCCTCCCGGTGAACTAACTGTACCCCAAACCGACAAGGGTGAACAAGTAGAGTATACTAGGGCGCTTGAGAGAACCATGTTGAAGGAACTCGCCAAAATGACCCCGTAACTTCGGGAGAAGGGGTGCTCTCCCTCCTATCTTTGGGTTCGGAAAGTGGCACATACCAGGGGGTAGCAACTGTTTATTAAAAACACAGGACTCTGCCAAGTGGTAACACGATGTATAGACTCTAACACCTGCCCGGTGCTGGAAGGTTGGAAGGAGAAGTGTGATAAGCTTCGAATGGAAGCCCCGGTAAACAGCAGCAGTAACTCTAACTATCCTAAGGTAGTGAAATTCCTTGTCGCATAAGTAGTGGCCTGCACGAATGGTGTAACGACTGCCCCGCTGTCTCCGACATGGACCCAGTGAAATTGAATTCTCCGTGAAGATGCGAAGTACCAACAGCTAGACTGTAAGACCCCGTGCACCTTGACTATAGCTTCGCAGTGACAACCTCTTACGAATGTGTGGGATAGGTGGGAGGTGGGGAACTATCAATCCTGGAATACCACTCTTTCGTCTAAGGATGCCTAACTGCTTCTTTCTCTAGATTGATTCTCAGGGCGGGACACTGTAAGGTGGGTAGTTTATCTAGGGTGGATGCCTCCTAAAGAGTAATGGAGGTGTGCGAAGGTAGGCGCTTTCAATAAGCAAGCGTAATGGTCTAAGCCTGCCTGACTATGAGACTCACTGGTCGAACAAAGACGAAAGTCGGCCATAGTGATCCGGGAGTCCCGTATGGACGGGCTCTCGCTCAACGGTTCAAAGGTACGTCGGGGATAACAGGCTGATGACTCCGAAGAGCTCTTATCAACGGAGTCGTTTGGCACCTCGATGTCGACTCATCACATCCTGGGGTTGAAGAAGGTCCCAAGGGTTCGGTCATTCACCAATGAAAGTGGTACGTGAGTTGGGTTTAGAATGTCGTGAGACAGTTCGGTTCCTATCTACCGCTGGTGTTGAAGGGAGAACTGCGAGGAGCTAACCCTAGTACGAGAGGACTAGGTTGGGCCAACCTATGGTGTACCGGTTGTCACGCTTAGCAGCGTCGGGCAACCAAGTTGGTATGGAAGAACTATTGAAAGCATCTAAGCGGGAAATCCTTCTCTAGACAAGTTCTCGTACGAGGTGAAAGAACATCACTTCGATAGGCGATAGGTGTAAGCACCGCGAGGTGTTCAGCGATATCGTACTAAACCGAAAAGTGAGAAAGAATGGTCCCGGAGGGGCTTGCGCTTCCTAGTGCAAGGACCCGACAGGGGGCTCGACTGATAAGGAGAGGAAAGACATTGAGGAAAGAGAACTACCATGATGGGTCGTGTGAACCCGGCATCCCAGGCACTATACGTGCGTTCTTTCGGTAACCTTCGGGGCCCTGGACATAGCCATTAGTAAAACTTCTCATTATGGTATAGCGCTCCTTCTCATATGGGTAAACTTCGACTGTACCCGTTACTGGTTCATCCGCTCGACCTGGCATTGGAGATGGATTTGGATCCTAGGCTAAGGGGATATAACAAGCTATCGATCTGGAAGGGATGATGCGAGCTGGGTTCGGACTGGGCTAGAAAAGCTGGCTGAGCTAGGATAGGCAAGGAAAGATAGGTGGGGAAAGACTGAGCTGGAACAGGGCAAGGTGGTTATACATGTTATAGTACTCCCCACTTATCCATATCTCGACGGTGCAGTTTCGTATCTGGATATTTACTAGGGGTTAGTTCTTTCCGGGCGTAGTGGCCACTGGTCTGTGTGTCGACTGTCGGTGCACTTTATATTATAACAACGCTCTCTTTGTGCAAACACTTCATCTCTTTCTGTATAGGCCCTCTCTCGCACACCCACTATGGACTTATCCTGTGCGCCTACTCTCCTCTATCTCCTCCTCTATCAGATTTGTATGACCTCTTATGTGCCCTGATGATGTGGAATTCCTCAAACCCATCCAAATGATAGGTTGTGACTAAGGCAAGCCAAATGGAAAGGTTTTGAAATCATGTTCCCTACCAACAACCAACATGAAGCTGCTGCATGGACTGCCCCATGGACACTTTAGAGAGTTCAAGCCAATGCATAGCTTCGCTTCCACTCATAAGTTCCTCCTCTTTATTTAAAATAATGTATACAACACAAATTAGAGCTTATTCACTTATAGTTTCTTCACTGACACTCAGCAGCAGGGGACCTAGCTTTACTTACGCTTAGATCTCTATGCATTTCTCTTCCCATTGTATTAGCGGATTAGAGTAGCTCCCATGGTATTCCCATTAGTATTTATAGTCATAGTACTACTACTTACCGTATATCTCCAGATAGAAGGGCTAAGGCATCAAACTCAATAAGGCTTACACTTAATTAAAAGGAATTAGGGTAGGCTATTACTACTATCAGTAGAGCTATTAACGTTACCATTTTTATGGCTACTAAAGAGGAGTCTATGTTGGCTAATTGCCATGGAGCAGCTATGGAACCTACACTACAAACTTGAGCTAGTGGTGTCTAAAGGCTTTCACGGGGCTTACCATATACCGTGTCAACAATTAAGGAAGTCTCTAAGGCTTGTTGTAGCATAGCTTGTAGGAAGGCTATTAGGCTCATACCTCTCTTGAACTATCTATTTTTATTAGAATGGAGACTTAAAACTACCTATGGGGCTATGGCTTAAGGCAAGATCTTAGGGCTTACTATAGGGCTGAAGCTCTCTTACCGTACCATAGAGCTATGGAAGGAAGGAAGTCAATAGTACTGACTCTTTGTAGTTATTTATCTACGATGAACTGAAGCTATTCTCTATGGAATGGGTGTTTCTTCTTCCCCATTGGAATTGTCCAACCACACTATGGAATTATAGCGTAGAGCTCCCCCCTATTTTTTTATCATAATAATGAAAGCCATAGAGAGTTAGCTCCATGTCAATTTACTATAGTACTAGCCTATATGGACACTACTAGCTTTACTACATGGTTGGTGTATACGCTCGTTAAGTCACCAACATGGCTCCTTTGGTTCCCACTGTCTTCCCAATTAAGAGTCTCCTCTCTCATTGGACTGAGGGAGAGTTTTCATGAAAAAGTAAGTCTCATTTTCAACTATTGGGACTCAGAGTTAACTACAACAGCTAATTAGATAGAGTAAAGGATAGTCAAGCTTCACAGTAGCAAAAAAATAGTCATAGTGTGAGCTCAGGCTGAACTAGACAAACAACTAATTAGAACTAAGAGAAGATTGAACTACTCATATTGCAACTAGAATCGGGAATCACAAAGTTGAACAACTGAACTACAGCTGTATGGGAACCATTTAGTTAGTTGTCCCAGGAAAAGTGAAACGTATCAATGCGATATCATATATTAACACGTAGGGACCATACCATATGAATTGAACGGGTATGCACGGTTCTCCCTGTGGAGTAAAAACCATTGATTCGTCCCTGCGACCTGTAGCTCCTCCTCTTTGAGTAGGCCCCTACTTTCCTTGTGGCAACGACCTTCCTGGAATGGTGGGATGAACCTGCACTAACAATCACCACTTACTTACAAAGTAAAGTGAAACGTATAGATGCGATATTGTAGATTAATAGGTTGTAGTAGTAGGTCTGGCTGCAATGGCAAGGTCTGCTGGTTAGGTTTTCCCAACTAGGTCTTATCCTTATTTCAAAGGAAAGGAGAAAACCAGAAGCTTCTTCGCTAGAGCTCAGGGGAATAGTGAGCTAGCGGTAGCTTTCCTGTCAACCATGAGCGTTAGCAATTAACTGGGTACAATGCTCTCTCTTATGCTATGCTCTCTATTAGACTATGTTAATTTAAGACTATGCTCTGCCCTATGCTATTTCTTGTGAAAGGGTCAAAGTGAAAGTGTCATGTCACCAGTTCATCATGCTCATAAAGTCGAAGGTTCATACATAAAGGGGAAGTTCAGGGTATTGAAAGAAAGTTAATTTCTATTTATAAGGCTTGTCATAGAGGCTAATAGTCTTTACTGTATGGGGATCTCAGATTACATTATCCAGGTATTCCCAAAACTTTAGCTCAATTTCCTCAGTTTCCCCAATGTACATGAGATATAAAGGGTAAGGGCCCTCTTTAGGAATAGTTGTTGAAAGTCTGGGCACCATCTGGTATACAGACTCACTTATTTGCTTCAACTCCAATATGTGTGGTTCGGAATAATAGCATGCTCTGGCTCTCAGACTTGGTGGGTCGGTCCCCTGGGGGCTCACACCCCCCGTCCTCCCCTCGCCTTGTACCCCTACATGTCCCATATCTATGTAGTCCCCTGTTCCTGCCGCCCTAGCTTGGCTTTGTCCCATTCCCGCTCTCCCTACCCCTGTGCCCTCGCCTTCTTGAATTTGGTGACGGATGGAAAGGGATCAGAACGATGCCGAATTCTCGTATCTAACTACAATAAAACCTCGATCAGCAACCACCAATCATCTTTGCCCTGAGCTCCCGAATAGCGGAGGGAAATGGTTAATAATTGTGCCCAAAGTGATCTACCAATCTTGATCTATCATTGAATTCAATGTTCATAATATATCAGCCTGGGTCTGGTGATTACTTGCTAAGCCTAGTTTGGTCGATCTGTTCGTGTTTCACCTGCTCGCCTGTCCCCATCCCGATGAGTGGTGCTTTTGTGTGTTGCTATGGGGAGTGTTGTGTGCCTAAAGTGTAGTAACGCCCAAGCGCCTAGAAAGTGTAGTCACCCACCAAAGTGTAAAATAGATTCTATTCAAGATTTAGGGACAACTCCACGGGATCGTCGAAGGGTTGAAGAAAAGACAAGATACTCGGAGGGTCTGGGCTACTATCGGCTACTACGGATGAATATACAAGCTACTACGATGACCAGGGTCTGAGCTAAGACAAGCGTAGCAGACGAAGAGCGCAGTAAACCTTCGAATATCACGGTCGAGTTTCAATTTACTTATTGGGTGGGGGGGCTTATGGTCGAGCCTGCTTACGCATCCTCCGGGGTTGACAATTTCGCTTTCATTATGGAGTTGTTGGTAGGGTCACCGCCTACGGGTGCATCCCTTGCAGGTGACTAGGTGGTCTGCTAGACGTTATGGTATTGCTGGCCGCGGTTGTTCCCTACTGATGATTAGTTTGTATGTTCATTCCAAGTAGGTGATAATTGCATGGTGGAAGACGTGATACATAACCCCTATGTTGATTGACTGTGATTTTATACATCGATACCAACCAGTATTAGCCCCGGCCAGCGCTCGCCTACATTTTCATTCTTACCTGGCACTCATCGCAAGCGGTCAATTAGTGAGACGTGTGACGAGAGAGAACCTTTCATATTATATGCAAGAGAGCCTTAACCCTCCATTTCCAGGAAGCCCCCCTGTAGTACTATGAATTCGGTACAATGACAAATTCCCATAATTCGTGCCTCTGCCATGCCCAATTGATCCTCTCGATACGCTTCGCTCACCTGCATGTATGATTGACTCTATTGATCGGTCGGAAAGGTAGCCGCATTTGGTACGTGATTGATCTCTAATGGTTGGTCGGTCTTTATTGATCCCTGCATCGCTTTTCCAAGTTCTTTCCTAACGATATTTGCACCGATCACCTGAGAGGGCCTGTTAATGTACTAAGACGCTAGGCGGGCATCTTCGAGTCGAATCGGAACACGAGCTGCCAGTCGGATCTTTTCTTCTGTTCCGGGAGGGACTGATGCTGTCGCGCATGCCTTGAGCTTAAGGAAGGCTAGCACATATATATATATATATATATATATATATATAGGCTTTCCCGCCCATGTCCGCGTCCATTCTCAGATGTGCACATATAAAGATGCGCATTGCATTCAACCCCTGACTTAGTTTCATTGAATCGAGATCTGAACGCTCAGGTGGGTCGGTAGGAAGTACGCTTCGAGATATTCCCGCAGAGCACAGATCGGACTTGCCTTTCAATCCTGCCCCCTACTACTCGATAGATATCGGAATGAATTCACTTGGGCCCCATCTCCGGATATGATCTAAAGTGTCTGCAACAAGAATACTCCTTGTCTAGTAAATCGACGAAAACAGAAGCATAAGTCATAATGAGGCTCCATACAGCAATCGTAGAGCGGGCGAGCACGCGGGTGGGACCAAGTTATAACACTCGACCCCTATGATGACGAAGGCATGAAACACACGAGACGGAGAATGGCCAACAATGCTGCATCCATGAGTCTATATATGAGAATTTCACATAGAAGAGATCGAATCTATAGGAAACTCGGGATCAGAGTGAGTAATCCACGCTCTAGAGGTTTAGGGGGTCAACACGCGCGCTCGAATAGATACAGAATCACTCGAAAAGCTAGGGTTCTTTCTGAGGCCTCGTACTTTACCAATCAATCCCGCAAATAAAGGTGCGAAGCCGCTTGTCCCTCTGGGGGCAAAGAATAGAATCTCATTTTGTACCCGGTGTTCCTTCGAGGTGTCCTATCGTCGCCCTGATTGCCCAACTTCACTTTCTTGCTAATCAATCAATGAATAACACCGGCCAAACACTCGATAGCTATCCATTGTATATAGGAAGGGTGAGTGGGGGGTTGGCCGCTCCGTCAAGCGTCAGACCCAATTGACCTGAAGCCCACCGACTATGTGAGTCCCAGCTCGACTGACAAGGGGGCTGCCATCATACATAGGTTGTTGCTTGCGAAATAACATATGTAATATAGCACTCGATGAATGAATGGTTCAGCTTGACTTATCTCAGCTATCTAAGCCACCATCGGGCCCCGAGCCCTCCCTAGAACAACCTAGCGGAAATGATGGGAGGAAAGCAGATCAAGTCAATGATCAGACCAAGTTGCGGATACGTTCTCGGGCCATCCATATGGAGTAATCGGGTATCCCGGCTCGGACAAGTTGGGATGATAACCACCCGTTTAATGGAACTAAGAGAACTATGCTAACCATGTTCTTCAGGAAACCTAACAGAATCGGGATCGCAGGGATAAGTATATCTATTATTATCTATGTATTTATGGTCGAGCCCCTCCAGACCTTATGGTCGAGCAACTAAAGTTTCAATTTACTTATTGGGTGGGTGGGATTATGGTCGAGCACCTCTAGTCCTGTTAGTCGAGCAAGAAATACCTCACCTTATGGGAATAAAGAACCTTGGGTCTTGAGAGCCCACTTAACCCTTCCAAGGTCTCGTCGCTTCGGTGAATCACTTGAGCCCCGATACATTTTCGGTGCCATGGAGCTAGACCAATGAGCTATTACGCTTTCTTCGAAGGATGGTTGCTTCCAAGCCCACCTCCTGGTTGTCATCGCTCGATCACTTCCTTTTCCACTAAGCGATTGCTTAGGGACCTTAGCGTACGATCTAGGTTGTTTCCCTCTCGACTCTGGATCTTAGCACCCAAAATCTGTCTGTATGATTGATTAAGCCTGTACTCAGAGTTTCCTTGGGGTTGGTCAAGATTTGGGCCACCCTAGCCCATTGAGTGCTCTACCTCGGGCCATATTATACGCACGCTCTATTGAAATAGATTTCGCAGAAAACCAGCTATATCCGATCTTGGTTGGCCTTTCACCCTTAGCCACAAGTCATCCCCGTATTTTTCCACATACGTGGGTTCAGTCCTCCAAGGCCTGTTGGAGCTCTTTTCAACCTGCTCATGGCTAGATCGATCGGTTTCGGGTCAAATAGTCACAACTAGGATATTCCCTGGCTGGAAAGCACCTACACCTAATGGCTTAAGCCGTTGTTACCGTTTACTCGCAAACCCATTAGGGTGTTAGGGTGAGCCGCGTCCAGGTCAACCCAACCCTGAGCTCTGCTCAGGTATTTGAAACAAATAGAGGGCCCCATATGACTTAGGGGTCACTCACTCATTCCGATGGGTGAGGACCAGCAGGCTCGATTGCTAAGGAGAGGGTATTTTCGGTCAAATTAGACCCTGAGAATCTTACCCACAGCTTCGCTCCTTTCCCCCGGAGGGTCAAGCAATAAATTCCTCTCCCTTATGGTCGAGCCTGCTTACGCATCCTTCAATTGATTGTTCGCATCAGATTTCTTTCTATTGCACTCCCTTTCCTAGGGTTATTTTCACCTTTCCCTCACGGTACTTGTACGCTATCGGTCATTGAGGAATACTTGGGCTTAGAGGGTGGTCCCCCTTTCTCTCTACGAAGCGATCCTAATTCAAACACGCTGCGTTTTATTTACAGAATCGAACCATGGGACTCTCTACAGGGCTATCACCTTCTTTGGCCAGATCTTCCAACCTTTTCATTCATAATTCTGCCTACCTCTCCCTTATGGTCGAGCAACTCAAGTTCCTTACGGCACCTTATAGCCTAAATCAAAGGGCAAAGATCGGCATGCCTGGTTCTTCCATCATCCAATGAACTGAAATGAATCACACAGAGAAGGCAAGGCTAGGAAAATGAGACCAAGATCCTCCGCTGTTTAGTATTTGCCCAATCTGCTTTCGCTCGCCGCTACTAACGGGGTCTCGGTTGATTCCCCTTCCCATAGCTACTTAGATGTTTCAGTTCGCTAAGTCTTTCAAGTCCAAGGAGCGCAGACTAGCCATGGGGCTTGGATACGGTTTCCCGATCGGAGATCCATGGATCACGGACGGTATCTCCCCACGACATTTCGCCTTTGGAAGCGTCCTTCCCTCTCAATGCCCAGCATCCATCCGATGCATTCTTTCCGATACAGCAGGCATTGAACCTGCTTCACACCGCACCACCAATGCCGGCCTTTTGGCTGAGTGTGCTAACGCACCCATCAACCGCTGAAACTTGTTCGTGATTCCAGTCATTATATACGTAATTACACAATCTAATTTGAGGAGCGAAAGCGCTCACCCGACCTAAGAAGGTGTTGTGGTCACCAACACCCCCCCTCTTTGATTGGTATTAGCAATAACACCAAGCAAATGGGGACCCTTAAACAAAAATCCAAAAAACATTTTATCAAAAAAATTTGTATTTTAACTCCCTAAAAGCTATATCGCATCGCGAGAAGAGAGTGAAACATTTTCCTATGCGCATAATAAGCTGCGAAGAAGCGACGCGAAATTCATCGCATCGCTTATATTATGAAGTGCTCTCAAATGAAAAACTTAAGGAATCGCCGACGGCCGATATGCGACGTCGCATATCGCAACATCGCATAAACAACACACAATGATTATGATTAACTACGATCTGCGATACTGCGATCTGCGGTGAATGCGATCACCAATTCTTGCGATGATACATCTTAAACGACGCAATCCTTGACACTGTGATGCGAGTCACAGAAATCACTCATCGCAAAATTTCCTCGACACAACATTCAAGGAAAGCTATCTGCAGACCAAAATTGGGCGCGCACTTTAAAAAGAATTTAATGATTGTACGCCAAAGTATCCGAGAAGGATTGTGTTGTGTTTTTCAAAGAGTCAGTTCATTATGAGTGTCATGATTATGCATTCATTAGAGCTTAAAGCTTTCATGTCAATCTTTTCGTCGTTACTCTTTTTCTTTGTGTAAACTGCAAGACAGCAACTAATATAAATCAATGTGCAGGAAACATCTAAGGAGAAGGGGAAAGCGTCAATACTCGGAGAACAGAGAAGAAATGCCTTCACAAATGGATGCCGCATGCAGCAGGACCGCGGATTCCAGAGTATCACTCAACAGAGACTGATGGAAATAGACTATCCAAGACTCAGAGTCAAAGGCGCACAAAAGCAGCATGTTCACAAAAGATCCTGAAGCTTAGACTGGGTAAAGCAAAAAGAAAAATGCTAAAGAGGGAAAACGCACCAGAAAAGCCTGGAACAAAGAACGGAAGCAGTTTTCAATACAGAAAATTGTTCAGAGAGAAAAGTCCCCGACTTAATTCAGTCATTTGCAAGGCCGGAAAGCGAAAATAGCAAAAGCACAATCAGTTTGAGAGAAATTTGGGTTATTACCAAGGATACACACAGCGAATACACCGAGTCAGAGGAAAATATCTTCTAGTTTTTCAGAAAGTGGTGCCAGCTCTTGTTGTTTCTATTTTCGTAACTCAAACGAAAGAAGAAGACAACCAGCCGACTCTTCCCAGGCGAATGTTGCATTGCTTACAGCACTAAGGAGCAAATACAGAAACGGTTAGAAATTAGATTTAATTTTTAGAAATAAATTTGCTTTAGTATAAGGGCGGTCATTTGAAATCGTGTCCTAAATTTATGTAATTAAGATTAATTAGTTAGCAGTATTTAAACCCTTCTCAGGCATTTAGAGAAGGGTCCGGAAATTTGTCAAAAAACTTGTCCTCAGAACATGCACTTTTGTACCCTCGGAGGGGGTTTTTGGTGAATGGACGGATCGAGATTTATCAATGTTTGCATTTAATGTCTGCTACTGATGTTGCACTTTTCTACTCTTAGTAGATGTTAGAACAAGTAGAGATAAATCGTTATTGCTTGAAGCTTATGAGTGGAACCAGTCATAAATGGTACTTTTATCTCTTGACCTGTTTCTGTTCATATTCTTAAAGTGATATGCAGTTTCAGTTGTTTATACGTTAATGCATAAATGTGTGGGTTACCATTTGGCACTTCTGTACGGTGGAGTCATTTATTTGTGCTTGATATATGAATAACTTATTATGCGATATGTTGTTCACAACTATTTTGCCTAACTTTTTATGCAGAATGGTTTATCTTAATTGATTTTTATTCTTATGATAGTTGAATGATCTTTATTACCAGTTATTGTTTGAAATCTTTTTAGATCGCATAATAGAAGAAATACACTCCGGGTTAGTGTAGATTAGATGTGTTGTTTTTTCTTTATTAGATTACAATAGCATAGAGTTAGCTTAGAAGTTTGAATTAAATTAGCTTAAAACACTCCTAGATCAGCATCATTCAACTCTACACACACACACCCCTTAGATTGGGAAACTGGTCCCATTATCCCCAGTCGAACCCGCTATACCAAACGGATAAGGAGCTGCCAACCAAGGTCCGGACCGGGTGGGTATCCCCCTTGTTGTCGACCCGATTTTCGGGGCTTCAACATATTTGGCGCTAGAAGGAGGGCCCAAACTATGAATGGCATCTAAATCAAAATCTAAATACCATTCTGAGAGTAAATCGCCCTCACCAACTCCCCCGACTTCTCCAGTACGATTAAATCCAGAGTCAGAAGTCGCTCGGGTATCAACCGCTGCTACATACCCTAATATTTCAGACCAACCTATCATTGAACCCCCTGAAGTTCAAACTCTGATTCGCAAACTCCAGGGATTTTCTATTTTTACTCAGAGGTCTGAAAAATCTCAAAGCAGCGTGACTTCGCAGTACAATCCTGCTCATCCTCTGACCAGATTAAAGAGTGAAAAATTTGGCATCCAGCCAACTGAATTCCCTCTTCCCACCAGGAAAAGAGCAAGGAAAACACCACCAGAGTCTGACAGTGAGACTCTTTCATCTACGTCGTCCATCTCAACTCCCTCACCGCGAAGTCAGCCACCCACGTCTTCATTTCAAACCATTCATCCATCTTCCACAACCCCTCCTCTTCAATCATCGAAGATCATAATACCTTCATCTTCCCAGCATCAGGGATCATCCTCTGCACTTACATTCACTAGCAGCTCAACGATGGCCCAGTCTCCATGGAACAATCCTGGGGCAGTTTTAATGCCTCCACCTCTGAGCCCAATACCGTCCCATCCTGAGAAATGGCTACCCAAATTCAATCCAGAAGCAGGCATGCTAGCTGAAGAACATATCAATAATTTCATGCTTTCTGTTAATCTCAACGGAGTTACCAACGAGGATGCTGTCGTCTGGATTTTTCCCTACACAATGCAAGGAACAGCCGGGTCATGGTACTTTTCATTACCTTCCGGGTCTATCACAAGTTGGGACATTTTTCAAAGTCAATTCCTTACCAAATTTGGCGAGGACAGATCAACGGCGACGTTAATAAATGACCTATCCAATCTCAAAGTCGAGGCTAGAGAACCCATCAAAGACTTTAACTTACGGTTCAATAAAATCCTCAACAAAATTCCTGCTGCTTCCCAGCCCAGCGAAGAAGTGAGATGTGAATGGTATATTACTGCCTTACCATCGAACTTAGCAATCTTTGTGGACAGGGCAAATAAGACAACCTTAGTTGAAAATTTGACAGAGGCGATAGCAGTAGAAAAACGCGTAGTAGCCCTGGAAAAAAGATCTGCGATAGAGGAACGCAAATCTAAGAAAGTCTCCTACAAGGAAGACCCCAAGAAGAAACAATCGAAAGATCCTTTCGATTTGGAGGGATTACAAAAAGTGTTAAAAACCATGTCCAGATGATTGACATAAAAAAACAAGTAGCAGGAACTTCTTTGAGAAAGCCCTATAGAGCTTTTAAAAGAAATCCTTCAATGGAGGTGAAACCACCCAACGCTATCTCAAACGTCGAATCTGAAGAAGAAGAAGAAGAAGAGAATACCACTGAAGGGCAGACCGATGACGAAGAAGTTGTGGAACTACAAGGAATGTGGGATTTCATCCTCCCACAAGAAGAAGATCAAGAAGCATTTCTGGTTAGTACACGAAGCAAAAATCAACTTGATCCTCCCCAAACTACCCCTAAGCAGAAGGGCGCAAGCCCTGCAGCAAAAGATAAAGTCGCAACAAAGAAAACAACCGCAAAGGCGACTCAATCTAGCCCAGTCCGATCAGATCAAACACCTCCATCAAGAACACTGATTGTGTCGGATGAAATGGAGTATAACATTATTGATGACATGAAAAAGACTAGGGCTAATATCACTCTTTATGAGTTGAGCAAATTGAAACATCAACAGAAGATAATGATGAAAGAATTACATGTCGTGCCTACTACATCTCTGCCTACAGCTGTAGCTTCCCACAACACGAGAAGACCTCCAACCAACACGATCAATAAGATTGACCCAAATGACATCGCCTTGATTGGAGGGAGATCAAGGTCTCACACTCCCCTTTTCTTCTCACTTACGAAATTTTCAACAAAAACGTGCACAATTGTTTGGTAGATTTTGGTGCTTCAACGAATATTTTACCCAGATCAATATGTGCCAAGTTGAATGTTCAACCGCAAAAATCCGCAGTGCGCATAGTTCAGCTTGATCGATCCCAAGTCGAAGTGATTGGTGAACTTAATCAAGTGACCATAAGATTGTCATCTAACCCGAAGGTGTGTCAGGTTATTGACATTCTAGTAGCTGATATCCCTGAATTCTATGGCTTAATTCTTAGCAGGGATTGGTCCGAAAAACTCCATGGATACTTCTCAACCGACTGGTCACACATGTGGCTACCCTACAATGGTAAACCCAATCAAATAAAGGTTGAACGAGAGTTACACCAGAAGTACATAGTGACAGAATTGGAAGGAGAAAATGAAGCAATAGCATACAACAGCAGTATCATAGGAAACTACTCGGTAGATTCTTTCCTTGGCAATTTTAATGCTCATACCTCACCTTACTTAGAAAATTCAGTTTTGTCCCAAGTCGAAAATTTTTCCCAAACTGATGATTCGAAGTGTGTTAATTTTTTAGATAACTCTATAAATACATCTTTGTTTTGGAAATTATATTTTGATGGCTCCAAATCTAACGAGGGAGCAGGAGCGGGATGCGTTCTGATTAGCCCAGACGGAAATAAGACCATGCTTACGTGCAGACTTGAATTCGATTGCACAAACAATACAGCGGAATACGAGGCCTTGGTGCAAGGCCTATACAAAGCAATCGGGTTGAACGTTAAGTACCTTCAAGTCTTCGGAGACTCTGAAATTGTCGTCAAACAGGTACGTAACACCATACATTGCCTATCAGGTCATTTGAAGCACTATCAATCTTTAGTTCAAGATCTGACTACACATTTCATAGCATTCGATATTTCGTCAATCCCAAGACTCCAAAATGCGAGCGCAGACCTGTTAGCTAACGTAGCCTCTAGACTTATTCCCTCCGAAGATTTTAGTCCAGATAGATTCTCTATAGAATTAATTTTTAGACCGTCCATCCCTGACAACATTACAAACTGGAGAGTGTTCAATGACGATCCAGACATTGTAAATTTCCTCACTTCTGAAGGATCCTACTCAAATCAAATAATTGACGAAGACCATCACGATCATCAAATACAACAGCATAGTACTGATAATGCTATACCTAAGTCGGTGGTTAAATTAGAAGACTTATATGATTTGAAAAGTCGGTTTAAAAGGTCTACCAATGCTAAACTTCACAGTTCGACTCTGAACTACGATTTAGTAAACCTAGGAACCGATGAGAAACCACAAAACGTTAATCTAGGCCACGGCCTAGCACCTGAAGAGAAATTAGCATACATCCGTCTTTTGAGACAATACAGACATGTTTTTGCCTGGAACTACGATGAGTTGAAAACATACGACACTTCTATCATTCAACACACTATCCCGATGATTGACAATGAAAAACCTGTCCAACAGAAGCTCAGAAAAATCCACCCCAATTTAGAAAATCAGATAAAAACTGAGCTAAATAAGTTGTTGAGAGCCAGAATAATCTTCCCCGTCAGACATTCCAAATGGGTCTCTAATATGGTACCCGTTAGAAAGAAAAACGGAGATATTCGAATTTGTATTGATTTCCGAAATCTCAACAAAGCCTGTCAAAAAGACAATTTTCCCCTCCCACCTATGGAGCAGATATTACAGGCAGTAGCAGGCTCAGAATTAATGTCTTTTTTGGATGGATTTTCAGGATACAATCAAGTGCTGGTGCATCCCGATGATCAGCTAAAAACCACATTCCGAACTAAATGGGGCACATACGCATATCGGAAGATGCCATTTGGTTTGATCAATGTCGGCGCTACATTTCAGAGAGCCATGGACATCGCATTCAAAGGCTTAGTCAATAAATCTGTAGTGATTTACTTGGATGATATAACAGTGTACTCTAAGAAGCGAAGCGACCATCTCAAAGACTTGAAACAAATCTTTCAACGATGTTTAAGGTATGGGATTTCACTTAACCCGAAGAAATCTTTTTTCGCATTGAGTGAAGGTAAACTTCTAGGATTCATAGTGTCAAAATCTGGCATTCACATTGAACCTGACAGAATCAAAGAAATTTCCGAAATATCCATGCCTCATAAAAAAAAAGCCATGCAATCTTTCCTTGGTCAAATTAATTTTGTGAAGAGATTTGTCCCAGATTTCTCACGTATTGTTTCTCCTTTGCAAAATATGATCAAAAAGAATTCAAGTTTTAAATGGGGTCAAGATGAGCATGAAGCATTCAACTTGATAAAACAAGCCATCATTAACGCTCCATCTTTAGCAACCCCGAATTTTTCAGAATCTTTTATCTTATACACATTTGCCTCAGAAAAATCTTATGCCGCGATTCTAACTCAAACAAATCAAGAGAAAGCGGAAGCTCCAATCGCATTTTTTAGCTCGAATTTACAAGGTGCTGAACTCAACTATTCCGATGTAGAGAAACAGGCGTACGTTGTTTTCAAAGCAATCAAATATTTCAGACCTTTCTTACTCAAAGCCCATACTAAAGTCATAGTACCGTTTCCAGCGGTAAGAAACCTTCTGATACAGAAGGATGTGGGCGAAAAAAGAGCAAATTGGATCACCGCTTTACAAGAATACGATCTTGAGATCAAACCAGCAAACATTGTAAGAGGCCAAGGCTTCTGCAAAATGTTGGCTGGAGCATCGCAAATTCCTGAGAATTCATCTGACGAGGTACATACGTATGAGGTAAGCCTAAACGATGCGGAATCATTATATGCTGACACCATTTATTATCTTAAGAACGGGTATGCTCCACCACGCCTGGATCACACCAAGAAAAGAGCTCTGAGGTTGAAAGCCAAACAATACCAGCTCATAAATGATGTTCTGTTTAAAAAGAATTATGATTCTGTGCTTCTTAGGTGTCTTGAGAAAACTGAAGCCGAAAAGGTTTTGCAGGAACTCCACGATGGACCAGCAGGCGGACACTATGCCGGAGATGCTACTGCACATAAAATCTTACGTGCAGGATATTATTGGCCCACACTGTTCAAAGACTCACACAGTTACGTGAGGAAATGCCAAGTCTGTCAGACTGCTGCAGGGAAACAAAAGAAACCGTCCATGCCACTACAGCCGGTAAACATCGAGCAACCATTCAGCCAGTGGGGCTTGGACATAATAGGTGAGATCGTTCCTCACTCTTCTAAGCAGCATAGGCACATCCTCATGGCAACAGATTATTTTACTAAATGGGTAGAAGCAGTTCCTCTCAAGACAGCCAATTCTGAAAATATTATTGAATTCATAGATCAATTTATAATCACTAGGTTTGGATTGCCAACGGCCTTAATATTTGATAATGCTTCATACTTTTCTGGAAATACAATGACTGAGTTTGCACTTAAAAGGGGGTTTAAACTGAAATATTCGGCCAACTACTATCCGCAAGGTAATGGATTGGCTGAATCAACAAACAAAAACCTGATTAGGATTATTAAAAGAACAGTCGACCAAAACCAAAAGAATTGGCACAAAGCGTTGGTAAATGCTTTATGGGCAGATAGAATAACGAAGAAAGCTTCAATCGGCACTTCTCCCTTTAATTTAGTTTATGGGAAAGAAGTGGTTCTTCCAACTCACTTAGTCATTCCCTCTTTATCTTTAGTACAACACATCGATGAGGTACCTACCTCCTCCATACAACTAAGACAAATGGAAATAATTAAATTAGAAGAACGACGAGAACAAGCTAAGAAAACCCATGCTCATCACCAAGCGCTGATAAAATCCTCTTTTGACTCAAGCATAATGACCAGAAAAAAAATTTCAGATGGGAGATTTAGTTTTGAAATGGGATAAGGCTCATGAAGAAAAGGGCAAACATACGAAATTTCAGAAACTGTGGCTTGGTCCTTTTCAGATTGTAGAAGTCATAGGCCCATCGACGTTTGTGTTGCAGGATTTAACAGGTAGAAGAGATTCTTTGCCTGTTAATGGATAGATTCTTAAAAAATATTTTCCATAGAAGATCACTCTTCTATTTTTTGTAGGATAGTTTTAGTTTTTATTTGTTTTCTCTTTCTTATGAATAAAACCAGTTGTAGATGGTCACTAAAAGGGTTCATGAAAAGGACACCAATTCTCTATCAGATTTTGAGCTTTTCGCTTGTACAAGTAGCAAAAATTTTCGAAAGATCTGATTTTTATTATTGACAGGTAGAGTTAACTTTAGCCTAGGCAGGATGCTAGTTTCAACTTCAAAAATTTGATGAAAGCAACCTTTGGTAAAAAATTGTTTTATATCAGCACAATGAAAGGTATCAATAATAAAATAAATATTCTCTGTAAGGCTGCTGCTTTCAAACTCTATTATTGTCGTCCAGAGCTTTCTTAAGGAAAGACAATGACTTCCTCCCTGCTAAAGGAAATCGCAACGTTCAGAGGAACAATCCTGGAAAACACTATATCTCAAAGAATAAGAGGTCTCATCACGAGCCGGCTTATCATGATCACAGATATTATAACTTGCTGACTTTGCCAATACTGTCTACCAAAACAGGGCAACGACTCAAGATTGTTGCAATCAAAAGACAAGGGGTCTCATCACGAGCCAGCTTGTTCAGCAAAAGTGTAAATCAAGTGAATGACTGTGTCATAATTTGGCCACCAAACCAAGACATTGTTCTTTAGAGAATAAAAAAGGAAAAAGTGTCAAAAAGGGTTTTTCTCTGAAATGTTGTAAATAACCTCAAGCAGGATAAAGGATCATTGCTGGATAAACAGGTAACCCTGTCGAGGCTATGGACGCTTGCGGGCAGCAGAGGCTCTACCTACGACAAATGAGCATATTGTAAAAGTCGGCATGTAGAGGAGACCTTATTTTATCTTTAAAAGACCAAGTAGTGTCTGGTATAAGTACAAGGACTAAGCCTGAGGAAACAAACAATTGGAATATGAAAAGGTTGAGACAAAGTATCAGTGCTAGGAAAAGGCGTAATATACTCTATCTGTCCATAACAAAATTTAGACATGTGAAAACTTTTCTGCTTCGGAAGTTGAAATTCAATAGAAAAACAGAGATAACTGGTTCTTCACAGTGAATCGCCATTGTTGTGGTCACCAACACCCCCCCTCTTTGATTGGTATTAGAAATAACACCAAGCAAATGGGGACCCTTAAACAAAAATCCAAAAAACATTTTATCAAAAAAATTTGTATTTTAACTCCCTAAAAGCTATATCGCATCGCGAGAAGAGAGTGAAACGTTTTCCTATGCGCATAATAAGCTGCGAAGAAGTGACGCGAAATTCATCGCATCGCTTATATTATGAAGCGCTCTCAAATGAAAAACTTAAGGAATCGCCGACGGCCGATATGCGACGTCGCATATCGCAACATCGCATAAACAACACACAATGATTATGATTAACTGCGATCTGCGATACTGCGATCTGCGATATTGCGATCTGCGATGAATGCGATCACCAATTCCTGCGATGATACATCTTAAACGACGCAATCCTCGACACTGCGATGCGAGTCGCAGAAATCACTCATCGCAAAATTTCCTCGACACAGCGTTCAAGGAAAGCTATCTGCAGACCAAAATTGGGCGCGCGCCTTAAAAAGAATTTAATGATTGTACGCCAAAGTATCCGAGAAGGATTGTGTTGTGTTTTTCGAAGAGTCAGTTCATTATGAGTGTCATGATTATGCATTCATTAGAGCTTAAAGCTTTCATGTCAATCTTTTCGTCGTTACTCTTTTTCTTTGCGTAAACTGCAAGACAGCAACTAATATAAATCAATGTGCAGGAAACATCTAAGGAGAAGGGGAAAGCGTCAATACTCGGAGAACAGAGAAGAAATGCCTTCACAAACGGATGCCGCATGCAGCAGGACCGCGGATTCCAGAGTATCACTCAACAGAGACTGATGGAAATAGACTATCCAAGACTCAGAGTCAAAGGCGCACAAAAGCAGCATGTTCACAAAAGATCCTGAAGCTTAGACTGGGTAAAGCAAAAAGAAAAATGCTAAAGAGGGAAAACGCACCAGAAAAGCCTGGAACAAAGAACGAAGCAGTTTTCAATACAGAAAATTTTTCAGAGAGCAAAGTCCCTGACTTAATTCAGTCATTTGCAAGGCCGGAAAGCAAAAATAGCAACAACACAATCAGTTTGAGAGAAATTTGGGTTATTACCAAGGATACACACAGCGAATACACCGAGTCAGAGGAAAATATCTTCTAGTTTGTCAGAAAGCGGTGCCAGCTCTTGTTGTTTCTATTTTCGTAACTCAAATGAAAGAAGAAGACAACCAGCCGACTCTTCCCAGGCGAATGTTGCATTGCTTACAGCACTAAGGAGCAAATACAAAAACGGTTAGAAATTAGATTTAATTTTTAGAAATAAATTTGCTTTAGTAGAAGGGCGGTCATTTGAAACCGTGTCCTAAATTTATGTAATTAAGATTAATTAGTTAGCAGTATTTAAACCCTTCTCAGGCATTTAGAGAAGGGTCCGGAAATTTGTCAAAAAACTTGTCCTCAGAACATGCACTTTTGCACCCTCGGAGGGGGTTTTTGGTGAATGGACGGATCGAGATTTATCAATGTTTGCATTTAATGTCTGCTACTGATGTTGCACTTTTGTACTCTTAGTAGATGTTAGAACAAGTAGAGATAAATCGTTATTGCTTGAAGCTTATGAGTGGAACCAGTCATAAATGGTACTTTTATCTCTTGACCTGTTTCTGTTCATATTCTTAAAGTGATATGCAGTTTCAGTTGTTTATACGTTAATGCATGAATGTGTGGGTTACCATTTGGCACTTCTGTACGGTGGAGTCATTTATTTGTGCTTGATATATGAATAACTTATTATGCGATATGCTGTTCACAACTGTTTTGCCTAAATTTTTATGCAGAATGGTTTATCTTAATTGATTTCTATTCTTATGATAGCTGAATGATCTTTATTACCAGTTATTGTTTGAAATCTTTTTAGATCGCATAATAGAAGAAATACACCCCGGGTTAGTGTAGATTAGATGTGTTGTTTTTCCTTTATTAGATTACAATAGCATAGAGTTAGCTTAGAAGTTTGAATTAAATTAGCTTAAAACACTCCTAGATCAGCATCATTCAACTCTACACACACACACCCCTTAGATTGGGAAACTGGTCCCATTATCCCCAGTCGGACCCGCTATACCAAACGGATAAGGATCTGCCAACCAAGGTCCGGACCGGGTGGGTATCCCCCTTGTTGTCGACCCGATTTTCGGGGCTTCAACAGAAGGGTGAGGTAATATCTCATTAGTCGAATGAGGACCGGCAGGGTGCGTAAGCACACTCGATTGTCAAGGCCGCCATCGGCTCGACTGATAAGGACTGGCAACGGGGCTCGACTGATAAGGAGAGGAGAGGAACTTTAGTTGCTCGACTGATAAGGCCGCCATCACCGGCAAGGGCTCGACTGATAAGGACCGGCAACGGGGCTCGATTGATAAGGCCGCCACCACCGGCAGGGGCTCGAATGATAAGGACCGGCAACGGGGCTCGATGATAAGGAGAGGAGAGGAACTTTAGTTGCTCGACTGATAAGGTCGCCATCACCGGCAGGGGCTCGACTGATAAGGACCGGCAACAGGGCTCGACTGATAAGGAGAGGGGAGGAACTTTAGTTTCTCGACTGATAAGGCTGCCATCACCGGCAGGGTGAGCCTGTCGAACTCTCGACTGAAAGGCCGCCATCGGCTCGACTGATAAGGCCGCCATCGAAAGCATCAGTCAATCTATCAGGAATGACGTATATGAGAAAGCGTCATTCAATATCTCACATCGAATCTGGTATGACACATATCAATGCATTCATTCGTTATATACATAATTACGCTTTAGCATATCATGCATCTATGGGCATATGTCATTATGCAATCGAGATCTCGAACTAAATGATATATATAAACCTAATTGGTTCATTTCGACCAGTGATTCCAATCATTCATACTTTTGTTATTTAAAATGCATTTTTTATCGTATATATGATTTAGCACCCGTAAAAATACTTTGGGAAATCAAATTATGCAGAGTTCACAACTCAAATTTGTGATTCCAACAAATCGATACCAAATTCTAAGCAAACTAGACTAAAAAATATGCTAGAAAAAACTTCAAAATCTATAACAAGTAGACTACGCCTATATTTATTCATAGTGAATCAATTGTTAACAACCTATATAATATGTATTCATAAGTTATATTTATCTTGTCATTTGGGGTTATCTCAAGTGTTGAGTAGAATGGTTGTTATATTCCGCGCCCAGGTTTAAATCGTGGCTAGTGACGTGATGAGCTATAATGCCTTGACTCAAAAACCAATGAAGGTGAAACTTGATTCCAACACTTTACTTCTTGAAAAGGCATATGCTAATGCATGAAAATGTTATCAAATAAATTATTTTCATTTTTTATAGTTTTGTGCTATTAAAAATTATAATATAATTTGTATCTAATTATTGCGTGTATTCTACATTTTAGTATAAAGGATATGTGTAATTCCTTTTGTGTTTAGTCTTGGAGTTGACACATATATTAAAAAAAAAAAAAAAACTTTAAATAAAAACAATATTGTCTATAATAAAACTAGCTCAATACATCATAGACATCAAAACACTTCCCTTAATATACATTACCAATATTAAAAAAAACGTAAAAATAAACTAAATTATAACTTTATTTTAAATTATTATTATTATTATTATTATTAGAAATAATTTTATTTTTCCTATGTGGTTTGCACACCTCAAAGATCAGTGACCACTACGTCCACGAAAAAATCATTTATGGAGCCTAACCTCGAAGGTGTTGAGAGAATTAAACCCATGACCTCTCAATAACAAAGGTGTTTTAAATTGGGACTCAACCAATTGAGCCAACCCTCAAGGTTTATTAGAAGAATTAATAAATGGGTTAAACAAATATATAATATTTCTCACGCTTTTAAATAGGCTATATTAAATAAGAATACCATTGGAAAAAGTATGGGTTGTCAAAACCTAGAGCCCAAAAACCACCAATGGTAATTTTATTTTATTTTAATAATTTTTATTTTTCTTTTATTATATATTATTATATATATATATATATATATATATATATATATATATATATATTAATTTGATCAAGTCAAAATGTTTAGATAACATAACGTAACAGGACATTACAACATCTCTTCCATATTGGTCTAGAGAGCTCCTCACGGCGCAATTAAGGTTGTTAGAAGGGAGAGACTTAATGCTAGGAAGACGTTTAATGGTGACTAGTAGCATGTCATAGCGCTTACTTACTTAGCGAGGATAGATCCATGAGGATCTGTTCAGTATAGTAATGCTCATTTACAAGCATAATAGAAGGAAAAATACTTACACCTATCATTTTTTGGACATGTGCGAGTCGAGTAAGAGCTAACAAAGTACTAAGTTGTGTTAGTAAGTCTTGTGTGTCATGCAAATATTTGAACAGTTTGGATTGGTGAGGACGCAATGAAATCAAGGTTGAGGAGGGTTGACATAAGGACCACCTCCTCCAAATAACCCATTATCATCAATGGACCTGGCTCTCATTTTGCGCTCCTTAGAGGCAATTAATGAGACATTAAGAAGGCACCAAACAAATGAGGTGTAAGAAGAGCACCCTCCATTAGGGGTGGGAAATCTTCAAGGATCAAGGGACTCTGATAGAGGACCTCCAACCAAGGACATTACTAGAGAGCTCCAAAATTTTAAGCTCCCAGAATTTGGTAGAGGTTGTGCTAAATAATAAGCAGAAGTTAGGTTGGAGGGAATGACAAGATGTTTTTCACTGAGAGAGTATATTTCCAATTCAAAGGCTAATATAGTGATATTTCAACTCAGGGGTAATGCCTTGAATTGGTGGGGTAACCTAGAGTGAAAACTACACCCCACTTTTGACATTGTTACCTGGTGTTACACAGTATTTTGTCACACTTCTTTTTCACTTCTTGTTCCACATCTCGAAGTGCCAAAATGTTGACAATTGTGAAGTGTACTCACCATGAAGCACATACAAAAAAATCCCTAAAGAATAGAAGAAAAAACTCCTTGAGTCAATTCTAGAGAAGGTTAACTGAAACCCTAAATTTCAGGACCTACGCTTTTTGCTCTAATTCTTGCCCATGTTGATGGCAGGATGTATTTCTTTGACCTATCATTGCCAACATTGGTTTTGATATGAAAAATCGCGTTGAACTTCTTCTAGCAGGTTTTCCCAAAATGGAGGAGAAGCTTCGCATGCTAGAAACTTCGAGAACAATGAGTTGGATGTTGTTGGTTGCAGATATGGTCGAGCTCTCCAATTTGGAGCTCTTGATCCTACCTTTAAGGGCCTTCCCCTCGATATTTGGACCTTCCTCCCTCTTTTGTGGATCCTTAACTCCCTCTCCCTTCCTATAAATTAAATCCCTTCCATCCCCAAATGGTTGGTCATTGATTCCTGCATTCCTATGCTAAGATTATGCCTAAATGTTGCCCATCTAACTTGGAGAAGGAGTGCTTGAAGAGTCTTGGCTTGGACTTGGACATCCACCAAAAGGAGGTCTCCAACATCAAGGCAATGGTTGTATGCTTCCCTTTTTGATTCATTAATATATACATCTGATGTTCACTTTCCATAAATGTCTAAATATTTATGCATTTAGCTTGATACTCCTTGATCTATCAAGTAGTTTATGTTTGATATATACTATGTATGCTCTCGTATCTTGTATTTTCCTTTGATCTCTCCTATAGGTACTCAGACCTAAAGAACAAGCAAGGAGTGAGCCTAGAAGCGAAGGGATCGAAGTCACCTTCAAAGGATTGAGAGATTAGCATCATAGCGAGGTAGGTCTCTCCTCTCTCTCTGCATTTTTAAACATAAGCTAGGAAATTATATATTAGTTTGTTCACTTTGTTGCTAGACCCACTCATTGGGCTAGAGAGATTGCCTTCATCCGCAAAGGGGATTTATCTTCACAACACCTGGGGGTTATTTGAGGAAATATTCGAGAAAAAGTACTTGTCATCATATTACGAAGAACAACAAGTAGGAGCCTTCCATGCTTTGGTATAGGTAAACCACGCAGTAGAATAATATGAGATTGGATTCATGGAGTTGGTTAAGTATGTCTCCTACATGGACATTGATCAATTCTAAGCATATCACTTCATTTATGGATTAAATCATAAGATTAAGGCAATGGTTCAAATGTGGAAACCATCCTCAGTTGCAAAATTTGTTGAACATGCTTGGTATGTAGAAGATCACTTGGACTTGAAAGGGAGAAACAAATCCATTTTTCCACAACAACCATGGTTTGCGGGGAAGGCCCCTTAGACCTTCTCTAGGGGAGGAAGTTCGAGGCCACCACCACATTGAAACATGGTTGTACCAAGAACATTGACAATAAGGATTTCAATGGCTTCCAATGTAGCTTCATTAGTAGCTTCAGGGACTTGTGCAAGTAAAGGTTAGACATGTGGAGCTACAAGTATGTTTAGTGGTCCCAAGTGAAGGAGATCTTTCTAGAGAACCCCACAACATTCTATTCATATTCTACCATGCATCACTTGTTGGGGGTGTAGGGGACCTCATTACCAACATGAATGTCGCGAGTTACAAACTTGTAACAACTATAAACGAATAAAAGCACCAATGAGAGGAGTGGGAAACCACCATCATATCTATGCAGCAGTTGATAAAATGCAAGTTGAACACCAATCCACTGTGGTGGAAACCTCGTGTATGGTAAAACTTATTAAAATCTTGTTTGATTCTTGTGTTATAAATAGTTTCATTTCACTAGTTGCATTAGCAAATTATGGTTTGGCAGCCTATGATCACAATGACTTTAAACAAGTCAAAATGGAATATCGGATAAAATAAGTGGTAGGACTTAGCATTAACCAATGTCAGGTAAAAATCATGGTGTGTACAACTAAGTTGAAGGCATACGTCACGACACTAGGGAGGTACAATGTAATCATAAAAATGAACTGGCTATAAGCTCATCGAGGTTTGGTAGACTATTTCAAAAAGAAGGTGATTTGTTTATATGATGAAGGTAGGTCAATGGAGATTTGCAGTATCAAGAGAGGAGTGTCCCTATGATTCATCTCCGCGATGTAGAAAGGTTGTAAACTATATGTGGCCAAGGCTTTAAGTGACTAGAAGGGACCCTCCCTAGGTCAACACCCAGTATTCTTGGAATTTCAGGATGTTTTACCCACAAAATTGCTAGGATTACCCCGTGTGAAGGAGATCAATTTCACAATCAACCTAATCCAAGACACCCTACAGGATGACGGCTCCAGAACTTTGTGAGTTACAAATGCAGTTAAAAGAGCTATTAGATTTTGGATTTTTTAGACCTAGTATTTCACCTTGGAGTGTGTCGGTGATTTTCATCAAGAAGAAAGATGGTTCCTTAAGATTGTGCATAAATTATAAGGACTTGAATTAAGACACAATAAAGAATAGGTACCCAATACCCAGAATAAATAACTATATGTCACGTTGATAACATGCCACATTAGTAGTCTTTCCATGTCACCGATCCATGTCATCTAAAATACTACGTGGCATCTTCTGCCACATCCTAAATCATGGGTCCCACCGAGACCCGGTCCTCCATGCAAAATCGCTCTTTTACGTTATAAGAAAATTTGGGGGGTCAATGTGTAACCTCCCCACCATGTCTCTACGTCATCGTGCCACAAAACCAAGATGTGAGTTAGGCATTGTGCCAAACTATGTTTGGCGTGACGATAAATTTCTCGTCATGTGACGAAGGGGATTCTCTGTTCTGCGCTCTTTGTCAATAGCGCAAAACCAAATGGATGGTACATATTACATCATAGTCAGGCACGAGACGACATTACGCCAAGGGACAAGGAAAACTATGCTCTATGCTCTTTATAAACTCCATGCCTTTTGTGATCCCCATGCGAATCCAAAGAGTTACCACTCGACGATGAAGTGCAATGCAAGATTAAGATATAATCCTTAGATTAATGATTAGCCCATATTTAATCTAATCATAATTATTAGCGCTAAGTTATGGGATTAAGTGGCAAAGACAAGTGGTTAACCCATGGTTTTAGGTTAAATAATGAGGATTACATAATTCCTTGCCCTTATAAATTTTCAAGTTTATTTTACGAACTTTACAAGATTCATTCAGCACAAATACAAGCCTATTACTTTGCAAACTCAGGCTCAAAATCTCAGGGATATCAATGACTTTGCAAAGACACCTCAGGTATCACACTCCACTTAGATCATGTTGTAGTGGCTGCAACACCCTCCAAAATTTTGGCTTACATCCAAATTTCGGAGCCTTCCTTGGTTTTTCCTTTGATGGTTGCAAACACTCAAGCTCACTCCATGAGATCTTGTGAAGTATTTCCACCCTTTTGTTTGTTTGACCGGCGATCGTCTTTTGGAAATTTGATTGTTTTGTCATGGTTGTGATCTTATTCTGGTGAGTTTGAAGGTTTGTCTTTGTGTGTTTCGGTTGTCTTCGCTACGTAAACACCCATCGTACTCACACACAAAGTTGTAAGCATTGTTGCACAAGTGTCGTAACGGTCATCCAAAGGTCTATCATGAGTGTCGCGCTTGTCACTCTCAGCTCTAAGACAGTCTCACCGAGGTCATGTTTTGTCTTTTTTTCATGGTGGTATATGTTTTCTTGTTGTCAAGTATGCTAAGTGTATGATCACAATGTCGGCCTGCACAAGTTCACATGCTTTCAACACTTGGCTATTTTCCTGAAAATCTAAACGCTTGAATAATCCTCTTCCACCAGACCCCGACCGAGTTGCACTACGTAGTCTCAAGCCTCAGTTGTCCTCCAGGGCGGTTGCACTGTGCAATCCCAGAGGTGAGCAGCTGGTCTTCCTCCTAGAATTGCGTAGAGACTGCCTCCATGACCAAAATCAACTGTGGATTTCTCAAGCCTAGTCATCATGTCTCCTTCTTGCCTACCAGAAGCCTACACTACTCTAAGACCTGGGTCTGCACTGTTCTTCAAAACTGTGCAGACATGCCCAGATGGTCCTTTGAACTGCCTTCAGAAATTGCGCAAACATATCTAACAGTTCTGTTGCTGCCTATCCTGCACTGTTCCAGGAAATTGCATAGTCATGCTCAACAAGTCCCTCTACAACCTTGCTTTGTCTTTCCTCTAGAAATCATACAGAAATGCCCAGAAGTCCCTCTACAGCCCTGTTCTATATTCCTGGAAACTGCGCAGAACTGCCCAACAGTCCCTCTACATCCCTTATTTGTCTTCATTCTCAAAACTGCGGAGAACTACCTAGCAGTCCCTCTGCATATCCGCTCTGTCATCCCTCTAGAAACCACACGAAACTGCCCAGCAGTCCCTCTGCAGTTCCACTCTATTTTCCCTCTGGAAACTGTGCATAGGTGTCCCCCTTCAGGGTCCCACCTTGCAGTTGAAACCGGTGACTTTCACTACGCAATTTTTCCTCCTAGTGGTCACTACGTAGTTTTTCCCGACAGTGTAGGTTGTCCTCCCGGAATTCCTCATTTTGACTTGAGCTATGCTTTGCACTATCTCAATGAGTTGTCCTCCCTCCCTGTCACCTGGAGCACAATAACAATACATCATGCTAGACTAGGAGATCTTGGATTTTATGTCATCCCATCATGAGTGAATTGCAAGAACATGTACATTGATAGATCATGGCGAGACGACGAATGGGATGAAGAAGGTGTTGGAAATAATACTGAGAGGGGGGGGGGTGAATCAGTATTATCAAATCAATAAAACTTTTTCATTTCCATTCTTAGATACATATATGCTACTTCAATTAAGGGAACCCGCATGTATACGCAACTGTGTCTAATGCAACTAGCGTATATCCAGAATACTTATGATTCAGTTAATCCATTAAATGTTGATCTTTAGTTAGTGCATCAGAACTTCATTAACCATATGTACAGTAAGCAGGAGCATTAAAAAAGAACAGATCATCACACACATGAACACCATGATATAAGGTGGAAACCCAATGTGGGTGAAAACCACCTGCTGCAAGTCGTCTCTATCTTCCTTTAATAAGAAACTTCTTTTTACAATCTTTTGTACTGGTGCAGTCTTATACCAGTATGCAGGCTACAACCTGCAGAGGGCTACAACCCTCTCTCGTTTTCCAAACTCTCCTGGATGAGATCTACAACCCCCTTAGCTCTTGTACTAGTCGATCCATTTACCAGTACGTAGGTGCCTTCCTACTGAATGCTCCAATCTTCACTCGATCTCTAGCTGCTACTGGAAGGGAGCTACCACCCCCTTAGCTCTTGTACTAGCTGATGTACTAGTACGTAGGCGCCAGCCTACCATCTCCTTTCATCCTCCAGGGACCACATTTCATACATTTTCAGATTGGATACTCCTGAAGCACAACACTATAATCTGAAGGCCACGTTTCATCCAATTTTCATATTGGACCCATCAATATCAATGAAGCACAAAACAATCAATACTAGCATCATCAATTTCTGAATCACTGAAACCCTGTCAACAACACAGTCACCAGAACACAGAGCAAAACACTGAACTCTGCAACAATATTCAGAACCAACTATATCATCAAAATCATGCATCAGAGTGCATACGCTGCTTGGAAGTGTTGAACCAGCGTGTATACGCAACTTCACCAAGGTGAACTAGCATCCAGATCTAGTCCATCATATCACATAAATATGAGTCATTATGATCCTGATCCAATATTAGTTCTCATCCATCAATACTGAAGCTAAACACAATCAATCAAACAGGATATGCAGAATACTGACACCATTAAATTGTCATCAGAACTCATCAACAACCAGAACCACCTGTAATCATAGCTCAAATCGTATACGCTACTACAATGAACCAAACCCGCATACATACACGCTTACACCAAAGCCAACCCGCGTACAGATCTATAAATATTTAATCATGACTTGCAACGATTTCAAACTTAAGTTATACCCAGTTCAGATCATTACATGCGCCAGTATACAGATCAATCATATAGAGATAGTTCATTTCAAACCATTTGATCCTGATATATCCTTAGATCTTGTTCTCCATCAACCCGTGAGATCCCTCCTTAGCTCAGATCAAGCAATGCATCATCAACCCATAACCTGCATACTGGATCTGATCATTCATCAGATATTCAAGACTTTTTCAATGCACTTGCCTAATGATCTTCTTCTCCTTTTATAGTCTTAGGCCTTGCTCAATACCATGGTCCAAAACCATAACAAACCAATACCATGGACCCAATACTTGGGATAAACACATCTGACGAGATACTATGGTCCAAAACCATAGGTTCAAATACCAAGGACTAACTACCATGGACCAAAACTCAATGTACGTGTCTTCTCATGCATGAAAATGCGTGTATACGCATACGCGTCTTTTCAACGACTAACCCGCGTGTATACGCGGCTAGGTCACAATGAACCTGCGTATATATATTTTCTTCATTCTTTGTAATCTGATCATCAACTCTTTGCTACTAATATGCTGCACTATTATCTGACATCTGTGTGAGTTGCCATCAAGGACAACACTTGAGCGATAATGCCAACAGAAGGAGTGCACATGCTAGAAGACTTGCTTGCAGATGGACGGACATACCAAGCATATCAAGTAATAATTGAAAGGAACACATGCATTGAACCATCAAGCAAGACCAAGACCCTTGAAGGCCCCACAACATTATGCCATGCAGAGGAGAATACAAAGCACACCAAGAGTACATCTATCACTCAGTAGCGCAATAGCCTGACATGGACACCACAGTCAGCCAGCACATGTCAACAGTGTAATGTCGAGTTGTGCCATGAGTTGTCTCAGCCACATCACCATTATGGGCCATATCCGTTGTAACTGAATGTAATTTAAAGTGAAGTCCAATGGACGCATACAAGAAGTCGAAGAGTCATGTCAGTTGAAAAGTCATTGGAGTTTGAACGGTTGTGAGGGTAGTCCAAGAGTCACAAGGGTCAAGCATCACCCTTGGCTATATATACCCCTCCCATTGTATGAGCAAGGACTTTTCACCTTGGCTCCTCCCACATAGCCTTGAGAGTCTGTAGTATGTTCTTTGAGGAGCGAGGAGTGGCTCTAATGTCCCACTACTGGGACTAGTGATGTATGGTGTACAGATGTGTCTTGGGACTTTTGCTTAATTCAGAAGCCTGTTAAGGCTAGCACATTTTCACGCATGTTTTGTAGATGTTTGTAAGACTACTCTTTAAACATTTGTAATGCATGTTTTCTTAACCTGTACTAAGATAGTTGAACTACTTTGGTTATTTTAGTACTTACATTCTTGAAGATATGTTGTATTTGTTATCACCATTGTCTCATCCATTTTGACTACTTCGCGGGATACTAGAGATACCACATTTTTGTGTTGGATATCATTGTTGTCACATCCTTGTGGACTACTCCGCAAGGTACTCGATAGACCATCTTTGTCTTCTAGTTATAACAACTGTCACATCTATGTGGATTACTCTGCTAGGTGGTGTACGTGTTGTCCCCTTCACCTCGGTTTTAACGACTATCGCATCTGCAGTGGACTATTCTGCTGGATGTTGGAGAGACCCTTTATGGTTTGTATGTGTCTCTCCCTAGGTGGTACTATTACCTCTCTTCTAGAAGCTCACTTCTACTCTCTCCCTTTACAGTAAGAGAACCCAGACACAAGTTACATTACTCACTCACTAGACATACTCACCTCACTTTTTGAAGATACAAGCATACCACTCTCATCTGCTGAACAACAAGAGCTAAGGCAAATCTCTAAGATAATGGCAACCAGTCCATCATACCGGATGGAACTCCTACACCATATGGTGTGAGGTCTAGTTGGGACTTCACATCAGGGAGATCCCCTTTGTTGGTGGGTCCAACGCCGTCAACAAATTGGCGCTAGAAGCATAGTCAGACGACAGGCTGTGCCCATAGATTCTAGTTTGAATCTCTTATTTAAAATCATTCTTCCTGACATCATAATCCCGAGATTTCTTTCTCCAAAGTTCGAATGTACCATCCTCGTGGAAGTTATCCATGACCTGTCTGAGTTAAAGTTCAGTGGTGAGGGTGAACCATCTTTTCGTGTGCATGTGCGCCAAGTTATAAACTTTTTCCTACGCTACAAGATAGAGTACGAAGATGTCTGGATTGCATTACTCACCCTCACATTCGAAGGTCGTGCTCAACGTTGGTGTTACACATTACCCTTTGCCTCTATCGATTCATTTGGTTAGCTTGCTAAAATGATGATTAAAATGTTCAATGAGTATAGCCACCGGGATTTCCATCTTATACAATTAATTATTTCAATCAACCCCCAGCCTTATTTAGTCATCACTCCCATGTTTCCATATGTTGTGACGAATGCCCAAGCACATCATGTGATCTTCAATTTTCTCATGAAGCTCTAACTCAGATCTAGAATGTGCTACGGTCAAAGAAGACATTCATATCAAAACTTCCTCTTCACCTCACTTACTCGTGTGTCCTACCATTCACAAAACATCCACATGCATCGAAGATACTCCACGTTCTCTTGTTTCTTCATCCGAGTAGTTATCTCCTCAATTGACACAAAGCAGTGAGGTTGTTTGTGATAAAGTTGAAAACAGTCTAATCATAGAGCGTACTTCCCATTCCCTGTCATCTCTTCTCTTACATGAAGACAACTTTTCAATTCAGCTTGCTGATGCTGAAAAATCTAGTGCAACCTGTGACAGAGATAGCTAACATCCTGAGAGCAGTTTTGAAATTAGTAACAACAACCATCCTCAAGCCATGCATGATCTAGTTCAAGCTTCAAAATATGATTATGCAATTATGGAAAGTTCTAGGATGTGCCAGGGAGTCGAGGCACTTCAACGTCCGTTGATGGTTATGTCAGGAACTCGTGACTTTTGTAAGCCCCTAGAACCCACTCAGATATGGTTTCTCATGCACAATCCATCTATCTGCATGGTCTCAATCGATGTGGACTCCCGTGTAAAAAAAATGGTATTCCGAGTGTCATCTTTCACATTTTCAAAATTTCACTTATAGCCGAATCTACAAATATGTTATAGCACACCCATCTTCATGCACGTCTCACACATCAAACTCGAGTTCGGAGTTTTTGTCTCTCATGAAGTCATGGAATTGTGAATTTGATCATCTCAAAGACTCTCTTTGCCCACAATCATACTTATTGAATTTCCGTCTTCATGACCAGCTCCTTGGTCTTCTTGCAATCCTTGTACTGCAAATTTGTCCGCTCATCACACCAAAAATCTCTTTGGGTGATGATGAACACACAAGATATCACATGAATCAAGTTCCTCTTCATTCACCACATGCCCCAACTGATTTCACACATTCACAGTGCTGGCATCCTTTTTACATTCATGTGATGACCATGGTGCCTGCGCAATTTTTCACCAATTACAAGAAGGTGGTCTTTCATGTCTAGCTCACAGCGAACTTGGTTCTGTTGTTCAGAGCATTCACAGATTGTTCAAATGAATTTGTCTTTGTTCATTTCAAACTGGGAATTTGATATTTCAACCGGTTCATATGATCATCCCTCTATCTTGGGTGACTTTCATTCAGCTTATCATTTTCCCACAGCACATCCAATGATAGTTTCTTCGCACTCTCTGATCTTCACCATTTGACATCTATCTCTTCATATTTTCGTCAAGCAGATGAGGCACTTCAGACTGCGCTAATGGTTATGGCAAGTCCTCACTATCTTGGCATGACTATTGAGAATATCAGACATATTGTTTCTTACAAGATTCCCATCGTGATCCTATCTGTCAAATCGAAAATTCGTCCTTTCATGGATCACAAGGTTGTCCAAACAACCATCATGAATTTTATGGTCCAATCGCTCAATGGTTGAAACAATCTTACTTGGAAAGCCATGTTGTAGGTAACAAGCTTCAATCCTTCCTTGCACTTTCTAAGAAGCTCGGTGCAAACAAAGACACACTCACAAGAGGCTTCCGAGGTTTGTTGAATAATGGTATCCATCATAAAGGTAAGCATATGTATTGGGTGTTTGTGACACATTATTTAGCCCACGAGCAAGACCTTCCTTTCCTTGTGCAGCTTGTTCAAGTTTTTGTATTTTCTATTGCACACCATTTTTTATCTGTTTTAATCGCTTGTATCTTTGTGGATGCAAGTCGGGAGCAAATACGGTGGCTTCACTGGATATTTCACATAACCCCGATTGTTTAGTTGTTAGGATAGGGGTAGGATTAGTTGCATCTTAGTTTTCCCTTCCTTGCACTCATCTTGCACTAGTAGTCTGTCATGGTTTTCTTATTTTACATCCTGTTTCTTTAGTAATTTTGCTTTCATGTCTTTTGGCTTTGTTTCCTTGTTGTGTACACCTTTCCTCTCGTATTATTTTTCCTTTCATGTTGAGTTTTCCGTTTTTTTGCACTACATGAATAAGTGTTGTGCCTACAATGTGTTTTAACTTCTGAACATGCATGTGGCTAAAGTTCAAAGAGTCTTGTGACACCACAGCCCTTAGCCAGTCCTATGTTTGTCTTCCTTGTTCTTGATTGTAACTTCTAGCCGATGAAGTATTGACAGAAAATATGATTCGTCTGTAAGTAAAGTTTTGTTCAAACCATGGACCTGTGTCCAGTCTTGGAGACCTCGTGCCTATACTCAGTTTTCTGCTCTAGTGTGTTCAAGCTTATCCAACTAGTAAAAATAGAGAAGGGGAAAATCTAAAAGAGAAAACCTGAATCAGAGGTCTTTGCATGCTTCTGTGAAGGAACAACCTCCCCTTCTCTCAATAAGTCAAGATCCCTCTTCGGCCCCAAAAATAAATAATTGCCTATGCACAGTTCTCTTTCAAAAAATAACAAAGGCGAAAGAAGAGAAAGGCTTCCTACATAGAGAGGTGAAGCAGGCAACTCCACTAGGGTATTTTCCAGGCTCGCTAGAAGTGAAGAATGCTTTTGTTCCTATGTGACTCTGTCGAGGTATTGTCTAGGCCTGCTAGCAGCAGAGCAACACCAGAGATGAAAAACTATACTATGAAAATCTTAAGCTCGCGAGCCAAATTACCCTTCCCGATTTGAAACATTGTGATCTAGCCGAATTTTTATTGTGTTCAACTGAGTCAGTACAAGGTAAACCGTGTCTGTCCACGGGGTAAGTGGGGAAGCCGAAGTGATCCGCACAATGAATCAATACTCCCCGAAACGCCAAGGCCCTGCGCTGAAAATGACCAAAATAGATAATTTGGTATTCAACTAGTGTGTCGCCAAGTGTTGTAGTGGCTACAACACCCTCCAAAATTTTGGCTTGCATCCAAATTTTGGAGCCTTCCTTGGTTTTTCCTTTGATGGTTGCAAACACTTGAGTTCACCCCTTGAGCTCTTGTGAAGTCTTTCCACCCTTTTGCTTGCTTGACCAACAGTCATCTTTTAAGATGTTGATTTATTTGTCATGCTTGTGATCTCATTCTAGTGAGTTTGAAGGTTTTCTTTGTGTGTTTGGGTTGTCTTCGCTATGTAAACACCCGTTGAACTCACACACAAAGTTGTAAGCACTGTCATGTAAGTGTCGTCATGGTCATCTGAAGGTCTATCACGAGTGTTGGGATTGTCGCTCTTAGCTCTAAGGCAGTCTCACCGAGGGCATGTTTTGTCTTGTTTTCATGGTGGTCTATGTTGTCTCATTGTCAAGTATGCTAACTGTATGGTCACAATGTCAGTCTACACAAGTTCACTTACTTTCGACACTTGGCTATTTTCCTGAAAATCTGATCGACCGAACAACTCTCTTCCACCTGACCCCGACTAAGCTGCACTATGCAGTCTCAGACCTCAATGACCTTGATCTGTTGCCCATAATTGTGCAGTGTTTGAGGTCATCCTCCAGGGCAACTACACTATGAAATCTCGGAGGTGAGTAGCCATAATTTCTCCCAGAATTGCGTAGAGACTGCCTCCATGACCAAACTCAACTACACATTTCTCAAGCACAGTCATCATGCCTCCTTCTTTCCTACTGGAAGCCTGCACTTATCTGGGACTTGGGTTTGCATTGTTCTCCAAAAATATGCAAACATGCCCAGCTGGTTCTCTGTTTCCTTGCTTTTCATTGGCCTTAAAAAATTGCACAGAAATGTCCAGCAGTTCCCCTACTGTATGTCCTGCATTGTTCCCAGAAATTGTGTAGTCATTCTCGGCAGGTCCCTCTGCAGTCCTGCTATGTCTTACCTTTGGAAATTGCGCAGAACTTCCTAGTAGTCCCTCTACAACCTTTCTCTATCTTCCCTTTGGAAACTATGTAGAACTGCACAGCAGTCCCTCTCCATCTCTGCTTTGTCTTCCCTATGGAAACTACACAGAACTGCCCAACAGTCCCTCTGCAGCTCCGCTAACTAAATGTAATGTAAAGTGAAGTCCAATGGATTAACACAAGAAGTTAAAGAGTCATGTCTTTGAAAATTCATTGGAAGTTGAAAGGTCATGAGGGTAGTCCAAGAGTCGCAAGGTCAAGCATCACCCTTGGCTATATATACCCCTCCCATTGTATGAGAAAGGACTTTTCACTTTGGCTCCTCCCACATAGCCTTGAGAGTTTATAGTCTGTTCTTTGAGGAGCAAGTAGTGGCTCCAATGTCCCATGACTGGGACTAGTGATGTATGGTGTACGGATGTGTCTTGGGACTTTTGCTTAATTCAGAAGCCTGTTAAGGCCAGCACGTTTTCACGCATGTTTTGTAGATGTTTGTAAGACTACTCTTTAAACATTTGTAATGCATTTTTTCTTAACCTGTACTAAGATAGTTGAACTACTTTGGTTATTTTAGTACTTAAGTTGTTGAATATGTGTTGTATTTCTTATCATTGTTGTCTCATCCCTGTGGACTACTCCGTAGGATACTAGACAAACCACTTTTGTGTATTGGCTATCACCGTTGTCACATCCTTATGGACTACTCTGTGGGATACTCCACAGACCATCTTTGTTTTCTGGTTATAACGACAGTCACATCCGTGTGTACTACTCCACTGGGTGGTGTGCGTGTTGTCCCTTTCACCTCGGTTTTAGCAACTACCTCATATGTTGTGGACTATTTCGCTAGATGCTCAACAAACCCTTTCTGGTTTGCGTGCGTCTCTCCCTGGGTGGTACTATTACCTCTCATCTAAAGACTCACTTTTACTCTCTCCCTTTACAGTAAGAGAACCTAGACATAAGTTACATAAACACACACCAGGGATACTCACCTCGCTTTTTGAAGATACAAGCATAACACTCTCATGTGTTGAACGACAAGAGCTAAGGCAAATCTCTAAGATAATGGCAATCGAGCCATCGTACGGGATGGGACTCCTACACCAAACGGTGTGAGGTCTAGTTGGGACTTCAAATCGGGGCGATCCCCTTTGTTGGCGGGTCAAGCACCGTCAACAAATCCCTAACCAGCATAGATCCATCTTAAGTATGGATCTAACATGAGCCGATCGGAATCAAATTTCTTCACGTACAAACTTCTTTAGAGTGTAAAATTTCATTATTTAAATTGTATTTTTAAACGCTAAATAGAATATATATAGGACCAAATAAACGTTTTAATCATAAAAACTTACATAAATTAGTTAATGTAGACCTTCAAATAGTTTATTTAAATCTCTTGTTGAAATATTTTTTTAAAGTTTAAGATTTAAACATCTTACAGAACTTTTTTTTAATTACAACATATTCATTTTTTTATTATTATAGTCAACATTAAATCTCTGGTTGAAATATTTTTGAAGAGCCACCCAGATTGTGCAAAGAATCAATACCAAGCTTCTTTGCACAATATAAGAGGCCCCATACAATGATAACTTTAGCCCTTGTATTTGTACCCTGTTCGAGTGAAAATGAAATTGATAAGATGTCGTAATATTGATAACCACCCCACATCCACACCAATCGCTCTGCGCAGCCCCGTCGAAAAACCCAGCTAAAAAACTGATCATAGGAGCCTCTAGAATGGATCTGCGTGGACTAATCCTAGTGGGTAAACCCATCATATGCAAAACAACATTTATCAATAAGTATCGTGGCATTAAAAAAAGAACAATACTATAAATTAATCTTCAAAGCATATTAACTGTGAGTGGCTAAAGCCCAAAGATTGTTTTGATGTTCAACCAATTAAATCGACATTCAATAAATAAGTTTTGTAATTTAACTTATGTGAGGGATTGGACTTTTAACATGATGAATACATCTAGATCTGAACCAAAAGCATCAAAGTTTCAGGGTGCCAATCTCAATGACAACAAATTCACAGAACAGTGACGAAGTTGCAAGTAATATTACTTATTGAGCAAATCATTTACATCTGTTATGGAAACTATTTTCATCCTAGATTTGTGGTAAATATGATTCTGGCATAAGAAAAATGCCAACTAGAGGTCTTGCAAAGAAGTGCTAAAAGGAAGAAAGCACCAAAGCTGAGGCAGAGGTCCAAAAAATGCTGAAGAATTGGTCCTTAGTGATCATAGTACACAACCACTATTGATGATTAGATTGGATCTATAGTTTAAATATCTCTCGAAGAACATAAGATGAGAAAGCACAGGAGAAGGAAGCACTTTTCAAGGTTTCGAAAGTGAGCATGACTCTGGGTTTCGCGAATAATGTAGGAGGTGACACCGAAGAAGCTCTAATTTGAAAGGACTCACCCATATGTTATCACTCAGGTTTTCCCTAAAGTTGTAAGAAAGGGAAGGATGTCGAGGTAACCACAGACCAATCTTTTAGATACAGAATCTAGCCAATCTGTATCTAAAGAGGGCTCTCTCTTTATGATTTAGCTTTGTTTTTTTAAAGGTAGTAGGCTAGTTAATGAAGTTCAAGGGTTTTGTTTAAGTTTGGGTGGTGAGATTCGATAGAACAGAGAGGTAAAACTGAGTATTTCATTCCATTGGGCTAATGGAGTCAAAGAAGATGGCTTTCTAGATTTGGTTTCTTAACAGAGGATGGCTTCACAGAGCAAGGTAGTCAAACAGGGAACAAATAAAGACTGGAAACAGATGGAATGGGCTCAAATGGGTGAAGGGAAGTTAAGAATCCTTCAACCTATTGAAAGAGGGAAAACGAATGATTACTGGTAAGGAGAAGTTAAGTATTCCTTAGCAAATAATCAACATGAAAGAATCAGGAAACAGGAGCAATTAAGGTTCACTGTTTATACTAATTCTTAAGAAAACACAGAGAATAATAAAGACTGAAAATAGAGTGCAATCAAGCATAATCTGAAATTAACCTTTTCCTTTATCATTCAAATTATGATACACAGATGATATAGTAAACCAGAAAACTTTAAAACAAAAGATATAAAGGACTTATTGATCCAGTGGTTGATTCAAGAAGTCTGTGACAAGTCCTCTGCTTCAATTCTTCATCCAGTAAGCCATACAATAGTTGATTCCAACAGCTTTTTTATTCCAAAATTTCAATATTACAGCACAGTCTAGGAAATCCTCACACCATCCTCACCACTCTAATGGAGGGGGTATTTATACAACAAAATATGTACAAAAAATATCTCATAACAGTTGTGAGATAATATCTAGGATGACTAATAATAATTTACAAGTAAAATAGAAACAACTAACTGATGTTGTGTTGGAGGCAGGCATTTAGGGTTCGGCTTGCAGCTATTTTCTGTAGTAACTCTGCGCTGACTGCATGTCTTAACTATGCCCTTTAATTTTGATCTGCCTTTCTTCAATGCTGACCTGATACTCTTTAATTCTGCTCTGACACTCTTTAATTCTGATCTGATGTATTTAATGTTGATCTGATACTCTTTAATGTTGAACTGATACACTTTGACTTGTTTTCCTCTGTTCATCGTTGTCCCTCGTGTTCTGGTAAAACAAAACTACTAATGTGTCTTCTGATCATCTTTCCTCTGGCAATTTGTGTCTCTGAAGGCCCACTGGTTAGGGTAGCAAGTATCCCTGTATATCCTTTTATTTCTTTTTTCTGCGACCCTGGAAGTCCCTCGGTGTTGTTTCGAACTGTATAAAAGAGGAAGATTGCACTATGCAAGTTGAATGGCAGGCTGCGAGCTTGTTGATGGAGTCCTTTTTGGTCAGGAGGCGGTCAAGAAACTGGAGCTGTGAACTTGGTCGATCTTATGCCTGGAGCGTGAAACGCAAAAAAATACAGCAAAAATGACTTTTTTACCCTTTTCTTTGACAAAATGTAGTTTTGGCGGGAATTTTCGATTTGAAGGACGGATGATGTAAGCAGTACAGATGACATGGCGAGTGACGTGGCGAGTGATGACAGCAGAAGGATGGATGGTAAGTGGTTTTTCCCGCACCGCTTTTGGGGCTGGGCAGTTTCGAGCGGAGGGCAAGCGATCATGATAGGAGCGCGACGCCTGTCTTTGGTACGGCAGCAAAACCACCGGTTGACGCGTGTTAACGCTCGGCGGCTATGGTGGTCACGAAACGATCGTCAACCGTTGGATGATCAGAGGTTGATCGGACAGGGGACGCGCTGTGGAGATGGCAGAGAGTTAAGCAGCGGACCCAGTTTATAATAACCTGTGTTTTAATATATCGGGACTGTTTTGATTGGTCGGGGAGGATGGTTATTAATCAACTGGAGGTTTATTAATCCCATGAGCGCGCGGTGAAGGCTATTAACAAGTTCCAAATAAACTTATTAATCCTTGTTAATCAGTGATATGGTCGTATTCAACCGGGGGAGGGAATATTAATATTTGGGGATTTTTTAACGTATTTACATAATACGGGAAGGGAAAATATTTTTATATGGGATTTATATAATAAACATGTTAATTGTTAGTATGAATTATGAAAAAAGTGCTAAGTTTAAAAACAGTTGTCCTTTGTGGTTTAAACTTAGGCTCTGAAGGGGAAGAAGGGGTTTACATGAGGAATATTTTCCATTTTCCTAAGTAAAATAGGGTTTTACTTAGGCACTTTATGAAATGAGATGGAGTGGCTTTTAGTGATATTAAGAACATATTCTTAATATTTTAGGGAGGAAATTAGTAAATGATTTTAGGGAAAAATATGAAGGGAAGTTAGTTATGAAACCTTGCCTCGCTTGAGCTGCTCCAAGTCTAATGTCCGCCATGGCACTTGTGATAAAAGTAAAAGTTAACACATTGAGAGACATGGTCCATCACAAGTATCATTCTGCAACACCAATCTACCTACTTTCCCTAGCATTTTTTCCTTCTTTATTTGGGTGCACTTAGACTAGCAAACCCTCATAAACTTTTCTTTTCTTTGCATAGTAAGCCTACCTAAGTCTGCACTTATTACTTCCAAGGGCTCAGATTAAACTGTTGAGCTCCTTTGCTTCTCTATCTATCTACTTATCTACCAAGATTGAAAAATTTGGTCAGATTTTATTCTCTATCTCTAAAACAGGAAATTCAAAAATGAACTAGCCAAGATTAAACTATTTGGCCATTCATCAATTGTGGCAAAAGTTGAAAAGTTGCACACAATGCATATTTACATAAAATGAAATAGTAGTGGCATTTTGGACTTGCACACTTTCCTGGTCTATTTTTGTTTGGGGTTCATTTCTTTCACTTTTTTGACCATTTTATTCTTTTTACCCTTTGATTTTTCTTTTAGGGCATACCCTCTTTACATTTTTTACATTTTTGATTTTTTGATAATATGGAAACCCTTTGCAACAAGGAAAGGGATGAACATATTACAGAGCTCAACCAGTCAATCATGAAATATGAAACCTATTGGTATAGGAGTATAACACCATATATGGAAGGGTGATTACACCATTTTCTTATATTTCCTCGATTGGATCAAGAAGGCCTACGACAGTGACCTTGAGATGGTTGGTCTACTGGATCATCCTAAATTTGAAAAGGAAATGGTTAACTTACAGTCAGCGTGACAGTGATCTATAATTATTGTGATCAATTCCGGTGTGACCGTTCCAGATATGTTTGCACAAGAGAAAGCTTGCATGCAAATTTGTTTAAGGTGCAACAAGATAATATTTTTAGAAATATAGTTGTGTGAATGATCTAATATTTGGTTGAATTTTCCATCATCATAAAATAAAACTAGATATCCTATGGATGAAAACCAGTGTGGCAGTGTGAAATATGATGGCTTTAATGGAATTTTCCAAACTTTTATGGCTTAAGTAGTTGGATGAAAAAAAGCTAGAAAGAAAGAGGTAATTTTCGCATTGTGGGAACAAGTGCACACTGTGTAGCAACCAGATCAATACACGAGAGAGGGTGATGTGTGGAAATGTGTGAGAGATCTATGAATATTGACAATGTTCCGAAGAAGTGCAACTTTTGGGTTGAATTCTCAAGTTCATCAAGTTGATCTCTGATCATCTAAGTTAGTTGAAGAAACCAAGGAAGATGGAAGTAATAGATGGAGTTATACCTGCGTTCTTGGGTTGTGAGCGCAATGGATCGAATAAGAGCCTAGAGGCTATTATTGTAGCCCCATGTGGAGGATGATCATGCTTATGTAGGACCACATAGTTGATGTATTGGAAATTTGGTGAGAACTCTGCTTGACGAACAAGAAGTCAAAAAGCCTAGATCCAAGCTTTACAAGAAGGATATTTGCAAGGTTGTGAGACTAATTGAGACTCAAAAAATGGTGATGGTGGGCTTGGTGGCCTATTTAAATCATCAAGGGGAGTGATAATAGTGATGGTTAAAATGTCTTCCAAATATATGTTTTTAATTTATAAGTGGTGGAAGTTTGTGTTAATTTTGAGAATCCCTATGTCAATACGGTAATAAAGTTATTCTCAATTCTAACAACTGAAACTTAAGGTAATAAGATACAAGACATTTATTAAAACAAGAATTCATAAAATAGCATTCAATTGGATCATCATAGGTTAAGCTTTAGCTAGCAAAATCGTGGGTAAGCATATTTGTAAATAAGATTTGGTTTTTACGTAACAAATTAGGGTTTGGGATGTTATTCAAACATGGGTTTGGGATTTTGTTCAAGGATGTTTGAGATCATAAATTGTGAACTTTGTTTTAAAAGGTAAAACCGTAATATCCCTTTAAATCTAGTATGTGGTTTGCCTTACTATTGTTATAAATTCAAAATCTTTAGGAGACTATTATTATGATTTTGAGCTAGTACAACCTTCGTATCATTATAAAAATAATTCCAAGTTTCCATTGATAAAGATGGACCTCCAACAATGTCCTCCTTGCTACATTGAAAAAAATAGACGTTCTCCTCCAAATTTGTGGATTGCACTGACTATGATTTTCTGGTTGGAAAGGATTGTGGTTCGACGCAGCTAGATATTTCTTTATGTGGATCATGCTTTACTTACATTACTAATCCAACAAGTCAAGAATGATGGAACATAGCTTTGCACATACTGTTGAGGCTTTCCCGTGTTTGATGTGCTTCTATTCCTTTAAGAGATTTTCTTCATTTAATATAGCATGAAAATTTATCAAGCATGAATTTACTATGAATGGTGACATGGTTATTGTGATAACCCAAGCACAAACTAAACCATTTCAACTTGGCACTACCTATTTTTTTTATTTTTTTAATACAACTAAGGGGCTACTTTTATTACTAATTTCATGTGCACATCGTAACATTGTTCTAATATGTTTTTTTCCTGGGTATGTTTTATATCCCTTTGAGAGACATGCTTATATTGGTGTTGAATAGACCTATTCTCTTCATTGGATAGATTCTAATTAGTACAAATCCAAATGCACAAAGTGGTTATTTTAAGGTTGCTTCAACCATCAAATAGATATTAAGTTACAAGATAATTCATTCTCATTTTGAGATTGATATTTATATGGCCAAATAAGACTATGGAAACACATCACATTGTCTCTAAAGGAAACATATCATTATGAATTGTTTTGTTTTAGATTTTAAGCTTGAGCGTGCATTAAATATGGTTTAATTCAATAGTTTGTTTGATGTACAACTTGCTAGTAAAATTACCCCTCAATTTGAAAAATGATTTTGGCATAAATTTTATATTATAAAATTAGCTCAATTCTTTTTAAATTTGATCAAATGTTGTTTTTATATTAAACCACTTCACACCTCTCCTGCCCCACTTTCTATCCATTAAAATATCATGACCTACCACTGCACCATGCAAAGGAAATGCATGAATACCATTTCCTCACTTACATACCAGTTTCCAAAATGACATTCTTCCCATCTCCTTTTCTTCTTCAAACATTCCATTTCTCCACAACTTGAAAGTAAACTCAACAAACTTGTTATTCTAGAGGTCATGTATTCATAATAATGGAGGAATTTGTATATAATGTAGACCAATTCTAAAGGTTCATATTTACAAGGTTTTTAATATAATAAATTTAGATGCATTCAGTCATACAGACTGCACATTGTTGTTACAAATTCTTTTAGACTATTAGAATAGAAACAAAGGCTAGACCAAGACCTTTTAATCAATGTTGAGAGAGGTAGAGGAATATTGGATATTATCAAGGAAGTTGAAAAATCCAAACAACTTGAATTCATAGGTCAAGATGAGGGATAATTAGCGAAATCTAGGATTGTAGGGGTTAAGAGGGCTCTATCCTTTAAAGCATACTTCACAATGGAAGAGGCACATATAGTAATGATACTTCTCAAGGTAGAATCTTTGTCGTGATGGTAAATGAAGAAACTAAATTACAAGTTACACCTTTGCAATTCACATGGGAAATGTTTGAGGAATCTTTTAGAACAAGGTTCTTGTCCAAGGAATACAAACACCAACAAGTGGGAGCCTTTCATGCAGTGAGACAAAATGGAAGATCAATAGAGGCTTACAAAGTAGAAATCTATGCATTAGTCCATCATGTGGACAATATGGTTGATGATAAAGGACAAGTTGAAAGATTTCTTCATGACCTTGATCCTTCAATTTGTGTTGAAGTTTCCATGTGGAAACTGACCACTATGCCAAAAAGAATAAGTTTGGTTATTCAATTGCAAAAGATGATGGATATGAAGAATCAAGTAAAGAAACCTGAGAAAATGATAAAATAAACCTCCAAAGAAAAGACCACAAGAATTGGAAGGCGTCAATATCGAACATATGGAAGATATAACAATCTATCGAGGATGGCTAATGCAACTCGTGGGGAACCTTCAAGAATATTGAAGTTACAGAAGCCTCAAACCTATTTGAGATTAACAAGAGGAAGAGAAAGAGAATTGGATGGTCAACATTAGGGTCATACAAAGAATCAAGGCCCATTAAAGTGTTGGGAATGTGGTGGTCCAAATTATAGACAAAATTGTCCAAGGCTTTAGGTTGGATTCAAGCAACAATGATGTACAAAAGGAAAATAGAAACCTCGAACACAACACAAAATTCATGTTGTCATAATCCACCACCAAATGAAGCATCAAGCTAAAGTAATGGAATTTGATGGTCTCAGAAAGAGGTTCTCTCCAAATCGAACCATTCTCTATACTAAACCACAGGGTTCAATGACTTAAGAACCAATAAATTGAACAAGTTAAGGTCCAATGGGACCAATATAGTCCAATATATGCTACTTGGGAGGACGCAAACACTATGCTTCATGAATTTCCTTGTTTATTTGATTAGGATTGGTTAACTTCGACTCAAGATAAGAGTTTCGAAGAATTATTCTTTTGGTGGCTAAATTATGTCTAGATGAAACTATATTATCATGTTTTGTGAACTTATATCTTGGGGTGTTTAATGAATCATGCACAAAATTAGCCAAATACATGTAGATGGTATTGATAGTAATAACAATATGTCTCTTTGTGATGAAATATTTATGAAATTTCCTCCTACTCAAGATGTTGATTTATTTTCTAGAAGAAAATGGTGATATAAATATAATGACTGAAAGAGGTCCAGTGTTAGGCCCCTATAATACTATTTTAGCCTCCTTATTGTTATTTTTAGTGTAGCCACCTTATTGTTATTGTTGTGCCCATGTATCCCCCATATTATTATTGTTGTGACCCATAGAATCCACTATTGTTATTGTTGTCCCCTTACATTATTATTGTTATCTACATTGTGATTATATTGTGACCCCCTAGACTCCTATATATACCAAGGAGGTCTTGTTATTTGTATCATCCAAAAAATTTTCATTTATGTGATGTAAAGGAGGCTTCAACCTCAAATAGTCTAATTTTCAAGTCGTTTATTTATCTTTTCTTATATTTTATGATCTGGTTGCATAAAAACTGGTATCAGAGCTTTGGATTCTACAGTTTCGCTGCTTCAAACATATAATCTTGGAATATTCTCTATAAAAAAAATGTGAGGATTCAAAATATGAAATTTTTACCAAAAGGAGCTGAAATATTGGTTAACTTCGTGTAAAAATTTTAGATCTTGGTTCGCTTTATATTCTGATATATGGTCTGAAGAATTTAGGGTTTATGCATACTCCAAAATTCAGTCTCAAACAGGTTACCTACAGAAAATCATCATAACTTTCACTACAATCCTCGGATTTGAATTTCGCAAAAAATTGCTAAAATTTCATAAATTTTAGGTTTCCTTGTATCATTTTCAGGGTTGAAGGTTGAAACAGTGACACATGGAATTCCGTACAATTTCGCTTTATTGAACCAGTCCATAATCAAGTCATCATGGGAGATTGAGCATAAATTTACCTTGAAGAATCCAATATCGATTTGACTTGTGGAATTTGAAAGAAGACTCGAAGGATAAAATTTTAGACCTTAGAGAGCTGAAATTACGGATACACAACACTTTCAAGATCAAGCTCCAAAAAGCAAGAAAACAAAAAGTGTGTATTTTTTTTAAATTTTCATAAGTTTTGTTTAAAAAATCAGTCTGAAGTAATTCAAAGGTAATATTAAAGTATAGATATCGTTATTTGGTTCCAATATGCCCCAAAACAAAAAATTGATACTCCCGGTAAGCAACCAAAAAGATCTACTATGACACATGAAGAAGAGGAAGAAATGCAACATGATATATCAAAATTATGACCAAGTGCAACAAATTTTGTTGTCACAAAGAGTAACCAAAAATGAATTGAAATTGATGATGAATGTTAAGATGGATGGTTTAGAATAAAAAATAAAAGTAGATATAGAAGGTTTGAAGGATGATTTAAAAGCATATATGGAAATTTTGAAGGAAGGTTTGACAAAGTCGCTATAAGATATGCTTTCTAATGGCGAGTCAGCGACAAGGTATTCCATGAAACTCATGATGAGAACAAAATGAATGTTAATCATGATTTTAGAGAATCTAACTTTGGGTTTAAGGCCAACCACATTCCAAATATCGATATGAGGAAGTTTGATGGCAAGCATCCCGCAACATGGATACTAAAAATAGAACAATATTTTGATCTACATGATGTGCAACACAAACAAAAGGTACGCATTGCAAATTTATATTTACAACCCAATCAATTTGTATGGTATCAATGACTTTGTTCTCATAAAACAATTGAAACTTGGTCAATTTTTATGGAGGACATGATAACACATTATGAGGATACAAAGAGTAACATTTTCTTTAGCCAATTCATAAATCTAAAACAAAAGGGTTCAATGGCGGAGCACATAGAGGACTTCCAAAAAATTGAATATAAGGGTAATTGATATTCCAAAGGAGCATAGGATTGATGCCTTGATAGGGAATTTAAAGGATAACATCCAACATGAGGTTCGTTTTTGGGAAATTAATTCATTACAAACGGCATTTAGGGTGGCAAGAAAATTTGAAAGCAAAATTATGGCAACAAGTATACCGCTCACAACTATAAAGATGGAAGTGTTGTTGCTCCTAGCCTCCTACAACTTACAAGGTTGACACCACAACAACTAGAGGAAAAAAGAGAAAAAGGTATTTGTTACAGTTGTGATAGAAAATACACTAAAGGTCATAAGTGTGCTGAGAAGAAATTATTTTACATAGATTGTGAAGAGGAGGAAGAAAAGGAACAAGAAACATCAAAAGAAGAGGATATACACCAAGAACCGATGCCAAAGAAAGAATAAATGAATCTGGCCATATCTTGCAATGCATTGGAGGGAATTACCGCTCCTCAAACTCTCAATATAGAAGGATATATCAAAAAGAAAAGGGTAATAGTATTGATTGATTCGGGTAGTACCCATAAATTTTTTCATTGTAAGATAGCCAAGGAATTGAATTTCTTTCTATATCCAGCAACCAAGTGTCAAGAAATGGTTGCAAATAGAGGAACTATAAATTGCTCTGGAAAGTCCCATAATGTTAAGCTAACAATGGGGGAATATATATTGAATAGTCTAATCCTTTGCATTCGAATGAGTGGTATCGATGTTGTACTAGGAGTCCAATGGTTACAATCTTTGGGGATGATTGCTTTTAATTTTCAAGAACATTATTGCAAATTTTCTGCGAAGGAAAGGAAATTGAATTAAGGAGTATCACAGGGAAACCAGGGAAGATAATAAATTCTAATGGCATGAAAAAACTTTTTAAGAAGGAACAACGAGGCATAATTGCACAATTATGCTCACTAGAGGTTCAAACATCGAAATAATCCATTGTTCTTGATCTCCAAAAAGTCTTGGACAATCATTCCAAGGTATTTGAGTCTCCCAAAGGCCTCCCACCTATTTGTGATTATGATCATGCTATTCACTTGATTTTAGGCAGTGTTCCTCCAAACATTAGGCCTTACAGATATCCCTATTCCCAAAAGAGAGAGATTGAACGTATGGTTGCAGAAATGCTGGAGGTCGATATAATTCAACATAGCCATAGTTCTTTCTCTACACTAGTAGTATTGGTGCACAAGAAAGATGTATCATCGTGTATGTGTTCGGATTATAGGGAGATCAAAAAGCAAACTATTAAAGATGAATTTCCCATTCCTATCATTGATGAATTGTTGGATGAATTACATGGAGCAATTTACTTCACCAAGCTAGACTTCATTCAGTATATCATCAAATTAGAATGAATATTAAAAACATACCAAAAACAACATTCAGAACTCATGAAGGTCATTATGAATTTTTGGTCATGCCTTTTGGCCTTACTAATACATCTTCCACATTTCAAGGTTTGATGAATTCCATTTTCAAACCTTTCCTTAGAAAATTTGTGTTAGTATTTTTTGATGATATACTAATCTACAAGAAGTCTTAGAAGGATCATGTTCAACATGTTGATAGGGTGCTCAAACTATTGGATGAGAAACAATTATATGCAAAAAAACCTCCAAATGTCTCTTTGGAGTACAGGAAGTGGAATATTTAGGTCATATTGTATCTCATTAGGTTGTTAAGGTAGACCCTAACAAAATTAAAGCCATTAAGGAATGGAAAATCCCCACAACCCTAAAGTATCATCGAGGATTTCTCGGGTTGACAGGGTATTATCACAAGTTTGTTAAGAATTATGGGAGAATAGCAGTTCCTGTAACAAAATTACTAAAGAAAGATGCATTTTATCGGACTCCATAAGAAACTAAGGCATTTAAACATCTTAAAGAGGCAATGTGCCAAGAGTCTTAGCTACACCAAACTTCGCAAAAACCTTTATTGTGGAATGTGATGCCTCAGGAAATGGAATTGGTGTTGTTTTAATAGAAGAAGGAAGACCCATTGCTTTTGAAAGTCGTCCAATCAATGGAAAGTATTTACAAAAACCTACTTATGAGAAGGAAATGTTGGCAATACTACATGCACTAAAGCAATGGTGGCCTTACCTAATGGGAAGAAAATTCAAGGTAAAAACAGATCATGATAGTGTTAAATATTTTTTGGAACAAATATTATCTTCAGAACAACAACAAAAATGGGTCACAAAGATGTTGGGCTATGACTTCGAAATCATCTACAAAAAACGGAAGCAAAATGTTGTTGTAGATGCACTCTCAAGAAAAGATGAGGATGTGGAAGCATTTCTTTGTGCCATTTCTATTATCCAACCTGAGTGGATAAATAAAGCAAGGGATGAATGGAAGAATGAAAAATAGGTGTGGACACTCATTCAAAAGTTGCAGCAAGATCCCAGTACATCTGATACATTTATCTAGAAAAATGATTCATTATGGTAAAAAGATCGCTTATATCTATGTAAGAATTCCCAACTCAAACAAAAGATTCTTTTGGAATTGCATAAATCCCCCTTAGGAGGGCACTCGAGATTTTTAAAAACTTAGCACATGGTCATGAAGGAATTCTTTTGGTATGGCCTTAAATATTATATTCAGAAGTTTGTGGTGGAATTTTTGGTTTACCAACAAAATAAAGTTGAGAAAATTAAGACCTTGTCATCTGTTACAACCTTTAGCCATTCCAAGTCAACGTTGGGAGGAGGTATCAATGGATTTTATCACAGATTTATCAAATTCTGAATAAAAGAGTCTCATCATGGTGGTAGATGATACACTTACTAAGTATGAAAACTTTTGTGCATTATCTCATCCTTTTAAATCTAGTACGATTGCTATTGCATTTATGGAAACAATTCAAAAGCTACATGGAAAGCCAAACATTATTGTAAGTGACAGAGATCTCATTTTCACTAGAAATTATTGGACAAAATTATTTTCTTATCTTGGTACTCAATTAGCTCATAACTTATCTTACCATCCTCAATTTGACGAAAAATTGAGATAGTGAACAAATGTTTGGAAGGATATCTTTGTTGCTTTGTATCTGATAAACTAACACAATGGTTCAAGTGGTTACCTTTGGCTGAATGGTGGTATAACACTTCCTTTTATATTGCAGCCAAAATCACCTCATATATGGAAATTTATGGATATCATCCACCATCCATCACATCATATTTGAGAGAAAATTCTAAGGTTCAAGCAGTGGAAGATCACGTCGAGTATCAACAACAAGTTATCCAACTCTTAAAGGATAACCTCACTTTGGCGCAAAATCAATTGAAACAACAAATAGATCAACATTGTAGTGAAAGAAGTTTTGACGTAGATGACTGGGTGTTTTTTTGGATACAACCATATAAACAAATGTCCCTCAAGCAAGATAAGAAGGATAATAAATTATCACCCAAGTACTATGCTCCTTACAAGGTGTTACAAAATATTGGTGCTAGGCATACACATTGGAGTTGTCTGCATCTTCCTGGGTACACCCATTTTTCCATGTTTCATTCTTAAATAAGGTTATTGGTGATAAGCTCCCAATTCAAACAATATTTCCAAAACTTGACAAAAAAAGGAAAAATCACATTGGAGCTTGAAGCAGTCACGGAAATAAGAACATGACAGCTACGAAATCGAACAATTTCAAAGTATCTCATTAAGTGGCAAAATTTACATGTTGAATATTCCACACAAGAGGATGATAATTTTATACAGAAGCATCCATAACTACTCAGGAATTGAGGACAACACTTTTTTTAAGGAGATGGGCATGTTACGCCCCTATAATACTAGTGTAGCCTCCTTATTGTCATTATTAGCCCCCTTATTGTTATTGGTGTGCCCATGTAGCCCCCATATTGTTATTGTTGTGCCACATGGAAGCCACTATTGTTATTGTTGTGACCTTAGATTATTATTACTATGTAGGCTCCCATTATATTGTGACCCCTTAGTCTCCTATATATACCAAGGAGGTCTTCTCATTTGTATCATCCAATAATTGTTCATTTATGTGATGTAAAGGAGGTTTCCCCCTTGAAGAGGCTAATTTTCAAGTCGTTGATCTATCTTTATTTTTTCTTTATGATCTAGTTGCATAACATCCAATTTATTCAACATATTCATTTGATGATGGTCCATGGTATTCACTAAATTGATAAATTATGACAAGAATTCTTATGAGAATTATGGGTTTTTTCTCTCCGTGTGATATGTGTTTATGTATGATTCAGGTCCCCATATGTCAAAATACTGATGAAGGGACCAGATAAAATGAGGTGGTTTCATCATGCCCGGAATATTTCAATACTAGCCTATAAAAATTATGTGTTCTCCATGTGATATGTGTTTGTGTCTAATTTGGGTCCCTATATGTCGAAAGAATAATGAAGGGATGAGATAACATGAGGTGGTCCCCTCATGCCCCGAATCTTAATACTGACCTGTGAGAATTATGTTATCATGTGATTTCATTTATTATGATGGTGTCTCTAATATAGATGTAGTGACATTATAATATTATGATGATATTTCATGATGTGATGGTATGGGGACAACTCAATCTACTTGTGCTAATATTTCTTAGCCACGATGACAAGTTTGGAAGGAAGGAGTAAATTATATGTCAACCACAAATTCTTGCAAATGATATTAATGTCTTGGTGACAGATGTTTGCCTTGGTGGTAGTTGATGTTCCTGCCTTGATGAAAAATGCTTGTAGATGATATTCTTGTCTTGGTGATAGATGTTTGTCTTGGTGGAAAATGATAGTCCTATGTTGGTAATAGATGCCTACCTTGGTGGAAAATGATTTTCCTGTCTTGGTGACAGGTGCCTATAGATGATACCATGTCTTGGTGGCAAATGATATTCCTATCTTGGTGACAGATGCCTACCTTGGTGGAAAATGACATTCCTATCTTGGTGGCGGATGTCTACCTTTGTGACAAATCATATTCCTATCTTGGTGACAGATGTCTGCCTTAGTGGAAGATGATATTCCTATCTTGGTGACAGATATCTATCTTGGTGGTAGATGATATTCCTATCTTCATGAGAGATGCATGCCTTGGATATAGATGCCAACAAATGATATTCTTGTCTTGGTGAAAATTTCATGCCTTGGTGACAGATGATGTTCATGTCATGGTAACAGATGCCCACCTTCATGGAAGATGATATTATGGAAAGATGAAATGCATGATTAAGTTACCTTAGATACCAAGTTCATTTAAGTGGGTAAGTGTTTCATGCTCCAAATCAATTAAAATAAAAAACTGCATAAAAAATAAAGACATGAGGAAAGACAATTTAAGATAAAATATAATTATGATAAGTGGAATCTTTGGATCAAGTCATTTATGATGGAAGGACTCTATATAATAAAGGGAGGAGTAAGAATGGGGAATCTTTTGGGGGTGAGAGAAAATAAATTGTGAAGTTAAGAAATAGTATATTGACGCTCAAGGGTGGCCAGTTGTTGACCTAATCCTATATTTGGGAGCATACTTTTCCCCGTATGTTTGTTGTGGATTTGTTGAACCAGAATCAAGAAGGAGTTGGAAACTACAACAATTTTAGTAAGTAGAAACCATTCTTTAGACCAAGGTATATACCTTAGCTTTTTTAATGGCATTATAGAAAATTTGGGACTTAGGGAGCCTTTTGAATACCTCACACTTAGTTACTCATAGGTCTCCCTCCACTATACGAGTCTCAATGTAGCTTTCCCATTAATTCTACACATGACATTCTAACTGAAGTATGAAAAAAATTATGCTCCTCTCACGCATTATGTACATTGGTATAGACTTCTAATTTCCACAAGAATGATTTAACTTAGTCATGTCTATCATCACCTTCATAAGGCTTGATATTGACCTTTGTTTCCATTTTAAATAAGTGTTGGGAAGATTAGTTACTTGAGTTCCATTTTTCAAGCTTCTATTCTTCCTTCTCTCCCTTCATCTCTACATGATATTATAGTTTCTTGTGATCATTGAAATGAAAAGAGACCAATATTTTTCTCAAGAGTGATAATTAATAAGGTCAAACCCCTAGAAATGTTGGCTACTTGAGATTCTAACTTTTCAAATCTCAACTTGTCGCCATCAACTTATTTGTTCACGTGTTTATCTACCATATCCTAGGCTTACAGTTGATTCATTACCTTTATTTTATTGATATCATGATTCAAATTTGTGAAGGGGATGAAATGAAATATATATTATAACAAAAACACACAAATACAATAAAACATGATTGTTATTAACAAATGGAATGTGCTAAAACTGTAAAAAGGTAGAATGAAACAAACACACTCAAATGGTGGTATCTTATCTAAGAGGAGATGTGAAGGCTATGCACATTCACCAAAGTGCATTAAAATGACGTCAAAAATCCTTTTTAACATAAAGAAGCAACGATCAAACCCTAAACATCCAAAAACCTAACTCTAAGAGATGAAACACCCAAATATTTGTCAACCCCGATGGGTTTAGTTGGTACATCAACTTGCCGAGGTTGTAACTTTTTCATACGATATTTATTTGGTATGTTTGGTATAATGTTGGAAAGGTCTAGCTGAGAATAACACATTCTAACTAGGGCTACGCTAGAGTTTATGGTTATCTATTGGGCCTTGCCACATCAAAAAACCATTTTTTAGGGCCTCAAAATGGCCCTGGAAGTTTAGGACCCAAAAAACTATAGAAATAATGTCGAGATAGAGAACTATGCTTTGAGTCAGTGGAATAGGTGGGTTGACACCGATATCCGTATGGATCATTCCTCCCCCCTTAGGAATCAATGGTCTCCATTGCTTTGAGTTCCCCCATCAAATCGGTAAACTTCTGCTGAACTTGGCCTTCGGTGAGCCACTTGACTTGGTGTAGGAACTATCATGCTTTGTCAACCCAATAAAGTTGGGTTCCCTGTTAGTGAGTGCCCTTATCCTGTGTGTCCATGATCTGATCAATGGTTTCCCATTCCATGCAATCAGGATTCAACTATTTCGGTATTAACTGCTCTTCTCTCTCTGATGTGTCCAATAATGGTGGAAACTATGGCCGAAGGATGTCCACATTGAGCACTAGGTGTAAGCAAAGGAAGGGGGGAATACTTAGCTCAAAAGAATTGTCACCCACATCCTTGGTGATGGTGTAAGTTCCATAGAAAAGTGGAAAAAGATTTTGATGTGGTCCTATAAGGCACTCTTTCTGCAAATGCAACTAAACCTTCGCTCCCACCTAAAATTATGCGGCATATAGTGTTGATCATGGTGTTGTTTTTACTTAGTATTGGATCTCTATAAAATATCATGGACCTATTAATGGATGTGTTGAATTCATTCAATGAATTTGGTGACTTTGTTGGCCTCTGAGTGATCATGGGAATATTTTTCCTCTGTGGACGCAAGGGGTAGTGCTACATCAGTAGAACCCAATATTTGAAAATCCCTTACCACTTAAAAATGTTTTTGAATAGTCGAGTTATGGAGGGTTCTATTGTAGCTATGTTGAACATAGGGGAGATTTTCATCTCATGTGCGTGGATGATTGGATTTGTATATATGCAGGATATGCATGATCATCTTGTTGACAACCTTTGTCTCACCATAAAATTGAAGGTGGACGGTAGTGGATTTGGTGAATTTGGTGTTCAATAGTCACAAGATTCTCGACCAAAATGTGCTCAGGAACCTATTGTACCAATCTGATATGATGGTGTATGTCATCTCAAAATGCACCTACGCTCATTCAAAAAAGAGCCTGGCAGTGTCCTCTACTACGGTATTCTTCTTTTAGGTTATCAGAATGGCCAATTTAGAAAATTGGTCAACAACCATGAAGACGCAGTCATTGCTCTGTTTAATCGAAGGAATACCAAACATGTATTTCGTTGAGATGGATTTCTATGGCCTATCGAGAGTAGGAAAAGGGATGAACATGCCTTGCTTCTTAATGGTTGGTTTGGAAATGGCACTGGAAGTGTAGGACCTAACATACTTGTTGACATCTTGGCGAATTTTTGACCGATAGAAATACATTTTTAGCACAGCCATTGTACTTTCCACGGCAAAGTGTCCTTCCATATGACTATAATGATCTTCCCAAATCAGGTTTTCACACTCACTTGAAGGAACACATAAATGGCCCAAATGGCATAGCATTCCATCTTGAATATGAAAGTCAGTGACATTCTTACTTGTGCTCAACATCTAGTAGCTAGTAGTGAAGTCAAGATCACTCTCATAGAGTTGGAAGCACCCAAATGTCTCATGTCTATAGGAGTGGAGGACCATGGTTAGTGTTGTAATTAGAGGTCGATTGAGGTAGTCAATGATACTATTGGTTCTCCCTGTCTTATAGTTGATATTGGGATGAAATTGTTGCAAGTACGTGTTGGAATTTCTAAGTCTAACACGTCAGAAACCCTTCATGCACTTTAATGATTTATTCCTACCTACTTGTTCTGTTAATTAACAAGTTATTTACCATGTAAATACTGGAAATAAATACAAATGCATGCTCAACACATTACAGATCAACAACTGAAGGAAATAGAAACATGCACAAAAGTGACACTATTGTTTTTGGACTAATGTCCCCGAAAAAACTCAATGCGGGAAAAACAATGTAGCTATCTGAGGGTTTGATTTATTAAGCAGTTTCAGAATACAATCTGGGTGCCAATTCCGGCTCACCCAACAGAAAAAAATTTCGGTAGTAGCACCTCTCTACTCGGAAGCAGATATTCTGGCTAAAACCTCGAATAAACACTTCAGAAGCTCCAATCTACCCCATGAAACCCCAGCATCAGCATCTAGGGACTACGTCAGCCTCTCTCTGGCCCAGCATATCCCAGCGTCACTCCGAATTGGCCTGCGTCAGTCCTCTAGCCCTCTGTGTCACCCACACTGGCCCTCTGATGCACTGCGAAGCTGCTGGCTGGCTCTGCGTGAGCCCTGGTTGGCTCTACGTGAACCCTTGGCTACTTCTGCGTCCCTCTCTCTCACTACTGCGATGATCCTCCTGGTGCTATTTCTGCCTATCTGCTTTTGTATGCACTACCCCTTAGCTGCAACTCTGATCACTCTCTTGACTTTCGCAGTAAACCCAGCCCTAGAAAGTCGAAATCTTGATCTCTTGGTGTGTTCTCCAAGTGACCCTCAAGCCTCCTTATTAAATTGGCAACTAGGGCCAAATTCCATGTGGGTCGGCTTATTTATGGCAGTTGATATTTTTATTGGATCCCTCTCGTTGAGAGGTGTAGGATTGATCCAAAGATCATCCGATTCTGATATGTATTTATGGAGATATGAATTTATTTAGATTATGGTTTTATTATCTGGCCGACCAGCTCTTATGTAGGCTCTAGAAGCCCAACCGACGTGTCTATTCATCATCCTCGTTTTGGTATACATAGATGAGGATTTGTTATCATTTAGCACACATATTCTTGATGTGATCTCCTCTCCACGTCTTGGGTTTTTGGAGAAGGAGAGTCACAAAAAGAATATGTTGTCCTTGTTTGATGATGCCCTAGCCAACGTATGTTGATCCAACACAGGGACAAGGAGACTCCTTCAACGCAGTCATGGTAGCCACATGAAGCACAGTTGGCCGTAGCATGAAGTGAAGCCGCAGGTATTAGAATCACAGTTGTTCTCGCAGTCCAAACAGAATCCACGTGAATCTTGGGTATAGGCATATGCAGATCAGGGAAGACTTATGTATGTTGTACATACGCAGATCAGGAAAGACTTATGTATGCTATACATTGATGACATTAATACGCAGAGTATGTTGTACATTGATGCCATTATACGCTGATCTCATCGTTAGCAATACATAAGAATATATGGCAATAAAGATACAATGTAGCAATGGCATTCAACGCAGCTAGATATATTTGCAGGCAATGGCAATATATGTACAAACGTTGTAATAGAGATACCTTCCTACACTGTCAGGAAATACATCTACAACACAGTCTTGTTCACGCAAAGTAGACAGTCAAATGGAGCCATCCTAACACACAATTGTGCAACCTGTTATACGCAGTCCTAGAAGGCTCCCTCAAGCAGTTCTAAAGGAAAGTAAGACGCTGTCCAAAAGGGGAGACTTAGCCACATTTAAGGGTGCCCTAACTGCAGCATTTAAGGGTGCCCTAGTGCCACAATCGTCAAGTGCTTTATGCAGAAAAGGAGGCATGAATACACAGGAATTATCTGTTGTTATGAAGAGACCTTATCCACAGCAAATGAAGGATTGATCAGCAGCCCTATACGCTGTAATAAGGAGGACCTGATACGCTGGTAAGAAGGAGACCAGATCTGTTGTTCAAACCATAGTACAAACATGTGCCCTAACCGCAGTAGAAGGAACCTTAATACAGCAAGGTTAAGGGACTGTTTGAGCATCTCCGTTACAACTATGTGAGGGTGATTTCTTCTTGTTAGAAGGCTGATTTAAAAGGAGCAGTGGAACAAACATGTTAGGGTATCATTGGAAGAACAAGTATATCGTTTATGCTGCTACAGGAAGACTATGTGTTAGGCCGCAGGCCATAACACCACAGTCAGCATTTCATATGGGTATTTGAGGGCTCAGGCTATTACCATAATATATGAAGTTTTCATGCATTATACTGTTGAGATCTAAAGCTATTGGATGGTTGTATGATGTTGCTGTAACATGACATGGACATAAAGGGCAGCATAATGATGAAACTGTCATTATAATAATGAAGCTCTAAATGAAGAGCACAGTGAAGATATAAATAGATCTCGTTATTAGAAAGATGCTGCTATAACAACTTCAAAAGGTACATCTAGCATGATCTCAGTAAAGGTACAGCAATGGTGCAACTATGATGAATGATGCATCGGGCAGCATCATGACAAGTGTGATCATGAGCAGCATGATGGTGCTACACGGTAAGGTGTAGCAAATGGACGAGATGTAGCACAATGATAGGTGAAGGAGTCACCTTGAGAATCAATTGAAGTAGAATGTCTTCAACTGATTTCAACGTTATGAGAAATGATCTATGCTAGATCTAGATAAGTCAAAGTGTTGACTTCTGTTGTAAATGTACTCTCTCTCTCTCTCTCTTTCTCTGCTGAACTTTGAAGATAAAAGAAGATTTGATCAAAGGGTTTCCCCACACATTGTGGGGTTTGTCCCTGGCTCGCGCCATATCTTGTGTCCTCTTGTCTTGGCTTGTCTTCTACGTTTTATATTTATGTTCTATCTGCAGTTTATTGTAATGGTGATGTGATTGCTAATTGTGAAAATTTAAATAAATTGCTCTAGCATAGAACATACCTAATCTTAACATGGTATCAAAGCTGAGGTGAAGACAATGCCCAAGCAAGAGTGAAAGAGCAATCACCAAAGACAGTTGGGACAAGACAGAAGGAAAAATGGGTTCCTCATAATTCACGTAGGGTGAAGTCAAAGCAGATAATGTTATCAGAATGGCGCAGCGGAAGATTCTGATGGTCCATCTTAAGATCACTTCATTAGGAAGTTCGAATCTAAGGGTGGAAGGAAAGGCAGATGCCTTGTTGAAATATGTTCTGTCGTTATGCGAAGGAGTGTCCAAATGGCAGAGACACATCCCTTGATGAAGATAACAACCATTCCTGGGACATCTTCCATGATCAAAAGAATGACTAGTAATGCAGGTCATCAAGGAAATGGTCAACTCTTCCATAAAAGCAAGGAACCCCAAAATCTCTTTTATGTACCTAATCGAACCTGATGTCCATCTCAGAAATAGAAGTCAAAGGTTACAGGGTGGCACTTATCGATGGAAAGGTACATGTTTGAAAATATATCTTTTAAAGATACTTTTGAGTTCAGGGTTGTATCAAGTTGCAGGAAGTCCACTGGGGACCATGTCCATTGACTCAGCACCGGAGGTCTGTGAGTCAGATGGTGACTAGGATGCCTGAATTAAAAAAGAAGAAGCATGAAGGTACATGTCTGAAATGTACCGAAGGAAAATATTATAAGGGGACCTTTCCCCTTTTGCAGCAGGTTCATAGGTTTGGAACAACCCGAGGAGTTTGAGAATCATGATCAAGGAATCTCATGTATACTGGTGGAAGAAAGGCCTCTATGGCTTGAAGGAAAAACACCTCGGGCATAGTATGAGAGGATTGATAGCTGTCTAATGTAGCTGAGATTCACTAGGAGTGAAACCGATCCAAACCATTAATCGAAGGTTGTGGATGCTAAACCTCTCGTACCGGCACCTATGTTTGACAGGTGCAGACCCTCTCATTTATAGGAGACAGAGGGAGTTGGATTCTGAATGTGAGAAGATAAGTTGCAAGCTTGTGACTGCCTCGAGGATCTAAACTTTCAGAAATTATATGGTAATGATGTCGGACCAGATTTGGGAAATGGCTCTGAGTTTCATAAACTCATTCGCGTTGATGTTCTTGGAGAACCTCCGTCCGGACATCTGTGTTGCAGTTAGCATGGTGAGCTCATATTTGGTTGAGCCTCACTAGATTGGTGCCAAGAATCTTTTAAGATATCTTCAGGGCACAATCTCTCATGAATTGAGATACACTACCGGAAATATGAAACCACATGATTATTCGAATGATGAGTGGGCAGGCAGTATGGAGGATCACTAGAGCACTTCTTAGTGTTGTTTCTCTTTGGAATCTACCTCGATATCCTGGATGAGCAGGAAGCAGAAGTCGGTGACTCTGAGCACCACCAAGGTAGGATACATTGATGATAATTGGCATTCTGTGAGGCAGTCCGGTTGTTGAAGCTCTTCAGTGAGCTGTTTGTACACATGATGAATACCATTGTGATTCTTTGTGACAACTAGAGATGGGATTCAATTATTGAGGAATCCTGTATTTGACAATTGCTCCAGATAGACATCAAATATTGCCTTATCTGGGATATGGTAAGTCGATGATCAAGGAGGCTCCATCGCACTGAGATGATGTACAGGACAGAGCCCCGAGGAAAGATCAAATTTGTGATTTTCCTGAATGACTTGGAGTCATCGAGAGACCTTTGAAGAAGGGTCCTGCATGTTGCATACATTGAGCTCTGGGAGCTCTAGGGGGATTGCAGTTCTACTGGAGCAACATACAACCATAGGGTGACTCACCCTCCCCTGGTGGTGCACACTGGAACAAGATGATTCGCTCTCTTGTGGGACAAGATGATTCGCTCTCTTGTGGAACAGGATGATTCGTTCTCCTGTGTAGCAGGATGATTAGTTCTCCAGTGAGGCTTGGATTAATGTGTTATCCATGGCGGCTTGGATTGATGTGTTCTCCATGGCGATTGTAGTAGGATTGATGTGTTCTCCTGTGAGGACAGGATTGATTAAGTTCTCCTGTCGAGGCATCCTACCCATGCAGTCTAGGACTCATGGGAAGTACCTCTCATCTGATCAATGAGCAGGGAAATGAAGTTAGGGACCATAGTAGTACCGATGGACGCATCAGTGTATCTACCATTGATCTGGGACCAGTGGTAGGAGTTGTACATACTATGACGCTGACTTCGGGCCAGCTGAGACTGGTCTGGGACCAGTGGTACATACTCCGAGACTGACTTCGTATCAGTGCAGTACTGGTATGGGACCAGTGAGAGTCGTACATACTATGACGCTGACTTCGGGTTGGTTGAGACTAGTCTGGGACTAGTGGTACACACTCTGAGTCTGACTTTGGGTCAGTGGAGAATGGTATGAGACATTCTCGATCAATTCTTCTTCTTCATAGTTCAACAGAGCTGAGTAGAGCAGGGCCAGCAAAGCAGAGCTAGTAGAGCCAATAGAGCTTAGCAGAGCCAGCAGAGCTGAGCAGAGCAGAGCTAGTAGAGCCAGTAGAGCTTAGCATAGTCGAGCAAAGCCAGAAGAGCTGAGCAGAGCAGAGCAAAGCCAGAAGAGCTTAGCAGAGTAGAGCAGAGCCAGCAGAGTTGAGCAAAGTTGGGCAGAACAGTGAAGGGCCAAACTCCATGTGGGTCGGCTTATTTATGGCAGTTGATATTTTTATTGGATCCCTCTCGTCGAGAGGTGTAGGATTGATCCAAAGATCATCCGATTCCGATATGTATTTATGGAGATATGAATTTATTTAGATTATGGTTTTATTATCTGGCCGACCAGCTCTTATGTAGGCTCTAGAAGCCCAACCGACGTGTCTATTCATCATCCTCATTTTGGTATAAATAGATGAGGATTTTTTATCATTTAGCACACGTATTCTTGACGTGATCTCCTCTCCACGTCTTGGGTTTTTGGAGAAGGAGAGTCACAAAAAGAATATGTTGTCCTTGTTTGATGATGCCCTAGCCAATGTATGTTGATCCAACACAGGGACGAGGAGACTCCTTCAACGTAGTCATGGTAGCCACGTGAAGCACAGTTGGCCATAGCATGAAGTGAAGCCGCAGGCATTAGAATCACAGTTGTTCTCGCAGTCAAAACAGAATCCACGTGAATCTTGGGTATACGCATACGCAGATCAGGGAAGACTTATGTATGTTGTACATACGCAGATCAGGAAAGACTTATGTATGTTATACATTGATGACTTTAATACGCATAGTATGTTGTACATTGATGCCATTATACGCTGATCTCATCGTTAGCAATACATAAGAATATATGGCAATAAAGATACAATGTAGCAATGGCATTCAACGCAGCTAGATATATTTGCAGGCAATGGAAATATATGTACATACGCTGTAATAGAGATACCTTCCTACGCTGTCAGGAAATACATCTACAACACAGTCCTGTTCACGCAAAGTAGACAGTCAAATGGAGCCATCCTAACACACAATTGTGCAACCTGTTATACGCAGTCCTAGAAGGCTCCCTCAAGCAGTTCTAAAGGAAAGTAAGATGTTGTCCAAAAGGAGAGACTTCGCCACATTTAAGGGTGCCCTAACTGCAGCATTTAAGGGTGCCCTAGTGCCACAATCGTCAAGTGCTTTATGCAGAAAAGGAGGCATGAATACACAAGAATTATCTTCTGTTATGAAGAGACCTTATCCACAGCAAATGAAGGATTGATCAGCAGCCCTATACGTTGTAATAAGGAGGACCTGATACGCTGGTAAGAAGGAGACCAGATCTGCTGTTCAAACCGCAGTACAAACATGTGCCCTAACCGCAGTAGAAGGAACCTTAATACAGCAAGGTTAAGGGACTGTTTGAGCATCCCCGTTACAACTATGTGAGGGTGATTTCTTCTTGTTAGAAGGCTGATTTAAAAGGAGCAGTGGAACAAACTTGTTAGGGTATCATTGGAAGAACAAGTATATCATTTATGCTGCTATAGGAAGACTATGTGTTAGGCCGTAGGCCATAACACCACAGTCAGCATTTCATATGGGTATTTGAGGGCTCAGGCTATTACCATAATATATGAAGTTTTCATGCATTATACTGTTGAGATCTAAAGCTATTGGATGGTTGTATGATGTTGTTGTAACATGACATGGACATAAAGGGCAGCATAATGATGAAACTGTCATTATAATAATGAAGCTCTAAATGAAGAGCACAGTGAAGATATAAATAGATCTCATTATTAGAAAGATGCTGATATACAACTTCAAAAGGTACATCTAGCATGATCTCAGTAAAGTTAAAGCAATGGTGCAACTATGATGAATGATGCATCGGGCAGCATCATGACAAGTGTGATCATGAGCAGCATGATGGTGCTACATGGTAAGGTGCAGCAAATGGACGAGATGTAGCACAATGATAGGTGAAGGAGTCACCTTGAGAATCAGTTGAAGCAGAATGTCTTCAACTAATTTCATCGTTATGAGAAATGATCTATGCTAGATCTAGATAAGTCAAAGTGTTGACTTCTGTTGTAAATGTACTCTCTCTCTCTCTCTCTTTCTCTGTTGAACTTTGAAGATAAAAGAAGATTTGATCAAAGGGTTTCCCCACACATTGTGGGGTCTGTCCCTGGCTCGCGCCATATCTTGTGTCCTCTTGTCTTGGCTAGTCTTCTGCGTTTTATATTTATGTTCTATCTGCAGTTTATCGTAATGCTGATGTGATTGCTAATTGTGAAAATTTAAATAGATTGCTCTAGCATAGAACATACCTAATCTTAACACTCCTCTTATACTTTTCCCATTGACAAATCAACGGCTAAGATTAGATCTGGTTTGATCCATGTCGTTTGGACCATTATAACACATTTTTATATTAATTCACATTAATATATTATTTTCCCTAAGTTTAGACTTAGGGACTCCATTAAAAATATTAATTATTTTAATATCTCCCAAACTGTTTATAATCTTCCCAAACCCTTTTTGGGTATTGGAGATCATGTGCCTTAGCCTCTCCACCAATTTTCATGGCTAGAGTACATTTGATGCTACCCCAAATCAACACTCCCTCTTAGCGAGGATTGTGCTCTAGTAATACTCCTCACTGAGCATCACTCTGATCATCTGGCATCGGTCCCTGTGTTGATGCTAGGCATGTCGCCCAACATCCTATGCACTGCTGCATCCGTACGGCAACTCCCTCTACATCTTTGTTACTACCCGTGGCCCTCCCACTGTCACCGTTGCATCTGCACTGCAACTCCTCTCATCATGTTGCGTCGTGTTGCCCATAGCACTACCACTACTAACTGTTGCACTACAACTCAGTTACTGAGAATTAAGTAACTGATCTCCCAACTCTGACATCCTTGTCAGGCTAGAAAGACTCCTGATGATGAAGCTCCCTCTGTCACTGAAAAGTACTACCTCTCTAACCTTTGCGCTACTGCAACAACTCCATGCATCTCGCACCGTTGCACACCTCTTTGTGCCATCCTGGACTGTTGCAACACTCCCATGTGTCTCACACTATTTGCAGCCTTCCAGCCTTGCGTTGTCCTAGGAATCCTGCATTGTATCTCCCTCTATCACTCCATCTGCATCCGTCTCTACTGACATCGCCAGTACTACTACTCCTCGTCGGGGCTCCAATAGTACAGTCTAATCCAAGAGGTTGGGTACCTCGAGGATCCTACCCCTCATCGCCTGTAGTCCTCCTGACTACATCTCGATGTCTCCCCACTTCTTCTAAAGTGGCACATGAGCACTCATGTCACAATCATCGTCTGTCTCCACTTCCTTCTCTACCCTTACTGGTGTTGCCTTGGTTTCTGAGGCCTCTCCCTTACTCTTCTTCCTTGGACATTGGGTCACATAATGACCCAGCTCCCCACAGTGGAAGAATTTGACCTTGGAGAGGTCCTTCTTATTCTATTTCTCTTGCTTTCCCTCTGATGCTAGGGCAACATCTTCCTCCTCCTCCTTCTTGATTCTGATCGCCTTGCCGCTACTTCCCGCCTTACTCATCCTTCTGATCTCTTCTTGGTGAAGAGCAGCCCACATTTCCTCCCAATCTGGAAGGGTTGCCCTGCCCAGTATGCTCTAGAAAAACACCTCCCAGTCTTCTGAGATTGTGTTCAAGGTTGTTCTCACCATCAATTCTGGATCTGGCATTGCCCCTATGAAATTCAGTTGATCCCGGAGCTCCTTCAATCGACCAAGGAATTGGTCGATCTATTCTCCCTTCTTCATCTAGTATGATCGCAGCTGATTTTCTAGTAGCATCTTCCTCTGCATGGAAGTATATTGATACAACTTGGTCAGGGCCTCCCACATCTCCTGTGCCATGTTCTTCTCGGTAATATGTGGTACTATATGATCCTTGACCCCATCAAGGATGATACTCTTACCCCTCGCCATTGCATCCTCGTAGTTATGGTTATCAGCCAGGTCAACTGCGATAGTTATCGTCCTCAAGGTGAAGTGCTTGACATGATTCCTGTCTAGTACGGATAAGATTTTGGCCTTCCAGACTACAAAGTTTGAGGCTCCGTCCAATCTGTCCCAGTCTCTTACTATGTGCAGTGCCATCTCGCTGCTCCTCTACCAATGTCGAGATGCCCCTCTCCAATCATCTGTGCAACTGCAACACTGATCTGGATTCCTTGGCTAGAAATCCACCTCGGCAGCAACTCCCTCTACCTTGGCCTTGCCCTATTAGGTATTGTTCTGACTACAGTACCCCACCAGGTCCACTCCGTAATTTACCCACAGCCTCCTGAACCCCAAAAAACTGAAGGTTAGAGCTCCTAGGCTCTGCGCAATCCCAGCACCAGCAAATCAGCTTCCTCAGCCAACTGCGTCAACCCTCCTAGCCTCTACGTGAGCCTGTCTTTGCCTCCCTCAGCCTCTACGTAGCCTCTTCTTGGCTCGCGGGCTCTATGTCACCCCTTCCTTGCTATTACTCTGCTAGGAACAACTTCTGTCACTCGGGACAGTCGTTTTCTGTTGTTGTTGCTCTACTCGGTTGATGTCCTTAGTTCTCCTATGATCTGCAACCACGCTCTAATACCATGTTGGAATTTCTAAGTTTGACACATTAGAAACCCTTCTTGCACTTTACTGATTTATTCCTACCTACTTGTTATGTTAATTAACAAGTTATTTACCATGTAAATACTGGATATAAACACAAATGCATGCTCAACACATTATAGATCAACAACTGAAGGAAATAGAAACAAGCACACAAGCGAAACTGTTGTTTTTGGACATATCCCCGAAAAAAACCAATGTGGGAAAACCGACGCAGCTATATGAGGGTTTGATTTATTAAGCAATTTCAGAATACAATTTGGGTGCCAAATCTGGCTCACCCAACAGAAAAAAATCTCGGCAGTCTACTCGGAAGCAGATATTCTGGTTGAACTCCTGGATAAACACTCTGGCAGCACCACAGCTCCAATCTTCCCCACAAAACCCTAGCGTCAACCTCTAGGCACTACATCAGCCTGTCTCTGGCCCATCGATAGCCCAACATCACTCTATATTGGCCTGCGTCAGCCTCTGGAGGCATTACGTGAGTCCTCTGTTCCTCTGCGTCACCCACACTGGCCCTCTGAGGCACTGCACATCTCCTGGATGCCTTTGTGTGAGCCCTAACTGGCTTTGCGTGAACCCTTGGTTGCTTCTACGTCCCTCTCTCTGGCTACTACGCTGATCCTCTTGGTGCAATGTTTGCCTCTCTGCTTTTGTATTCACTACCCCTCAACTGCAACTCTGATCACTCTCTCAACTTTCTCAGCAAACCCAGCCCCAGAAAGTCGAAACCTTGATCTCTTGGTGTGTTCTCCAAGTGACCCTCAAGCCTACTCTTATACTTTTCTCATTGACAAATCAACGGCCGAGATTAAGTCCCTAATCAACAGTTAAGATTAGATCTAGCTTGATCCATGTCTTTTGAACCATTCTAATATAGCTTTATATTAATTCACATTAATATTTTATTTTCCCTAAGTTTAGACTTATGGACTCCATTAAAAATATTAATGATTTTAATATCTCCCAAACTGTTTAGAATCTGCCCAAACCCTTTCTGGGTATTGGATATCTCATGTTCCTTAGCCTCTCCACCAATTTTCATGGCTAGAGAACATCTGATGCTACCCCAAATCAATTCAATGCTACCCCATTCTACAATTTTCCTTATTCCTACATGAACTACAAATAACTATGATCAATGTGGATAATTATCTCCTTCCCAGGAATCTAATGCTTCCATTGGAGACAAAATTTGAGAATGGAATACATTTCTTTGTCAATGGTGGGTTACTTATGAACAACGTCTAATAGTGTCTAGTGTCGCACTATGGTAGGCCAATGGATGACCATACTAAGTGAGAACTGCACCCACAACATAGTCCATGCCATCTATCACAATCTCAAAAGGTTGTTGCAAATTGGGTAAGAGAGAATTGGGGCTAAGCACAAGTAGTGTTTCAAATCATTGAAATCTTTATGTTGTGACTTTCCCTACATGAATTTTGCTTTTCCACCACCCTTAGTCACTTGGTTCAGGCCCATGCAATATTGGAGAATCCCAACATGAACCTGCAATAAAATTTTGTAAGGCCTAAGAAACTCCAAAGCTCAACTAGTGTGGTCATGGTTGGCCAGTCATGAATTACTTGAATCTTGGTTGGATATAGATGCACACCATGCTCATAAACAACATAACCTAGCTATTAGACCCTATTCATGTCGAAGGATCATTTTTCCAAGTTAATATATATTTTATGTTGTCACTGAGTGTGAAGGACCTATTAAATATGCTACGAGTTTTCTGCCCAACTCTTGTTGAAGATGAGGACATTATTTAGATATACCACCACAAAATAATCGGTGAAAGGTTGTAAGATATCATCCATCAACCTCATTAAACATGCATCAAAAAAAAGGGCATGACCAACCATTCAAAAATACCTTCTTTGGACTTGAAAGCAATCTTCCATACATCAGCTTGTTCTATTCGGACTTGGTGATAGCCGAAACTTAGATCAATCTTATTGAATTACTTGGCCACCTTGAGCTAGTCGAGACGATTGTCAATTCAAGGAATAGGTATCGGTTCCAAATTGTGATATTGTTCAGGGCCTCGTAATCAATGCAGAGTCGCCAAGTTTCATCTTTATTTTGCATGAGTACAATTGAGCTTCCATAGGGTGAAGAGCTCAGTCATATGTGCATGTTTTGGAGAAGCTCTTAGATTTGGCCCTTGATTTCCTCATTTCCTAAAAGAGAGCAGCGATAGGTTGGATCATTGGGTAAAGGCATGTCATGGCTTAGATTGATTGAATGTTTTACCTAACAGTGCATAGGTACCCCAATGGGTGAGAAGAAGATGTCTTTGTGTTATTCTATGAATTTTTCACTTGCTTATGTTGCATGGAGAGGCCATGACCTTATGCTCAATTTGAGAATGAATCGGGAAGCAGAAAAATTATCGGTCTGGGAGATGACCTTCCTACATTGCGTAGCAAAGACAAAAGAAATGGCAGTAGGTGGAACTACCTCTAATATCATGTATATTTGTCTTCCCAAAATAATAATAACACTACAAGGTCTAGACTCATATACAACATGATGCTTCCACAAGTAAGGTTCACCTAAAAGAACATTACAAACATTAAGGGCAGAAATATCTCATAATACCTCATCCTTCAAGGGCTTAATGGTGTAGGACAGGTAACACTATGGCTGATGTGGATATTTCACCCTTGAAAAAACCACCCAATGGTCTACGGTGTGGTGGCGTCGGCAAGTCCAACTGCTTGACGACCTCTACTGGCATGAGGTTATTTTTACTTCTACTATCAACAATGAAGTGTAGCGGAGAGCCGTTCACCCACAAATGTGAGTGACAAGGTGCCCACCTTCCTCCGGATCTTTGGGTTCACTTGGATAGACCTTGTTGGTAGCATTGGTGGCATTGGGTTTTGCATCAATGATTAACTTCCCATTTTCTAAATCTAATTTAGAGCCAAAACTTGCATTTAACTATGAGACTTTTAGCTTAGCCAAAAATGACTACTTTTAGCAACATTCATCAATATTATGCCAAGGGATATTATGGAACTCACACCACTTTCTTGTTTCTTTCTTCATCTTCCCAATATCGTCTATTGCTTGAAGCTTAGATGGTTGTCTCGGGGTGGTCCATCCTGGCTTTGTCCTTTGTTCTATGGGTTGGGGTTTCCTTAGCCCTACTTCTACTATGAGGAATTTGCATATCAAACTCACTTCTTTTGTTTAAATGTATGCTCAATTTTAACAACCTATCAATACATTGTGCCCAATGAGGATATGTCTAGAAACTCCATTTTTGTTTGGATGCATATATGCAGGTCGTTGCGGTACTTGAGCACTAGATGTAGCTTGGAGTCTTTGATACCCAACTTAATGCACAAGGTATGGAAGATATTTTTGAACTCTGGAACTGTTTGGTCCCTCTCATGTCGCAGTGTGTTCCATATCATGTACTGATCATTGTAGCTTCCAACGTGGTAATCTTATTCCTTAATATCATCCCTAAAAGAGCCCCAAGTGGGTACAACAACAAACGTCTGTGGCATTCTGCTCAAGGTAAGTATCCCACCAATCCTTGACATGGAGGACAACCTTAAGGAGTGCAAAGGTAATATTTTCTTTATAAAAATAAATGTGGACAAAAAATAACCTTCTAGTATATTTACCCATTTGTTTATAGCATTCGCATCTATTTGGCCTTCAAATATAGTAATATCAAAACTTACTTTTACCTTAGGGTATGGTGCCTCCAAGTTGTCGCTCGATGAAGATGCATCGATTGTTGGCAACCATCAAATGATCTAGGAAAAATTATCCATCATCTCATTCCTTTGTCGTGTAAGGGGATTTCTTGAGAAACAATTTAATAAGGTCTCTTGCCCCCTCGCCTTTATTTTCTTCCACCATGGGAACCTGTTAGGGTCAACGAGCATGGTCTTGCAAAGGCTCAAGTAGTTCAAGCTCCAACTCCTTATACCCTGATCTCGTTGGGGACATACATAGAGAAATAGATAATAATAATAAAAACAAATCGCTTTGATACCACTAATTCAGATTTCGTAAGGGAATGAAATGAAATATAGATCTATAACAAAAACATAGAAATACAGTAAAACTTGATTTCTATTAACAAATGGAATGTACTAAAACTATAAAATATGGAATGAAACAAAATTTGCTCAAATGGTGTTATCTTATCTTTGAGAAGAGATGTGATGTCTATGTGCATTCGCCATAATGCATTATAATGAAGTTGAAAAGCCTTTTTTAACATAATGTAGAAATGAAGAAACCCTAAACGTCCAAAAATCTAACCCTAGTAGATGAAACACAGACATTAGAGAAATTTTGAGGTAAAAATGCATCTCAAAACAAAAACTTAAAACAAACATTAACTTTATAACAACCAATAGGATTCAATATGATGATGTCAACCATGGGGGATGATTCACCATTTTTGGAGTAAAAGGGTAAAAAGATTAAAATGATTAAAAAAACTACATTTTCAACTCATATTTTCAACTTATCTCCCTACGATTTTACTCAAATTTCACGCGGAAGCACTCGTTGGGTGCAAAATTTAATTTTCCACCCAAGGAGTACCCATGTTGCATACTTTCGATGGACCCTAATACATGAAAAACGTGATTGCAATCATGTTTTTTCATGTATTTCACATTTTTGTGTAGTAGGGTACATCGAAAGTTTGCAACATGGGTACTCCTTGGATGAAATTTAAATTTTGCATCCAATGAGTGCTCCTGCTCGAAATTTGTGTAAAATAGTAGGGAGATAAGTTGAAAATACAAGTTGAAAAAGTAGATTTTGTTTTTTCCCTCCAAAAACTGATGAGGTAATATAATCTTATTTTATTATTTCTACTATTATTTTATAATATTCCTTAGAAGGCCCATTTAGACCTCAAAATTTATCTAATAAAAGTTTGTAGGCCCCGATGGTGTTAGTTGGTACGTCAACTTCTCAAGGTCATAACTTTTGCATATGATCCCTGTTTGGTGTGCTCGATAGCTCACTTGAAAGGTATAGTAAAAAATAACACATTATTTCTTAGATATATCCACATCAAAAAAATATTTTTTAGGGCCTGAAAACAACCTTGGAAATTCAAGACCCAAAAAAATGTAGAAAGAATGCCAAGATGGAGAATTGTGTTTTGAGTCAATGGAATAGGTGGGTGGCCACTAATACCCACCTCGATCATTTCAAGATACACAAGGGTGCATTTTGATTTTAATGTTCATCTCACCATAAAATATCTTAAATTAACTACTACTACAATAAGCCTTTGCTCTATTGCATGACTATTCATTTGGTATTTTTAGTCATTTGACATAAATAGAAAGCACATCATATGGATTTTTTTAATTATGTGAAATGAAAACAAAAATATAAAATCAAAGACACAAAATTTAACACCAGGCACACAATATTTACATTATATAATCTTGATGTGGGAAAACTCAAACAAAAAGAAGGATATGCCTTCCTTCTTAATCAATTGAGAGTACAAGGAAAAATATTGAAATGGTTAAATTTGTTGTGGAGCTATGACAGACTATAGTCTTCAATTATGTCTGATAGAATGATTTTTCTTATGTGCTTTTCTATCTCTTTACAAAGCTTGGTAGTTGCTTTGTGATCTGTTAACAAAGCTTAGCAACTACTTTGTTATTCAACATCCAATTGCTATAGTAGAAACTAACCTCTTTCCCCTCCGTTTGAGTATGGTTTTAACACCACTCCTTCGCCTTTAGGATTAGGATTTTGAAATATTAAGAAGCTTATTAAAATATCTAGTGATTTCTCATATGTTAATAACTCCACGTAACTTCTTGGTGAGTTGGTGTAGCTTCCACATGGGCTAGTGAAGAATAATTAGATTGTTACCTCGCTAAGGGTATATATTTTGCACATGAACTCTACTCGAGGAAAATGGTCCATTGGAAATTTATGGTCTTCTATAATGTCCTGAGGACCACTAGGATAATTTTCCATGAGGTCTGAGACCCCATAATGCCACTTTTAAGATCTTGGATTAAAATATTTCTAGTGTCAATCCACCAATTCAATTTTCAGATCTACCCTAAAGTTCCTTTATAGTCACAAATAATGTCTTCCTTATTCCAAGGCATCAATAAAGAAACATAGAAACCATGTATATCCATTTTTGGTCACACTGAAGGTATAGTTCACATAAACAATCATCCATGTTGAGCATATCTATACATAGCCATTTGCATTAGTGATACACCCATTTCAAAGCATTGTTATTTTGACATTCCTAGGCTTCTTATTTTCATTGAGGTAAACATTGTTGTGTCTTTATTCACATTTGGGGTATAAGGAATTTTCTATCTAATTTCTTAAATTTCTCATTAAAATTGAGACATCTCATTAACCCTTCATAACTATATTCTATATGTTTTTCTTATGACTAGATCACATGATCATGTTAAAATGAAAACATTCTACCATTTTTTTCATCTCTCAATTTCATGAAAAAAAATCAATAAACAAATAAGAAATACCTCTTAACCTTATTTTTAAAACCTTATATATTTGCTAATTGGTTTTCATCTCATCTTCACCATTGGATGTTTGGTTTACTTTCAAGTTGTCTCTCTTTAATGTGGCTTTGTTGTGTCAATGTTTAAACTATAAACTTTCCATCTACATGATTTTCACATCAAAAGGGGGTGATTGTTGCATTCTTTACTTGATAAGTGAGTCTATGCTTTCAGGTTTTAGTTTTACATGTTTATAAGTCCTTTATTTGTACCCTAATGGGAAAATTCATTTTGTCTCTTGAACAATTCTACAATAAATGATGAAAATATTTGTTGAATGTTGTCATTATGAATATGTCATGTCAATGTTAGAATTATGTTATAGATAATTTTAGTTACTATGTTTCAGCCTTAGTGTTGTAGTGGCGTCCATTTATTTAGGCTAGTTGTTCATCCTCACTTTATTTACATGGTCTACAAGACATAATTTGTCTACCAAATTTCAAAATGTCATATCTAAATGTCAGTTCATAGCCCCAATCCACTCTCAATCCACTAAGTCACATTTTATGGTCATGTAATCTCAATATAACATCTCATTTCCTCTTAATTCCACTTGTTTCCATTTGGTCTGGTTGGGAATTTAAAAAGATTTGTCTTTCAAAATATATTAATTTTTTAAAAGTTTCTCTAAATTTTATTTTATTTTTTAAAATATTAAAATATTTTTTTATTAATTTCAAATTTCAAAACTTTAGAAAAATATTTGAAGTTGATGTTGACTACCCTAACTCCCTATTACTCACTAATTATGATGCTTCACAGAATGTTACCACATGAAATAATAAATGTAGAATCTTCGGTACTCCGCCCCCCAAACACACTCAAACTCAAAATATTCAATTTTCCAATCTCCTAAAGCACCACCTCAAGTTTCTTTCTTCAATAATGAGTAGAAATTTAAGGTATATGCATTCATAATGAGAAGAGTGGGAAGAAAAAAATATATATATTTCATTAGTGTCGCAGTGATACATTTCACACACACACACCTTTACATTATTTTATATTATAATTTATAATAACCCAAGTGGTTATGATGGTGTATATTATAGATGAAAGTGTTGTCAAACAATTGACCATATTACAACTTTTTTTTAAGAAGAAAGGTTAATGTATTTATTACCAAAAGTGGAGCATGCTCCTATTACAATCGACAGTAGCTTTTAGAAACTGAGCAACGAGAATGGGCTGATGACGTAGTCCCTTCTCCTATGCTAGTATTCAGAAATTCAGTGAATTCTTTGGCTATTCTTGTTTTTTGTCTTACATATTATCTCCGGAAGAGCAAATTCTGCAACCTTTCCTTGTGTTTTTCGTTTTGTTGTTCCTTAAGTTTGTCGTTCCTTCTGCTATTATTCATTCTGCTTGTTGTTCCTTCGGCCTAATGTTCCTTCAGGAGTTGTTCCTTCGGATGTTGTTCATTCGGCCTGTTGTTCCTTCAGCCTAGTATTCCTTTGGATGTTGTTCCTTCTGTTGTTGTTCCTTCGGCCTGTTGTTCCTTTAGATGTTGTTCCTTCTGTTGTTGTTCCTTCTGCTTGTTGTTCCTTCTGTTGTTGTTCCTTCTGCTGTTGTTCCTTCTAGTTGTTGTTCTTTCTGCTGTTGTTCCTTAATCTGCTTGTTGTTCCTTCTTCTGTTGTTGTTCCTTCGGCCTATTGTTCCTTTAGATGTTGTTCCTTATTCTGTTGTTCCTTCTGTTGCTGTTCCTTCTGGTTATTGTTCCTTCTGTGGCTATTTCTTCTGCCATCTGCTGTTGTACATTCTGGTGTTGTTCCTTCTGCTTGATAATCCTTGTGCTTGTTGTTCCATCTACTTGCTGCTTGGCGATCCTGAATGTGACTTTCAAGGTTCCAATTACCACTCTCACTCTGAATATTGGGGCCAGTGAGTGTAGATCTGCCTTCTGTAGATTGTCTAAGGCAAAGGATGAATCGAGCAGGGTCCTCCATTAAGGCTAAGATTACCTTGAGACAGCAGGCAACCTTTATTTGCCAGTGAGTTTGCTTGCTTGTTTAAATCCCGCAGAATATGGTATGAGTCAACTGTGTCGAAGTCTTTCAATGTGTTTCGAATTCTCTGCAAGGTTTTGTTTAAAGTTGGGTTAGTAAAATAATCTTCAGAGTTTAAGAGCTTAATCAGAAGCTCCGAGTCTCCGAATATTTGGATTATTTTATATCCTAACTCCTTCGCAATCTGGCAAGCTTTTAGGAGGTTGTAACTCTCTACTTGATTGTTCGAACTTATGCCTAGGCCCCAACTGTAGCTAATTTTATTCGATCTATCTGGGGAAAGAATCAATCCCCCTGCACCTGCAGTGCCTGGATTACCCTTGGATGCTCCATCAAAGAAGATAGTGGCTTTTGGGGTTCCCTGCCACCACGTAAGAAAATCACCTTCAGAGAGACGCAGGCGCCAAGTAGGAGCTTTCATCGGTTTGTTGATTGAATCTTTCCTTTCTCCTGTCACGCAGGGTCCTATCCACGCAGAGACTTCTGCAGATAAAATAAAGGCAAAAGCTGATTTATCTATTATTTCCAACAAGAGAGCTTTTACTTTGGCAGCCACTTCCACTGATTTCGGGAGCCTGTTGTTGAAAACACACTCATTTCGAGCCAACCACACTTTCCACCAAAGGCATTTTGGAATAGCTTGCCATATGTTTTTGCAACCTACGTTTTTAATTTTTTTCTCAGGGTTTCGATCTGCCCAGGAGGTGTATAAAGAAACGACTGAAATTTGGGAGGGGGTGGGTATGCTAAGTCCATGGAGGACCATCTTCCAGACTTCTTGTGTGAAAATGCAGTCAACCAATAAATGGTCAGAGGTTTCAATAGCAGAAGTGCATAGGCAGCATCTAAAGGGGCCGTGGAAGCCTCTTTTGTTCAGATTTTCTCCTGTTAGTGCCTTTTTATGCATGAGTAACCAAGTGAATAAATTCACCTTTGGAAGGCAAAAGGGAGACCAAACGGATTTCTAGAGCTTCGGAGTCAGCAAAGATGCATGTGTGACTTGTAGAGAGGAGAATCCTTGAGCTGCTGTATAAATTCCAGTTTTTCCCCACCCCCATTTATCTTTGGATGTAGGCGCGAGGCCAGAGAGAGCTGCACAGAGCAAGTTTTTTGTGCTTTCAGAGGGTCAGGAACCCCTGGAAAAGTCCATCCTGCCCAATTCCCTTTGCTGTCCCAAGAACATATGTCTGCAAGCCGGAGGAGTCCTTTGTTCACTAGCCAGATCTTTAAATCGTTACAGGAATTTAGGGTGGCCAATGGGGCATTCCCTTGAATGGTGTCCTCCCACAGTAATGTTCTCTATCCATTACCTGGTATTTTGTATAAATGTTGTTGTATATGGTCGATGCTTCTTCTGACTCAATTCCATATTGTTGTTCCTGTTGGAGTAGAAGCAGTTGTGAGCTTTGTCAGGGAGCCTCCCTTTAGGTATTTCTTCCAGAGGATCTTACTGACAGGATGATTTTTATCTGCGCACAATTGCCATATAATTTTTCCACTGAGAGCCAGATTTTCTAAGCCTAGATCCTGTATCTGTAATCCACCTTGCTGGAGTGGTCTATTCAAGATATCCCATCTTACCAGATGTAACTGGCTCTGATTTCCCTTTCCCTCGTTCCATAGGAAGTCTTGGAGGAGTATGGAAATCTGATCCATGGTAGACTTAGAAGCTAGCAGGAGGGAAGACTGGAAGATGGGAATGGCAGAGAGGACTGCCTTTATCAAAACCAACTTCCTAGCCTTTGTTAGCCATTGGCCACCCCAATAAGCTATTTTTGCTTTTATCTTGCTAATTACTGTAGAAATTTTGAATAATTTAACACATATTCACAGAGATTATCCCGATCATACAATTATAAGCGGAACATGTATAATACATAATCTCCTCTACGTTGATCATCAATTTACAGAAGCAGAAACATTCACAGGCGCACATAGAAGCATCAATCAAACTCATAAACACAGTATGTATCCCGGGGAAAGCATCTCGCTAAAAACCCCACACTATATGTATATTATATTGATTGAATCATGTAACAATACAAAGCATAATACTTCTCACAAGTATCTCCACCTGTTACACACAATACAGCTCAGATTTGATCTCCAAATCTCCCCCGCTGCTTGCCTGCCTCCACTGCTCAATACCTGCTCAAGAACTGATGAGAATGGCACACCAAACTCGATTTTCACCTGCAAAGTAGTCACTCACTCTTTGTGGACGTGAGCAAAGGCTAAAATGCGGGCCAAATACGTGAGCAAACTCATTGGCATACTCAATCCTTTGATTGTGCAAGATCTGATGCACAACTATAGTCACAACTGATAGCAATCTGATTCTCTACCACTTGTCCCTGTTGAACTGAAAATGCACTGACATGCAACTGAGTTAACTGATGTATTCTATAGTTTCATTATGAGTTAATAATTAGTTTAACAACTCATCATTAGTCTATCTGCAGTTAGACTAACTACAACTAGTTTAACTAAGTCAAACTGAACACAACTCCATCAACTGTACCTCCAGTCCACTAAACTCAACTCACTTGAGTTCTAACTGAAGTCATGCATGCAACAACTCAACTGACTCATAAGAAAAGCGTATTTCCTTCTGACAGCTGCATGTGCCACCTCTGTAGCTCAAACTGAAGTGCTCCAAGAGAATAAGATCAAGTTTATAGTCCAAATATTATTGTGAGATAATAATATTTGACTTTTCTATTTTTGACAGCCAGTCTAAAAATAGACTTTGATCACTCACACTGTGATCACTCACACTTTCATCAAAAATAGAAGTCCATCTATTTTTCCCAACTTGATCAATCATCCATAAACATAGACATGATCCATATGTCTAAAAATAGACATAGTCTAAAAATAGACTTGTGCCAAAAATAGCATGCGGGCCCACTTAGTGAAGGCGACTCTTTTCACTAAGCTCCATCATCTTGTTGCAATCTCAACAAGAATTTCTTGTTGCACACTTTTCAACACTCCCTCTCAACAAGAAAGGCTTCCTCTCAAACCCGATCCTGTAACTCTAGAATGTTCTCCATGCAACACATCTGGCCGGTCCACTTGCTCTGTCATCAAAGTCTCTGACTGTTATTGCCTCTATCGACTGAAACTCTGCATCTTTGTGCTCTTCAGTATCTGACTGCTCTAGCCTCTGTCACTTTGATCTCTGACTGCATCCGTGCTGCTGCTGGTTCTATCTCCCAGCATTTCATCCACACTGCACCTCCCAACTGACCTCCCTGTTGGGATAGAAACATCCTCTGATGCTGAAGCTCTACCTACTGCTGACAAGTGCTCCCTCTCTGACATCTGCGCTACTGCAACATCTCCATGCATCTCGCACCATTGCACACCTCTCTGTGCCACCTAGCACTGTGCAAAACACTTGTGCCTCTCGCATTGCTACAGCCTGCTAGCTATGCGCTGTCCTGGGATTCCCTGCACTGTCGCTCTCTCTGCCGCTCCATCCGCATCTGTCTCTACCCAATCAGTCAGTTCCTGCTACTACACATCGGGGCTCCCGTAGCAAGGTCTCATCCAAGAGGTTGGGTACCTCAAGGATCTTGCCCCTCCTCCTTGGGACAATCAATCCACATCACCCCACCTCCTACCTGGAGGTATGGCTGCATGTGATCCCTCAGCCCACCTGGCTTGAAGTTTCCCCCTACTGGAGGTCTCTGGATGAGTAGATGTCTCTACTCGATCTCCTCTCAGCTTCCCCTGTTGTGGCTCCTCCACAATCTCCTGAAGCTGCTGCACCAATCGTGGCTCCTCCACAATCGTCTGAGACTTCTTTTGGCTCTGCATGTTAAGAGGTAATATACGCTCCCTCTCAACCACCAAGTCTCCATCAGTTGCCTTGCTGCTCAAGGCTTTGCATGCATTTTGAACCTCAAGAGCATACAGGTTCTTGACCCATGAACCAATCTGCTTCACCTGTCTAGTGATGATGTGTCTAAGGAGAACCTTTCCCTTACTAAAGACCACATCATATCCTCTGTCTTCCAACATCGCGATCGACACCAAGTTTCTCTTCAGTCCTGGTACATACTTGACATCGGTCAAGGTAAGGCGAGCTCCATGCTCCCTCTGAAAAATAATCGTGCCTACACCTGAGACACTATACTTCTCATCATTACCCATCCCTATGAGTATCTGGAGATCTTTCTCCTCCAAAGTACTGAACAAACTTTTGTCACCGGTCACGTGGAAAGAAGCTCCACTGTCAAGAAACCAACCACTTCCCATCATGGATGAAACCATGCATGCGAAGAGTGTGAAGTCCAACTCAAATTGTGAAGCAAGTGAGGCTGCCTCACCTTCAGATCCTTCCCCGGATCCCTTCTTGGACTTCTTCTTTGGGCAATTAGTAGCATAATGACCCAACTCATGACAACGAAAGCATCTCACCTTCGATTTTTCAACATTCTTCCCATCACTGGAAGAACAAGATTCGAAAAGAGAAACCTTCTCCTTCCCCTTCTCCGCCTTACTCGCTAAGGCACAGTTCTCCTCATCATGCATAGATGAAGAACTGTCTCTGGTGCTCCGTCTAATCTCCTCCTACATCAAATCCGACCATGGTCGTTCCCAATTTGGCAGTTTCTCCCTTCCATTCACCGAGTCCTGGTAGCTATGCCAACTCTTAGGAAGGTCAAGGAGTCCTAGACTCACCATCCTCATCCGACAGTCACCCCCACACTTCCCAGCTCATCCCGACATTGGGTGAACTTCGTGAGATACTGGGGCATACTGTCTCCATTCTCGAACTGAATGTTTCTGAGTTTTATCTCTTGCTTTGGAATTAAATTCGAATTCCACCAGCACAAAACTCAACCGCTTCCGATCTAGAATTCGTGAGAACAAAATATTTCTCGTACAGAGATTGACTGTATGGGCTTTTACCGGATATCTCACCTTCCAAGGAAGGATGAATCCAGAGGCTACCTGGCCCGATTACAGACTCTGCCTGAAGAAATAAAATGTAAACACTTCCTGAATAATAGATCTGATGATCAATCCTCGCTTGATATCTTGTAAAAATCTCTTCTACAAATCAAGCAGCTCTGATACCATGTAGAAATTTTGAATAATTTAACACATATTCACAGAGATTATCCCGATCATACAATTATAAGCGGAACATGTATAATACATAATCTCCTCTACGTTGATCATCAATTTACAGAAGCAGAAACATTCACAGGCGCACATAGAAGCATCAATCAAACTCATAAACACAGTATGTATCCCGGGGAAAGCATCTCGCTAAAAACCCCACACTATCTATATATTATATTGATTGAATCATGTAACAATACAAAGCATAATACTTCTCACAAGTATCTCCACCTGTTACACACAATACAGCTCAGATTTGATCTCCAAATCTCCCCCGCTGCTTGCCTGCCTCCACTGCTCAATACCTGCTCAAGAACTGATGAGAATGGCACACCAAACTCGATTTTCACCTGCAATTAGTCACTCACTCTTTGTGGACGTGAGCAAAGGATAAAATGCGGGTCAAATACGTGAGCAAACTCATTGGCATACTCAATCCTTTGATTGTGCAAGATCTGATGCACAACTATAGTCACAACTGATAGCAATCTGATTCTCTACCACTTGTCCCTGTTGAACTGAAAATGCACTGACATGCAACTGAGTTAACTGATGTATTCTATAGTTGCATTATGAGTTAATAATTAGTTTAACAACTCATCATTAGTCTATCTGCAGTTAGACTAACTACAACTAGTTTAACTAAGTCAAACTGAACACAACTCCATCAACTGTACCTCCAGTCCACTAAACTCAACTCACTTGAGTTCTAACTGAAGTCATGCATGCAACAACTCAACTGACTCATAAGAAAAGCGTATTTCCTTCTGACAGCTGCATGTGCCACCTCTGTAGCTCAAACTGAAGTGCTCCAAGAGAATAAGATCAAGTTTATAGTCCAAATATTATTGTGAGATAATAATATTTGACTTTTCTATTTTTGACAGCCAGTCTAAAAATAGACTTTGATCACTCACACTGTGATCACTCACACTTTCATCAAAAATAGAAGTCCATCTATTTTTCCCAACTTGATCAATCATCCATAAACATAGACATGATCCATATGTCTAAAAATAGACATAGTCTAAAAATAGTCTTGCGCCAAAAATAGCCTGCGGGCCCACTTAGTGAAGGCGACTCTTTTCACTAAGCTCCATCATCTTGTTGCAATCTCAACAAGAATTTCTTGATGCACACTTTTCAACAATTACTTCAGTCCATAGGGAGGGAGGGCTTGGTCCCAAGGTTAAGGAAGCCCTAGATATTTCATCTTTTCCCACTTGTCATACCCAGGGAATCCCAATGTGTAGGCAATTTGAAGAATAGTTGGGTGATCTACATTCCAGCCATAAACCACACTTTTTCTTTTATTGATCAAGGCTCCTGTGATTAGACAAAAGTGTTGAAGGATTTCTTTGAATGCCTTTGCTATCTTTATCGAGGCCCCTCCCAAAAGGAGAGAGTCATCCGCAAAGAGTGCGTGGTTTATAGGATCCACCCCTCTTGCTGCCTTGATACCTGGAATAGTGCCAACTTCCATTTCCGCTGTCAGCTTTCTACTTAAGGATTCTTCCAACAAGATATAAAGAAAGGGTGACAATGGGCATCCTTGGCAGAGCCCTCTAGAAGCTTGGAAGAAGTCATAAGGTCTGCCATTGACAAGGGGGGCTATCCAAGGTCTGAGTGTGTAGGCTTTTATCAAGTTGACAAATTCAGCACTAAAACCGAAGGAGAGGAGGATTTTATAGAGAAATGAAAGTTTAACTCGGTCAAAAGCATTTGACATATCCAACTTGATGAGCATGCCTTTTTCCTTCTGAGAGTGGCTAGAGTGGAGGGATTCTTGCACTTGGATCACATTGTCTATGAGGTGCCTTCCTTTGACGAAACCGCCCTGCAGAGGGGAGATCAGGTTTCCTAACAGAGGCTTGAGTCTATTGGCTAAGAGTTTGGCAAGGATCTTGTAGGAGGCATTACAAAGAGAGATTGGTCGGAACCTGTCGAAAGATTCAGGGTTAACTTCTTTCGGGATAAGGGAAAGGAAGGTGGAGTTGGTGCACCCTCCCACTTTGGCTTTCTTTTGGAAGGCTTTTACCATTCTGAGAAGATCGAGTTTTATTACATTCCAGCAAGCTCTGTAGAAATGTATGGTGAAGCCATCCGACCTAGGTGCTTTATCCAGTTGCATTGACCATATGACTTCAACTATCTCTTTTTCTGAAAAAAGGCATCATTAACCCAACATTTACATCTGTAGTGACAAGAGAGGGGATGTTTGTAAAAAAATTGGCAACCAGGTCGTCAACGAAAGAACCATCCTCCTGGAACAGGTGCTAAAAATGGGTTGTGGCTGCCTAATTTATGAGTGACTCTCCTTTGATAACTTCCCCCTCCCTATTGGATATTCCAGAAATGTGATTCTGATAGAGGCGGGCTGTGCATTTTCTGTGGAAGAAAGCTATGTTTCTGTCTCCAGCTTGGATCCAAAGGCTACAAGACTTAAGGTGCCAGTATTCCTCTTCTTATCGAAAGGAAAGAAAGGAGTTGAACTGGGCGTTTTGTTCGATGAGCAGCTGAGCTTTGGTGATTTCAGATCCTTCCATGCCTAACTGAATCTCAGCTAGAGCCTGAACTGTCTTTTGTCTATGGCTCATTGGAGTGGAAAGGGGTTTTTTTTTTGCCCAGGCTTTTAATGCAGACTTAGTGTATTTGAGTTTCTGTTCCCACACGAAGCTGGGGGATCCTTCAACTGGTTGTGACCAAACGTGAGCCACTATGTCCATAAAGCCCTCTCTCGATACCCAAAGAGGGTTGAATCTAAAGGGAATAGGGCCCAAATCCTCCTCTTTCTCTATCAACAGCAAGATGGGGTTATGATCAGATGTTATTTTGGGCAAAATTTTTGAAGAGATTAAATGCTTCCCCTCCAGCAGAGTACTTTGAACTAGGAACCGGTCTAAACGGGCAGCAATGTTGGCATTACCAACTCTATTGTTGGTCTAGGTATAACGACCTTTCTTAGGTTTGAGGTCCAGAAGGTCCCATGCGAGAATCAATGACTCCACTGAGGCATGGAAGGGATCTTTACCCCATACTCCGACTTTTTTCTCGTTTGGGTCTAGAGTGATGTTGAGATCCCCCGCTAGAATGATGTTTGGGGGGCATAGATTTCTAGGAAGTCTGAGAGAGAATTCCAGCAGTCCTTCTTTTCCAGGAAGTTAATAGGAACATAAAGATTGAAGAGAGCTAAAGAAATCTTACTTGGGAGATGTAGAAGATCTGTATATATCCAGTGTTGGGTTGCAAAAGAGCTTTTAAGTTGGAACATATCCTCTGACCATAAGGTTGCAAGGCCCCCTGAAGTACCTCGAGCGCTGACTGCTTTTCCTGAGTTCTTTTTCCATTTGGTTCGACTTAAAGATAGAAGAGCATATTCTTCTATCTTTGTCTCTTGGAGCAGGAGAATGTCTGAGGTTTCCATTCTTAATAGATCTTTTACTGCTTCAACTTTCAGAGGGTTTCCCAGACCCCTACAATTCCAAGAGACAATCTGCATTATTTACTAGAGAGGGGCGGTGCAGACCCACCCTTTGGGGGTCTGGTCCTTGTGTTTCTGCCTAGTGACATTTTGATAGTGGACTGACTGCCCCGCATATTTAGTCGCTTCGCGTCTTCTTCTCTGATCTCCTTGTGAGACCTCCTTCCTGCCTTTTTGTTGGATTACTCAAGAGGTTCTTCTTCGGAAGAACTAGGACTGACTATCAACTTTTTATTTTTGGTCATTTCTGTATAAGAGGGTGGGGAAGTGGCGCCTACTAGAGGGCCTTGATTTTCCTATTGGATTGCATCTACACAAGGGGTTTCTGCAATGTTTCTACAATTTGTTCCTGAGATCCTGAGTTTATTTTTGTGTCTGCTATCTGTTCCATATTCTGTTGCACCTCGCCCTCTTCAAGTTCTGGTTGGTCTTCTGGAGGGTTTAGAGCAGCAAAAGGATTTGTTGAGATGGTGGCATTTGTTGTGGCTTGATCTTCGGTTAAACTCTTCCCAGCTGAGGGTCCTCTGGTCTCTGGATTCCATCCTTTCTTTTTCACTTGGTTGCTCTGTTTGGTTGTGCTTGCTTTTCTATCTTGTGTCCATTGTTCGCCCTTTTCTTTTTCAAAATCTCCCTCAGTTTTCTTCTTACAGTTTCGAGTGAAATTACCATAGCCGTGACAATGTCAGCACTTGAAGGGACGCTATTCATAGTCTTGTTCCTAAATGTGAGACCAGACAGCTATGTTCAACTTGATCGCCACAGGCAATCCTATCTCCATATTGACTTCCACACATATTCTGGCACACGAATATTGTTCTCTCCTTTCAGCGCTATCAATGTATTTTCCTAATTTGTTCCAAATTGTTTCCATAGATTTCGAGTTCCAACAATGAAGAGGAAGATGGGGAACCTTACCCAGACAGGGATGGCTGAAGGAGTGTCCTGGGATGGATCAAAGTCCGGCGTCCATTTATTCAGATAGAGCCCTTGGGGGCCCATGAAATATGGACCGTTTCAGAAAATGAGATCTCGATCTTCTGCTGATTCGAAAATAAAAACATAATAACCTCTACCTACCATGTGGCTTCGTATTCCTTTAGAGACAAGGGGCCTCTAGTTCGTTGGATCCATCCATCATTAGCTTTGGGAGAGGGCGAGAGGTGCGTAAATTGTCTAATGAGCCCTCGTTCTGCGAGGTTTAGCATAGTCCTGCACGGATGTTCTGCAGGCAGTTCTACCGAAGGGATGGATTCAGCTTTCTTAACAAATTTCTGTTGGTTCGAGTTTGCTTTCCTCTTGCCACAGGAGGCTACCAATCGTTTGAAGGCAACAATCTCAGGAGGGAGGGGATGGGGGCCCCTCCGGCATCCATACTGGTTGGACTCAAGTTTTTGATGAAGAGTTTCACCGCGCAGAGCTATCCCACTCTTGCTGGTTGGTCTCAGCAGCGAGAGGTTACCGAGAGAGCTCTGCAAGAGCAACGGCGGATAGATTCGGCATGCTCCAGAGCCAAATCATAGGTCTCCCACCGATCCTTAATCGTCCCTCTTCGACAACCATATTAAAACTTTTGACAATACTAAGCAAGAAATAATAAATCACAATTCTTTCATGAAAAACTTATCATGCCTAGTAAAAATCACCAAATCATGGAAAAGGAAAAACACTTTGTTTATTGCAGTTGTCTGTGTTTTCCATAATCGACAATTGAGACAAAAAAATTTATCATCATCAATTTTTTATTGTAGGTGGAAACAATAATTCTCATCACCATCAAAGATTTATTCTTTGAGAGGGGATTGATTTGTAACTACCATTTTCATAATCCTAGGTATTTGTTAAAATTCCACCTTGAAACTAGTTTTATTTATCTATATTTTGAAAGGTTTTGGAAAGTGGATTTTGTTGCCCTTTTATTATAATTTTTTCACGGGTAAAAAATGTATAGATGTATAATTTTTACATTGTTATGTTATGTTCACTTTTTTTCTCCAGGTTCGAAGATCAAAGTTGAATATAACCTTGCCAATATGCCAAAAATCCTAGATCCATTTTGACCATATGGTGAACTTGAAGATCGTATTTGAACAAAATTGAATTGCAAGATATGTGGAGAATCCATGATAGGAATGAGGTCATTGATTCAAAGTACCACCCTAATAGAATCCCCAAGGCATTAGGTTATTATTTTTACTAGCTCGTCTCCTTAAAGTATCTAAATTCCCAAAAATTTATTTATGAAAAGATAAGAAGGATGCACTGACACTCAAAATTGAAATTTGTGTTGATTTAGTAGGAAGATTCTCAATAGCCATAAGCATACATAATATTGAAATCAATTAGAGAGATTCAATGGGTTCGCCTTCCATGAGGACCTCGCCCTTCTTTTTTACAACTACCAAACATGGGTCACAACCTTCCATCATGTTGATGGTTAAAAGAAAGGAGAAGAAAGAAGCAAATAAATTTGTGGGGAGGTGCCTTTTATAAAATGACATACCTTTCATCATTGTTAGTACCAATATGTTCTCCTAATGAAATTTTGGCAATGTGATTGTTTTTTACTCAAGGTATAAATCCCTTACCTACAAGGAGTTGCAAGGGACAACCCTTCAAAAGGAAATCAATATCAAATATTGGAAGACCAAAGGAAATCAAAGGAGGCCATTTGATGCATGATGATGTCTAATGGTTAGACAAATGTGGTATATGTTGTAATGTTGATTTCATTGGTAATAAATGTACTAGAAAAATTATGCACTATCATAATGTCGAAAAAAGTATGAAATAAATAAAATTAATATTAATGTAATTATGAAATCGTGTGAGTGGTCCTAATGAGAATAACATAACTTGCTAGATATATATACAACACCACTTTATGTTGATAAATTTAGGGGCAACTCAATTAGGTGATTTATCTTACTTTGATAACTACTTGTGATGTATTTTTACTTAACTTGATCAGCTTCTTATTTAACGTGATTATTATTGTGTTTTCTATCATCAAACAACTACCAAACAATGAATATCAAAGAGACAAGAGGACACAAAATGCAGTCTACTAGCTAAGGTCAAAACCTCTCCTATTAAGAGGAAAGCCCACAAGCATTCTCCTCTCCTTATAGAATCTTCAAATGATGACTTCCAAGACCTAAGACCCTTGATAAAGACCCCTCTAAGACCAATTCAAACTTCCTTTAGTGATCTTTCCTTACACAGCTTACAGCAACAAACTTTGACCTTCTAGCAACAACTTCGACCCCACCCCAATTTGATTTTACCTTTTACTTATATATTGACCATTAAATTTATATTTTATTAAATGTTGACCTAATCTATCCCTTTAACATTCTTATATTTTTTACTTTGACTAATTTTAATATTTTATATTCAACTAAAATCCCCATTAACGTTCTTTCATTAATTAAAATAAATTATATTTTTAACCGCTAGTTTTGTAATTGGATACATCTCTGCTATTTATTCCTAATGACAGATTTTTTTTTCATCTTGGTCCTAATGATGAACCACATTAGAGGGTTTGAAATCTCTACCAACAAATATTGATGATGTGATTAGTATGAAAGTCAATTCCAAAGAAACTTCCAACAACTTCTAGAAACTTCGACCTGCCCAGCACCTTCAACTTTCCCAACAACTTCCAACAACTTCGAATTGCCCAACAACTTCCAGCGACTTCAACTTGTCCAAAACTTTGATTTTGCTTTGTTTCTTCTTATCCTTGATTTTCATCCTTTTCTTCTGGGCTTGCTGCTTCTTTCTTCTCGAGATCGAACTTGCTTGTGTGTGTCCTGTTAGAGTCGGTCTAGTAGCCCTCCATCAACGATCAAAACTCTTTGCATTTGAATAAGTAGGTGTCTCATCAGTGTCAATTTTTGCATCCCATTAGGCATGCCATAACCCTGATGGAGGAGCTGGTGTCTTTGTCCCCCTCTTGGCATTGCTGGATCAAAGTCATTTCAGTCCTTAATCTCTTTCAGGCTTGTCTTGTCTTGTCTTGAGGTAAAATTCCTAGGTCTAGGGTTTTGGTCAAGTTTGTTTACAAGGTCATGTCTCTGAAGGTCAATAAGTGCTCAGCAAGCTAGAGGGATGATTTTCAAAATGTTTATTCGCAAATTTCTATCTTGTACAGTTAATTTTCACCTTGGATTTAAAAACCCTGTTTTTAAAGCCAAGGTCATTTTTCAAGTTTTTGTAAAAAGTGATGAAATTTCAAAAAGCTGTTGGAAATAATACTGAGAGGGGGGGTGAATCAGTATTATCAAGCAATTTACCAAATCTTCCTTATTTGATCTTTTGAAATTATTCTTGCATATCAGTACCATAAAATAATGAGCATGAATAAAGAAAATAGACAGTCACACCAAAGAACACAAGATGTAAGGTGGAAACCCAATGCGGGAGAAAACCACCTGCTGCAGTATGTCTCTATCTTCTTTCAAGAAATTCTTTTTACAATGATTTTGTACTGGTGCAGTCCTTTACCAGCACGCAGGCTGCAACCTGCAGAGAGCTACAACTCTCTCTCGTTTTCCAGTCTCTCCTGGAAGGGAGCTACAACCCCCTACTTCTTTTCATGAAGAATCAAATGATCAACAAGTATACAACAGATACAGTCCACTACAGATATCAGATCAGTAATTACAGAAATAACCCAGAACACCTTATGAACAGAAATATACAGTCAACAGATCATCTTAAGACAGGGACGCATATTTTCTTTCTGTGACCTGCGACTGGACGCGGTCTACCTTCCACTGTTCTGCGTGCCGACGCACTGTTCCTCTATGCTTTGCTGCGACCGACGCACCCAGAAACACTATCGCGCCGCGTCTTTTGCTTCAGAGACGCACCCAATAACACAGTCGCGCCGCGTCCTTTGCCTCAGAGACGCACCTGAGCCTTTACTGTACTGCGTCCCGGCGCACTTTCCCTTCACTGAACCTGCGTCCCTTCAGATATAAAAGATATGAGGACTTCAGAACCAACCCAAACACTCAGATCCACAGATCTGATCATGCGCCATAGAGATCACAGTCCATTAGAAGATTCGCCTTCATAGATCTGGACTAGATTTCACCAAAAGATATTCAACCAAGATGATGCCTAATCCAAATGAATTCCTCTGCTTTATATAGGCAAGCTTCTCCCCAAAACATGGAACAATACCACGAGCCGACACCATAGAAACACAAAACCGTCGGCTAGATACCACACAAGAAACCCCCACGTGCTTTTCTCTGCCTTGAAATGTGTGCACTGGGCGGACGCACCTCCTGAACGGCTGGCCTGCGTCCCTGGACGCGGGTTCTGTATGGTATACCTGCGGGGACGCACTTGCTGAACATATTTCCTGCGTCCTTCTTGATTTATCACCTGAATGGGTTTGCCATCAAGGACAACACCTGAATCATAATGCCAACAATCTCCCCCTTTGGACTTGATGGCAACCACATAATCTTCAGCTTCATTCTCCCCCTTTGACATCAAGGGCAAAGGGTATGCTCCCCCTATGCTCATGCATCTCCAGATCTGTAACCAGAAATCCATCATGAAGGAGATAGAGACATATTGCAGCTATTTCCAAGATCTCCTTCTCCATAATGCCAACAATGCATTATGTGCTCCCCCTGAGCCTATACCACCAATAGGAAGATGATCAACAGTAAGATGATGCATCAACAACCCCCAGCTTTTGCCTGAGGTATTCAAAAGTGTCCCTGGGCAACGGTTTGGTGAAAATATCAGCAACTTGTTCCTTAGAAGGAACATACTCCAACTTGACCTTCTGTTCAAGTACTTGTTCCCGGAGAAAATGGTACTTGATTGGTATGTGCTTGGTTTTTGAATGCATAACCGGATTCTTTGAGATGCTGATTGCACTTGTGTTGTCACATAAGATAGGGATTGGAGGAGTACAAGTGATTTGATAATCCTGCAAATTCTGCATCATCCAAAGGAGTTGGGTGCAACACGATGCAGCAGCAACATATTCTGCTTCAGCTGTAGACAAGGCAATTGAACTATGTTTCTTGCTGAACCAAGAGACCAGTCTGTGACCCATAAAGAACGCACCACCACTTGTGCTTTTCCTGTCATCCACGCTTCCGGCCCAATCTGCATCTGTATAGGCATGAAGAGTAAGATCTGTATCTCTAGGATACCATAAGCCATAATTTTGAGTCCCTTGAAGATATTTGAAAATTCTCTTCACTGCTTGAAGATGAGTCTCCTTCGGATTTGCCTGAAATCTTCCAACTATTCCAACTGCATGCATGATGTCTGGTCGGGTACCTGTCAAATATAGTAAACTTCCAATCATAGATCTGTAGGTTGGTTGATGTACTGCTGCAGATTCATCATTTGCACTGAGACTACATCCTGTGACCATGGGTGTACATACTGGTTTTGCATCTTCCATGCCATATTTCTTCAAAATCTGCTTGAGATACTTGGTTTGAGATAAAAAGATTCCTCCTTCCTTCTGTTGGATTTGCAAACCAAGGAAATATGTCAGTTCTCCTAGCAAGGACATTTCAAATTCTTTCTGCATGACTGAGGCAAAGCTTTGACTCATAGCTTCTTCATTACTGCCAAAAATAATGTCATCTACATACACAACAAGTATTAGCAATTTGTCATTTTCAACTTTTATATACAGATTGCTATCTGTTGAACCTTTTAAGAAACCTTGTTGATGAAGATATTTGTCCAACCGGTAGTACCAAGCCCTTGGAGCTTGTTTGAGACCATAGAGAGCCTTTTTTAATCGGCATACAAGATTTGGATCATTTCCAAGAATGAACCCATCTGGCTGTTCAATGTACACTTCTTCTTCCAAGTCTCCATTCAAAAAGGCTGATTTCACATCCATTTGAAATACTTTGAAGTTCTGAAAACTTGAGAGAGCAAGGAACATTCGGATGGCCTCAAGTCTTGCAACAGGAGCAAAAGTTTCTTCAAAGTCTATTCCTTCTTGCTGCGCATACCCTTTACAAACAAGTCTGGCTTTGTTTCTAATTACTTCTCCATTTTCATTCAACTTATTTTTGAAGACCCATTTTGTTCCAATAACATTCTTATCCTTTGGTCTAGGAACCAGCTCCCAAGTGTTATTCTTTTCGATTTGCTCAAGTTCTTCATCCATTGCTTTTACCCAACATTCATCTTTGCATGCCTCTTTCACATTTTGTGGTTCAGTAGAAGAAAGTAACGCCAAATAGCTTGAAGCTTCTGCAACTGTTCTTCTAGTTTGTATACTTGCTTCTTTCTGTCCCATGATCTGAGATTCTGGATGGTTCTTCTTAACATATCTGGATGGAGTCTTTTCTTCTATTCTTGTTCGTTCTGCTGTGTCTTCGTGAGGTTCTTCTTGTTCATCATTCTGTCTTTGAGGGTAGCTTTCATCTTCTTCGATGTCTTCACGATGTATTTGCCTAGGAATGTATCCCTTCTCATCAACCACCACATCGATGCTGTCAACAATTCTTCCAAGTCTTTTATTATAGCATTTGTATGCTTTGCTATGTGGAGAATAGCCAAGAAGAATGCCTTCATCTGCTCTAGGATCAAGTTTCCCAAGCTGCTCCTCAGTATTCTTGATATAGCATTTGCTCCCAAAGATTTTGAAGTGCTTGACTGAAGGAGTTTTACCACTCCAGAGCTCATGAGGAGTTTGAGTGCTGTTCACCCGGACATTTGTCTTGTTGAGAATAATAACCGCAGTATGTGCAGCCTCACCCCAGAAGGTTGCGGGAGTTCCTGATTCATCAAGCATAGCACGAGCCATTTGTTGGATTGTTCTGTTCATTCTTTCAACAACTCCATTTTGCTGAGGAGTTCTAGCTGTAGAGAATTCTCTCCTTATCCCATGTTCATCACAGAAATCGAAAAAATCATTTGAAGTAAATTCCCCACCTCTGTCGGATCTGAGGCACTTAATTTTGTGACCTGATTCATTTTCAGCCAAGGCTTTGAAGGATTTGAATTTTTCGAATGCTTCATCTTTGTGCTTCATAAGTCCTAACCAAACAAACCTGGAGAAATCGTCAATAAATAATATCAAGTATTCCTCTCCTCTAGGTGTTCTTTTTCTGAATGGTCCACATACATCTGTATGTACTAACTCAAGAGGCATGCTAGCTGATCCTTCTTTCTCTGGAAAGTTAGTCCTGGTTTGTTTTCCAAACTGACATGATCTGCATATGGTGTTGTCAGGAATTTTGATATCTGGAAGATCGCGAACTGCCTGATATTTACATGCTTTCCTTATTTGTGAGAAGCTTAGATGTCCCAACCTTCGATGCCATAACCAGTGCTCTTCATCCTTGCTTAGGTAGCATTGTTGTTGTCCTTCTTCAAATATGTATAGATTATTTGGAGTTCTTTTCCCTTTGAGAACTGTTTTACCTGTATCAAGATCACGAAGAAGACATCCATTTGATCTGAATATAACCTCGGTTCTTTGATCACACATCTGGCTGACACTTAGCAGATTATGCTTCAATCCATCAACAAACAAAACATTTCCAGCCTTAACATCTTCTTTTAAAGGAGCAATACCTTTTCCTTTTATAGTTGCAGGAGTATCATTTCCAAAAGAGACTTTCTTTCCCTTTTCTAAATTAGAATAAGACTCAAGTTTTTCTTTATCACCTGTCATATGCTTCGAACATCCACTGTCAATGTACCATAGATTTTCTTGTCCTTCTGCATAAAATGCTATCCCACATCTTTCTGTTTGAGGTTCCTTTATTCTCCATGTTTTGGTGCCTGAGGCTTGTTCCTTTTTCTGCTCTTGTACCTTTCTTTCCGGAAACCTGCTTCTGCATTCAAAGTCTTTATGTCCAAAATTATTGCAAATAGAACATTCAACTTCATTTTCAAGAGCTGAAAAGTTGTTATAGGTCCTTTTTGTAATCCCTGTCATACTTCTTTGTTTTTGAGCTTCCCTAGTCATGATTGTTTTATATGCAACACATTGAGCTGCTTTGTGACCAAAGTTATGGCAAGAAAAGCATTGTCCATTGAAGAAGCTTCTGCGATTATTGGATCTACCAGCCAACTGATTGTAATTTCTATTTTCATCTATTCTTGAACCAAATTGAGAAGATTTTACCTGTGGCTGGTTGTGGCTTTTGTTCGCCCTTAAGCTGGATTGCCCCTGATAGTTTCTGTTTGACATTTGTCCCTGCTTTACCTGATGATCTTCCTTGTGTTCTTGCTCATTTCTTCTTGCTGCATCAAGATAACTTTTTGAAGTGGATGCTTGAGAAGTTTCTCCATTATAGCCCAAACCTGTCTTATTTAGTGGAGACCGCTGCACACTGATAATCTCATCCAAAGTTTCAGATCCTTTGACAAACTTGAGATTAATAGTTTTTGTTTTCTCAATTTCTTTTCTAAGACCAACAATTTCACCTTCTAATTTTTCAAGATGTTTTTCCTTTTCATCAATTTGGAATTGTAGAGTATCAATAATCATGTTCTTTTCTTCTATGCATCTCTTGAGTCTAGTAATTTCATCATAAAGGTTATCCACATCTACAGCATCCTCATAATCATCATCTTCAAATGCCATTAACAACCTATATTTATTACCTTGTTCATCTTCATCACTGTTTGATAAGCCATCACTATCTTCATGGGTGTAGTAGCTTTTCTTATTTGCGCTTTGTTTCTTGTTCCATCTAACTGGTTCCTTTCCTTTATCCTTATAAGAGCATTTTGCAGCATAATGACCTACTCTTCCACAAGCAAAGCATTTGAAAGGTAGCTTACCTCTGAACCTTCCAGAACCCCTTTGAAGATTTCTGACAAAATTTGATTCTTCTTCCTCTTCTTCTGGATCATGGCTTGCTTCATAGTAATCTTCTTTGCCTGATGCTTTAAAAGCAGCCTCCCTTCTGTCTGATGGTCCTCCCTTTCTCATTTCATAAGCAGTTAGAATTCCATGTAGCTGAGACATAGTGAGAACTTTGAGATTTTCCTTTTCTTCTATTGCAGATACTTTAGATTCAAACTTGGGGGATAATGATCTTAGAATCTTTTGAACTACTATAGTCTCTTTTATTTCTTCACCCAAATTTTTCATACAATTAACAATCTCATCTACCCGAAGAAAATAATTAGCCACACTTTCATCATTATACATCTTGAGAGTCTCATATTGAATCCTGAGAGTTTGAAGTTTAGCTTCCTTTACCTGTTCATCTCCTTCATAGCTAGTGATCATTTTGTCCCATATCTCTTTTGCTGATTTGAAGTGCATGACCTTCATGAATTCTGTTTGGGATATACTTCCTAATAGAGTACTGACTGCTTTTGCATTTATTTCATATGTCTTTTTCTCAGCTGGATCTGTAGGAGTAGCTGAAGGAAAAGCATAGCCTGTTTCTACAATGTTCCAAACTTCAGTACCAAGAGATTGAAGATATGCAGTAACTCTTACCTTCCAATAATTGAAGTTTGTCCCATCAAAAACTGGTGGCCTGATTGATGCTTCTCTCTCGTAGTTGCTCATGATGAACGATCTACCTTCAAGCGATCAAGCTTTTCTGAAGGACCTGCTCTGATACCAATTGTTGGAAATAATACTGAGAGGGGGGGTGAATCAGTATTATCAAGCAATTTACCAAATCTTCCTTATTTGATCTTTTGAAATTATTCTTGCATATCAGTACCATAAAATAATGAGCATGAATAAAGAAAATAGACAGTCACACCAAAGAACACAAGATGTAAGGTGGAAACCCAATGCGGGAGAAAACCACCTGCTGCAGTATGTCTCTATCTTCTTTCAAGAAATTCTTTTTACAATGATTTTGTACTGGTGCAGTCCTTTACCAGCACGCAGGCTGCAACCTGCAGAGAGCTACAACTCTCTCTCGTTTTCCAGTCTCTCCTGGAAGGGAGCTACAACCCCCTACTTCTTTTCATGAAGAATCAAATGATCAACAAGTATACAACAGATACAGTCCACTACAGATATCAGATCAGTAATTACAGAAATAACCCAGAACACCTTATGAACAGAAATATACAGTCAACAGATCATCTTAAGACAGGGACGCATATTTTCTTTCTGTGACCTGCGACTGGACGCAGTCTACCTTCCACTGTTCTGCGTGCCGACGCACTGTTCCTCTATGCTTTGCTGCGACCGGCGCACCCAGAAACACTATCGCGCCGCGTCTTTTGCTTCAGAGACGCACCCAATAACACAGTCGCGCCGCGTCCTTTGCCTCAGAGACGCACCTGAGCCTTTACTGTACTGCGTCCCGGCGCACTTTCCCTTCACTGAACCTGCGTCCCTTCAGATATAAAAGATATGAGGACTTCAGAACCAACCCAAACACTCAGATCCACAGATCTGATCATGCGCCATAGAGATCACAGTCCATTAGAAGATTCGCCTTCATAGATCTGGACTAGATCTCACCAAAAGATATTCAACCAAGATGATGCCTAATCCAAATGAATTCCTCTGCTTTATATAGGCAAGCTTCTCCCCAAAACATGGAACAATACCACGAGCCGACACCATAGAAACACAAAACCGTCGGCTAGATACCACACAAGAAACCCCCACGTGCTTTTCTCTGCCTTGAAATGTGTGCACTGGGCGGACGCACCTCCTGAACGGCTGGCCTGCGTCCCTGGACGCGGGTTCTGTATGGTATACCTGCGGGGACGCACTTGCTGAACATATTTCCTGCGTCCTTCTTGATTTATCACCTGAATGGGTTTGCCATCAAGGACAACACCTGAATCATAATGCCAACAAAAGCTTTCAAGGACAGCATGTAACCCTGGTTCCCTTGCCAAGATCCCTCAGATGATATCCCTGCAAAAAGTATCGAGCAAAAGCATTAAATGAGTCAATTTCAGGACAAAGGAAACCAAAAAGTCAAGTTTATAAAGTGTCATGGAAAAAACATTATAAAGTGGGTTATGATATGAAATTAATTCAATCAAAGTTATAAAAGCCCAATCTCCCTCCATTTACCCTCATTGTGCATCTAACTCACTTGCAAGAGAGATTGGGTGAGGGTTGGAGTGAAATTGTGAGCAGACGAGGCGCGCGATGTGTCAGAGGCACGCGACCCGTCAAGCGCCTTCCAACAGTGTTAATTTCTAACGGGCGCGACCCGTCAGCGCCCTCCTTATAAAATCACCTGCAAATTCATCCAAGGAGCCAACAAAATCGACAAATTGCCTAAGGTAGGCCCTCCAACTTACAAATTGTTGCTTGTTATGGTTAAAGACATCATGAATACATTTTTAAAGATCTCATTGTGCAAAAGAAAAAGCTCTATGTGGCTGTGGTTTAAAATTGTAAAATATCCCTAGGGTTTTATGCTGTTTTAGGGTATTCCCTTGTAATCATTTTTCCCCATTTCCCATTTCATTTTCCTTGTCTTCCTATGTAAATTTCCCTTTTAAATTTGTAAAGAAAAACTAAACCCTACCCCTCTTCCCTAAAAACTAAAAAAAATCAAGCCCTAATCCTACCTCTCATAATACCCATGTAAACAAATGTATATAATGATGCATATGCAATGATTTTGCAATGTTTTTTCCCTAAAATCCTTGTTTTATATATTTACTCCCATTTTCCCTTTAAAAGTATCCCTCCCCTAACATTCCCCTCGTGCTCCTTGTCCCCTTGAAACAGCATATAGATCAGCATTTTGCAAGGCAGAAACAGCAGTACATTTTGGCCACTTTGCTCCTTAAACAATGTCAGAAACCGAAACCTATGAGCAGAGTGATGACCAGGCATCAGCTTCAGAGATTGAGGTACAGAGGAGGCCTCATAAGGGTGGAAAGGGTGGTCATCATAAGAGAGAGGAGCCCACTTCTTTGACAGATTTGCAGGCTTGTCCTATGGCAATTTCATGTTTCCAGTATATGTCTTGTTATAAGTTTTGCTAGAGGATCTCTCGGATTCAGCATCATAGAGAGTTAGCTCGCCTATTCGTTTTACATTTGCATGATGGACATGTCAACCTTGCCGGGGTGGACTTTACATTGACACCCGAGATGATTGCACAGGCCACAGGGATACCTAATGTCGGAGAGGTATGGAATAAGCGCAAGGTGTTGGACAGTGTTCATTTTGAGCGTTTCGTTAGACCCGCACTCATGAGACACTTGTCAGGTGTGTTCCCCTTCAGATTTCTCAGGAGTCAGTATGCTCCCATGATGAGGCTCATCATGCTCTATTTTACCTGTGAGGGTAGATTTTCACAGGTATATTCGTACCATATTCGCCTATTGATGCACTTCACACGGGTACGGATGATGAACATCCCTGTTTTCTTCTATCAGAACATTGAGAGGATGGTGTCCATGATGCAGAGGAAGAGCCTGGCACAGCAGTATAGGAGCCTTTACCATTATGGTTTGATTCAGCTTGTGGTGTTACATCAGTTGGCTCAGCAGGGCATCTCATGGGAGGAGTTCATCTCTCGTGAGATTTTCACAGCACCACCACCGCCACATCCTGAGGTTATTCATGAGGAGGGAGGACCATCACAGCAGCATGACATCCCCGTCACTAGACATGTCAGCTCCTCACCTTTGGTTACTTATTAGAGAGGCCAGAGGGCCTTATTTGCAGCAGCTCGGCGAGTACTTTCTCCACAGCATGTGGAAGGGGTCTCGCCTTCTTCATCAGCTCAGCGAGTGTTATCTCATTAAGGAATTTAGACTTCTGTGATCCATAACATTGTCTAGATAATCTTCGGCAAAATCACATAATCAATCTTTTGTCGACACGTTTCGAACCAACCAGTGTGGTTCATCGTCAGGACAAGTTGAAGAACTTGTCCTGACGATGAACCACACTGGTTGGTTCGAAACGCGTCGACAAAAGATTGATTATGTGATTTTGCCGAAGATTATCTAGAGAGTGTTATCTCCACAACAGGTGGAAGGGGCCTTGCTTTCTTCAGCAGCACAGGCAGCACAGAGGTGCAAGCAGCCCAAGATTGATGAGGGGCCATCAAGTGTTCCAGCTATCGAGCTTATTGATCTTGATGTCAGTTCTCCTAGCCTAGAGTCGAAGGAGATCATTCAGCACCTTAGAGCTGAAAATGATGCATTGCAGAGGAGATTAGAGGGGGCACAATGGACAATCTCATATCTAGAGCAGCGCAACAAACAGTTGGAGGATGAGCAAGCTCTTGATGAGTTGTGGAGGATCCGTAGTGACCGCAACTTGAATCGAAGAAGACCCGGTGATCCATTGCCCACTGAGCGAGAGTCTATGCTTATCCAGCTCAATGCTCACTTGGAGAGGCTGTTGGCTAAGGCCAACCAAGATAAGAAATTGTTGAGAAACATGAAGAACCATTATTGGGCGCGGATGCACGTGTGCAAGGCGAAGATGAAGATGTTCCAAAGGTGGTTGGCCAAGGCACAAAAAAGGATAAAGAGGCCCGATCCCCTCCACATTTTGGCCGAGGCTTCCTTGAAGGAGCAAGGCACTAAATAGCTCAGCCACAGCACAAATCACAAGAAATTTTGAGCATTTTGGGTCAATTTTGGTTTTTTCAGGCAATTTACAGGTTTTGTCCATTAACGGGTCTCACCCCCCGCGCGACCCTTTCTCTTGGCAACTTCATTTTGCAAAAATTCAGCATTTCCAGATTTGTCATGAAAAGTTACATATTCTCATCCATTTCCAAGAGATTTTGTGAAGTTTTGGGCCTCTAGAAAGTCAAAAAACAAGCAAAAAATGACTTTCTGCAACATTTTTGAGACACAGAAAGCAGTTTTGGGAGATTGCAATTTTTGAGGGGCAAATGACCACCAAATTCAGAAATTCCAGTTGGGTTGGAAAGTATACTCACATACCTTTCCAACAAGCCTACTCTTGCCCAATTTGGACACCTGGAAGTTCCCCAAAAGTTCCCTTAAAGGCACGCGACCCGTCAGGCAGAGGCGCGCGACCTATCAGGCAATTTTCTCAAAATTTCACTGTACAGCTCAGAAAAACGCAGATTTGACCATGTTTGACTTTTTGGAGTGGATTGTTATCCTCCTTGATGTAAATAATGTAATTTTTTGATACTTTTACACTTATGTATCTCTTCTGGAAGATTCATTCATGAGATAGGTGAAAATTAAATGAATGAATTGGTTTCCTAGCTTATAGAGGCAAGTTGTTTTGACTGCCTAGTTTTCAGTGCTTAGTTTAGAAGTGGTTGAAACAGCTCCTAGGATAGTGAGCTCGACCCCTAGAGGCAGGGAAAGATGTTAGAGGATCTATATTATGTACTTTCTTGCTCATTTTCATGGTTGGACTCTTGAGGGAAAAGCTATCATTGTATTAATCACTGTATCTCTGCAATTTTTGGCTAAGGAAGACCAGGGTTTTGCAGTCCTTTTTGGGATTCTTGTGGTTACATGTATTGATGGTGTGTTTCTCTATGTGCTTGTAAGTGTCTTATGTGAATCATTTCCTTACTTTTCCTTCTGTACATTAAACAAATGAAGTGTTAAAGTAGAATTCATGACTGTCATGCTCTGCTTTTAAGTTTGTTTAATTTCAATGTTTTCTGCTGTTTAAGGAGAATTCAAAGGTATTGTTTGCTCTCCTTAGCTCCTCACCTGTCTTTCTCATCCATTCACCTCAATCTAAGGCATCAATATTGTATCCTATCTCGCCCCAAAGAACCCCCTGCAGAAACTGTGTCCTATCCCCGCACCCAAAATTGCCACTCCTCAATTTGCCACCAAAAACCCTAAAAATTCCAAATCAACCCTTTTGATCAGTTTACTAGCCTAAAATCAGTGTTACCCTATTGGTTATCTCGCCCATTGAAGATCTTTATCGAGATAGACCAGAGAGAGCCCTCTCTCGCCCCGTAGGGCTAGCTACGAGGCTAAGTGGTTTGATGTTGCCTTGAGGTTTACCTTTCTCAGCCTGAAGTGAAATTTAAAGCGCTAACATGTCCAAATGAGGTCGAGTTTCTTCTTATATATATGATTTATAGGGGCACAAATTACTTCCATGAGGCCGACTTGATCTTTCATGTAGGCAGACTTGCTTGGCAAGGTCTTAGAGGGTCTTTATAACATTTTTTACTCTACAAAAAAATTATCTACAAGATACAACATGCCCAAAGGGGTCTTACATGTATGACAATGAATCTTTTGACTTAATAATTTATGACAAACCTAGAAGCACTCAATGGGTGCTTGGCCTACAAATAAATTTACCTTGAGCATGAAACCCATGGATCAAGAATGAAAATAATAAATTTATTTTTCTCTTTTCATCAGATACATAAAATCATGATTACGATAGACATTATGAAGACTAAACCCAGTTACACATTTCAACACTCTCTCTTAACTAGGGAGGCATCCATAATCCATACATGGTATCTAGACATTCTCAAACTGGAGAATTCTTATAAGAAGTTTCATATTGGTAAGCCATCTCATAAGATATTATTTCATCTTATCTCATTGCATCTCATCATAACAACCAACATTGGCACATAACAAGGCCTTGACTAACAAATCTATCTCTCCAAAATATCATAGCACAATGTTGGTGAAACAATGACTGGTAGACACCATCACCATTGTCTTTTAAGGAACATACCCCACTTGTATATTCACAAGGTATGTCCTTCTAGGACAATTCCTGTCTTGGAATAAAACGACCTCAAGGAATTTCGTCTTTGACTATCCTTGCCTATTTGATGCCCTACCACATCCTCAAAGAGTATCGGAAACAAGATGCTTACTCTATCCTCCATTCTTTCTTCATAACATGAAGAAAAGAATGATGTGTCTATCTCAACCCTCTCCACTAGGGAGGATCTACTCATTCCTATAAAAGGAATATGCTCAAGCTCCCTCTTACCTAGGGACTTTCCCAATCTCCCTCTAACTAGGGACTTGTTTCCAACAACATCTATCTACTCTTTGGTGGAGATCATGGTACTATTAGTTGCTTGTAGGACTCCTCTTTATTCATCATGTCATGAACTTCATCTTATTTATCATGTAGCCTTCTTCATTGTCACTTCATCATAGGGCATCCACCATCCATCACTTTCCCTTCAACAAACCATAGTGTTGAACCGATAGCCATGTCATCCTTCTCTTCATCAAAAAGTGATCCTCTAATCCACATATGGCTATCCTTCATACAACTAGCTTTTCCAAGTCATGTTTCTTTCATGATATTCCATCCAATTTCATGAGTACCAGTTGTAGGTGACATATACAACTCTCTTTTGGTAGCCTTGTTTCAACCCAACTAGATGTTGTTCAAAAAAATAAAACAAACATCAAATCAAAGTTACCTTTTTATGATGGCCTTTCATCATGACATCTGCTTTTTGCAACATCAAGATCATGCACATGTATGAAACCCTATCCAAGACATTCATTACCAAGATATTTTCTTTTGCAATATCCATATCGGGGTCTTCATACCTTCTTCTTCCATGGAGATGCCATCGCTGATTCTTCCAGTTATCAGATGTTGATCACATATCTTATCATACATTACTATAGTTGGATCTTTCACAAAATATCCTCCTTTTCTTCACATATTTCTTCCCCATGAACTTGTATACATAGTTCCTTCATCATAGGAACCATAATTGTCAACCATCTCATATTCCATATGAGGTCATATTATGTTGATTTCATCTTATCAATATGTATAAGAGTTCAAGACATATTTTCTACATGCCTTCATGCATCTTCCTAATGAAAGATATTCTTCTTCTTCAATCATGCTCATGAGATAGATCATTCAACCATACTATATGAAACTATAACGTGACATGACTTTTATTTAACAAATATGCACATACCTATTCCTCCTTTTGGTCATATAGACTTCCTTCTTGCAACATACTTTCCTTGCTTGAAGATGAAATTACTTCAATCAACTTGACATGCTACACTCCTTTGTCATCATACCATCATCGTGTTAGAAAATCAGAAAGGCATAAATATTTTCTTATGTTGATAATTACTTTTGATATTCTTGTAGTTTTATCTTATTCTCTTTATGTTCTTCTTTTATCATAGTTTCATCAAGCAATCATCAAATCAAAACATGAAGATCAATGACACCATATGTAGGCACTAAGCCAGGGCTAAATCCCCTCAATAGGGGAAAACCCAATCAAAATCTTCCACTAGTAAATCAAATTGAGATAGACCAAGACTTTAGACCCAAAAGACCTTCCTCCTCCACCAAGTCATCCTTCCAATATAATTCAACAACCTTCGGTAGTCTCTTTTTGCACAACAGCTACAACCCAGCAACAACCTAGAATTTCGGCCCAACTAAAGTATTACAGTTTTTGCCCTTCCAGCAACCCAGCAACTTCACACATGTGAGATAAAGAGAGGAAATTTTGACTTCTTATGCTTGAAAAATACCTCCTTCTTCTTTGCTAGGGTTTCTCTCCTCTTCCTTGAATTTTACACCCTTTTTTGTCCCCAACAATTGTAGATCGAACTTGTTGGTGATGTGCATTAGATGAGGTCGAGTTTCTACCTTTATATAGTATATTTTTCCCCTCAATTAGACCAAGTTGTCTAGGTTGAGGTTGAATTGGTGGAGGAGGCCTAGATGACCTAATTTACATCAAAATGAATTTATTCTTTGATGGATGAAGTCCAATAAGGGTCTTCTACATATTGACAAAGACAACGACACTTGAAATAAACCCTAGAAGCCTACAATGGAGGCTTTAACCTAAGAACCATTGACCCAAGCATGAAACCCATGCTTTAATAAGTCAATTTCTTTTATAATAAAAAATATTTTTCTTTCTCTTGACAAATACATTACATCATGACTCAAATACTATTATGTACTTCACGATACAACCTCAGTACTTCACGAGTATTTTATTTGCAAATCTATATGTAGTACTCTCATTCTTTCTTCAAAGTATTCAATATGATTGTCAAAATATGCCCTCCCTCTTAACTGGAGAGATATACTTTTTTCTTTCATCCAAGCTCCCTCTCAAATTAGGGAGATCAATGGCTTCCTCTTTTATAACATCAGAGAGGCTTCAACCTTTCAAGGCTTCATACTTTCTCATGGCATCAAGGTCATCTTGATCATCATCATTCTTATTGCTTCCTTCATCATGCTCATCATTAAGATCATCTTCAATTACGAACATCTTCAACATCTTGAAGATCATAGGCCTGTAAAACTTTAATAGAAAGTACAACCAAATATAAATACATAGAAGCATGAAGTTAACTATATCAAAATCATATCATTACAATGGAAGAATCAAAACATTCAAACTTTAGACATAAGATACCTAAACCTAGTTAGGTTCATAATCAATAAATATTACATCCTTTTATATTCTAGACTTTATAGTCGCATAATTCTTCTGCAACCTTGTAGGTCTCCATTGGACATGTCCATGGCCTAGAAGCTTCGCTTTTCAAATTTTTGGGCAGTCTTGCAACTTTTGGAAAAATAGTCACGTGGGTCTCGCAATTGTGTAAAACATAAGCTTTGAGACACATAGAGAACAAAATTTCTCATTTTAATTTTCTTAAGAGTTGTGGTAGCCTTCAGTGATCTGCATACACTCCTGTATTTTTTAACAGTTTATATAGGATTTAGTTTTGCTTTACTAACCATCATAAGTAGTATAAATTTGCTTATATTTTACTTGAAAATTCTATATGTTGGGACTAGGAGTAATGTGATTAAGAATTAGATTAGGGTCCCCCTCCCTTGCACCCTTGTGGAGAACCTGTGGGGGGATCCAAAAAAGTTCTAAAATAATGCCTACCATCTCCCTTTCAATTGGAAAATTAAACATAGGTTAACTAGGAAAGAAGTAAGTTGCTCTAATCCGCACATCTTTCACTTATTTTCCAAACAATTCCATTACTAGGAGTTGGATTTAGTAAGAAAAAGATTAGGCCCTCCCTCCCTTGCACCCTTGTGATGAAATTGTGGAGGGATTCAAAAGATTTCTCAAAACACTAATTTTCCATCTCCCTACATGCTCACCTAGCATAATTAGAAAAAGTAAGTGGCCCATAATCCACACATCTTTTTATTTGGTTGCAAGGAACAACATCATATAGTTCAATTAGGGGGAATTGTAAAGGATCATCGCATATCCACATTGTTGCAATTCAAAATACTTTGTATGTTCACCATTCACCTTGCACACACCATTACATCACACACTAAACTCACTTAAACTTTGTACAAAGGGTATGCTCTTTTGCAATCTTTGTACTTGGCTTTTTTTTTTTTACATTTTGGCACACCCTAAGCAAAGTAAAGACTATTTAAAAATAAAACTTAACTTGAACCAATTAAATTCCCCACGTGGGTCACAAAATAATTTATAGTTCAGGTTAGGACCATGGGGGTAGGCATCCCATAAGCTGTTGTGGTTAATTTTCATTTAAAACATATAATTTGTCTTTTTAGGTAAATTTTAAATCCCACATCATCCAGTGAAAAAATTGATAATGAGATGAAACTTTTGAATGGGAAAGGCCTAGAAAATGGGGCTATGGGTCCAAAGTTGACAACTAGAAGCTGAGATTATCTCATTACCACTAGACGTAGGTAGCTTAGTGGCCAAATTTTAATGCATATATCCCTATAGATGGCAGGTGTAGGAGGACTTGAAACTGGAGGTGATTTTGATCAAGTTGTTGGAAGCGTTGCTAGTACCTTCAAGACGGGGCCCTCGTACCCTCTCGTTATAACCCTCTTTCATACCGTGGGTAGTTTTTGGCTTCTAGAATCATTGCTAGTACTTTCGAGACATGGACCTAGTACCCTTATATAAACCTTCACGAGGCCCAATTACTAACTGAGTGGAACGATTCCAAGTCTTTTAGAAATTTTTTATCATACACAAAACCTCACAAACCTTTTTCTTTATTGTTTCACACATTAAAGACTTTAAAGGGAAAATTAACCATTTAATTTTTTCTGTGTCGTGTGTATGTGACTAATTTGGTTTGCTAAAAACAAACCCTCGCAGTATCTTCTCACACTTACTAGGGTACCATAGGGGACACAAGGGTTCCTCGTCGATCTAGGTGCCTACAAGACCTCCCACCTTTGTCGGGAGGAGTCTCTGGTCGCTCAAAATTTCATCATAGGAGACAACATCTAGCTACCTTGTTTGGTGCAGCCATTCTTCGTGTGACTTTTGTTAGGATTTGGTTCCTCTCAAAGTACCCCTATCACCACCCCTCAAGGTAACACCAACACTACCCTGCAGGGTACCCTTATCAACACTACCCCGCAAGGGACTCCTATCAACACCACACTGCAAGGTTGTCCCATAATGGAAAATACCAATAAAATACCATTTGTAACTTTAGTAAATATCTCAGCTCTTATGAAGCTTACAAATGACCTATTGTCATTGTGACAAACACCCTCCAAAATTTTGCCTACACTTGAAGTTTGGAGCCTATTATGGATTTTGTAATTTTTCGTTTCATAGTCGCTTCATGGTCGATTGATGTTTTGATAAGTATTCAAGTATTCTTCACATATTATAAGTTCCAAAGTCATTTTCTCATACATGCTCAGTCCTCGATGAATTCATAAGCACACTTCCTTTACGTAAAATTGAAAAGGCATAACACGATCCATCAAGAAAGTGCCTACACAATGTTCAACCTATGTCGATAATCAGTGTGCACTCTCCATTGATAGTATCTATCACTTTGATTGCAATTGTACTTCTATTGTAGTGAGTTTTACCAACTATCGATTTTGCGCACCTTTGCTTTCATAAGTGTCGCTTTCACATCTATGACTATAGTTTTTTCTTGCTTACACTTCTACAAGTGGATTTTGTGTTCTATTCGCTATAGCATGTGTCACTTTCACTTTATTTAGCTTTTGCAAGCGTCGTTTTCACTTTTTCTTACTGTCACCTTCTGGTAAGGGAAGTGTCGCATTTAGTCAAAGGGAATCATATGTACATTATTAAAGGGACGTTCTAATGCATTCTCCTACACTATTATGCTTTATCCATCATGCAAACATGCATTAGACACATTCCCCAAGTCTTGAGCACTATTTCACTAGTGTTGTCACATGTGTCGCAAAGTGTATATTAAGTGTTGCACTTGGAGGTAAGTATTGTACTATTGTTGTTTCAACAAGAACATGTTTATTGTGTGTGGTAAATGCTTCCATGTTGAGCATTTGGTCATCCATAAGTGTGTGATCGTGTTCAAGTCATGTTTTGGTTCCATCTCTCGTCTCTTGGATCCCACGCTTAGTCATTTTCTACAATTGATACTTCTATGGTCAGCCTCCTCCCAAACTGTCTCCCTGAACTATGCATTGTGCAGTCTCAAGCCTCAGTCAGCCTGTCTTGCCTCTTGGAACTGCACAATGCATAGTCACTACCTCCAAGGACTACGCACTATGTAGTCATAATGCTCAATCAAGCCTTCTTGCCCGAAAAAACTACGCAATCAACTCTCTCAGTCAATCTTACTTGTGCACTGAAAAAATTCAGTTAGCATTGTTACCTCTTTGTCTCAATTAGTTTCCTAGTTGTGCAATCATTAGACTCCCAAGAATGTGCATTTTGCAAACACAGTGAGCAAGACCTTCCTGTATGCCTTATTGACTTTCTCAATTGTGCAATTTCCAATCTTTGGCCTTTTGGAACTACGCATTTCATAAGCAGAGTGAGAAATCTTGTCTCACTAACTTGCCCAATTTCACAGTCATGTGCCTTCCTATCTCTCATAAATGTGCATTTCATAGTTTTAGTGAGCAATCCCTCATTGTTGCCTCCTTAACTCCCTCAACTCGGAAATATCCATTCTCTGGCCCTTAGATAATGTGCAGTCATAGTCTCTAGACCAACACTCCTACCTCCTAGAATTGCACACTATGCAATCATTAAGCCTTCTCCTGTGTCCAACACTTAATCCCATGTTCTATCAGTGAATTGCATGAAGATAAGTAGACTAGGAGGCTTTAAGACTAATTTCATCTTCTCATTAGTGAATTTCACTCGCAGGTACTATGTATTGACATGACATGACAAGGAGACCATGCAAGGCGACACTCAAGAAGACTACAAAATGGGATAATCATTGAACAAGAAGATGAAGGAACACTAGAGTAATGTAGACTCTTGTGTTGGGTGGACAGATTCACTTTATTTAGATATGTGTTATGTAAGGCACCACCTCATTAGCACTTCACACAACATTGCATCTCCATTTGCATTCTTGTTATGAACCTCACAGGGTTAAGAGCCATATATGACATTATGTTTCTGCTCGTGGTGTAAGAGAACATTTACGCATAGTCATGTCTGCATATGGTCAATGAGTGATTGCAATACACGCTAGGTAGCACTGCAGTGTGCAGTGTGAGTATTGGAGGCTCTTCAGGAGTCATCAAGCCTGTGGTAGAGGGTGCTTAACAACCAATTTTGCAATCATGCCTAGGATTCCATGTCCTTAAAAATGGAGTGTTCATAAGTTTTCCATATTATCCATCGTATGCCTGTATATAAGCTTGATGCTTGAAGTCAGACTCAAAGGGATGAATCCCCGTTTCCATTGGGAATTCCAATCTTCGTGTGGTCCTTTTGGCACCATGTGCTTCATGGTGGCTATTATAATATTGTGGTGCCTAGTTGGTCCTTCATGGAGACCTGTAGATTTCTAGGTCAAGATTTATCTGATCTTAGGAGGACATTGAGGACAACCTTAATAGACACACTTGATAAGTCTTTGGTTTGAATAGAAAAGTCCCTGATAAATGTTATTGAAACGGACACTATGAATTGAGAGAAGGAAGCTTAGTTGTATGCTCAGGAGAGATAGAACCAGTGGGTGCCTTAGTAAACTTTAATGGTAAGGGTGAGTTTCTTGTGCAAGTCTAGGCACTCAAAGAACCACCTAGTCAAGCCATGTTAGAGTTATTTTGAGAATGGTGCATGGTGCAGGAAGGGAGTGAGCCCTCATGAAAACCATCAGATTCAAGATTGTGGGTATTGATCATAATCTAGTATGACCTCCCTAATTAACCTATGGAAGAGACCTGCAATGAGCAGTTTTGTTGCAGATCCAAGCTCAAGCTGAAACTTATAGTCTTAACTAGAGAAACCTTATTCAAAGGGTCTCACGAAAGCCCCGTCATGGAAGCCATAGATTCGATGTCAGGATTTCGCCTTATCACAGTTGTGCAAGTGGAGGGTGACATGGCCCAGATACTACATTATGAAATCTTGTAATTAACAACACAAAGGAGTGATCGGGATTACTCGGCACTGGGCCAGCTAGGCTTATAGTGCAAAGGTGGAGAGCACTCTCATTGGATGGAAGTTTAGTCCCATGAGGAGTAAAGTAAATAATGCAAAGGAGCGGGTGCGATGACTTGGGTGTCGGCCATGTTGGCAGACACACGGGCCGAATAGTCTTACTATTGGCTAAAGGGTGGTCCCATCCAATAGGTTGGCCTGGAGAATTAACCCAAAAACATTTATGAGAGCACACATGAAAGGAAGTGGGGTGAAATGCAACGAGATGACGTGGCAAGTCGGTACCATGGACGAGGCCAGAGAGATGGTCCCAAGGTAAAATATGTCATAAGGGAAGGGACCAAGATGTTGTATCCTGGAGTTTCCTTCTTGAAGGTTTTTTCCAAAGGTTTAAGGGGACCAGGCAAGGAGAATAGTTGACGTCGCAAGGAATGAGATGACGTGTCCCGAAGATCTAAACCCCATAAGTTAAAATGGGGGACATAATTGATCCCAACCATAGATCTAGAGATGGGCGGATTTGGTAACTATTTTGTGTGCCACCTCGACCCTTGTTAACATTCGTGCATGTTGACCCGTCAAAGTTGATATGAAGCATGAGCATCGTGGGTTGTTGATGTAATTTATATAGTTATTTAATTTATATGTATATATAGCTACGGAGGGAGCCACTGAATCAATGGCATGATGGTTACTCATCACTGAAAATCGACGACATGTGCACTGTCATCGGGTAGTGATTATGTCCATCGGTAACGTGAAATGCTAGCATAGGCAATTAAATAAATATATATATACATTTATTTATTAGAAGGCCTGACTTTGTATAATATATATATATCAGAGTTATAATACTCTAGCATATAAGAAGGGTGGTAAACTTAATTAAATAATCCAAACGCTTGAAAGGAGAATTGATAAGGGAAAACGTACATAAAAGACAAACAATCAAAAAACATTAACCCATTTTTCTAATAATACAAGAAAAATAGGATTAGTAAGTGGACATTCCACTAAGGTAAGTGGGGTGTTTACACCTCCTATCCCTAATGGTTATTTTTGCTCAGCTATGAAACAAATGCACTCAAAATAATGGAATCCCTTTTCCTCTTAGTGGCCTAGTTATAACACAGCCTAATAGCCTGCTAGTGGCTAGGTTTGACTACCTCAACTCTTAACCAAAGTTACAATGCAAACTCTTCTAAAGTCTTCTATTGTTGGAAATACTGAGAGGGGGGTGAATCAGTATTTCTTAGCAATTAACTCTCTTTAATCCTTTCAGAGCATTAGTTATTATTAATGTTCTTCTTCGACTATTATAAACAATAATCAACAATAGACAACACCATACAACAATGCAAGAAGATAAAACAATAGACACAAATATTTTTAGGTGGAAAACCACCTCCAGAACCACTAAATGCTTCTCTAGTAATTGTCTTCTTCTATCTTTAAAAGAAATATTAATTGCATCAAGATTTCAACTACATTTGAGGGATGCGTCAACGCCCTAATTCACATGCCATAACCTGTAGGACGCTACTAAATCCTAATATCTTCCTACAACCATAAGGATGTCTCATTTCCCTGTAGATCAAGTGACAACCTCATGAGTGCCCCAACACTCTGTTTACCAAATGTTGTCGGAGAGAATGGTTCGTTGCCTTGTTACTTTATTAGAAACAACTGAATGGATGCCACAACGCCTTGTGCAAGCCACAAATTTCCCTAGAATCACCCTTCCACCCTAAAGTGTTCTTAGGCCACAACCTAAAGGTGACTCCAATCACCCAGAAGAGTCGGTAGATCACGTTTCACAATTTTCACACTGGATCCACTTTCAGGTGTGATGAAGCCTGTAGATTAGACCAAAAAAGATGCCTACCCTGTGAAAGAACCCGCTCCTAAAGTTCGTGTTGAGAAGAGTAGACCTAGTGGTCAATCCAAGAATACCCTTGTTGCAAACCATCCAGAGAAAGAAAATGCATCTCCCACTGCAACGAAGGCTACTCAAGATGGTAAAATCCCACCTAAAAATGGCAAAACATGTATGTTTACTCTGACCTATCCTGTTTATAACATTGATTACAATATTGTGGATGATCTTAAGAAATCTAGGGCTAATATCACATACATTTATTTGCTAAAATTAATGCAACAAAGAGATTTTCTCTTTAAAGCTATCAATGAGAGAAATTCCAAAACTCCCACCACCCCAAGCAGCCAAACCAAGAAGTCAGCGTCCAGACCTGTCAACACCTCCATTGCAGCCCAAATCCCATCAGCTATGGAAGCCACTCTATCCAAAATGAATTGAAACACCCAAGATATCAGTGCAGCCATGATAGGGAGAAAATCAAATTCCATGACCCCACCTTTCCTTATCACATTTGAAATCCTCAACATGAATGTGCACAATTGCCTGGTAGATTTTCGTGGCTTTTCCACTGTGATGCCTTATGTTGTTGCCAAAAGACTACATGTTATACCTGAGAAAACTGGGAAACGAATTATGCAATTAGATAGGACAAATGTGAAAGTAATTGGAGAATTGAAAGATGTGTTGATTCGGATGGCTGCTAAACCACAGTACACACAATCATTGATATAGTGGTAGTCGACATACCCAAGGCCTATGGAATGCTGCTTAGTAGGGATTAGTCAGCAAAACTCAATGGATATTTCTCAACTGACTGGTCCCACCTCTTGCTGCCTCAGAAGGGAAAAGGTGATATGCTAAGAGTTTATCGTGAAAGGTACATGATGTATGTGGTAGCAGAACTAAATGGTCCCAATGAACCTGTAATGTTTACCAACTCCATCCTTGGGAACTATAGTTTCAATTTTTATGCTACAGAAACCTGTTTTGGAGAATTTCATGCAGAAACAATTGAAGAAACTTTGACATGCACACTATTGGAAATTCCCTCCCATAATCCAATTGATGAACTATCCTGTATTATAGTATATGATAGGACTAATTTCTTAGACAGTAGTTCAATTGATGTAATATTAGATTCTATATTATGGACACTCTATTTTGATGGCTCTAACTGCCTTGAAGGTGCAGGTGTTGGAAGTATTCTCATTGACCTGCAAGGGAACCAACATTTGATGGCCAGCCGGTTGGAGTTTGCATGCACCAACAACACAACAGAATATGAAGGCCTGCTGCAAGGCTTGAAGAAAGCCATTGATATGAATGTAAAAAATCTTAAAGTTTTTGGTGACTCACAGATAATCGTGGATCAGGTAAGGAAAAGGATACATTGCAATTCACCACACCTGGTAAGGTACTAGCATGAGGTATGGGACTTAATTGACATTTTTTATTCTTTTAATATCACATACATACCTCGAGGGCAAAACCAAGATTCTGATCTAATGGCTAATATGGCTGCTAAACTCTTGCCTGATTTTAGATTGAAGAAAAATAAATGTTCTGTTGAATTGATTTTCACACCATCCGTGCATGATAAGATCTCGAATTGGTAGGTGTTCAAATATGATGAGAAAATCCTTGAGTTCTTGCACCACGAGAAGACATTCAAGAATGCAGTCATTGACGAAAAGGAGCATGACAAGCTTATGAATGAGAGGGAAGATGAGGAAAAGGATCAGCACAATGTGATTCCAAAACTAGTTGTTAAGATGGAGCACTTGTATGACTTGCATGATAAATTCAAGAAACCAACTAACTACAAAATGCATAGCTCATCCATGAAGTATGAAACGGTCAACCTCGGGACCAAAGAAGACCCAAAAAATGTCAATTTGGGCCTTGGGTGCTCTCCACAAGAAAAAGCTGCATTTTTCAAGCTATTTAAAGGCTATAAGGACATCTTTTCATGGACATATGAAGACCTAAAGACCTTCGATACCATTGTTATGCAGCATGTGATCCCTTTGGAAAAGGAGGCGAGGTCCTACCAACAAAAGCTATGTAAGATGCATCCAAGCCTAGAACCATTGGTGAAGAAAGAACTGAACAAGATGTTGGATTCTAAAATCATCTTCCCGGTCAGACACACCCGCTGGGTAGCCAATCTCGTGCCAGTGAGAAAGAAAAATGGAGACATTAGGCTGTGTATTGATTTTAGAAACTTGAACAATGCATCTCAAAAAGATAACTATCCTGTCCCTTCTATGGAACACATCCTTCAGTGTGTTTCTGGGTTTGAAATGTTGTCCCTATTAGATGGGTTTTCAGGATATAATCAAGTATTGGCATCTCATGGGGATCAACTTAACACAACCTTCAACACCAAATGGGGCACCTACGCATATCGTAAAATACCTTTTCGCTCATTAACGCAGGCGCCACATTCCAGAGAGCTATGGACATATATTTCCAAGGTTTGATGAACAGATCAGTAGTGGTTTACATGGATGACATCACTGTGTATTCATATCACAGAAGGGATCGTATTTATCACCTGAGACGATTTCCGGAAGATGCCGAAGGTATGGAATTTCATTGAATCTCAAGAAGAGCATCTTTGCAGTCACAGAGGGGAAACTACTGGGTCATATCCTCTCTAAGGAAGGGATTGTTATTGATCCTGAAAGAATAGAGACCATCATGAGAATATAACCCCCTGCCAATAAAAATGCCATGCAATATTTCTTCGAGAGGATTAATTTCGTTAGAAAATTTGCTTCAGGCTTTGCAGAAATAGTACGCCGCTTGCAACTAATGATGAAGAAATACGTTGGGTATAAATGGAGTGATGAAGCCAAGGAAGTGTTCCAGCAAATCAAGGAAGCCATTGTTGAAGCTCCTGCATTGGTCAGCCCCGATTTCAGCAAGGAGTTATTCTTGTACACTTTTGCTTCTGATGTTTCATATGCTACAATACTCACTCAGAGAAATAATAAAGGCAACGAAGTCCCTATTCCTTACATGAGCTCTAATCTCCAAGGGGCAAAACTCAACTACCCAAAAATGGAGGAACAGGGCTATGCAATTTTCAAGGCCGTAAAACATTTCCACCCCTATTTACTAAAGGCCAAGACCAAAGTCATCATTCCCCATCCTATTGTAATAGCCCTCTTTGTGCAGAAAGAAATGGGTGAACGAAGAGGGAACTGGATAACCGCCCTTCAAGAGTTCGACCTGGAGATAAAGCTGACGCAAATAATTCGACGGCAGGGACTTTGTAGGCTAGTGACAGAAGCCTTGGCGGACAAAAAAGGGGCATCCAAAGAATCAAGAATGTTGAGCATGCAATATGCACAAATGGAACTCAGGGAGGAGCCCTTATGGAGTAACGAAGTGCTGATGTATGAGCGAGAAGCATCAGAAGCCTTTTTGGACCCTGAGTCGTGGTACTACTACATACGCTTCTATCTAGTGCAGGGATCTGTTAAACACACGTGGATAGCAAAGACAATATGAAAGATAAAACACGCAATACAATTTTATTAACAAGAGATTTACATTTATAGTACATTATGTGACTCTTGGGTTTCAGATCATAATGTCTCTTGGACTGCTTTGGTCCATTCAGCTTCCACACTAACCCATTGAGGATTAGGTGTCCAACATTCCCCCCATTAATCCGAAGGGTTATGTATGAGTCCAAGAAGAGAGTTGTAATACAAAATGTGCAAGAAATGCATGGCAGCACTAGGCTGAATGTGCTCTATGAAATGTTGGTAAAAAGGGCGATGGTTTAAGGATGACCACCAACATTGGAACGCTTAGTGCAGTTCCCGGAACTCTTCCAAAACTGGCAAGAAACTGAAGTTTTCTGCTAGAGGAAGTGATCCTATTGTTTTAAAGAGGGAAACATTCAACCATAAAAAGGGAGGTCTCACCCCACATAAAAGGTAAAACTTCAACCTGAAAAGGGAAGTCTCAACCTGTGATGGTTTAAGGATGACCAACAACTCTGGAATGCTTAATGCAATTCCTGGAACTCTTCCAAAACTGGCAAGAAGCTGGTGTCTTCTGCTAGAGGAAGTGTTCTCAATTGTGTTCGTGGAACTCTTCCAAAACTAGCAAGAAGTTGAAGTCTTCTGCTAGAGGAAGTGTCCCAGATTGCCAACTGAAGGCATGTTCAGGGGCATCTTTGTCGCTGGCTACAACTCTGAAGCTGGTGTGGCAGGTTGTGGCTCAGGCTCGCTTGATGTGACTTTGAAGCTTGTAGATGACCATCATTTCCCCCCCTGTCAGATACAAGGTGAGAAGATGGAGAAGACTCAACTGCAAGACTGTTCAATATTCTGGAACAAGTTCTGACATGTGTTTGGAATATCTTCTTGGTTGTTGATGCCCATTGCCAAGAAGCGATCCATCCAAGATGAATCTTTGTTCTTGCAGGATGTTTATTTTTGAAGCATCTGTGTGAAGAATGATTGGTTTTATGACAGTGCTTACATGGATGAAGATCAAAACAGTGATCTTTCAGATGGCCAACTCGATCAAAGTGTTGGCATTTCTCAATCTGTTGTTGTTGTTGTTGCTGTGGAAGAGGGGCAGAATTTGGAACAGCTGGAGGTGAACTGTCATGAGGAGCAAGTGAATTGTTATGAATGAATCCAGCACTCTGAAACTGAATGGGCTTGGCATAGTCTGGAATATGAAAGGACAAGTCCTTGTCATATCCAAGACCAGTTTTGTGCTTGTTGTGGACAAGTTGTTCCCAAGGTCTGATGATGGGCTTGGGAAGTGCAGACTGAGTTTCTGCATCTGTATGTACAACTGCTGCTTTATTGGGCACTGGATCTGAATGAACTTGAACAATATTGACTTGCTGTTTATGGGAGTCTGCTTCATTGTTCTGAACAGAAACAGGTTCAGAATGATGACTCCATTTGTGTAATTCTTCCTGCTGTAGCTTTGTCTCAAGCTGCAAAAACTCTATCTTTTCTTGTGCATTTTGTATACATTTTTGAATGTCAGCAATAATGTCTTTATTGATTATGCTTGCGCTTTCAGTAGTGGATACGATTAGAGTTCTCAATAACTCTAATATTCTTTCAAGCTTAGCCATTTTTCTACACCTTAAAAATCCTCCAAAATCCCACAAAAAAAATGTCAGCTGCTAAATATCTTCAAGTTACACAAGAAAGCCCTGTAGCTTAAAGGGAAAAAAAAACAACCAACAAATTACTTCAAGAAATTTAGCAGCTGATAGTTCAAGGTATCTTCAATAAGTTGCTCAAGTTCTGCACCAATCAATTCTTCAAGTGCTTCACAATGTGCTCTAGGATGATACTCCAAGGTCTGCTCAAAATGGCTTTGAGAGGCTTTCTCAAGACTGTTGTAAATTCTTCTTCAAGGCTTCATCAAGTGCCTTAAAGGATGTATCTATATTACCTCAAAATAGCTTCAACAAATGCTTCAATGATGCTCACCTACAGGACACAATTCAAGTTTCAAGGTACCTAATCTGAGCCTTAATACTTCATTGTTCTTACAGGTCTTGTCCAATATCCAAGCTCCTCAAATACCTCTCCACACACTGATCCAAGTGACTGTAATATAGTCCAAGCTCCTCACAACATAGGTCCAAGGTATATAGGACTGTTCTAAGGTTCTGAGCTTCACAACTGAGCTCCCACAGGCAGACTACCTGAGCCACCACAGATTTATATCTTCAGTTCTCCACAGGTTAGGTCTGAGACACAACTGCAATAAGTCCGAGATGTAATCTTCTTCACTGGCTAACAGTCTGAGGTCTTCAATTGGTGGCTGATCTCAAAGTTCAAGGTGAGGTCTATGTAAGTTGTTATTCCTCCAAAACTATCACTGATCTGAGGTAGAATACAAGACTATAATTCCAGAAGCCTTCTTTTTTTTTACTGATTCGATTTTAGCTTCAAACATAGGGAGTCTGCAATTCTCATACAATACTGAGGCAGTTGTCCACACTTCCTTGTGCTATATGACTGTCCACTGCATGAACTGTAATGCGACCAACATAGATCTGAGCCTTAAATGAGCTCCCACAGGTGGCTGCCACAGATCCGTCCTCCTTCAGGTGACTTTTCACAAGGTCTGTTCTTCTGTCCTTATCAGATTCTCTACTTTACCAACACTTAAATTTGCAGTATCTCTATTGTGCATTTCACTCAAATACAGTGTAAATATTTTGAAAAAGACAATTTACCTCGAGTATGAATGTAATGGCTCAATCCATAATTTGTGCCCACTCTATCATTATAGGCATTGTCCACGCATGATATATTTTTCACTGTGTATTCTTCATCGAGGAAAGACGTTTCAACTTCCCTCCACCTATGTTCCATGCCCTCAATCGACTAACAAACCGTCTGTTACCTTCTGTTGCGCAGTGGGGAGAAAAATATATGTCGTTCTTGGTTCAGGGATGTCACAGGTTGGTTCAACATATAATTGTTTCCAAGAATAACTGGACCCAAATGTGTACCTTTATTGGTAGCGGTCTTCACACAAAGTGTTTGCGCTTTGTTTTATTCTACCCATGGCTCGTCCGCATCGACATCAAATAACAACACTCTCAAAAGCTAAATGGAAGGTGTGTATACTGTTTTCCCTAATTCTTTACAATATCGAGTAATATACATTGACCAACAAAATTTGTTGCAACACTATAGACAGAACCGAAAATTACAGGTCTATTGCCCTTTCCACCTACCAGTAAGTATATACATATGAGGTGGATCAACTATTTAGGAATAGGATTTGATCAATCCAAGACTGTAGAGGAAGCGCTCTGACTTTGATTTAAAAAGATTGCCAAAGGAGAAGGGAATGGCAGGTTCCCTCGGAGGAGATTTGGTATGCATACAGTTGTCTTTTACTTGCAAGATCGTTAGTCCGATTTCTCGACGAACAGCTTCTACAGTCCTCGGATCAACAGGGTTTCCAGCTGCATCAGTCACATAGAACACATTCACAACCTTATCACCCCTCGTTGTGACCTCTGCTTTTGTAACAGACATCCCATTTTCTCTAAACATCCATGTCACGACAGACATACCATGTTAATGTAATACCATTCAACGCAGTCAACATATACACAACGTCTAGTGACTGTGCAACGACGTATGGTGCTTTGCAGGGATGATTAAAATACCAACATACAGTCCATATGTGCAGGAGAAGTAATCTATGTCACAGTCATAATGCCTACTTCAATGCACCAGCCACAACAAGATAGAGGAGAGGAGCTCCTTCGACACCCTCACGCATTCCAGGCAGCAACCCTTCAGCCACAACAGCTCCGTTCGACTGCTCTCACTACGCGACAACAACTCCAGGTAGCACACCAAGCGCTGTTACAGATTTTCATGAAGGGACTAAAGATGTTTGGAAACATGATCACAAATCTGTTTTTGAGTAGTCATATCACCTCCCAGATCAACACTTGCTCAAATATCCATGTGTTACTCAAAATTCCCTTTTCAAACATGCGCTGGAACTACAAACGATCATCTATCTGATGCTAGTTCATAACAACATATGATCCGAAAGCCCTTTTATTCTCCCTCAGCGTAGGCGCACTAATCCATTCTTGATAGATCCTGAATATCCATTCTTCCAGGTTTATGTCTGCATTCTTCCACTAACAAAAGATAGGTCAGCCTTAAGATAGGTCGGCGCTTCCTTATGATTTTAGATCAGCAAATATGAATCTCCAGATTTTCTTGTCTTAAGGTGAATCTTGAGTGCAGGATTACATAACCGTCATGCATATTATGAATCTTAGTGACAAACCTACACCAATATCAGGCAGAGAGACCAGAGAGCGTAGAGAGGTCAGTTATGCGTAGAATAATAGCAGAGAATAATAGATAATCACAGGTGAATAATAGACAGAGAGGAGCGTTTTGTATGCAGGTGGAGCAGCTTGAAACGCTTATGGACAGAGAGGGGCTCTATAAAATATGGCAGACAGACATCTCAGAACTGCTTGGACAGCGCTGGCAGTGTCAGGGGCAGCTAAAATTTAGCTGAAGAAATATTCACGAGAAAATATTCCTGAGATGCAGAATTGATGGCAGGAATGACTTGCACAAAAAGGCCATACAACAAATGGCTCAAATTAATTAGGCAGGGCAGGAATACGCCTGCTCTGATACCATGTTAAACACACATGGACAACAAAGACAATATGAAAGATAAAACATGCAATACAATTTTATTAACAAGAGATTTACATTTATAGTACATTATGTGACTCTTGGGTTTCAGATCCCAAGGTATCTTGGACTGCTTTGGTCCATTCGGCTTCCACACTAACCCATTGAGGATTAGGTGTCCAACAGGATCGTGTCCTAAACACATGGATGCATCACAGAGGAGAGTACTCATATTGAAATCCAATCTGTATCATTTGGCCAACAACATCTTATACAGAAAAAATCATAATGGAATCTGGTTGAGGTGTTTGGAGAAGGATGATGCCAACCATGTATTGAAAGAAATGCACGACGGCCCAGCAAGTGGTCACTATGGCGGAGAGACCACTGCTCACAAAATATTAAGAGTCAGATATTATTGGCCCACAGTGTTAAGAGACTCGCATGCCTATGCTTGCAGATGTAAGGTGTGCCAAACCGCCGCAGGACGAGAAAGAAAGCTTGTTGTTCCCCTCATGCCTGTTATGATTGACCATTCTAGCAATGGGGCCTAGACGTCATAGGCGAGATCACTCCAAACTCTTCACAGCAGCATAAGTATATAATCACAGTGATTGATTACTTCACCAGATGGACTGAAGCCATCCCACTCCAGAAGGTGAACGAAGATGAGGTAATATCATTCATTGAGAAATTCATTATCAACAGGTATGGCATCCCTGACGCCCTCATATTTGATAACGCTTCTTACTTTTCATCTCTGAAACTGACTGAGTTTGCTATTGATAAATCAATCCACATAAAGTATGCAACAAACTATTACCCCCAGGGAAATGGAGTTGCAGAGTCTTCAAATAAAAACCTTATCTACATAATCCGCAAGTCAATCGCTGACAACCAGAGGAACTGGCACAACACCCTAACGAATTCCCTTTGGGCCGATAGGGTCACCCCTAAAGTGGCCTTAGGAAACTCCCCATACTTCCTCATCTATGGACAGGAAGCCATCTTGCCTCCAAACATTACCCTTCCCTCCTTACAGCTCTCCCAAGCTTCAAGAGGAACCCCTTTAGCCTTGCTTCAAGAAAGGATCAACCAACTGATGAGGTTGGAGGAATTAAGAGACAGAGCCATAATTAAATTTAAAAACCACCAAATGATTGTAAAAAAATGGTTTGATCATCATCTGGCAGGAGATAAATATTTCCAAGTAGGGGAGCTAGTCCTGAAATGGGAGAAGCTGAGTGAGCCAAAGGGTAAACACACAAAATTCCAACACCTATGGCTGGGCCCATTCCATGTTGTTGAAAAAATTGCTCAATGGACTTACAGGTTGAAAACATTATAGGGAGAGATTGAAAAGCTCCCTGTTAATGGCCAGCATCTAAATAGATATTTCCGGTAGCCACCGCATGGTGGTTACCTCCTGAGTAGGTTAGAGTTCATTTCATTTTGCTTTTAGCTTAGTTGTATTTCTATCTTTTCCTTTTGTTTTCTACAAATTCTATTTTCCTGCTGTTTTGAATCACAGTCCTTTCAGCCAGCTGATTTTGGTCCTCCAGTCTCGTTCTACCTTTCAGATTTTCCCTCATTCACCACATTCAACTTTTCCCTCCCTCATTAACCTTTTGATGATTCTATTGTTTCTAAATCCATCATTACCTTGCAAATCAAACAAATTTTCAATCAGCCCATGAGAACTTGAAAATCAGTTGTGGAGTTTAAACCAAAGCCGCTCATTGGCATCTGTTGAGAACTGGGTAAGATCTGTTGATAACCTGGATATCTGGAGCATGCAGGGGTAGCTTTATAAAGAAAAAAATGTGTAACTATAGCTGGACTGGCATGGAGGAATGCTGCATTTTTAATAAATCCCACTCAGACCTAGCCTATACTTGCCTGTAAAGTTTGCAGTTATTCTCCATTGGTCCCATACACCAAACTAAATTGTCCAATACCTGTTATCTACAAGTAAACCTCCTTTCATGGCCTAAGTTCACTGTCATGTACCCTGTGGCAAATCCAATTGTGCTCTAGTCCTTGTGCCTGAAACTGGAAGGACTTATTTAAAAGAAAATGAAATGTCAAGTCCTTGTGCCAATCTGGAAGGACATGTTGTTTGGGAAGCCAGTTAGAGTAAGGACTGTTGATGGGCTTAGAGTACCGATTGACACAACAAGCCCAACCTTGCTTAAGCAGTTTAAAAATATGGCATGATCCATGACTACACCCCATTCAATCATATGAAAATATAGCACTGAAATTCCTATACAAATTGCAAATAAACATATCTACATAAAGAGCTGAGGTACACACCTAAAACAGGTATTGGCAGACCAGTGATGGCCCTAAAAGGATTTTGAAAGTTGGAAACAGGTAAATGAAGGTCAATAAATCCCATAATACTACCATTGGAGAATGCTTGTCAAAACTCTATCAGTCAGTAGAAGCTATTCGTCTTTATCCCACCTGAAGCAATTAATGTTGACGTGGAACCCATGCCTGTCCATCTGTGCAGTTTGCATTTCAAGTTTATCTTAATACCCTGATGTGTTATGTATCTAAGGTTTATTTAGAAACAGAGATAACTGGTTCACCCAACGGTTCGCCATTTGTTTTTTTTTTAACACGATCGATTACTTATGTATTATAAAAACTTCAAGGAACAAGTCCTGTTACATATGATAGAGGGAGCAGAGAGGGGAGGATCCAAAATGGGTACGCAAACCCTTAATCCTTGTTGGTGGACTTGTGGAATGCAGTTTGAAATAGATAACGGCTATATTGTTGTACAAACAAGCCTTCTAGAAAACAAAATTTACAAGACATAGATCAAGCTATAGCTGCTGGTTGACAGAATCATCGGGCTGAGGCTCCTTTTTTGCGCTGGCCCTTGTCGAGGCCTCTGCTTGCATGCTCTGAGTTATTGCTTTGATGTGAGCGATGGCTTCTTCCATATGGTTGCATTTTTCCTTGAGACCTTCGATATCCGCTTTCTGCTTCTCCAGCTTTTTTCTTTTTGATTTGTTGTCTGCTTGGAATTCCTCCTTGAGGTCGTTGAAGTGCTTTACAAATATTGCTATCATGAAACAGTGAGCTTTGCATAAAGTGCAGCTACTATTGGTGATTACTCGCTCTAGGGGGTTCTCAGCTAGATCACGGTCTACTGGATTCTTGGCCATTTCAAAACCTCTCTTGAGGGGAGCTTGGAGGAGATGATACAGAGGGGAGAAACAGGGGGAGCAGAAGGAAGAGGGGGGAAGGGGAAAAGATGAAAGAGAGAACTGGCAGTGGACGCAGGTCTGAGAGGGATCGAGAGCAGCGATGAGGGAAATGGAAAGAGGAATGAAGAGCAGCGGGGCGGATGAGACCAGAAGGCAGGAGAACGCTGAAGGGAGAGGGCGCTGATTCAAGCAAACAGTGCTCTGGTTAGAATGAAAATATAACAAGAACTTTAGTTCACAATATTTACCACTGTAAACGATTGAAGGCAGCCTCCTGTCAACGCTGAACGTAATGCAACCTCTGGAACTGAGGAGCTTCGGAAACTTTCTGAGATGAGTCGATCCTTTGCGCTTTTGCACTAGAGGAGTTGTAGCTCTGAGCTGAGCGAAGAGTGAGGTTCTCTAATTCATATAAAGCAGGATGAGAGGCTGATCGACCGGGTCTATCGAGTGATACGCAAGGATTTGGCTGGTCTTGAGATCAAGCCTTGGATTTTTTTTGCAGTCAGTGAAGATTTTGATGCGACAAATACCTAACTCCTACTTGGGGATGTCACAGGGATTCTGAGATATCTTGGGCCCATACCTGTTCATTTCGGCTACAGAGATTTCTTTTGCATCATTCAAGGTGAGGAGGGGGTCGATGTCAGAGAGGGTGAAGGTTGCAGGTGGCTTGACAAGCTTCGGGTAAAGAGCAGGAAGAATAATATGATTACTGAGGTGACCGATATTCAGAGAGTTTGGAGAATGGAGGATCGCGCTATGGGATTGGCTTGTCATAGGTGGTGTCGTTTTCTCTTACTTGTGCAATGGGTCTGTTGGTTTCCCTGGTGGCGAATGAGTCAGCTTCTGTATTATTGTCCCTTAGGACGTGCTTGAAGGTGGTGTCCCCTAAATGAATGATGTTGTCCATGATCCTTAGTTTTAGATTGCTGAGAGCCGCTTTTTTGAACTCTCCCCTGTAGCCATAGCTGCAATTACAGTTGCCGAGTCTCCCAGGATGATTGGGTTCTGAATTCTCGTCTGTTTCATAATGGTTGTGCCTAAGAGGAGGCTGTAAGCCTCGGCCATGTTGTTTGACATTTGACCCAAGCCCCATTCATATGTTAAAATAGCTTTGCCATGCTGATCCTTTATAATTCCCCCTGCCCCAGCTTTCCCCGGATTATTTTTGGAGGCTCCATCAAACTGGAGAGTGATTCGATTTTGAGCTAGAAGCCATTGACTTATATCCTCCTTGGTACCTCTAAGTTTCCAGTTGTTCCTTCTCTTGTCTGCTTTGGAGTGGGATTGCTTGTTCTTGTCGTAACTAAGACAGAATTTGTTGAACCAGTCATTCTCATCTTTGTGCCAACTGGATCGATCTGGTTGAGAGACAGAGTTGGCGCTTATTGTATCAGAGACAAGAGCCATAGTTTTTGCCAAGGTGCGGGCTGGGTTTGGCTTCTGGTTGTTGAAAATACAATTGTTCTGGGTGAGCCAGATTTGTCAGTTGAGCATTGAGGGGATACATTTCCACAGGCGAAGGATAGGGGCCTTGTTTTTCTTAGGATAAGGGTAGCATTTCTCCCAATTTTTGTATAAAGAGGGGAGCTGGTCAAAGGTCTCTCCTATTTTCAAAGGACTGATGAGCTGATTCCAACAGCTTTGGGCATAGGGACAGTCGAAAAAGAGGTGTTGGCTGCTTTCCTCCTCAGCACGGCATAGGCAGCAGATTGAGGGGCCAAGTATACCTCTTTTTTTAAGATTCTCAGCTGTGAGAATCTTGCCTTTGAGAAGGGTCCAGTTAAAGAACTTGATCTTTGGCAAGCACTCTGATTTCCACACTGCTGTACAGAGGTTCCATTTACCTGTTGTTGTGTTTGCCTGAAGAAGTTTGTACCCCTCTTTAACTGTGAAGTTTCCTCCGCTAGGGTCCCATATGTACCTGTCATCAGCCACTTTGTTTGTGGGGGCAGATCCTGAGAGAGAGGTCTTAAGGTCGGTCCAAAGATCCCTGAGATCATTTAGGAGAGGGAGGCCCTTCCAATCAAGCCAACTATTATGATCCCATAGGGAAATGTCATATAGAGATATCAAATTTTTTGCTTCCATCCAAGTTTGCAGGGGTCTGAAGTTCTGGAGTAGGTTTCTTGGCTTTACTCCCATGATTCTGTCTGACCAGATATTTATTTCCTTACCATTGCCAGGCACTTTTGAGATGTGGTTTCTGAATTGAGGGAGGACTTTTTTGATGAGCTTCCATACAGGAGTGCACGGTCTTTCAACAATTGTTTCAGAGAGGACATTAGAATTTGAACCGTTGAGATACTTTCTTTTCAAAACCTCCACCCACCAGGAGCCTTTTCCTATAAGCATTCTCCAGATCAGTTTGAATCCCATAGCTCTATTGGAGAGACTTGGGATTTTGATGGCTAGGCCCCCTTTTTCGAATGGAAGGATAACTTGGTCCCATCTGACAAGGCTGAATTTTTTTGAATCTTGCTTCCCTCCTTGCCAGAGGAAGCTTCTCATAATTAGTTCCATGTGCTTGTGGGTGCTGGCGAGAGCCAAGGTTACTGCATATTGATAGATGGGGAGGGCGGAAAGGATAGCCTTGATGAGGGTAGTTCTGCCAGCCAAATTTAGCCAAGACAACCCCCAGCTTTGAAGAAGTCCTCTCATTTTTTCTATGTGCTTTACCCAAATTTCGGACTTGACTGTTTCTTTTGCTAAGGGTAAACCCAAATATGAGAAGTAGCTCCAATTTCTTTGCACTGGAATGTCCAGAATTGAGGAGAGTCTTTGCATGATTTGAGAAGAGACATTCCAGGTGTATATCTTACATTTTTATTGTTTAGCTTTCCCCCTGAGGCTGCCAAGAATGACTCCAGAGTTTTCTTGAATCTTTTTTCCATCAGACTTGAGGCTCCCCCGATTAGAAGGGTGTCATCCGCAAAGAGTGAATGATTGATTTCTTTAGTCCCTCTCTCTGTACTGATCCCTGTGATCTCCTTTTTCTTGAGAAATTTTTCCAAGTGGATGCTCAAGGTTTCCGCCATTATGATGTATAAGAATGGAGAGAGGGGGCAGCCTTGCCTCAGACCCCTAGAGCTTCTGAAGTAGCTGCTCGGTCGACCATTGATCAGGGGGGCGATCCAGGGGTTAGAGATGCACTCCATGATGATGCTTATGAAATTGTTGGAGATCCCGAATTTTCTGAGGACTTTTGTCAAGAAGTGATGGTCAACCCTGTCAAAGGAATTTGCCATGTCTAATTTGATGATCATGCCTCTTTCTTTTCTATTGATGCTACTGTGAATTGCTTCTTCTATCAAAATGACGTTGTCCGTGATTTGTCTATGAGGGACAAATCTGCCTTGGTTCTCTGAAATGAGATAGGGAAGGAGCTTTTTAAGCCTGTTGGCTAGGATTTTAGTGACTATCTTGTAAGAGACCTTGCATAGAGAGACAGGCCTAAAACGATCGAAGGAGAGGATATTAAGGTCCTTGGGGATGAGGGCAAGGTGTGAGGATTTAGTATATTCCCCCATCTTGTATTTTTTGAAAACATTTTTTACCATCCCTACATAGTCTTTTTTTATTGTGCCCCAATGATTTCTGTAGAAGGCGACAGTGAAACCATCGGGTCCCGGGGCCTTGTCCGGCTGCATGCTGAGGGCCGCCAACCTGATCTCCTCCTCTGAAACATCCTGGTCCAATTCTCTGTTTTGCAAATCAGAGATTTTACTCTCGACTGGTCTAAGGAAATCCGTGTTGTCCGAAGACTAAGGAACTGCTGATAATAGAGATTGAAAATGTCTGTGCGCTGCCTCTTTGATTCCCTCTTGGTCGCTGATCTCTTTCCCCTCTGCCACAATTTTGTCGATTTGGTTTCCGGCACGTCTGAGCTTTATGTTGTTGTGGAAGAAGGAGGTGTTTTTATCTCCAGCTCTAAGCCAGAGACACCTTGATTTCTGTCGTTGTTCTTCTTCCTCCATTCTATTTTGCCTGTAAAGTTCCTTGTACATTTCGTTTTCTTGGATTTGGTCTTCCTTTGTGTATTGGATGTTCTCTTTTTCCTGGTTCCACTGGTCCAACTGCTTATGAAGATCTGCTCTATTTTTATTTTCCATTGTTGCGTTTGTTCTTGCCCACTGTTTTATGGCTGTTCTTAGAGACTTTAATTTTGTTTCCCAAATGTAGTGGGGCGAGCCAGTGACTTCCTTAGCCCACTGATCTTTTATAAGTTTGCGGAAGTCATCTTTAGAGTCCCAGGCTTTGTTGTATTTGAAGGGGAGAGGCCCCAGATTTCTTCCCTTGTCCAAAGTCATGACCACGGGCTTATGGTCTGAGGCAGAGGCATGGATGATTTTGTTTTTGATTGAGGAAAAGCCTGCTACAATTCTTTCATGTACAAGGATTCTGTCTAGTCTCTCTTTAATGTTGTGGATGCCAACTCTTTTGTTGCTACAAGTAAATTTCCCGTTATGAGGAGGAATATCAATAAGGTTGTGAGTTTGGATTATTGCTTCCAGAGAGTCTCTTGAAGGGTCCACGAGGAAGTTCCCGCCTAGTTTTTCCTCAACATTCCTTATTAGATTCAGATCTCCACCCAAGAAAATGTTCCTATCTTGTGCGGACTGCAAATCTGAAGTTATTGAATCCCAGCAAAGAGCTTTGTCCCTGTAGTGGTTCGGGGCGTAGATGTTGTAGATAGTGTAATATTCTTTTGAGACTTTGTTTTTAAGTTCTGTTCTTACCCACCAATTGCAAGAATTTTGATTGGTGAGGTCCCATTTGTTCTTGTTCCATAAAGTTCATATACCTCCTAAGGCACCTGCTGCACCTATTGCTGTACCTGTAAAGCTTTTGTATCTTTTGATATGGTTTTGGAAGTCTTGTTCAGATATTTTGGTCTCCTGGATGAGGAGGAGGTCTGGTTGCTCTTGATTGATTATATCCCAGACTGCATTTGCTTTTAGGGAGGAGCCCATCCCCCTGCAATTCCAAGAGACCAAAATCATCATTTACCAATTTTTGAGTGAGTCCCGCTCCTCTCCTTTGTCTTTTCCCCATTTCCTTTTTGTTTGTCTAGGTATGTGTCCATTGGTTGCTGAGTTCCAGTGGCCATTTCTTTCGCTGTTGTTTCATCTCTAATTTCTTTGTTCGACTTCCTGCCTGCTTTTCTCGGAGGATCAGAGGAGAGGCTAGCTTCTTTCAATTTGTTTCTGGTAAGGATTCGCTCAATGGTTGGGGGGGAGAGGACGGGGCCAGCGAGGGGGAGGAGATGACTGCGAGGGCAGTATCTCGGGGAGATGGGGGGGGGGATATGGGATCTTCCACTGACAGGGATTCAAAAGGGTTGGAGGATGAGGGGAAGGGAGGGGCTGAACTGGAAGGGGGAGGAGGAGGAGCAATAGGGGATTCCGGAAGAGGCTTGGCGCTAGGACCTTGAGAGGGGGTAGATTTTTTCTTTTTTACTTGCTCCCAAGAGCCTTCGGAGGTTTCGGCATTTCCATTAGACTCATTTATTTTTAACTTGCTACATCTATTTGCGAAATGTCCATATTCGTGACATACCTTTCATTTGAAGGGCAGCTGCTCGTAGTCTAGTTGTTGGATGTGTGTCCATTGATCTACTTTGATCTTGATGGCTTCCGGCAGGCCTTTCCTGAGATCGACTTCAACGCAAATCCTTGCACAAGCGTGCATGTTCTCCTTTGGCTTAGATTTGTCAATGTATTTACCGACTGCGTTCCCAATAGCCTTTACTGATTCATCTCCCCAGCAGTGGAGCAGCAAATGGGATAGGTAGACCCAAATCGGGACAACGTTTGGAATGTCCATTTCCGGATCGAAGTCGGGAGACCATCTGTTCAGGTAGAGGCCTATTGAATCCATGAAATAGGGCCCATTTCTAAAGATAAGGTTCCTGTCCTCTTTTATTTCGAACAGAAAGGTGTAGAAGCCCGTTCCATAGAATCTGATGGTTATTTTTCCTTGTATTATCGCATTCCAGTTGCGTTCCACCCATTTTTGGACTGCTCTAGGAGAAGGCCAGAGGCCAGTGAACTGGCCTACGAGGCCTCTTTCAGCTAAAGCGATTGTTGCCTTCCTCGGGAGGGTAGGAGGAAGAGATACTTTGGGGATTTCATCAAGTTTCTTGACGAACTTTGTCGCAGATGGGCGGATTCTTGTTGATGCATTCTTAGGGATAAGAGATGCGAACAGTTTCTCATAGTCTTCCAGGTCTGGGGACGGTGGATCAGTCCCAGCCATTGGAGCGAAGGAGAGCCAGAACGCAGTCGATCCGGGAAGAAAACGAAAGCTGCAGGGATGGACCCCAGAGCTGGGGCCGGGCAGGAGGCCCGAGGGAAAGCGGCAGGCGGAGGGAAGCCTAGGGGGGCGCAGAGAAGACCTAGCAGAGGAGCTGCTAGGCAGGGGCCTGGAAGGCGCAGAGACCAGTCAGCGATCGCGCGGGAGCTCCAAATTCCAGTCGCTCATCTCCTCAGGTTCAGTTACAATTCAAACGGTTCGCCATTTGTTGTGGCCACAACCACCACCCTATTAAAAACTTGCCCTGGTGGCAATTTTGAATGGGTCCCCTAGAAGTCTGATCTTTCATCTCTCTGAATGATATGTTTCATCCCAGTGATTTTAACTCTATGAAGAGCCAAATATTCCACTCACAAATGGTTAGAGCCCCTTAACAAATCCCTCACATACAACCTCATTTAAGCCCTTCATTCCTATGCTCATTGGGATTTGTTTAACTCACAAAACCCCCATCACATCATTATTCCCGTCATGGCCTTTTATAGCGGAAATGCTCAAAACATGCATATATCCTCCCTTTTCGCTTATCGCATATAACCTTGGCACATAACGCATACCATAAGGCATCGGACCCGACGACACTATTAACCATACTTCATATATATGTCGGGTCCGAAGCCCCATCGCATATCACAATCGGCCAAGGTCCAAGGTTTATATATATATATATATATGTGTGTGTGTGTGTGTGTGTGTGTGTGTATATTATGCCACTGGCCTTTAGACCCGACAATTATTAATTGCATTGTATACATTATTGGGTCTGGCTCCCCATCGCATATCGCATATCAGTGGAGCCTAGGCCTTATACCCAATGTGTGTGGCGATATGGTGGACCCGCCAAGCTTATCAAATATGATATATATATTTTTGGGTCTGAAGCCCCATCGCATATCGCAATCGGCAGAGTCCTAGTCTTATGCATATTGCAATATGTGATATGCCGGACCCGACGATATTTATAGGCCCCGATACATAAAATTTGAGGTCCGGCCTGGCGGGATTTTCTTTGTTTTCCCATGTCTTCAAAAATTCTCGATAACAAAGGGAGCTAGTTTTTAGTGTAAAAGGCAGGCCTGTGGAGTCCCAATAGTGTAATCGCACATCGGGGAAGTGGAAGGCATGGGTATTGCGACCCGCGGAGGGGCCGATACCTGATTGTGATTAAAAGAATCCCTCGAAACCAATGTCAAGCCTATCGATTGAGCGGGAAATTGTGTGTTTCCTGTGTTTTATGCGTAAATCCTTTTCACACTTGTTCCCATAGTTTTATAAAAGTTAATGAAGGCAACGTTTATGTTTTGTTTGAAAATTTCTGTTATATTGTTCACAATCATGAAGCTAATGATAACTATCTCTGCAGGCGAGAAATAAAGGATGCAGGAGTGGATTCGAAGAGTCATGTATGCAGAAGCATTGTATTTAAAGGTCCGGCCTCAAGCGTTCCGGGTCGGAACCCCACGCGTTGCCTATACATTCTGAAAGCAAAGTTGTCCCGATTTTCATCATGGGAAGGTGACACACAGTCACCCCTTTTACCAACATCTGTTCACTTCCTCAGGAAATGAATCGCTCCAGCAGATATGCTTTCTACGTGTCAGTGGTTACGCTGATGATCCTATCTCTATATACTCGATTTGCATATTGAAAACAATGGGGAAGATGAAGAGGCAGGGTAGACCTAGAGTCAAGGGATTTTGCATAAGTATTACCTCCGAAGAGGAGAAGGGGCTTTTTTGTTTGGAGAAGAACAGTTTTGATTTATTGTGAAGAAGGAGGATTGTTTGGTCAAAGAAGGAGCATGTAGTTTCTGATTATTTTGCCTTGCTTTTATGTGTTTTGAAGCAGAGTATTGTCGCTAGCATAAATATAAATGTGATTTACGTTTGTGCATATTTATGTCATATTGTTCATGATTAGTCTTGTTTATTTGAATATTATTCAATTGCTTGGTTAAATTGTGAGCGATCATTGATTCAAAACCATATTGAACACCAGTTGCAGGTTTATTTATGCAAAAAGGAATGTGTATTCCTGTATGAGTAATTTGATTGCAATCAAATCTAAAACAACCTTGTTCGTCTATGAACTCAATAATTGATTCTTTGGACTTGGAATTTATTTTATGGTGTTTAATCTCTTTTATTATGCTCCTGCAAGATAGACTAGAATAGTTAAGTTTAGCATAGGAAAGTAGTAGTGTAGATAGGATTTAATACATAGAGGTTAGCTCTTTTGTTTTGTTGATTTAACTGAATTCTTCCTCCTGGAAGAAATCCATCAACGGATTTAAAAGTTTACGGGGTCCCTTAAAACCCATTGGAACTAGCCATTCCAAATGAAAGTAGGCCTAATTGGGGCTTGCGATTGGGCTAGTTCCCCTTGTTGGTATAGCGAACATTCGCAATGTCAACAGAAACCTATGCACAAAACCATAGGTAGGTCCGCCCACCTAATATAGGGTCCAGAAAAAAATCTTAGGGTTGTAGGGGGGCTATCACCCCCCTGTGACCCCCCTGTTGTGCTCAGTACAACAAACAGAGGAGGCTATTGCCCCCTCCCCCCCACATGTGGAACTAGTCGTGGAAAGAATCTAACACACGCCCAACAATTCATGATAGTCAATGGTTAAGATATTTGTAAAGAATATGCAGTCAAGGTAAGAACACTTGTCAATGAAGTATAATGTCAATACACCACTCACAATCAACATTGATATCATTCAACAATCAAGTCAAGTTTTACTTATCACATCAACACAACTTCAGTGTGTTCAATCAAGCAAATGAACTTAGTTCAAGTTACATGTCTCAACACTAACGATGCAAGGTCCATTACAACAAGTCTACTTTTATGTTTCATGTTAATGTTCTTAGCCTTTCTTACTATTCATTGAACCTTGATATATTATAGTCATGTTGCACTTCAACAGATCTTATAGAAAATACAATAACAATATAAAAATCATGCCATAAGGAATGCAAGTCAATAGAGTCGAGGCCCTTTGACGAGGATCGAGATCTTTTAGATGGGGACCGAGCTGCAAACAAGTTTTGTGACCATATGAAAATAGGCCATTGGCCTAGTCCTAATAAAGGACAGAGGATCTGTCCTTCCTAACAACGAGTCTTCATATAACTTGAACTAGCCCAACAACTAATCCACAAGAGGTATTCAGGGTATGTGCAAGAAGGTCGAGAGTTTGAATTTGAGGCACAAACGTGAGATTCAAGGTCCTAAAATAACATGCCTTAGAGGGCTGAGAATCCTCACTGTGACAAAAGGAAGTTGCTCAAGCCAGTTATAAAAAATACTTACCTTGGAGGCTAAGTTGGAGAGGAATAGTGAAAATCCACAACACTGAGATATTGCTGCTTTTCGTTGCTCTAATCTACTCTTAGAAAACAGGGAAATATATATATATATATAATCAGAGACTATACTGAAACTTCAGAGAGATAATATGTTTGGTGAATCATCTGAATGAGGGAGGAATAGGATCTCCTTTTATAGTATTAGGTTAGGAAAATGAGGGGTTTCAATAGATATATATTATGTCCTAAATATAGGCATGGAGGACTTTAGTTATGTACTAAATATATATATAAATTCAATTATGTTTTGTCTTATGCCTTAAGCAATTTTACTAACCCTTTCGTTTTGTTTTGCAGATGACACATGGGTGCATGAAGTCAATGATTGATTTATTGTCTTTGGTTCTTTAATTTATGTAACTTATACGTGGTGATGTTACAATGATAAACAATTTCATATATTGAAAATAGTAGGAGGAAACATCATGTCACTACCCCTTGGGGTTTTAGCCCAGAAATTGGGGCCACCAACTTCAATTATCAATATCTCTCAAACCATGAGGCCTCTCGGGGCGTACCACATATCAATAGAAACATATTTTTGAGAAGAATCTAATGACATAGATATCTAATCCAAACTCAATGATTTCACCTACCAACAACCCTCTACAGATTTGGGGTACATCCTTAGTCCAGGAACCCAAACCCTGGGACTTGGATTTTCAACCATCCAACAGTATAGCTGCCACCTTGATGTAATCTGATAATTACTAGGAAGCGTTCAATAACCATTTGACATCAATGACTAGATTTTTTGCTCAAAGTCAAACCCATTCAACTCCATGGGTTGACACCAATGACAACACCATCCAAAAATCCTCCCCTTTGTTTCATGGAAACACATGTACTCCACCTGTGAGTACAACTCCCCTGACATCATGCTTCACCTCCTTCTTCATATTTCAATCTCCTTCTCAAGTTTTTATCTCCCCCTTTGACATCAATGGCAAAGGGTGACTACCCTTGACAATTTTCCTGCTTTATGTGGAATTGTCATCTATCTATGCTTGCCCTGACGAGAATCCTTGTTGTAATAATTTGTCAATGATAATCCCTATGGAGCTATAATCCTTTAACAATTCTGCTCCCCCTTAACCTGTTATGAATATGACATATTTGTCCTGAAGTTGTCATTCTATGCATGTTGTTTGTTTATCTATGGTAGACTTGTGCCAAATAATGTTGTATAGACTCCTCCTCTTCAAAATTCAAGGAGTCGATGAGATTTATTGTTCAAAATGGTGTTCATCTAACAAACCATCTTGACTCGAGTCATTAACTGAAGCAACTGTTGATTCCTTACTACATGTTACAAACCCTGAAAGCATAACTACCGAGACCTTATTGCCTTTCGAATCTTCTTTCTCATCATGTACATGTTTTTTATTCCAGACCTTCTTATTCTTGTCGTCAAGCTTTTCAGTTGTGGTTGATTCCATCTTGCACCTGCAGTGATGAGCTATGTGTCCATAGTTATGACATTTGTAACATTCCTTATCAAGATTGCACCTGCATTGTCAAGCTATGTGTCCAAAATTATGATATTTGAAGCATTAGTTATCAGCCATAGAAGATTCCATCCGATATTTATCTCATGATCCTGCAAACTTGCTTCTAAGGTTTTGCTGATAATAATTGTACCTGTCAAATACTTCACAATCCCTAGCCATATGTCCATAGTTAGCACATAAAAAGTAATATCCATTAAATAAATGTGCATACCTGGATGGTTCATTAAGAGGCAGTGGTCCTTGATAATTGTACTTGTCAACAACTTTCCAATCCCTAGCCATATTTCCAAATTCAGCACATAAGAAATAATAAACATTAAATGGATGAACACACCAAGATGATTTTCCATACTCATTCCTTTTTGTAGGCATTGTTGTAGTCTTTTATTGTCCTTTGTCCTTGACTTCTTTGGCATCATTCTTCAGAGTTACAACATTCTTCTTTCGTTCATTACTTTGATCAGTATTATTTTCAATATTACTATATGAATACGTGGAGCTTGTACATTCGTCAATTGGATCCTTACCTACTCTTTTTGCCTTCATCTTCAACTGAGTCAATTCTTGGTATTTCTTGTCAATAACCTCCAAGTGTTATTTTTTCCATTCCTTGAACTTGCTGACTTATGTGAGAGTCGCGTCAAGTTCTTCTTTCTTTTGAGCAAGGTCTTCTTGAAACCATATTCTCAAGATCTCCCTTATTTTTTCTGCCTCTTCAACTTATAGCTTTAGAACAATGGTCTTCTATAATTCTCTGTTGAGTACCTTTATCTGCTCCTTCTACTTTTCATTTTCTTCCCTGAGCCTGCTTATTTTTGCTGAAGATGTATCTAATTCCTTTTGCTTTTGGTCAACCGCATATAAGTAAACATCGTTGTTTGATTGGTTAAGCCCTGTTATATGAAATCTACGACTACCGACGAAAATATCTTCCCTTGGCCTGGCGAAATGACCTAGAACAACAGAAAGACAAAGAAGCTAATGTTTCCCTTAAATAAATGGATAACAGGATGAAGCCTACCTGGAATCCATAGTATGCTTCACTCCTTCCTTGGCTTGTATACTCCAATATTAGCTTTTCTCGCTATAATTAGGACTTGCAAAACCAGACAACATGAGCCAAAGATCTATGTAGCATCCTCTAATCACTTTATTCAATAGATCAACATGGTATTGAAATACATGAAATCATAACAACATATATAAGAAAACAAAGAACTCTTTGCATTAGTATAAATGGAGTGAGTTACAACCAAAAATAAGTGTTGATCTCGTAGAAGAGCACCTCCAATTTGGTGTGTTCTTTCCTTGCTAGAAAGTGCACCTCTAGTCACCCTAATGCATGGAATAATGTCTCTCACAACATCATCATAAGGGTAGAATCAATCTCCAAAAGCCAACCCCTTTCCTATGGATGGTTGTAAATATATAGATGAGGGAGGTAGTTCATAAATTCTTATCCTTTTACCAATCTAGGCTTGAGATCCACTCTTGATGGGAAGATGAGCTCAAGGGATAAGGGATGAAACTCCAAGGTAGGATAAGATACGATTCAAGACTTTTATCCAAGGTAAATAGTTACAACAGATCTTGAAGCTTTTGGAAGAGGAAGCTTCAAGATTCTTTTTTGTTTTCCTGAATTTCTGGAATCAATGCACCCCCAAGGTTGAGCAACCTGTCGATGATCAACGCAGGTCCATAATAAGGCAACCTGGTAGTCAATGTTGGTCAATGAGGGGCCAGGGTGCGTTGTCTTAAAAATGACTGAAATGAGGCAATTTGAGGCATAAACTCAGGGATATGAGAAAGCCATACTTATGGCTTTGTTTAGGGACGATGAAAAAGTTTTCGAAGGATGTGAATGATCTTGTTTGAAGGCCCATTGACCAGATGTGAAAAATGGCCTATAAAAAATTGCCCCCTAAACTAAAAAGTCAAAAATTAAAACTCATGGTTGAAGTTCTTTACCTTGTGACAAGTTAGGATTAGGAACAACCAGCGAGACCATCATTTGTTACAATACATTTACATCATGACATCTTTGTTGAGGGAGGCACACCCATACTCGGCACATAAGCTAACATTACATGTACAATGATCAAAAGACATGTCCATAGATAACTGATGGTGGACCCATGACTGGATGATTGTTTGTATGATCATAGCCATCATATATTCTGATCTTGTATTACTCTTGAAATCACAGCCCGAATGGATGAACATAGATCTGGGGTATGCTATCTCATTCACGCGACCAACCAATGTACAAGTCTAACCATGTGAATCAATGAGCTGGAGTCGAACATGGTAGAAAGCATCTAATTACCACACAATGATGTAAGTCGTTAACGAACGCGAGAGAAACTGTCAATGTTGTTAATGGCTCTGAAGGTACTATAGTACAATTCGTGTGGTTTTAATAAATGAGTTGATGTCAAACACCACACAAAATCTTTCAGCCAAAGACCAATAATGAAAACCTATCGCTAAGAGCGAGGAAACTTGCCATTGATGTATGCAAGAACCAAGGTACCGAAGGAGTGTTTTTAAGTCAAATTCCTGGATAATAAGCTAATGTCGATATGAAGTGACCCATCGCAGAAGGGACATGATGTATCCTCCATCAGTGACATGAAACAAGTATCATGATTTGAGACAAAATGATAAGAATGATGTTGATACGGAACTGGATCAAGAAAGGCAGACATGGAATGAAGGCTTATGAGTATTGTATAAAATATTGACTGAATGACTTCTCTTGAATACAACGGTGACACTGAATGGAATTGGAAGCATTGACCCAAAACCAAAAACAGAGGCTTTGAAAAGGTATGATAAACCAAAAGAAAAGCAGATTTTCCAACCCATCAGCCACGGAGATGAAGTGGAAGAGTGTCGTGTTGAAGAGTGACTCGCTGCCATTAACAAATGAAGTACCCTATTTTCTCGGTTTCCCCAACCATATTACTCAGTACCTCTTTATTTTTTAACAAGCTTGAGGAGGATAACATATGATTGATCTATAAGTTCATCCTTCGGATGAATCCCTCTAAGAATATTTAACGAACCCAGAGAAGGAGTCATTCGGACCCATCATGAACGACGATTCCATCGTTGTTTGATGTTTTTACGAGTCCAACGAAGTTCAAAACTCAACATATTTTTCATCTTTAGAGAGTTTGAAAAAGAAGCGAAAAAATAAAAATCCATATGTTCCTTTTCATAGATAGTCTCTTGAATCCAAAAAGGCAGAAAACGATACTCAGGAGAACCTCTTAGCCATGTTAGACTAAAGTAGTCCTTTTTCATAAGTAGTCTATCTCAGTCAGGAAAAGGGTTAAACTTATATTGAGTAGATGTCTTTTCATTTACTTTTACGAGTTCAAAAAGACAAGTGCTCAACAATCTTTTCATATTTAGGAGTCTAAAAAGAGACGAAAGAGAACTCCTCCTAGAGGAACAAGTGGTACAAAGCGTAGCAATCAGTTCTGGTCATGATGGAACTACTCAAAACAAGTAAAGGTCAAGAGGCATGCTAACAAGACCACTCATCGCAATGGTTCCTTAGGAAATGGTAAAACAACCAAGTGAAAGCGTATGATCGACCAAGTAGATGGTGATGATGGAAAAACCAAGGCTCGTCTAACAAAAAGAAGATGATAAAAATGGAAATCTCAAGGAATAGGATGAGAATGGTTCCATTTTTACACAAGATTGAAACATGGAAACTATGCTTGAAATTGTTTTCATTTTTTCACAAGCTTGAATCAATGAAAAATTATGCTTGATATAAGATTGCATTGCCCCAACATAGTGACTCAATTCGAGGTACATGCCACCTAAGCTTCATTTCATGCTTCTAAGTAGACTACGCATTGCTAACAGGTGGATGGAATGAAGGTTCATTTAAGAGATCAAGTGAAAGATTTGACTAGGAATTTACAAGATCTAATCAAAGACTCAAATTGTAAGGGGATTTGTTTGATTTTTTTCGAAGCTTAACATAATAAAATAACTATGTTCATGACCTCGTTTCATTTTTTAACAAGCTTGACACAAGTAAAGAAACTATGCTCTGGACCTTGTTCATTTTTTAATGAGCTTGACACAAGAAAAATAAATCTACTCCGGGAACCTTGTTTCATTTTTCAACGACCTTGACACAAGAAAAAGAACTTTGCTCCAAAACCTTGTTTCATTTTTTAATGAACTTGGCACAAGAAAAGGAACTCTGCTTTGGGAACCTTGATCATGGCCCATAAGAGGCCATGGCTTCCAAGTGGTTCTCATCAAATCGGAGAACAATACTTTAGAAGGGATACATATCAAGGGATCCAAGGGAAAGATCAGGCTCCAATGCCCCTAGTAAATCATTCACCATATCACCTATTGGATCTAGGTCTAAAGAAGTTGAGAAGACAGTGAAAGGCTCATCTTCATCAGTAGGTACATGAATGGGATAGGTTGCCAAATAATTAACCTGTGGTGAGGCAAATACCAAATGCACATTCAAAACGCTTAGGGAAGTAGGATGATTGGAAGACAATCAAATGAAAGTTGGTTGATAGTCACAATCCTTCCATCATGCGAGAAGCACATCACTCGAAAGAGTGTGGACACAACAACATTCATAGCATAAACATAGTCTCGCCCCATGAGCAAATTGAAGTCCAAAGGGCCCATGACAACCATAACATCAATACATACATTTTTTCCTCCCAAGTTAGTAGGAAACTAAGGAAGGATCCCTGAGGGTTGATTGGTTCTTCTGTTAAAAGCTAAACGATTCGGAGCAACGGACACAAGCTGTGGGGAACTCAAATCTTGCCAAGCAGTGGAGGATAGAATACTAGAAGCTATCTCATCTATAATAGTGTTATGGATATTCTTATCATAAGACTTTACCGTGATATTAAAATGAATCTAAGAATGAAGACGAGGTTTTGTCAATCGACTCCAATCAAAGAAAATGGCATGTTTTCTTGGAGGGGGTTTTGTGGGAATAGGAGAAATGCCCCCTTGTCTGGTAGAATCAAAAGAAACAAGAAGAACCTGAGCGGTATGATCCTCACTCTCTATGGGAAAAGTACGATCGACTAAAGGTGGAATCGGGTCAACCATTTTCTCAACCAATGGTTGGTCGGGAACGGACTCATGGGATTCACGTTCAGAGAGTGGGATTGATTGGATTCAGATTTTGATCAATCACTTCATCAACTAGTGGAGGATTGGGAGAAAGCTTCTGGTAACCAGCTAGAAGTAGTGTATGAGAAGCTGTAAAGTTTTCTAATACTTTTGAGTCTTCATCCATATAATGACAAAGGTGAATAGGATGATTTCCTTCAGATAAAGTATAGGGAAACTTAACTTTACCCTTTTTCCCATGGACCTTACTATCACTAGTGGATGGTTTATAACCAACATGTCTCTAGAAGTTAATGTCAAATGTTGATGTGAGATTGTGGACCACACTTCTAAAACCTTGGGAATACCATGATAATCTCTAAGAAGGTGGTCACCCTTACATAACTTGCAAGGGAATTTAACTTTGCAGGGCTTAGTTGAAGGTTCTTCCATACAAGTTGCGTGGATAACAATGGTTGCTTGGTTTCCCCCTGCTTATTTTGCTTCTTCTTCATCATCATTTTCTTCTTATTATTAGCTTCTTGGTTACTTGAATCAAGACTTTCACTAGGAAAGGAGGAAGAAAGGGATAGAGAAACAATAGGTGAAGAAGGCAAAGGATCAACTTGAGGTTGATACTGTTCAGGTGGAGGACTACTTAGTTGAGAAGTAGTTTGAACATTTGAAACAATAGGGGTAAAAAATAACCAAATTGGTAAACCAATGGTAAATCCAAGAAGGGATAACGTTTCCATATAAGGAGCACTAGTATTTCCAAAAGAAGGAAAATGACCAAGATTCCCATTAGAGGGGTTTCCTTGACTGGTGGACTCATGAATTGTTGCAATTAGTCTCAACCTAAGATCCACTAAGGAGTTGTTCCACGGGAAGGATGTTGTTTTGCGACCAATTAATTGATTTTAGAAATTAAATACACAAAATAAAACAAAGGGGTAAACTAGTCAAAAGGTTCGCCAAGCAACCATGAACTACAATATACACCTTAGAGAACCAAGGACTTAAAGTAAGTGCAAGCAATCTCCCCGAACATTGTGTTCGGTGTATCACAGTGTACAAGGCGTATAACTTGGTTTCCTATGGATGGATAACAACTTATGGTGGACTTCCAAAATATACTCGATAGTACGTGGAAGTGCAGTCTGTAGTAGTGTTGTCTAATGCGTAACCGTACGATGAGTGTTCCCATATACTTATCATGCATGGAGCACCACTCGACATACCTGAAGGTACGTGGAGAATGATCTTATACACTTACATTTGTGGAACGAGATATCACCCTTGAAATGTAATGTTGACAAAGAACGATACCTCCTACATTTAAATATGTGGAACACGTTTCTAGCCTAGGCCTCTATGTGTGTCGTTAAGTTTCAAATGCTCCTTAGGTTAATTGAGATGAAATTTAGATTTGATCTTCAATTATGTTTCGATTTCAAGGCTCAAAACTCGATGTCACCTGAACACACCTATCATGAAACTAATATGACAAAAAAAAATCTTTTGATTTTCCTTTTAATAATGAAAAGCCCAACCAAGCAGGGATAAAATAAATCAATCAACAATGCAACAAAAAAACGATGCAACCATTGATCTCCTCACTATTCTAATCAAAATCAAAGCCCTATATACGATGCAAAGAGATTTTTCTTTTCTTTTAATGTTTCAAATGCAAAGAAATATATGAATGCAACTTGACCACTCACAAAAAGAAACCACACATACTTTAACTATAATGTAAAAGTGAGTTTTCAAATCCAACAACCAATCTATGCATACAACCCAAATTTGACAAGAATAAAGAAAAACGAAACAAAATCTTAACAAAAAGGTGATGACACTTAGAGGCAATTAACACTCATACACAATTTAGCCCCCCCTCAGGCGAATGAGGGGGATTTTTTTTTGCAAAATGAAAGCAAAAACATGCAATTTCACACTGGGGAATTCCAATTTTCACATACAAAACCCTAGAGGCAATGCATAAGATTTTTCTTTTCAATTCCCTCTTAATTTTCAAAATGAGATAAAACTAGGATGCATGTCTAATCATTGATATATATATATATATATATATATATATATATATATATATATATATATATATATATATATATATATATATATATATATAAATAAATAAATAAATAAAATAAAAAAAAAACTTTTTCAGAATGATGATTGGAACACCAATTCTTTCAAGTACTCAATGACTAAACAAATCAGTTCGCTAATGACCTAATGACAAGAATAAAGGAAAATATAAACAAATTCTTATCAAAGGCAATCAAAACCACAAGAAAACTATATGGAGGCTTCTGAGAGACACTAAGACACTGAGGGACACAAGGAAGAGCAGTTGGAAGAAGGTTGGACATAGAGAAAACTAAAAAAAGGCAATATTTGGCATGAAACAAGGATCAACGCAAGTGCTCAAGAGGCACCAGTGCTCTGCAACACAAGCACAGAGAGGGATGGGGTGCACTATAATGCAGGTACAAGGAAGTATAGGGTGCACTCCAATGCACTATCTCCAGACTAGAGGGTGCGTTGATTAAGGAATCTCAAGTTTCAGCGTAAAAAATGCAATGGAATCTCATTGACAGGTCTTCCGATCTTTGATCGGGACTGAGTGAAACTATAAAGATCAAAACAAGAGGAAAAATAAACACTAAGCGCAAGGAAAAACCACCAAGGGATTGAATCGATCCAATATGGTCACCAATTTTTTATACGAAATCTACGACTGCAGACGGAAGTATCTTCTATAGGCCTGGTGGAATGACCTACAACAACATAAAGACAAAGATGTTGATGTTTTCCTTAAAGTAAATATATAACGGGATGAAGCCTACCTGGAATTCGTCGTATGCTTTGCTCCTTCCTTGGCTTGTATGCTCCAATCTTATCTCTAATCGCTATAATTAGAACCTGCAAAACTAGACAACACGAGCCAAAGATCTACAAGATCTATGTAGCATCATCTATTCACTTTATTTAATATATCAACATGGTATTGAAATACACGAAAGCATAACATCATATATAGGAAAACAAATAACTCTTTGCATTAATAGAAATGGTGACTTACAACCAAAAATAGGCGTTGATCTTGTAGAAGAGCTCCTCCAAGTTTAATTGTCCTTTCCTTGCCACAAAGTGCACCTCTAGTCAACCTAATGCATGGAATAATGTCTCTCACATCAACAACACAAGGGTAGAATCAATGTCCAAAAGCCAACCCCTTGCTTATGGAGGTTGTAAATATACAAATGAGGGAGGTAGTTCATAAATTATTATCCTTTTACCAATATAGGTTTGAGACCCACTCTTGATGGGAGGATGAGCTCAAGGGATAAGGGATGAAAACTCCAAGGTGGGATAAGATAGGATTCAAGACTTTTATTCAAGGTAAATGGTTACAACAAATCCTGGAAGCTTCAAGATTCTTTTTTGTTTTCCTGAATTTCTAGAATCAATGCACCCGCAAGACTGAGCAACCTACTGGTGATTAGCGCAAGTCCAGAGTAAGGGAACTTGGTAGTCAACACTGGCCAATAAGGGGCCAGGGTGCATTGGTCCTAAAAATGACTGAAATGAGGCAGTTTCAGGCAAAAACACAGGGCTATGAGAGAGGTATACTTAGGGCTTTGTTTAAGGAGGATGACAAAGCATTCAAAGGATGTGAATGATCCCATTTTAAGGCCTAATAACCAGATGTGACAAAATGGCCTATAACAAGATATGTTATCCATTCTTCTTAAATATGTTGTACAACTAGATGATATTGTCTTCAAAACTCGTTGCCTTGCAAGATTACAATTATGTCACCTATTCATAAATCCTAGGTCATATAAGATAAACCCTAGCTTATTATTTCAAGACCAACCCTATATCAATATTTTCATAAGTCCATAAGTCAAGTCAATTAATAAAAGTGAAAGGTGTCAACTCAAACATTGTCATTAATAGGACTACAACATTGTCATACCAAGGTTAACTCAATGTTAAATGTAGATAACATTATGATGTCATAAAAAATTCAAGGTATAGGTATTAATATGCTTAATCCAGTATGTCAAGTCCATTATGAAAGTCAAGGTGCCAACATACTTATGTCACCTTATAGTCAAATCAGGTCAGCATGATGATGTCAACTCAAGTATTTTTCATATCAAAGTCAACTCTTGCCAATAATAACAATGTATACTTGTAAAGATATTAAGTGTATAACTACTATTGAAACCTAAGATCAAGTTGATGAGTGATGTGTGTTATGTCTATAATCATAGTCAATTAATATCATATAGATAGAATCCATTCTTAAATCATTGTTTGCGCGATGTCAATGCTATTCAAAGTCGAGGCAAATTGTTACGTTTACAAATCTACTATCACAGAGTTAAGTTACCATCAAATCAAGTCAACACAAAAATCCACATATTGTTTGTGTCCAGATATTAAGTCAACTCACAATCAATAATCAATATTTGTCTAATAGTCATAAGCCAACTACTTGTCATCAACAAAGATCAAGCTTGCTACTGCAAAATTCAAATGTTGTTCCAACAAATGTCAAGCATGATATTCCATGGTTAAGATATTTGTAAAGTATATGCAGTCAAGGTAAGAACATGTGTCAACGAAGTGTAATGTCAATACACCACTCATAATCAACATTTCTATCATTCAATAGTCAGGTCAAGTTTTACTTATCAAATCAACACAGGTTTAGTGTGTTTAGTCAAGCAAATGAACTCAGGTCAAGTTACATGTCTCAACACCAACGTTAATGTTCTTAAAATTTCTTACTATGTGTTAAACCTTGATATATCACAGACTTTTTCTCTTTAACACATCCTACGACAAAGATAATAACAATATGAAAATCATGCCATAAGGAATGCAAGTCAATAGAGTTGAGGCCCCTTGATGAGGATGGAGACATTTTAGATGGGGGTTGAGCTGCAAATAATCCAAGTTTTGTGACCGTATGAAAACAGACCTACGAACTAGTCCTAATAAAGGACCAAGGGTCTGTCCTTCCTAACAATGAGTCTTCATAAACTTGAACTATCCCAACAACTAATCTGCAAGAGGTATTGAGGGTCTGTACAAGAAGGGTGAGAGTCTGAATTTGAGGCACAAAGGTGAGGGTCAAGGTCCTAAAATAACATGCCCTAAAGGGCGGAGAATCCTCACTGCAACAAAAGGAAGTTTCCCAATCCAATTAGTAAAAATACTTATGTGGAAGGCCGAGTTAGAGAGGAATATTGAAAACCCAAAACATAGAGATGCTTCCACTTTTCACTAACCTAATATGCTCTTAGAAGACCGAAAAAAATAAAAGAAAAACCAGAGACTAGACCGAAACTTCAGAGAGATAATTGGTTTGATGAATCATTTGAATGAGGAAGGAATAGGATCTCCTTTTATAGTATTAGGTTATGCAAATGAGGGGTTTCAATGGATTAGATGTTATGTCCTAAATATAGGCATGGAGGACTTTAATTATGTCCTAAAGATATTAAATTATTCGATTATGTTTTGTCTTAGACCTTAAGCAATTTTTACTAACCCTTTCTTTTTGTTTTGTAAGTGACACGTAGGCGGATGAAGTGAACGATTGATTTATTGTCTTTGGTTATTGAATTTATGTAACTTATACGTGGTGAGATTACAATGATAAACAATGTCATATATTGACAACCATAGGAGGCGATGTCATGTCACTACCCCTTGGAGTTTTAACTAAGAAATTGGGTTCACCAACTTCAATTGTGAATTACGGTGATAAACAATGTCATATATTGACAACCATAGGAGGAGGTGTCATGTCACTACTCCTTGGAGTTTTAGCCAAGAAACTAGGTTCACCAACTTTAATTGTGAATATCTCTCAAACCAGGAGTCCTCTCAGGGCATACCACATATCAACAGAAACATATTTTCGAGAAGAATATAATGACATATATATCTAACTCAAATGAAATGATTTGACCTACCAAAAACCCTTGACAAAATCAGGGTACATCCTAATTCGAGGGAACCGAAACCCTCGAATTTGGGTTTTCAATTATCCAACAATATAGCTACCATCTTGATGTAATTTGATAATTACTAGGGAGCATTCAATAACCATTTGACACCAATGACTGGTGTTTTTAGTCAAAGTCAAACCTAGTCAACTCCATGGGTTAACATTAATGACAACACCATCCAAGATCATAATCACGTGGCTAGCCCCTTTTTCGTGAATAATTTAGGTTGACATGGCATCCTCTTGAACCATGGTGATGAAAACATGAAGGCCAACTTCTACGTGGCATAAATTTTGCATATAGACTTTGTTTGACGCGCTTCTTACATCGTTAGAAAGGTCTTTATGTGTGAAATGGCATGAAAAGGTGTTGTGCTAAAGTAGAAAGGTTTTACCCCAGAAAAAAACATAATTTGATGCTTCAAAACGCTCCCATAAGATTTCAATCCTTGTTTTACTAAATTGAATCCCGCTAGTAAAAACGGTCATCTAAGTTGATTCCTCCTCTTTTTCCAGTCTGGATGAATCAATATGGATGAAAAACAATATAATTATCCAATCCGGATAAAAAAGGTAAAACAAAATATTGCACTCTCAAGGAAAGAGGAAGACACAAAGCGATTATTGTGTGTTATTTCTCTTTCACAATCTAACTAGGTGGGAGAATCAAGGATAGAATTGAAGCAAGATGAGAAGGTGTGAAAGATCACTCAACAACTACATGAAGACTCCAATTTAATATAAAAATTTATGTGGAATAGTTATTTGTTGTGATATAAATATTGGTTATACTTGTGTGAGAATTATCAACTCAAACATAAGGGCCTTTTGGAACTACACACACATCTTATAGGGGACATTCAAGCTTCTTGAAAACACACCCTAACATCAAGAACTATATTTTTTGGAAGGTCTTAAAGCATATGCGAAAAATTTTGTGGTTGAATGTATTGTATGCCAAAAGAATAAGGGAGAGCCAATCAAGACCCCGGGGTTCCTACAACCATTAGCCATGCCAAGCCAATGTTGGGAAGAAGTTTCAATGGATTTTATTATAGGTTTACCCAAATGTGAAGGAAATAATTTCATTATGGTAGGGGTAGATCAAACAACAAAATATGCCCATTTTCTCTCTCTTTCTTATCCATTTGAAGTAAGTACAATGGTAGAAGAATTCATGGAAACAATCCAAAAGCGACATGGAATATTGAATATTATTGTAAGTGACAGAGATCCAATTTTTAATGGAAATTTTTGGATTAAATTATTTTCTTGTTTGGGTACTCAATTAGCTCACAACTCATCTTGTCATCCTCAATCCAATGGGAAAACTGAGATTATGAATAAATTTTCGAAGGATATTTATGTTACTTTGCATTTGATAAATAGACATAATGGGTCATATGGTTTCCCTTGATAGAATGGTGGTATAACACACCCTTCCATAGTTCATCGAAAATGTTCCCATTTGTGGCATTTTATGGATATCATCCTCCATCCATCACATCATTCTTGAAAGGAGATATAAAGGCTCAAGAAATGGAGGACCACATAAGGAACCAATAATAGGTTCTCATACTATTGAAGGGAAACTTGGTTATAGCACAAAATGGGATGAAACAATATGTGGATCAACATTGCAATGAAAGGGAATTTTAAGTGGTGGATTAGGTATTTGTGAGAACATAACCATACAAACAAATTTCCCTCAAGCAACAAAAGAAGGATAATACATTAGCACCAAGATATTATGGCCCTTGTAAGGTGTTGCAAAGGATTTGAAGTGTGGATCATAAATTGGAGTTGCCTTTATCCTCATGTATACATCTAATCTTCCATGTTTCTTAGCTATATAAGGTAATTAAGTACAAGATCATGGTCCAAATTATTTTACCAAATATTAATGAAGAAGGGGAAATCATTCTAGAACCAGAAACAATGATTAAGCAACCAAGAAATTGAGCAATTTATGAGAACCTCATCAAATGGAAGAACCTACCAATGGAAGAGGTGACATGGGAAGATGAGTTGTTCACACAAAAACACCTACAATTAATTGAGTGTTAAGGACAACACTTGTATTAAGGGGAGGGGCATGTTAAGCCATATATAAGTCCCATGTTAACCTTAAAACCTTTTATCAAGTCCTAGATACTGAATTATTACATTTGTATTGTTATATTGTTATGTTAGCTAGAACCTTTCATTATAATTTTTTATTATAATTGTACCCTTTGTCTCCTATAGATACACTAAGGAGACCTAGTCTTAGGATAATCAAATTTTGTATAGATTGTATTCATTGTAGAAGGAGGTCCCCCCCTTAAAGTCAACTATAGTTATTGGTTTCTTATCATTTTAATGTGCATGGTTCATAACAGTCATCAACATATTGAGGATTATCTTTTATAGGTATAAGAGTTATGAAAGTATAATTGATAATCACATGAATGTGTCTTGTTTCTTTCATCTCCTCCGCTACCCTGAGAAGGTCCTCTTCTATCATTTGGTAGAAACCAACAAAAAAATACATTGTCTATCCATCAAGTCTAGGATTTTTTCCTTTTGAAATGGTTATAATACCGCTTGGAGTTCCACCTCTGAGACTTCTTCCATTAACATTTCATGTGCATCTTCATCAACCATCCCATAAAATAAGTTGCAAACTTAAGTATTTCATAAATATTAGGTCTACAGGTTCATTATAGATGCCTTTAAAACGTGAAACCCCCATTTATTCAAGATCATAAAATTTCTCAGCCTTACTTCCATCTTCCTTAGGCACCTTCGATATAGTATTTGTATTTTTTTCTATAATTTACATAACCATTAAAATTTTTACTATTTTCACCCACATTTTTTAGACACACGACCTACCTTTTATTCTCATTCAAGATTTCTTCTCTACCAAGAGTTATTTTCTAGTTTTCCTAGGGTTCCCGGTTTATCTTTGGATTACCGAAAACTCCCTTCTTATATTCCTTGTTATTGTTTCCATACTTGAATACCCAAAATCGAAAATATTGAGTCTTTCCTTGATTCATATACAATTATTACAATTTTTGCACTATGTTTTGAAACCTCTCCAAGTTTAGAGTATTCATAACCATAATGCCAACATGAATTCTAATCCAAATTTGATAAAATATAAAGCCAAAAAGTTTACTTCTATTGTCTTTCAAAAATGGTTTCAAAGTTGAGAAGAAAGGGTGTCACTCAATGAGTTTCAATAATCGATTGTTGTAATCCAAAATGTCTTGTGCCTATCAATGGCTACTTCTAATCTCCTACATTTCAAAAACAAAAATACAAAAGTATGTTCTATTTACTTCCACTGACCTCATACAATTGAGCCAAGCATCCATGCTCATCAGTTGCAATCATTCTCAATAGTAGAAGCATAATAATAGCAATAGAAAATGTCAAATGGAAACAAATTAAAGGTTTATAAATTTATTAGGCCTTCCCTCAAAGCTTAATCACCAGGTTACTTGGTAAGGCTCCAATCTCATCAAGTCAAAATTCCAATTGCTCAAAACCCACATAATGTGTCTTGGTCTTTATCATGCGCCCAAGTCAAAAGCATTAAGTGTATAATCAAGTGTTAAGTATTTATATTTGAGAATTAAAGGTGAAATTAATTCGTGTGGAGATATACAACCCACATTTGTCCAGGCCCTTCCTGATCTTGGAGGATCCGAAAAAGGCCTAAAATTTAGAGTTCTCAAAAGTTGGTGGAAACAACAGATGTTGAAGGTCTCGACAAGAAAATTCTAATGCAACTAAAATCGTGATGCACAAAATTTGTATGCAAAAGTTACGATGTTTTGAATAATTTGACCAACAAGCAAAAAGTCAAACTTATCACGACAAGTGACAACAATTGGACATGACATGTGGTAGTACGAATAAGGTGACATGTTAGTATATGAGCACGATGTGTGGCATAATGTAGAAACACATAGGATTGACAAGTGGTAGGCGTAGGGTGACATGGAAATTATGTGGCATCATATTGATAAGTTAGGTGGACCAATGGAAGATTTCCATGTGGTGCCTCATAACACCAAAACTTTTATTTGTTGGATGGTTGGATCAATGAGGTTCGAACCCCTGATCTCAGTGAGGACATGCCAATGGCCCAACCATTGGGCCACAAGCAATGTTTTTTATAGCATCACCAAAATATTTTATACAAAGTCTTATTATAAATGAAAAAGTAAAAAAAAGGAAGATCATGACCTCCCTATGGGTTGTCAACATATCACAATAACGAACGGGCGATTTCAACCAACCAATACACGTCGCAGGGATAATACAAACAACAATTGTAAGTAAACAATGTTGCCAATGAGAAATGTGTTGTGAGGGTGTTTGTAATTGGATCGTGCCGCAATCGATTGTAATTTGTTGTAATGAGACCAACCAATTATATCTATCAGTTTAATTATCATTCCAAACAATGGGTTATGTATGAACAATGATTGGGGCACGATTTATTTGTTTAAATTATATGTGCCAAACTCACAAGCCACATGTGATTGAACACACTAATAACGATTGATTGGTCATAACAGAGCATTAATACTATATAATGTTGTGTCGTTTGTGGATTGACGTAGTAATACGCCCGATGGAATATTATTGTTAGTGGTTAATGTGATTGGTGGGTTCATTTTCCAAATGAACAAAAGGTTTATATTTAACATGCCCAACATACTACTACTACTATATATATTACAACAAATGGGTTGCAACCTTCGCGTGTTTGACCCCAATGCTGCAGACCCCCTGCTTATATATGTTAAAAGAATTGCCATAAACCCACATTCATTAGAGTGTGAAAATTTTGTAATTTCGAGAGCTTTTAAGCTTTCTTGTACCCTGTGAATTTTGTAAATAAGTGGAGTTTTGGAGCTCGCTTTTGCAACAACTGAAGAAGGTTTTTGGTGACATTTTGGAGGCCCCTTCCTAGTAGCAGAGAGCTCCTTTGTAGTAGGATTTTGGGGACATTTTTCTTATTTGTAATTGCAATTTTGGGGGAATAATAAAAAGGCCACTCCCTCGAAGGTAGGACCCGGATACGTAGTCCACACTGGACAAACTCCAATATAATTTGGTTTTGTTCCTATTTTTAGCTTGTCTCGATCTTCAATGTTTCTTTAAGTTGCGGCTTATTTAAGTCCTTTACACTTGATTTCAATTTATTAATTGCACACTTTAAGCCAATTTAGTTTAACCATATGCATTTGAACATTTTTACAAAGCAAGTCAATTTAAAAAATCTATATCAAGTGGTATAAGAGCAAATTTGATAGTGGTTTTCGAGTGTGCATGATAACCAAGAGAAAATTCAAGTAAGGTGAAGGAATACTTGTTGAAGGTAATCTTGAAATTGGATCAATAATATTCACTTAAAGAAGATAAATATTGTCACACGAGGGAGAAGAGAATCCTTCCGAATTTGAAATAGAGTTTTGTGAAGCTTTCATTGTGATAAAGGCCATGGTAGAAGAAATGTATAAAGAATGGAAACAGTCTAGAGAGGGAAGCTTGTCAAAGAAAGTCAAAGACAAAAGAAATGAAGGCGATTCAAAAAAGTATCCTCCTCCTCCTTCAAGTCCTCCTCATTCTCTTCCTCCATCTCCTTGTGGGAAAGTCGCTTCAAAGAAGTTGTTGTTGAAGTTGGACATTAAGTTTGATTTGTCAGTTTATGATGGTGAACTTAATGTTGAAAAGCTTGACAACTAGATTTGATAGATGGAAGTCTATTACTGTGTGCAACAGATCATCGTTGATGAGGTAAAAATTCAATTGGCCTCTCTTTGATCGGAAGGTATTGCGCTAATATGGTGGGAGACTACACGCGCGGAAGGTAAAACTCTTTCCTCATGGGTTGAATTTACTTCAACATTGAAAAATAAATCATATCCTTTGGAACATGATCAAAAATCAATAATAGAATGACAAAATTTGTGGCAACGTAAAGGCCAAAGAATGAAAATTTTTATAGAGGAGTTTAGGAAAAAAGCACTGGCTTTAAATATTCCACTAAATATGTAAGAGACTCTTTTGAAATATCTTGGTAGTTTTCCATGGGTATATACACAATATTATTTTCTTGTTAAAGCTATCTAACCTAGATGAGGTTTAAATTATACAAGCGACCTATATTGAAGCATATAAACACGGTGGTGGTGTATCTGTGGAAGATATACAATGGAAGGAGCATAAAGGTAGAGGAAAGGAGAAGCTAAAGAGAACAACTTTTGTGAAAAAGGGCAATGCAAAACTTTCTTATTCCCGTTGCAAGAAAGAGGGACATGATGATGATGAATGTTGGAAACTACATCTGGAGTTGAGGCCCAAGTGGATCCGAGACAGGAAGGGAAATTAGAAGGTGACAGTGACAATCCAGCCAGATCTGAGATTGAAATATGGTGATGAAGAACAAATTGTGACTATGAGTTTGAAAGGTATATCGTCTTCACATGTTGGTTTTGGTTATTTTATTTCATCTTCTATCTATGTAAGAAGAGAAAATAACTCTTTCATGTAAGGGTGGTAACCAACCATGTAAAAGTAGATACTTTGTTTGACATTGGATCTCAAGCTAATATGATATCCAAGATAGTTGCTAACGAGTTGAATTGGGAAACAACACCGCATCTGAAACCTTATCTGCTTGGATGGGTATGTAATGACACTAAGTTGCAGGTGACTGAAAAGTGTAAGCTTAGGTTTGCTATTACATCCAAATTTGTGGATGAAGTCGAACTAGATGTGGTTCCATTGGATATTTGTGGAATTATGCTTGAAAGTTCTTAGTTATTTAAAAAGAAGGCTATCTACTTTGGGAACAAAAAAAAATATCGCTTTTTCAAGAAAGACATCAAGTATGTCATTCAAGCTCATAAAATGAAGGATGATTCCTAGTTGTTAACCACAGGGCAGTTGAAGAGGATCATGAATGCGAGCAAGACCTTTTCGCTCGTATTTGCAAAGGTGGACAAAGCAAGTTTCAAGGAGTATGGAAATTTGTTGTGGGAACCTCTCAAGAGGATTGTACAAGTTGCTAGTTCATTTTCATTAATATTCTTGTATTTGTTAATGTTGCTAATGTTTAGTTAATGGGAAGTGGTTGAAGTAAAATATGCAAAAAGATGCGGGGAAGTGCAAATGGCTAACAATATGCTTTCAGTTGTCATAATTTTTATGCAGTTGATTATGATGAGTAGGGTACACAAAACATGGTGGAAAAATATTGGACAAGTGGGGAGGAATGTCTTGCATTTGGTGTTTGATAAATAACCTTTTGGAGGTCCAAAAGCCTTTGAGTGGGAAATGATTGATCCAAGAGGATCCAAAAAGGCCTAAATTTCAAAATTGTCAAAAGTCGGTGGAAATAGTTCCATGTCAAAGAGCTCGACAAGATTATTCTAACACAACTTGAATCACACCAAACGAAGTTTGTATGCAAAACTTATGACGGTTTGAAGATTTGGACCAATAGGCAAATATCAAATTTATCAGGACACATGGCAACAATTGGACATGCCTGGTGGAAATATGGATAAAATGGCATGGTGGTATCTTAGTCTAAAACATGGCATGATGTGGTAACCCCTGGGATCAAAACGTGGCATATGCAAGGTGATGCAAAAATTATGTGGCATCGTACTAACAAATTAGGTGGACCAATGGAAGGTTGCCACATGGCACCACAAAACACCAAAAATGTGATTTGTTGGACGAGTAGGTCAACGGGGTTTAAATCCCCGACCTCGGTGGTGATAGGCCAACGATTCAACAATTGGGCCAAAAGCAATGATCTTATAACGTCACTGAAATATTTTATATGAAGCCTTATTATAACTATAAAATCCAAAAAAAGGAAGGTCGCGACCTCCCCGAGGGCTATTAACATATCAAAACAACGAACGGATGGTTTCAACTAACTAGCACACGTTGCGAGGTTAATACAAACAACAATTGTAACTAAATAATGTTTCCAACGACAAATGTGTTGCGAGGACGTTTGTAATTGGACCATGCTGCAACCCATTGTAATTTGTTGTAACGGGACTGACCAATTATATCCGTCGATTTAATTACCATGCCACACAATGGGTTATGTATGAACAATGATTGGGACATGAGTTATTTGTTTAAATTATATGTGCGAATCGAAAATCCACATGTGATTGAATACATTGATAGAGGTGGATTGGTTATAATAGAGCATTAATGTTATATAACGTCGTGCCATTTGTGGATCCATGTAGCTATACTCTCGATGGAATATTATCATTAATGGTTAATGTGATTGGCGAGTTCAATTGGCAGATAAACAAAGGTTTATATTTAACATGCCCTTCAAACTATTGTTATGACCCTCTCTCTCTCTCTATATATATATATATATATATATATATATATGTATGTATGTATGTATGTATGTATGTATGTATGTATGAATACGAATAGGCTACAACCTCCACGGTTTTCACGCTAGGGGTGTGGACCCCTTGCTTATATAAGTTAAAATAATTACTATAGCGCCACATTCATTGGAGTGTGAAAATTTTGTAATTTTGAAAGCTTTTGAGCTTGCTTGTAGCCTGTGATTTTTGTAAATAAGTGGAGTTTTGGAGCTTGTTTTTGTAGCAACCAAATAAGATTTTGGTGGCATTTTGTAGGCCACTTCCTAGTAGAAAAGAGCACATTTGCAGTAGGCTTTTGAAGGCATTCAATTTTGGGAGAATAATAAAGAGACCACTCCCATGGAGGTAGGACCCAGAGACGTAGTCTGCCCTGGATGAACCCCGTTATCAATTAGTTTTGTTCCTATCTTCTTCTTGTATCGATCTTTGGTAGTTCTTTAAGGTATAACTTCTTTAAGTCCTTTTACGCTTGATTTCAATTTATTAATTACATACTTTAAAGCCAATTTAGTTTAATCACACATAATTGAACATTTTTATGAACCAAGTCACTTCATGTACACTAGCTAATAAAGGTTTCCAGGGGGGATCAAAACATGATACTACCTGGTTTCCACTCAGGTGATTTGGTGGATATGTATTGGGTCCAACCCTTGCCTAGTGGTATTCTGAAACCATCTAAGCTCCCCTCCCAACAAAAATGCATGGTATATTGACAATTGACAAGATGTTATTATTGTTGAATGGAATGTGTAGATGCTTGGTAGCAAGTTCATTATTCCATGTGGACACAACAAGGCCAAGGATGAAATTACAACAACAACGAGAAAACCAATGGGCATGGTCATATTTGACAATAAATTCAATGTGGCAATAGAATGGATGGAAGAGTAGGATAAACTTGATTTTTGCATTAGAATCCAAGAAGTAGGGAAATTGTCTAGAATGGGCCAAATAAGCATGTTATTGACTAGATATAAGCATTAATTTGAGGATGCATCTATTATTGAAAACGATGTTAGAGGAGGAAGAAGATCAATACCAAATATGAGCCACAAATGGAAACTATAGAGGAACCACATGTAGGAAGTGAAATTGATCCACCAATAGTTTGCGTAGCGAGCATTTTAAGAAGTTGAGCAGAGCCAAGCAGTCCATGAAGATGATGCAATCATCATTAAAAAGTATAGCCAAGAAGGACTCAACTTGATTTTCCACAAGAAACATTCCTTCATCTCCAACATAAAATATTTGGAGGTTACTAAAAATCCAATACTATAGGTCAATGCTTTTGACTCTCCTTGCTTTGAATTGGAAATCGATAAATTAGAGCTAGAAGATTTTGATCCCATCAAGAAAATGGTTCCTCCTAACCTCGTAAATTCTGTCGCTTTATCAAGATTGAAGAGGAAAAATAGAAAGACTAGACAATTAAAGAAGGATATCAAGGAGTATGGACTCCCAGATCGACATATCAAGCATTAGAATAAAATCTCGAAGAATCAAAGTGCCCAAGTTAGTAAGAAGAATTTTCCTTTGGCCTCTAAAAATAAAATCTTATTTAAAAAGGAAAAACAGTGGTACAAATGACTAAAGAAACTAAGAATACAAAGTAAAAGGTTGAAGATCAAGATCATGCACCAACAACATAGAAGTCGACAAGCTTATGCAACTTTTACATCTAATATTGAAATCATGATCAATGCATTGGAGTATGCATGACTAGATATTAGGATAAAATTTTGTTAAACTTTTGGAGTTTCTAGAGGTAAATCTTTTTCAAATGACCAATTATTAGTGGATTTTTTATAATGGCCTACTATTTCCATAATTAAGTTCATAAATTTGCATATGGGTGCTATTCTAGGATCAAATTGGCCAGGCAGGTTTTGTTTTGAAGAGCATCGATAGGGTTTGTTTGCTATTTATTTGGCCCCAACTCTATCACAAAGGACATGAGCTCTTGGTCAAATATATAGTCACTAGCTAAATGAAATATTTTGAGCATGATACTTAAGCGAAGAAAAGGAATTTCATTCTACACGACATGGAATTTAACAAGGAAGAAGTCAATAATCACTTTTCCATCAATCCTCTTTGTCTTAGTGGCCAACTAGGAAATATGTGTACACCTTTTGTAAATCATTCAAGATCCAAAAAATGAGGGATTTGTCATTATCTTATGGAACACCTTTTCTCTTTTATCGAAACTATTATAAGATGAATGAGGTAAAGATGGGGGGGGGGGGGGTATTTTTAGCAATGAGAGACTAAATTTTATTTGTAATGCATCCCATAGGGTTATTATAAACTTCTCGTATCCAAGGGAATTGTTTACTGAATTCATATATCATTAATAGTAGAGCCTCATTTCTTTGTCTTATTTTTTGTTTATATTGAGCTTCTTTAAATCTCTCCTATAATGTTTTTCTATATTTTTACTTTGCAGGTAGACTAACACATATTGAAGAAAATAATTTGATATTACTTACCTTGCTATACTTATGTCTCAATTGATTTGATAGGTGTAACTATGTTTTAATTGGTAATACCTGCAAATTGTTTTTAGAAATGTTTATTTGTTGAATTCATTGTTTGTGACCCACTTAGACATTTCATTTTGTTGGATTAATTTTTAAATTCCCAACAAATCTATCTTTCCACATCTTCATCGATAGGGACAACCTTACTCATTGTTAGATCAAAGATTTTTGTTCTTCTTCATTTCTTCTACTTTCCATAGATTAGCTACCATGCCCGCTATTTGAGACTCTACACCCAACGGATATGCCTCTAAGCCAAGAGTTTTACCATTTTTAATCCTAGTATGTAGTCATTTATCCTCAACCTTGTTTGTCTCCCCTTTCCACTCTAAATTTAGCATTATAAACTTAATGTTGCAAGGTGCTGCTTAGAGATTGTAAGTAGTCAACTGTTACTGATAACAAACGATTTCCTTCTCTAGCCCAAGATCTAGCTTGAGGCGTGAAGCGGGTCGGAGGTGCTTTGACATAGTTCCTAAGTAGCAAGGAACATCTCAAGAACAACATACAATATGATTGATCCCATGTTCCTTCAAAGGGAGGGGGTTGCTTTGTAATTTTAAACAAACATCAAGAAGAATTGAGTTTAATAGCTCAAATGAAACTTTTTTTGCTTAGATAGGTCCAACATCTCTCATCGTTATTTGCAACTTCATCTCCTCCCTTGTTAACATTGTTGACCTTAGGGACTGAGGAAATATCACATACATAAGCTCATTATCCTCTACAATGCATTCCTCTAGCTTCATGTTGAGTTTAGTGTTGAGATAATGGTTGATTGCAACCTCACAAGATGAAATTTGATGGCCCTTCCAACCTTTCTCAATACAATCATTTTTCTATTTGAGATTTATTGTCCAATTCATAGTTCCCCATAATATTGTTGGACATTTGGCCGAGGAGACTTTTTCCTCCATTTAAATTTAGAATATTTTATAGAGACATCATATGCTACTTATCCATAGAGGTGTAATCGAGCATAACATAATGGGACCTAAACATAATTTAATGTTTAGGCATATCCCATGGATCAATGAATCCCTTCCTTGAGATCGAGTTCTACTATAATCTTCGTCACAATTGTGGACCTGCCACTTTTGTGGGAATCTTCAACATCCAAGAAGGCCCCTGAGTAATTTCTTATGGAATTTAACACTTTTTCTGGCCATAACTCTAGAGCGAGACTTGAAATTTTGACCCAAATTTATTGTTTCGAGTTTGATTCTCTCCTAGGGACATGGTGACCAATTTTAAGTGTTAACACCATTGAATCTCGGTACCATCTATTTTTGGCTACTATATATATACATATATATAATTGCTAACCATCCTCTTATGATATAGTGGTGAAGAGGAGCATATCCCAACACTCACCTCTAGGCCTCCTCAATCCACTAACCCATATATTATTTGAGCTTAGTTTGCCAAAGAACTTCTTTTCTAGTGTTTTACTTTCTATCTCCAATAATTGATCCATAGTTATGCCTTCTCTCAATACCAGATTGGGTATTGCTTCTTTAATCCTAACACATTTTTTTTTTCTTTTTGGTAGTGGAAACATTGTTAAGGTTTGATTATGGTGCACCACTTAGCCTTTCTTATTCCCCCAAATGGATATAATTGATCACCAATGCACTTCCTCTTCCATGTACGATTTTTTTTTTCAATGCATTAGGTTTTCACGTATGGAGGAACTTTCTCTCATCATAATTTTTGGAAACTTAAAGTCTCTAGACTTCAAAGGGTTCTCACACTAGTTTGCAATGGTTATGCTTGCAGAACAATGAGAAGAATTTGAAAGAGCTTCTATCTATCCTTCCTTAATTGTTCCACATGCCTTCAACTTGTCAACATTAGTGCCTTCAACTATTGTAGTTAGAGAATTAAGGTTGACAATAGTCCTATCCTTGATCAACAAACAATTAGACATCCACTAACACATGCTTTCATATATATATATGTGACATACCCTATAAATGTTTGGTCTAGGTTATAGTCATAGGAGATGCTACCAAACAAAATGCCACCAAAAGGTGCCTTTATAGGACATGTCTCCAAGTATGATGACAAATAATGATGTGTGGCTTTGGTCTTTGAATGAAGTGAAGAGGGACGAACCAAAGTTGGATTTAACCTAACCTTATCATGTTTTCAAAGAGCAAGCTAGGTCCTATTGTGTAAGAAAAAATCGTTATTTCTTTGTGGATTTGTGGTATAATGCTCTGATTCTTCATTATCTTCTTCAACTATTTTATTCCACCATTCCATTCTTCATCCTCCCACATAAGTTTTGCTCATATGTTAAACTTGTAATTAACCTATATTTTTGTATTGGAGGAAGCATATGGAAAACATAGGAAAAATAGTTTGGCTATAACATATTACATTATTATTTTTAAATAAAATACAATTGTATAATATTTTTTACAAATTGTAGCCCACAAAGAATAGAGCAGACGATAACAGGGTGTTCCGTTAAGGCATTGTGTGGTGTAAAGGTCATCGATTCAAAACTTTGTGGGTAAAAATCCAACCATGCTAAGGGTTAGTGTGGCCCAAACGAAGTGCGATCCTCAAATGATTTTGACGACTTAGATACCCTTGGGTTGTGACTACTCAAGCCACATGTTAATTGTGCCAATCATCTCAAGACTCGCATAAATTAGCAAACAAAAAAAAATATTTTTTACAAAGTGTAATGATTTTTATGTGTGCGTTAAGTAAGAGAAATTGAATATGCATTGTGACATATTTGTGTTTGATATTGTGGAATAATTTTTATAATTTTATTTGTTTATTTTCTTCTTTTTCAAGGAAAACCTCACAAAAAGCTCTCAAGCACTTTCTATATTTCAAGGATGATACCTAATGTAAACTCATTTATATTTCTTATGACACGTGACCTGATAGGGATATCAAGTGAGGCATATAATAAAGACAACCAATTAGAGGAATTGAATTTGAGACTATTGCATGGAGCTTAAAGAACTCGATCACTTGCTCTAACTCACCAAAATTTTAAAATCATTTTTTTGTCTCATTTATTTCAAGGATGATACTCAATGTAAACCCATTTACGTTGCTTATGAGGCTAGACCTAATAGGGACACCAAGTGAGACATACAATATAGACAACCAACTAGAGGAATTGAGTTTAAGACCCTATTGCATGAAGTTCAAAGAACTCAACCACTTGAGCTAACTTACTAAGATTTTAAAATCAATTTTTTTTGTCACATTCATCATTGAGACCTATTGCACGAAGTTCAAAACACTCAATTGCTTGAACTAACTCACTGAGATTTTGAAATCATTTTTTTCTATCACATTCATTTTCAAATTCAATTTGTGAATATATATATATTCTCACAAGCACAACACTGTGTATTTCATATGAAGAATGTATGTATATTGTCAATGCTGTTAACATCCATCATGTGACTTGTGAGAATTGAACCTGGGCAGGGAGGATCGCATTCCTTCCTCCCAACTACTTGGGATAACCCCAACTGACCAATTTGTGACATTATATAAATTCAATATATATAATTTTTATATCAATAAGAGATAAGCCATTACAACAAAGCTCATTATGTTACTCGTGGGCATTGAAGCTTGGTGGAGAGGATAACAATCATTCCTCCCAACCACTTGACATAAATCCAATTGCCCCCTATTCAAATATATTATGTACATAGCTATGCAATAACCAACATAAATCCATCTTAAACTCAAATCCACAAAGAAACTAGAAAAATACTTTTTTTTTTCCTTTTTTTTTTTTTAATTTGTAAATTTTTTATCATTTAATTTCATGTGATGAATTAATTCATCCATATTAAAAAAAATTCACATTAACAAATTTTATTCCTCTGAGATAAATCTAGATTGATTTATTATTATTATTTAAATATTTATATAATTATTTATATGATATTTAATTTGATTTTATATTATTTAAAATAAAATGAATTTGTATTTTTAAATATAATTACTCATAAACAAATGTTTTTACATTTTTTTTTCTTTACCATAGTTGGTAACTTGTTGGAGTAATTTGGGCAAGGCCCGAGATCAAACCTAGGGGCTTCCATTACAACATCAAAAATATATCCAACAACTCCTAAGCCAAATATACAAGATTTTATAACTTAGTAAGAGCCGAGATTCCACAAAAGTGAGGAAGCCTACTCGTTAAGCCTTATCACAAGGGGCCAAACATGTCCCCTTATAGGATTTGAAATAGGATAGAGAGGATAACATCCCATATATTTAACAACCCCTAAGCCAAATATACGAAGAATTTATAACTCAACAAAAACCAAAATTCCACGAGAGTAAGGAAGCTTACTCATCGAACTTTATAACAAGGGACCAAAATATCCCTAATAAAATTTGAAATTAAACAGAAATGATCACATTCTATTGTACCAACTATTTTATCGTCCCATTCATCTTCTCCTTATATATTAAAATAAGTGAAACCTCAATGATATTTAAAAATACTATAAATATAATAAACAAATCTAACACTCTGCTCGCTTCTCCTTTCACTTTTATATATGAAAAGGGATGAAACCGCGACGATATCTAAATGTAACTTGAGCATTGCTATGCATGGAATAAACATTAACACACTTCCCACTCCTCTCTTCTCCTTTCCTTTTGGATATGAAGAAGGGTGGAACAGCAGGGGTATTTAAAAGTGAGTTAGGTTTAAGGAATCTAGTCTGGTCAGGATTTCCCTCTCCTCTCCTCTTGGATATGAAAGGGGTGAAACCGTCAGCGTAATTTAGAAGTGCCTTGGGATTAAGGCATCTCATCTTTGCTTACGAAGAGTGGAGAAACCGCAAGGTTATTTAAACGCAGGAAAGGATTAAGACGATTTCAAGTGTCCGGGGCAATGCAATAAACCCGCGCAGAAAAACATTCAAACGGGGCAATGCAATAAACCCGCGGAGAAAAACATTCAAACGGGGCATATGTATTTTGACAAAATCAGAGAAGCTATGCTGCCCCGTTTGAACAAACGCGACACACACATTGTGCGACATTACTTCAACACATGACATTACTTCGACACATGACAACGCTAGACAAGCTATGCTGCCCGCTTTGAACAATTGCGACAAACACATTATACATCTAATTCGATGCAATCTCATGCCAAAATATATATTTTGCAGAGGTTTCGGCAGTAGAAGAATCCAAAAGACACCACCGGAAGGCAGACGCTTCGCAGCAGTGAAAATGGAGGATGAATGGGGCTTAAGCATGGAGGAGCTCGATTCTCTGGAAAAGGATGCCTTCAGAAAACTCGCTGAACGACATAAACCAACTTCTGCACAGGGAAACCGGGTAATTCCCTCAAATGTTATGTCGTCCCCCACTAAGAGAATGGGCGGCCAGGTGGCCGTAAAAATTTTCAACGACCGGCCCGGGAGAATTGCTATAGAGACCCAGTATAACCAGGTCGGTTTTCTTTCAACCCAAGTACATCACTAAATATTCTCCTTTTTTATTTGATTTTGATTTTGAGCGGGTGAACCGCATGGCTTAACGTAACTCATTGTTTATTTGGATGTAATTTATAGGCGTAAATCTATTTTTTTATTAGGTTTTCTTCATTAATGGTGATGTGTATCTCGTGTTTGGGTTCAAGTCGGTATTGAGCAAAGCGGGTATTGGGTTTTCTTCAATTCAGTATCTCTTCCTGTTTTTATTTAGTAGGGCATTTGCTTTACTTCTATTTGGACACTGTCTTCTCAGACTTTAACGTTTGAGGTATGAAAATAAATTAGGCTAATTTCCAAATAGGTATGGTTCAGCCACCTCCCAGTCAGCATTCAACTTTGCACGTAATTTCGTTTATCAAATTGAACTTTGCACATAAGATCCATGTTATTTATCTTTTCACGCACGATAGCAAATTCAATTTTTATATTTTGAGCATGATAAGATAACCTATAAGGGAATTACGTTCTTCCATCTCAAAATTGTAAAGTTGATCTCTAAAATAGAGAACAGAGCCTTGTTTTTATTAGATGTATCATGCAACTATTTCCATGTTTCCCGAACTTCCTTGAGAGCTCAATACATCTTGAACATGTGGTATGATGTCATATAGGTCTGAAATACCAATGTTCGCAAGTTCTTTCATAAATTTGTCATCATAACTCTTGTTCATCTACATAATTTGGCTTCTACTCCCTTCAATCTACAATGCTCCAAGACTTTATCACCAAAAGAATGTTTGTAACTTTGAATTTCCAACTGACCTAGAAGCAAGAATTTCACTGACTTCAATACCTTTTTCTTTAGCTAGAAGGCTTTTATTTACAATACAAAATTATTTTCAAAATTTGTCGTTGAAAGATAGATCTTTAACTTTCGTAGATTTAGCTTTAAAATGCACTTTCCAGTCTTAAAGAAACGTTCATGGATTTTTAATTTTGCTTGCAACGCATGTGCTTGCTTTTTAAAGCATGTAAAGTATTTCTAACTTCAGAACACACCTATCTCTACTGAAATGAAGATTACAATTCAAACATGTCCTTGACGGTGAATGGTTCTCACCAAATGGTTTGTACCTAGCTTTGAAGTTCCCACCTAAATGTCCATTCTCTTTTAGAGTTCTAACTCTATTGTGCAACTCTAAGCTTAATTTTTTTTGGATTGGTAATTTATCATTGCAGTGAAGGCTTGCTTTTCATTTTTAAATTATATTGGCACATTTCTAATTGTATGTCTAATGCAGAGCAGCATTTGGTGGGTACATTGAAGTCCATAGCTGGACATGAATGGGATCAGCATCGAAGGTTAGGAATTTTTTCAATCTGTTAGAAAGCATAATCTTCACTATTTACTGACTAACCAATTCTTGGGTTTTCTTGCTATATTCTTGGGGGAAGCAATAAATATTAAACACAATCATTTTTGTTTATTGCCTTCTATTTTTTAATTTGCAATAGCTGGAATCACTAAGTTAAATTTTTATAGTTACCTCCTAGTAAAGGGATTGGTACACCCACCATGACCATTGCATTTGGTTCTTAGCACCTTTTGGGCAAAGAATCTATATAACATATGCTTGAACAAAATCAAATTACTTGGGTCCATCAAAACAAAGGAAATAACGAAAAATGGGAAAGAAAAAAAACACTATACTCGTTTTTCATTGTTGTTACAATCATTTTTCCATAAAGGGTATTGCATGCCTTCTATGCTAATAAGACCTAAGCTTGCTATCTTGTTTGGAGCAATATACACCTTTGATGTGTAGTGCAATGGTCAGAGTGAAGCACTGCACTACCACTCAAATGGTTTGATCACCACCAAAAGAGAGGATGGAGGGAGTGGAGTTGTGACTTGGTTATTAAGGGTAACCAAGAACTAGAGGAGAAGATGATGAAATAGGGTAGAGAACTACTATGTTACTTGATTATGTCTAAGTTAATGCGTTCAACCTATGGTCAAGATTGATTGTACAATTTACTTCACTTAGGTTTCAAGCATTACACCAAAAAGAAGGACGAGATAGAAACTAAGAAGCAAATGTGGTTTCTCCTAATTATCTATGTGTGTTAAGCTATTTAAATGGGAAGAAATGAAATTGAGGTATAGAGAAAGGGAATGATGGATGCTACCGAGGCTTAAGAAGACTTGAAACACTTGTAGAAGAGCCAGTGAGACTTGAATCTTTGAAGATGTGAAGATTTCTCTACAAAACACTTGGAAAACCTTCTCCTAAACATAACAATATATATACAATACAAGATCTACCATACAAACAACATGAAAATATATTACCCAAATATGGAAGATTAAATGTGCCCCCAATTGTGAGGTGGTATGCTTGTAGCTGGTGTGTTGGTAACCTCCCTCGAGGTAAGATTGAAGGAGATCTAGGTAAATCTTAGAGTTGGAAATCCTAAACCAAACCAATCGATGCAACAAGAGGTAGAAACAAACCACATAGACAATAAACCTATGAGGGAAAGCCTTTACTAGAAGAGGGTTGGAGGAGAGAGTTAATCCAAGCGTTGATGATAGTAGCATCAAACATGTACTTCTGCACAGATCTAAGTGTTTAGATGTGTGGAAGTGTAATATCCCTTTCAGGATATTTTGTAGAAAACTAATTTAACCAAAATTTCTTCATAAAATTACCATTCAATTTACAGAAGATTGCCATGTAAAATAGAAAAAGAGAATGCATGCAATTCAATCATAAAATGAGCAGAAATAATCTTAGCTTTTATTATAATATATAACTGGGGTTTTACATGCCGAAATAACAAAATTGCTGATATAGCTGAGATAGAACTAGCCTCAAGGATCTGCTCCAATGCTACACGAGCCCTCCACCAAAACTGAACTGAACTGCCACTGCTAAGCTCTCCTGTGAATTCTGGATGAATTCACCAAGGGGAGATGGGTACTCACCCAATCTCACTAAATCACTCCAGGGTTTCTGTCCTGGGGCTACCAAGGAAGTAGAAAACCAGGTTCCAAACCTTTCATACCTCTCATACAAGAAGAAATATCAAATCCAAGATGTCCTCTAATGGCCTCCTCCTCCTTCTCTTTTTATAAATTTGATGGACCCCTCTAAAAGCTCTTATTTTATTATTATTTTAATCCTTAGGCACATTTCCCTTAATTAAAGTATTCTTTTTAATGTGGGAAAATGGTAAATTGGCTACCATGCCTCCTGAAGCCTTCGAAAATCACTTCTATCCATACCATCCTGTAGATCTTCTCGTTTTGGTTCCAACGAGTTATTACACTAAGGTGTCCTGCCAAGTATTCCTCCCGAAATGCCACCTTAAGCGTAATTAATTGAGTCAGGCCCATTAATAACTCAGTTTTTTGAAAGTTGTCAGAATGCAATGGAACGAAAGGCAAACTGTGCGGATGATGGAATATACCAAGCGAATGCCATCAGACCTCATAAAAGCTCCTCAAAACCCCATGAAACATCTCCAGAAGCCCTTGGGCCTGCTGATGAAGTGAACCTGTACCTGTGACCTGTCTACGCCAGCGCTGAAAGTCCATCCTAACCATGTCGCAAGGAACACTAGAAAAAGGAACATTAGAGGAAGTCATCCAAAGGACCTTTAACCTTAGCGATTACTATAATTAAAAGAATGATCAAAGTACTTTCATTTTATAAGAGAAGGTGAGTTAATCTAATGAAATGCAAACGTTATTTGCATCAGTGAATTAGATGAATCTCAACTGTTGATCTCAATTGAAATTGAGATCTATTCTCAACTATCAATCACTTTGGAGATTAGGGTTGTGGATTCGATTATAAACCCAAACTTATAAAAGGAAGACTAGGCTAAGGGAAAAGACACATCAAGTGAGCACAAGATAGTGAGATAGTGAGGATCTCAATGATCGGGTGGAGAGGGATATTCATTCAAGTGTTCAAATTCCAGAGGAAGAGAACAAGGTGCAACAATGGAGGAGGATCTATCATCATCTAACAACCAACAAGATCGAAGGACATGTTTTGAGGGTTTTTATCAACTAGAAACAAATTAGGTTTTGTTATTTAAATTTCCCTAGTGGGAATTTACTTTTGCAAGAAGAGAAGCTCTTGTATGCTATAAAACTAAGGTTAATGGACAACAAATTTGAATGACATAATTTTATGTGTGCACAAGTATGAGATTGGTCAATTTTGCTTTCGTGGTTTTTGTAGTTTTATTTACTTGTTAAAATTTTGGCAATGCTTTGATTCAATAAATTTGCAGTTAATAAATTTACAACAAGTGATTGGCTAGGTCATAAATTTCCACCAACTGGGGTTAGTAAAATTAACATGGTATCAAAGCTTACACTCTGAGAGGTAGGCCAAATTTTGGTTTCTGCGTAGATCAACCAACAATGTGATTTGGGGAGGTCATTTTTCATAAGGAGAAATAAGATGGTGTACCAGTCAAGGGTTTGGCATAAATTAAATTTTTGTGGGTATTTTAAAGGGCCAAAATATAGATCCACAAAGATTTGCAACAAATCTATCAGATCTGCAATGAGATCTATAAACTAGCAACGATTTTTTAGTCTTGTGGTTTCTGGAAGGACTCGGTGCACATCATATTTTATCAAAATAAACCCGCACAACAATTGGGGAGAAGGTGGAGGATGTAGAGCTCATGAATGTGGCATTGAATGGCTTTCCCAAGTCACGAGAACTGTTTTTCAAGAGAGTATGTGCTTGAGAAAATATTCCCAAATTTGATAGGCTTTGGGATGATTGCATCTAGCAAGAGGTTCATGAGGAGTCTAAGGTCATCAGGCAAGAAGATGGAGAGGAGAAACTAACCTTGGTTAGTCAAGCCAAGAAGGGCAAATGGAAAGCTTCCAAGGGTAACAATTAGGGGGCAACCTCCCAACAGTGCAAGAAGAAAGACTTAGGCAAGCTCAAGTGTTCCGTTTGCCACAAGAATGGGCATTTTGCATCATAGTGTCCGGAGAAGAAGAAGGGGAAGGGGAAGTTGCAATAGACAACAACATCAATAGAGTTACAACTTGATGAGTTTGTAGTGAAATTTGAGAAGGAATATTCATTGGTCTTCTGTCTATTTACCAACACCATCACCAAGAGTGCTTGGTACTTGGACAATGGTGCACGATGCCATATGACAGAAACATGGGAGCTATTTAGTATTTTGATGAAGAAAGACCTAGGGGTTCATGTTGAGTTTGTCGATTATGCCAATTATGCAGTGAAGGGAGAGGGAACCATTAAGTTGCAACTCGAGTTAGGAGGAACGCTGGAAGCCAAGGACATGCTGTCTGTATCAGGATTGAAGGAGAACGTGATCTCATTCTCAGTGATGGAGGATAGAGGATATGAAGTCATGCTTAGGAATGAGCAAGTGCGCATTTGTCCAGAGGATACTAGCTCGAACACAATAGTGGCCATCGGGGTTAAAGAGGGCAACTTATATAGGTTTAAGGGCAAACCTATTCAATCTTTGGTACATGACAGTCACAACTTGTGCGGATTGTGGCACAAGATAATGGGACACTTGCACTATAGGGTGTTGCCAATCCTAAGGGATTTGTATTGAGCACTCACTGGTCTTCTAGATTTCAGTATTGAGCAATAGGGCGTCTGTAGAGGGTGTGCACTTGGCAAGAATGCCAAGGGTGCTTTTCGAAGCAATGAGAGTATGCCCAAGGGGATCTTGGATCTCATTCATTCAGATTTGTATAGACCAATGCTAGTGGCATTAGTGTAGGGAGTGTTGTATTATGTCATGTTTAATAATGATTATTCCAGAAAACTGGGATCTTCTTTATGAAGACCAAGGATGAGTCGTCAGTTTGTTTTGGGAGTTCAAGGCCCAGGTGGAAAACCAAACAAGTAAGAAGATCAAGGTCTTGAGGTTGGACAATGAGGGAGAGTACAATTGACACCTAATCTTTGGGATTAGGTAAATCCATGTAAATATTGTAAATAGCAAAATAAAGGGAATTGGAAGACAAAAAGACATTGGGAGATGAAACTCAATAGTCTCCCTCTCCATGTATATATCCATGTTCCATGTTCTATCTTGATGCAAAGAAACAATTACATTTGTGGAGTTACTCTTGGTCTGACATGGTATCAGAGCCAACTCCCAAAGATAGCTGTTTTTGCTGTAACTCTTGCCATTATCCTCATTTTTTTTTGCCATTATTGTTTGCTCCTCTGCGAGAATACAAATCCCGTCGGTCGAAACCTCTCTCTGCTTTGACTGCATTAAACGCCGCTTTAGCCTACTCTCCATACCTCTATTGAAGAAGGGGTTGTATTCCTCACTTTCATTGGTTGAATCTCTTGAGACAGAAACAATGACTTAACTGCTGCATGCGTTGTGATGGACGATGTTAAGAAAAGAGTTTGGTGAACTTGACATGAATCTAGGAGCCGCATTGGGCCGAATTAAGTGGACGATAACAGAGTGGATTTTCCTGGATGCACTGTGAGCAAAATGTGATTGGAATGTGATTGATTGCCAGTGGAATTTGATTTCCCTCCATAACCTCATTCTGGCCAAAACACAGAGATAAGATATCCAACAAAAATCCAGCTTGGTGGTATGCTGTGTTTGGAAGGTATGTTGACATGTTTTCAAGATCGAAATAATGTTGACACTGCTTGTGTGTGCTCCTTTTGAAAACTGTGTGCATTGAAGATTTTGAGAGCTGTATTTCATATGTGCGTTGGCCTTTTTTATATATATGCATTAAGGTGGGCATAAGTGAGTCAAAGTTTTTTATGGCCTATAATGTGAATATATATGGCATATAAAATATATATGGATGATATGAATGAAATTTGTTATGATATAGAAAATGCATACGCGGATGAGTGGTAATATGGGTGTTGGTTTCCTTTTAAAGGCATGGAAATGGTTGGTATGTCATATGAAAGTGGGTTGAAATACGTTGAGTTCCTTTATGAAACCATATGCTATGTGATGGTATGAAAGTATGATGGTATGTATGGTATGCCATATGAATTATATATATGATGGAGGTATATTAATGAATTTTTGAAGACACAACCACTAAATTTTATTACAAATACATCAACCTTTTGTTGCAACCATCGAAATTATTTTGAGGCCAATTTAGATTTTATAATGCATTCACTCATCTCCATTGTGGGAGGATTTCTCTTTGGCAAAGAGAACTATCATGAGTGGTCCCAGAAGATAAAACGCACCTTGATTTTTAATGAGTTGTGGAAGGGGGTGTGTGAAGCAGAAGGAGACAATGCACTTGAAAAGCCTACTTCAGATAAGGAGCTTGCCATTTGGGAAAAAAGAACAACAAGGCCTATGCCTTGATTGCAGCGTTAGTAAATGAAGAGGTGAGTCGTCATATTTCTCCATTTTTCAAATGTCGTTGAAGCCTTAAAGAAGTTGAAGGAATTGTATGACTCACACTCTGAACTTGAAGTTGTTCAATTGATGATCAAGTTGTTCAACCTTGAGTTGAAAAATGATGACCCTCTTGCCTTAGCAACATAAGTAAGATTCATTATGCATGACATAAGAGCCACTGGTGTTGAAATAGATATTCCTCTCATAGCTTATGTCAATGCACTATATCCCACCTATTCAAATTATCTTGAGTCATTGCAAGCAAGTGGCAAACTTAGGGAGATTACCTTTGACTCCCTTGAGAAGAAGTTTGCTGAAAGAGAGAAGTTTTTTGGGAAGAAGACAACTTCTCTATCTTCTAAAGAAGTTGTGTGCCTTGTACAAAAAAAGAAGAACCATGCACATGATTCTTCTAGAGGAAGAGGTGGTCGAAGAGGAAGAGGAAGAAGAAGGAAGAACTTTAGAGCCAGGGGGGCAGACATTTCCAAGGAGAAAGGTCTGATCTTCATTGCATACGATGCAATAGAGATGGACATGATGCTTTCACATGTAAGCTGCCTGGGGATAGAATGGAGTAGGAAAGAAATGAAGGAAAAGGTAAAACACTTGACAAAGGGAAAGGTAAAGCACTTGAGTTCGCTCATTATGTTGTGGCACATTGCAACATTGGAGTCACTGAAGACTTATTTGATGCTTCACTTGCTTCATGGAAAGATGCTTTGTTACTTGATTCAGGAGCAACTTGCCACATGACTTTCAGAAGAGATTTCTTTGAAGAATTCACTGATAATGTTGATGGAGCATTATACTTTGCAGACAAGTAAAAACTCAAGCCATCAGAGCTTGGCACAATCAGGCTCAAATTGCCTAGACTTCTAGACTTTCTTCTACATGATGTTCTATACCTCCCGGAGTTGAGGAGAAACTTGCTGTGTTTGGTCCACATCCCGCTAGCAAGGACACTTGATTCACATATTTGATGGCAACGTTGAAGTCAGAAAGCATCAAATCACTCACTTGTCATGACTGGGATAGAAGAAGAAAGACTTTTGAAGTTGCAAGGAACCTCTGCTCATGGACAAACTTTTCATACAATTCTCTCATTATGGTGAAGGTACATTTCCATCAAGTCTTTTATGGCATTCTAGATTTGGACACTTGAATTATGACAACCTTCATTTGTTGAAGAAAAATGGAGTTACTGGTTTGCCTACAATTCCTAGGAAACTTAAGTAATGTGATGCTTGTTCTTAGGAAAGCACAACAAACAATCTTTTCATGATTCTCATTCCAGAGCACATAGAAAGTTTGAATTCATTTGTTCTGATTTATGTGCCCAATGCCTGTTCCGTCTGCAAATGGTAATAAATATATGATGACATTTATTGATGACTACAGTAGAATGTGTTGGGTTTATTTATTGAAGAACAAATCTGAAGCATTTGAAACATTTAAGAACTTTCATGCATGGATTGAAAATGATGCACAATCTCATATTGGCTCTATTCGTACTGATAATGGCAAAAATATACTTCAAATGAATTTGAAAACTATCTTCGCCAGCATGGGATCAAACATGAAACAACTGTGCCTTATAATCCCCAACATAACGAAGTAGCTGAAAGAATGAACATGACAATTTTAAATATGGGACGTTCGATGATGTTTTTCAAGAATGTTAAGTTGATGTTTTGGGCTGATGCAGTTCTATGTGCGGTGTACATAAATAATATGTGTTGTGTACATAATAATAGGTGTCCATCTCATGCTATCAAAAACAAGACTCCCTATGAAATGTGGTATGGTCACATTCCTTCGGCGAGGCATCTTAGGGTTTTTGGTTCCACCTATTATGCCTTGATACCCAAGGAACAAAGAAACAAACTCAGTGCAAGGAGTTGCAAATGTATCTTCTTGGGGTACTCAAATACCTCCAAAGCATATCGTCTCTATGATGAAGTTAATAAGAAGTTTATAATATCTAGATATGTGATCTTTCTTGAATCTTCCAAGACTGACAATGTTGTTGAGCGACAACTTGATCGCTTGGATAGATTCAGACATGTAAAGTCTTTTCAAGAGTTTGATAATGAGATTCCACATCTTGAAGGGGAGATCCCTATACTGGATCAATCTGTGGAATCTTCTTCTGAAGCACTCTCTCCCCCAAATGAAGCTCCAACCACTAATGACACTTTAAGTGATGTGATTGACAAAATTGGGAGACTAAATCTTGATTCAACCCCATCTCAGTTAATTGAGCAGCCTAGGCCATCTCAGAAAGATCCTCCAAAATTACTGACAAAGACACTTCAACCAGACAGAATGGACGTGATGTAGACAATCCTGATTCACCTGTTGATATGGATGTTTCTATGATCGTGAAATAAATTTGTCTATAGATTTCGATCCAACTTCCTTCAAATAAGCCGCTTCTCATGATGAATGGAAAGAAGCGATGCAAAAAGAATATGATGCTTTGATAAAGAATGGCACCTGGAAGCTGGTTGATCCTTCATTGGGAACCAAACCAAGAGGCTGTAAGTGGGTCTTAAAAAACAAGTATAAAGCAGATGGCTCACTTGACAAGCACAAAGCCAGGCTTGTGGCAAAAGGTTTTGCATAGATTGAAGGGGTCGACTATGAGGAGACTTTTTCCCCATAGCAAAATGGGCTACCATTTGGACACTCTTTGCCTTGGCAGCTCAGAACGGTTGGAAAGTCCATCAAATGTATGTAAAAACTTCTTTATTGAATAGAGACTTGAAAGAGAATGTTTTTATGTCCCAACAGAAGGATTTGTTGTGAAGGGTCAGGAACACAAAGTATGCAAGTTTGTAAAATACTTGTATGGCTTCAAGCAAGAACCGTGAGCCCGGTATGAAAAATTGACCGAGCATCTTCTGAAAGACTTTGTCGGACTCTGGAAACTGAATCAACCTCCTCCTCTGCTAAATCGAGCTGCTCTGCTTTAGCTGTTGCGCAGTCCCTGCATTGCTTCAGCATGGATTGCTTTTGCCACCTGTTGTTGCCTCTCCGGATTAGGAAAACTTCCTTTGGATCACTAACCCTGCCCCTCACTCATTGCTTCGATATTTGGTGACTAACTGTTGCTACTTTGGAAATCTTTCGGCCAAGGAAATTAAACTTTTGGTGTATCATCTCCAAGTGCCCATCGACTTACTCTTATAATCCACTTTTGGAGCACCAAAGACCAAGATTAAAACTTAATCAATGGCTAGGATCATCTTGGAGTCGATCCATGTGAGTTTCTAGATGATTCACACTTTGACTTAATTAATTTTGATTAATTAGCCATATTCCCTAAGTTTAGACTTAGGAAATATTTAAAAACTAGCTAATAATCTAATTAAGCCATCTCTAGGTGGAATTTCCAAAAACAATTTGTGGGTCTTGGAGATCTCATATATTCTAGCCTCTCCACCAAATTTCGTGGCTAGAACACATCAAATGCTACAAAAACTAACACTCCCTCTTAGGGAGGAATGTGTTTTAGTGCTGCACACCCTGTCACAACACCTTGTCTTTGTATCATCTGTTGTCACACTGCTAATGTCTGGCCACTGCTGCCCACCAACTACTGTGTAACTCTGATATGTGTTGCATCCGTGTTGCTGTTGACCCTGTTGAACTGTTGCCAACACTGCATCTGCAACATCTGCAACTGTGTTCAGTATGATGCATCTGTCACCCGAGTCTCTGACTGCTACTAGCTACTGCATTGTCCAATGAAGATTTGCGTTGTTGTTGACTCTGCATTCTGCCACCCGCACTGCTGGCAACTCTGCACTGCACTGCACTCCCCAACATCTGACTGCTGCTAGTCTCTGCAATTGTCACTCTGACATCTGACTGCATCAACTGCCATTGATCCATTTTGCTACTGAATACTGTGGGCCCTCGTAGCCAGGTAATGATCCATGAGGTGGACTCCTAAGTGGACCCTGCCCATCTCTGTAGCTCTTTGGGGCTACAACTCCAAGTCACTCCACCTCACTCCTAGAGGTACGTGGGCAATAATCCTGAAGTCTTCCTCTATCCCAGAGGACAACTTGTCGATTTCTGCTGAAGCTGCTTGCAGGTCCCGCTTCTCCGTCTTGTCTTTCTTCCCGAGAGGACACTGCATGCTGTAGTGACCGAGCTCACCACACTTGAAGCACTTGACCTTTGACAGGTTCTTCTTCTTCTTATGCTCCCCCTGTGCCTGACTAGGACACTTGGATGCAAGGGCCACATTCTCCTCCTCACTCTTCATGCCCTTACTGCTGCTGCCACTAACGGTGCTCTTCAATAGAGCCCGCCTCAACTCTTCTTGCTGCAGATTAGACTACATCTTGTCCCACCTTGGCAAGGTATCTCTACCTGAGATACTCTGGACAAATACCTGCCAGTCCTCTGAGTCACTATTCAATGCCAATTGTACAAGCTCCGTATGTTGAGGTGCTGACCCAACAGTTGCCCTTTGATCTCTGACTTCCTGAATCTGAGTGAGAAATACATCTATGTTCTCGCCCTTCTTCATCCTCGTGCTCCTCAACCTCTCTCGGAGGTACATCTTTCGTTGCTTTGAAGAACTCTGAAACAACTCTGACAAGGCATCGCACATCTCCTTGGCTGTTGCTTTTCCTGCCCCATGTGATATGAGATGGTCCTAGACTCCATCCAAAATCATCCTCTTGGCCTTTGCCATTTCCTTTCTGTACTCCTCTTGATTGACATCTAGGGGTATTGCTACCACACTCTTTGCATAGGGCTTCAAACCATATTCATTTTGAAGGAATAACATCTTTGCCTTCTAGATAACATAGTTGGAGGAACCCTCCAATATGTCTTGGTCTGTGGGCATAGCTGTGGCCATCTCTGATCTGGTCTGGAAACTCCCTCTTCCTTTGCTTGACTGTTGCTCTGCTACTCGCACTCCTCCCTGAAATGCGTAGTTTTGCTAGCTGCTACTGCCAATCTGCAACTGGGAATATCAAATTTCTTGACTAGAAACCACCTGAGAGAAATTTCCCTTTGTGTGTGTGCTTTTCTTTTCCACCCGACGCTGGTTCTGCTGGTGCAAAACCCTTTGCGTCCAACCAAGGAATCTGCTCAGCGAAAATTTGAGTTGCAGCTACTCCCTTTGATTGCTAGAATCACTAATCTAGGCAACTCGTTTTTCTGCCACCCTGCAACTAAAAATCGAATTGCTGCCCTAGCAACACTGCTTGGCTGTCAATGGACTGCACTTCCTCTGAAAATTTTGGCCTGCTGCTCTACTGAGCATTGAAATTTTCTTCTTCACTTCTGAGCTTCCCGGTTGATCACTTACGTTCTGATACCATGTGAAAATTTCATCTATAATAGCAACTGGAATTTATTCTCCTAATTGTTAATTTTATTTAACAATTTCTTTGCAATTTTCTATGACAAATACCAAATAATTCACACTGTGGTTTTCACAAATAAAACTGTGGAAATAATAGCTCTGGAAATTGAGAAAATACTAGTGCATACATAAAAATGACACTGTTATTTTTGGAAAAATGTCCCGCAAAAACCCAACTTGGGAAAACCGGTGCAACAATGAAGGCTTTTATTATTATGCAATAATGAAATCTGAGTACAATCTATGGATGCCCAATTGGCAATCCAAACAATAAGTATCTGACATAAATAATTAGAGAGAAAATTCTCATCCCACAAGCAATCTCGACAATGGCTTCTATAGAAAACTGGCCATCCAAACCCCAACGTAAGCCCTTCTGTGCCGACTTTGCACTATCTCTCACACATTTGGCTTGAATTTGCCTCTGATCAAGCCTTTTAGCTTGCCTCTGCTACTGGAAGTGACTCTTTGGTCCTCTGCAAGACTTTCCCGGCCTTTGGAAACTGGATCGACCTCCCCCTCTGCTAAATCGAGCTGCTTTGCTTCAACTATTGCGCAATCCCTGCGCTGCATCAACGTGGTTCACTTCTGCCACTTGCTGCTGCCTCTTCGGATTTGGAAAACTTCCTTCAGATCACTGACCTTGCCCCTCCCTCACTGCTTTGATCTCTGGCTCTCCGACAACTAATTGCTACTACTCTGGAAATCGACCTGTCAAGGAAATCGAACTTCTGGTGTTCTGGTGTATCATCTCCAAGTGCCCATCGACTTCCTCTTATAATCCACTGTTGGAGCACCAACGACCAAGATTAAAACTTAATTGATGGCTAGAATCATTTTGCAGTCGATCCATGTGAGTTTCTAGATGATTCACACCTTGACTTAATTAATTCTAATTAATTAGCCATATTCCCTACGTTTAGACTTAGGAAATATTTAAAAACCGGCTAATAATCTAATTAAGCCATCTCTAGGTGGAATTTCCAGAAACGATTCTGGGTCTTGGAGATCTTATGTATTCTAACCTCTCCACCAAATTTCGTGGCTAGAACACATCCGATGCTACAAAACTAACATGCTTAGGAGCATGTAGAGGCTCCTAGGAGCGCAGGCCTGTGAAGAAGTTTTCAAACTAAGTGGTACCGATGACTAACATCATTGAGGGGGCAACAGACCAAGAGGTTTGGAGGAAAGCCATGGTGAAGGATGATGCATGGGACATTGTGCCAAGATTGGAGGGAAAACAAGTTCCTGGTGGCTCTTCATGAACTACCTTCTTCCCTAAAAGGGAGTGTTGATGATAGTAGCATAGGACAAGCACTTCTGCACAACTTTAAGTGTCTAGACGTGTGGAAGTTGTCTAAAGGACTTTTAACCCTAGCAATTACTTTAATTAAAGGAATTATTAAAGTAATTTCCTTTTATAAGAAAAAAGTGAGTTAATCTAATGAAATGCAAAGGTTATTTGCATTAGTGAATTAGATGAATCTCAACCATTGATATCAAGTGAAGTTAAGATCTAATCTCAACTGTTCATCACTTTGGAGATCAGGGTTGTGGATTCGGTCAATAATTCAAACTGGTAAAAGGAAGGCTAGGCTCAGGTGAAAGACACATCAAGTGAGCACAAGACAATGAGATAGTGAATATCTCAGTGATTGGGTAGAGAGGGACATTCGTCCAAGTGTTCAGATTCGAGAGGAAGAGAACAAGGGGCTGTAGAATTTCCTTAGAATTGTGCTACTGCTTGAATGAACAAATATGAAACTAATTTGTAACCCAAGACACAAACTTTCTCTACCAATTTGCAGCGGAATGCAACAGAAATTTTTAGGGAACCCAACTGGGAAAACCCTCTGCTTGCTGTAGATTTTATTGATAGAGTTCTGAGTAATTAGATCAAATACAAGACAACTGTTTCAATTGAAAACTCACTGTTCTCACTGCTACACTAGCTAGAAACACCCTGCCTGCAACCTTGACCTCTGCTCCTACTTGCTTGCAGCCTGTTTCTTCCTATTTCCTAGCACTGGAATAAGCTCCTATGATTTAGGAAAAACCTCCTAAATCCTAGCACACATCTGGCTGTAAGAAGTCTCTTTATGCTCTGCGTACTGGCTTGTTCCAAGAGTACGCTCTCATTGCAAGGCTCTCAACGCACAACCTGTGCATACAAGAATGAATAATGATGTGCCTTCATCCTCCTTATAAGCAATTCACATAGGCTAAATCTGATAAGTTTATTTGTTGAAGTCGAACTTGTGATTGATGAGTTAACTAAGTCTAACTGACTCATGTAACTCATTTAGTCACAGTTTAGAACTTGAGACTCTTCACTTGTCTTTTTCCCAATTCTAACTTGCATTAGGAGACAACAAACTGAACCTCCCACTCCTGCGCATAAGTCAAACTGCTTCATGAACTTGTCCTAATTTATAGGAATTTGTCCTAACTTATAGGGACTCGTCCTAATTTATAGGAACTTTGTCCCAACTTATGGGAACTCGTGCATGCTAAAGAAAGACTGCTTGTGGTCTCTTTGACTAAGGCACAAGTCAAAGAAAACCTTCCTCGCTACTATTTTCAATAGGGGCAGCAAGGGAGAAGGATCTGATCGCTAGAAAGATTGAAAGACAAATTTCAAGGGTTTTTATCAACTAGAAAAATTACAGATTTTGCTGTTTGTAATTTTCCTTAGTGGGCATTTAATTTCCCAAGAATGGAAGCCCTTGTATGCTGTAAAACTAATGTTAATGTACAACAAATTTGAATGGCATAATTTTCTTTGTGCATGTGTATGAGATCCACCAATTTTGCTTCCATAATTTTTGTAGTTTTATTTACCTGTTAAAAGTCCAGTAGTGCTTTTATTCAGTAAATTTGTAGTTAATAAATTTGCAGCAAGTGATTTTCTAGGTAATAAATCGCCAATTGTTAGGGTTAGTAAATTAACACCATGTAGTCCATGGGCTTGAGAAGGAAGTTAGGGAGCTTTTGATCACAAAATTGATAGAGTGTCAATGCTTTTGGGAGTTATAGAAAAGGTTAATATGGAACCCTAACAAAGGCAAAAATGAGGAAATTTTTAGATTAGCAAACAAAATAAGGGTTTCAAGGAAATGACAACTAACTGATGGACAAATCCCCTGCTTATAGATATTGATTTGGGACTTCCACCAGTGAAATGTTGTTTTCATAAGGAATCTGTAAGTTTTTCTCGAGAGATAGGGTCTTTGTTTCACAAGTTAGTTTGATATATGTGACAACCATGGATTGACCAGAGGGGATTAAATTTGACCCAATAAACCCTTTGTGTGCCCTTACACAATTATGAGTATAACAGAGACCTCTTAAAGGCATCTCTAATTGTCTAAATGATCAAATCAAGCACACTTGTAGAAGTTGATCTAAGTAGGAAGAGAGTATCTAAAGGAAGAACCTATAAAGTTAAAAAATGCCAATTAATGATCTAGGTTGAAGGGGTTATGAACTCACTTGGGCACTACACATTGAAAGGGGGAATCCACATCATGTGTCTAGACCTATGCATGGGGGTTCACAAGGAAGTCTAACTAGCACATGTGAAACTTGTTGAGAATTATAGTTCGGATAGGAACTTCTGCATACATTTAGTGTGAATGTGTAAGAAGCAGTTCAATATGTTTTTGAAAAGTAATGATATTTTTGAAAAAGTAGTAATTCTATTGTGTAATTTACTTAATAAAAAAGTGAAAATCTTATATTTAGCCTCTTTAGAAACTGAAATGAATTATTTTGCTGCTAAGTTCAAGAAGGATCTCTCATTGGTATCTTGCCTTTCTACCAGCATGATTTGAGGAATGCATGGTGTGTAGACAGTGGGGCATTTTGACATATGACATCGACTTGTTAGATGTTTTCTAGTATGAAGGAATAAGACTTAGGAGTATAGGTTGAGCTTGGTGATGATGCCAAGTACCCAATATAGGAGTTCATACTTCCCTTCTAGCTTGAGTTAGGCAATTCTTTAGATTTTGATAATGTCTTTTTTGTACTAGGTTTTAGGTAGAATTTGCCGTCAGTTTTGGTTATGGAAGATAAGGGCTTTGCAATGGAGTTCAAGAATTAACAAATACTCATTAAATTGAAGGTACAACTTACATAGTAGGGGTTAGAGAAGGATATTTGTGTCGGTTGCAAGGTGAACTTGTTCGAGTTGTGGCACCATAGGATGGGTTACTTGCATCACAATGCATTGCCTATTCTAAGGGATAGAGTCATAGTTCTTTCATAGTTGTATTGAGTAGCATGGTGTATGCAAAGGGTGCATGCTTGGCAAGCATGCCAAGGCTGCTTTCCTAAGAAGCGAGCATATGTATGAGGAGATTTTAGACTTATTGACAGAGGATGAGGAGTAGAAACTTGGAAGGTTGAGCTTGGATCGCCAGTGATTCCTGAAGCAATACATTAACCTTCAGGTGAAGAGGGGTAGATAGTAGCCCCTTCCACTTCTAGTAAGAGATCTCAATCATTCACTTAGACATTGAGGGAAGCTTGAGAGCATGTTGAGACTCCTAGGATAACATTTAGAGAGCAAACCTTCGAGTAAGAGGTTTTGGATGGCATTAATGAGAGATTTTGAGTCTTCTAATGTTCAAGAAGTAGTGGACCAACAGGTTTGATAGGATGCCATGGTGGAGTATACCTTAAGCATGAAGAATGATGTTTGGGACATAGTGTTGAGACTGAAGGGGAAGTCAGTTTTGGGTTCTAGGTAGCTCTACAAGATTAAGCATGCAACAAACTAAAACATTGAGAAGTTCAATCATGTTTGTGGTGAGAGGGTTCCCCAGAGAGATGGAGTGGACTACAAGGAGACATTTGTGCCAGTGGCTAGGTACACTAGACTAGTTATGTCCTTGGTTTAATTTATGGGATGGAAGATACATTAGATGGATGTGAAGACAAATTTCGTTAATGGGATCATTGAAGGAGAACTGTACATAGAGCAACATCAAGGCTTTGAAGTAAGTGGGTAGGAGTCCCATGTTTGTTTTGCTGTGAACACCTTGAGAAAGTTTATGTTGGAGCCAAGGTAGGAGCATGGGTAGCAACAAAACATGTGCTTGTGTATTTGAGGGTGTTAAAATTGGCAACTAGGGCCAAATTCAGCTTTGGACAACTCATTTGACGGAGATAATTATTGCATTGAATTCCACTTTTTGAGAGGACCAAAATCGACCTAAAGATCATCAAATTTGGACAAGCAGAAGTGTGTTTTTGAATTTATGCCCACTCGTGTGATAATTGTTCAAGTCAGCCACATCATCATGTAGGCTCATGAAGCCCAATAGACATGTCTCTTCACCCTCAATGACTTGTATAAATACAAGTGTCCTCTCACCTCATTTGGCATCATCATCACTCACACATTCTTCTCTCTCCTTTTCTCATTAGTTCATACAGTTATTGGGCAAATTTTTTCTCACACGTGTGGCAAAGGAGGATGAAATTCAGACAGAATTACAGGGCTGAAATTTCAGATTTTCCTGCAGTTTGATTAGTATTGACTAGGGTTGACTTTGACTTTCCAGGCAAATTTTGACTTAAATTTTCTGGGGAGATTTATGTTTGGGCAGGCCATACACTTTGGCACAGAAACCAAGGCATTCTGGGCACTTTGACTGCAGCAAAAAATTGCAGGTTGACTGCAGACTTCAGGTCAAAAGTTTGAACAAGTTTGACCATTGACTTTGGGACTGTTTTTGGCCTGATTTTGACCTCCTATTCAGATTGATTTTGACTAGGTTTTACTGAGCTTCAAAGGAGACATTTTGCTATTGTTTTGACCACTGTTGAATTTTTGGTTAGGGCTGAATTTGACTAAAGATTTGACAAGGCTGTTTTGACTTTGATTTGCCAAGTCAACTTTGACTTTTGCACTCTCTCTCACTGCTCAACATTTGATATAATAATAAGAAGATTTGATTAAAGGGTTTTCCCTACATTGGGGTTTTTCCTTGGCATCCACCAAATCTGGTGTCCTCTTGTCTTGGCTTGTCTTCTGCATTTTATTTTATGTCCTATCTACAATTACTATTAATCTGATTGCTATTGGAAAACTAAATTGGAAATTGTCATTGGGTTGCTGAAGGAACATTGAAGTAATTTTGCTAAGCATGGAACATACCATTGTTATCTAAAATTAACATGGTATCAGAGCCCAGGTGAAGACAAAGCCCAAGCAAGAGAGAGAAAAGCAATCACTAAGGGAGATCTGTTAGACAAGATTGGACGAGCCTCAATGGCTACTACATCTTACTTCAAATCTGAGGATAAGCTCAAGGACAAATCTAACTATCATGCATGGAAGATGACTTTGGACTTCACTTTGGAAGAGCATGATGCCATGGACTGTGCAAGGAAGAGTGGTGGAGCCTCCTTCAAATGCATCTGCTACTGCAAAGATGAAGTATAAGAAAGGTGAGGTCAAAGCTAAGAGAATTATCATAGAATCCATCCAAAAGCATTTGGTTGCCTATATTTGTGATTTAGGAACATCTAAAAAGATGTATGATAATCTGGTTGGGATGTTCAAAGCAAACAATGCAAATCAAATCCTCTTTCTCAAGAACAAGTTGAAGGACATTAAGATGGATCAAGGGAAGTCTATCCAATCATACTTCATGAGGATCACACAAATCAAGAATGACCTTCTATCTATTGGAGAAGTTATTGCTGACAAGGAGCTCACTCTCATTGCACTTGGAGGTCCTCCAAGATCATGGGATGTGTTTAACACCACCATTCTCAACAATGACATGATTCCTAGTTTCGATGGATTATTGGCTTGATGCACTCAAGAGGAGATGAGGATGATGGAGAGAGACAAGCCCTCAAATGGAAATGAACCTACTGCTTTTTCCGCTCATGCAAAGAAGAAAAATAATGCTATTCAGGGTTCAAGCAGGTATTCAAAGAAGGAAGGAAAGGAAGGTGTTACAATTGTAACAGGTTCGACCACTATGCTAGAGAGTGTCCTCACAAGAAAGATTCTCCAAGGGATGATGACAGCGACATGAACAATATCAAAGGCAATGGCAATCAAAGAAACAACAGGTTCAACAATAAAGGAAAGAGGAATGCTTCCGCTGCTCGATATGGAAATGGTCGACCTCCCAAAAGGATGAGAAATTCTAGGCATGAAGAAAGTAATGTTGTAGAAAAACAAAAAGAGTTTTATCTTATTTCTGCTCTATCTACAGCCTCTCTTCGGATACTTTGGATCATTGGTTGATTCATAGTGGAGCCTCAAGGCACTTCACTGGGTGCAAGGAGGCCCTCTCAAATTTGATTGAAAAGAAGACTAATTTGGGGATCATACTTGGAGATAATGCCATCTACCCCGTGAAAGGGATAGGTACTGTTACCCTTCACTTGAATCAAGGTCAAACCATTCATCTACAAGAAGTGTTTTATGTGCTCGATTTGAAGAACCTGGTATCTATTTTTGTGATGGAAGATAAAGGCTTCAAGGTAGCATTCATTGATGGAAAGGTATGTATTTGGCAAAGAAACCCTAAAGATGCATTCACACTTGGATTTAGGGTTGATGGTTTCTATCAAGTTGGAGGAAGTCCTTTGGGAGCCATGACTTGCGATATTTCACACACTGACCTTATGGCCAATGTGAAAACATAATAACTAACCTATAGGAGGGTCGAAATGTCGATGTCATGCATGCACAAACATCCTTTAGACAAGTGTTGGGCTTCTCTAGTGCCAAAATGAGTGTAGAGGGGTCCAAAAATCAAGGTCTAGGGGTTGGCCCCTAGACTTCCATGCAAATTATACTATGGACCCTAGTTTTGGGTTTGGGGCACAAAAGCTGGTCTCATGGGTCTCCTGGTGATGAAATATCTTGGTTTTGCTCCAACGTTGAGGGCTCTGAGGATGGTGCTAGCCCTCCCATGTCTCAAGGGGTGAGACAAACCTCATTTGGGCCTCAGATTAGCTGGCAAACCATGTGATCATTGCTAAGCCGACTGGGGCATGCTGGTCCAAGTGTATCATCTTGTGAATAATATGAGGCAAAGTGCAAGCCTGTTGATGTGCTGAATGTGCCCATGGATATGAATGATGCTTTTCCCATGATGAAAACCACCTGCCAATCACACACAATATCCAATGATCTCATGACCTCATGATCATTTGATTGAGGATCATCATCATGAAACATATAAAAGGGCCTTTCCAGTGAGCCATTTCTTGCCATGCAAATTTTCATAAGATTCAAATATGGAGTCGCTAGGGCGAACTTGAAATGCCTTGAAAGATGCTTGCTTCACCCTACAAGCATTGAATTTGAGGCTTAATGAAGAACTAGGGCTTCCTTCTTCCCATGGAGTCGCCAAATAAGGATCTATATTGTTGTATAGGGACAGGGCACACGCTTAGTGTCCCTAGCAACGACACGAAAAATGTTACCACAATATTTAGTAGGCCTTGGAGAGGGAAACTCTACAAGACAAAATCTAGACAAATTGCTAACTATGGGGTATGTTGTCGCAAGAATTGTATAGGCAGTGGGCACTGCGACAATCGCTCAGGGCAGGGGCTATCTCCCAACAACAGACTATGGGGGGTAGTCCCTATGGAATGAGGTGAAGGAAACAAGTTGGGGACCAATTTGTTTGGGAGACACAAATGAGTGGCATGGGCCCTGGTTACTTGGTTAAATTTAGCATGATTAATGATTAGATTAAATTTTAACTATGAGACTAGTGCCTTATTGGAGGCTTATGATAAATCAAGACCAAGTGACTGGATGGACACTCGCTACTTGAATGATTAACTAACCTATATGATATGCAAGTCTTAGGACCTATGTCAGGTGCAATGATCCTGGTTGATTTTAATTATATGCCTAGTTTAAGTATGACCTTCCCTTAACTATTTTGAAGTTGGGCTCCAAGGTAGGTTGTAGGAAGGAGGCCAATAGGAAGCAAGCTAGGGTCTGATTAACGATACCTTCTGTTGTGCTCCTATCACTCGATGCCTTCGTCGCTATAGACTGTGGCTCTGACGACTGCAAGGTCACCATGTTAACCACCGAAGAGTTGCCAAGCCTCTCAAGCTAGGTGAGAAGGATTGCCCTAGATTTCTATCAACCTAGCTTATGCTAGGAGGTAAGTTTTAATGCAAGCTAGATCTAGGATGCTTATGCAAGAGATCATGAGTGAGATTATCTTGAGTTAAGATTTGTTTATGTTATTTAAGTACTTAGTGTGAATTAGCTTATAGCAAGAGTACTTAAAAATGATGAGATGAAAATCATGAACAAGATAAATTGCTTTAGAGACACAAGTGCAAAACTTCAACAAATTCTCACAAGATGCCAACTTTTCAACAATGTTTGATACCACTTTAAGATAAGCCAATCACCATTCAAGATAACCAAATGAAAACTTAGATGCCAAGACTTAGAGTGATTACCAAATACAAAGATGCCAATTAGATTCCAATTATCACAAGATCAGATCTAGAGCAGGAGTGCTTTAGGTGCCAAATTCCAGAAATTTTACAAACTTAGAGTAAACCACACAAGGGTTAGATCTCAATAGTGAAATTAACAGTAGTACTTCAGAAAATTTCAGTGCTTGTTAGTGTTATGACAACAGTAGAAAAATAGTACTTTAGAAAATTTCATCACTTATTAGTGTTATAAGAGTAGTAGAAAATCACTCTAAATTATAAATTTTGCCCAACACATGAAGTACAAAAGTTTCCAATGATGAGCAAAAATAAATTTATGTGTCTAGCTTACTTTATGATGATGTATTCAATAATATTTCAGATTTGTAATAAGTTATTACAATAGTGAATTGACCCACATATCAACAAGCGGAATATACAATATTCCCTTAGTGGAGGACCTTTAAAAATTGATTCCTTTAAGACCCACGATTTTTTCTACTTGGAGAATTAATTTTCCTAAGACGACCTAATTTGACTCTAATTAATTAATTTTCTGGCTTAGGATTTAATTTTATTTTGCTAGAAAAATTAATTAATTTACACATGAGGGGATTTATTTATTTTTCCACCCTCTAATACATAAGATTTTACATTAGAACCCTCAAAAGGGGGAATACACATTTGGCTTAGACCCTCAAGACACATAACCCATTTGCGACACAATACGATCTAGTAGACCAAGTGATTTGTAATAAAATAATTAAACCAACTAGCTTGAATTATTCCCAAATCACTCTTACATCTTACTCGATTAAGAACATCAGGACTGACCTAAGATTTCGACAATAAATTCCACCCTAGCTTTGGGGTTTAAGCTGGAGGTAAAAAATTCTTTTGATTAACTGTGTCCAGAAACACAGGTAATTAACAAGGTTAAAAAACCTCCTAGGATGAAATTCATCATCAAAATGATAGGCTTACCTAGGTTGTTACATATACTCAAGGTCTTACTAGGATCATTTACATTATATAACTTGCATAATGGGTTTACAATGATATGCTGACTGTTGATAGATGACCCGATTTTGTTGAAAAAGTTTGGCAATTCCGCTTCCTTGGAACTTTAACAAAATGTGTGCGACAGGGTAGAGGCCCAATGTCACCTTAGCCAAACCCCCTGCTCTTTACGAGCTTTCCCCAATGGGAGGAGTCCCAGTAAGAGAGGAAGAGATGAATTCTAAGATAAATAGGCTAAGGTAAAAGATGATCTCACTAAGGCTCATTCAAGAGAGAGATACAATACAAGTTCAAAGGCTTCTGTAAGGAAGCAATTCACTCTCAATGAAAATACCTAGAAAATGGAGGTGCAAGACCCAGGGTTTGATGTATTTGATGATAATGGGAGTTCCAAAGGTCAAGGCTAAAGTGAAAAGGTTCATTGTGATGGATTCCAACTAATACAAGACTCATGAAACCTTAAAGAAAGTCCTCAAATTGAGGGAGAAGAAGCTAGGGTTCCCCTCATAGAGCAACACCTAGGGCAAGAGATTTTATGGATGAAATTTGAGTGGATGCCCACCAAAATGATAAGCCAGGTAGTCAAGATCTATGTCTTGATGTTTAGGTTCTCAAACCACCCAAAATCCTCATCTCAAAAATTTCGCTTTGAGCCCCAAATTCTCCTTCATATGCTTCAAAAGGACCAAATTTAAGGAGAGAAATTTATGGAGGAAATTGCAAGATTGTCGCCAAGGGATTGGACTAGTGCCTTGTCCTATGGGCATATGGAGTCTAGGATGCTTAAGATAAGCCAAATTTGTTCCCAAGGAGGCCGAAATTTGATGCCCTACCTATCAAATTTTCAGCATTTACCCATTCAATGGAAACATGGAGTTTTATTGAAGAGCTAAAGGAGATCACCACTACGAACATTCATCATATGTTTTGATGAGTAATTCATACAACATTCATCTAGATATTCTGAAATAAATTGATCTTCCACAAATTAGGGCACAAATTTAACCTAGAATCAATAGTTCTACGCATTAGACATTCAAGAAAAGATATTCAACAATAGGATTTACTTACAAGATAGCATGCAATATTTCCTTCTATTAAATCAAGAATAGCTCCAAAGAATATCCAAAATTCAGCTTCCAAACACTATTCCATGTGGGAAATCCATACACTATTTGGGCCCAACAATAGCAATGAGATCAAACATTGCCTATAGAATGGATTGTTTTTAGCAATGCTAAAGAACACGTCCACTGTCACCCATAGGAAACACTTCCTTACAATCCTATCTGCTTTTGCATTTTGTATTTTTTAATATCTAAAGAGAATGAAGGTTTTCTCTGGTTCCGTGCTTGTTACGAGAAAGGTAATGTGCTCCTGTAGACAACAAAGAAATCGAGCTTATGTCACTTCACATGCCCATAGATATGCCTGTTGGTCTCCGTTTTACTCAACTTGGTTCAAGTTCAAGTATCAAAATTTGTTTTCCTTATTTTGTTTTCCTAGTTTTTTCAATCGCTGCAAAAACTTGTTGAACTTCTGGTGTGACATTTGGATAGGGCTTAGTATATTTGCCTGGAATTCCTGCAAGATGGCATTTGAAACAGTAATCCTTCTACACAAAACCTATGGGCAAAGTTTGCATTTGACCCTGCCATGCTGCTCTTCAACAACTTTCTCCATATCCCCAAGATAAATTCAACTCCTTCAGCATGTTGGTGGAAGATAAATGTAACTTAGGGAAAAAGTTATCATGGGTAATTTGCAAAAATGAATACTGGAATAGTAAATTGAAATCACTCAAAACTCAAAAGTAGTAAAAAGTGTTTAAGGTCATCAATTTCTAGAGTCATCAATATATATTCCCAGGTGTCCTCCCATCCTGGTAGCATGTGAAATGTGTGGAGCATGCCTCCCCACCTTGGTGGATGTGTCCCCGTGGAACATTGATTGATAAGCATTAAACACTACGTTTCCCTTCCATGGTAACACAGAAGCCAAGTTCTCACTAACTGAATTGAAAACACAGAAGCCAAGTTCTCACTAACTGAATTGAAAGATGCGAGCAAAAGTGAGAAAAAGGACCCTAAAAAGCCCAACTTAGGACAAACTTGTGCCCAAAAAAACAATTTTTTGGAAAAACTCAGGGAAGATTCCAATCATTCTTGAGTTAGTTGAGTTTTTCTAAAATGGTCAATATTTTCATGGTGATTTCTCAACTGTTGTTGAAATTACTTATTAATTGGCAAGTCTCACACCACTGATTGAAAGGCATTGTTGTAAGTGTTGGTTTTGGTCTTTGGGAGGATGTGATTTCCAGTAACTATTTACTGGAAATATAAAAGATTTTCATAAACATGATGTAGAATTTGTTACCTTGATTGCTAAAATTAATTTCTCTGTTTAATCATTTATTGACATACTAGATATAGCCAATCGAATGGATCTTTCTTTCAAATATCTGTGTGCAAGATATTCGCTCTATCTCTCTGTCTCAAAAATGATTTTTAAAGTTTGAGCCTAATCATTTTTATAAATTTCTTGGGCTTATTGAATATGATTATGTGGGTGCTGGTTTTTTCACAGGGTTTGGACGTATCCTGAGCATCAATTGGAGAATGTTGTAAAAGCACTTAGTTTGCTTCCCCAGATTGTAGCAAGTGTATAATTCTAGTCAATAAATCTTGTTGTCCTCTTTGGCATATTCATACTTTCTTTTGAACAATTATATCTGAAATGATGAATATCGTTTGTGCTTGCTTCTTTTGCAGATCGACGCAATTCCTCCACTTAACTTGTCTTCTATACGTGGAGCACGAGAATATGAATCAGGTGTCTGTTTTTTGAGAGATAAAGCATTTCATAGATGAGATAAAATTCTAAGAAATGAAATCGTGTTAATGCAGTAAGCTATTGGTAGTTAAAATTCTAAAAAATTAAAATTTGTTAAGGCAGTAAACTTTTTGCTATAAACAAAATCGAGATCTATCTGGATGGGATCAAACTTGAACTAAATTAACTAATACATGTACTGTGATGAGAATTACTGAAAGGGTCAAAGATAGGAATAAGAACTAAACAGGTCACCATTTAGAGAGCGTGGTGTGGTCTATATAGTATGGACCAAACTCGGACAAGAGGAAATGAAAATTGTTGGATTCAAAACATGTGAGTGATTCTAAATACAGGCATGGATGATGTTATCATCATCTTCATACAAAGAAAATATCAATTAAGTAATAGTGCTTTGTGAGGGACACACTGAAGACAACACTTTATGGGTAATGAAGAGCAGCTTCCTGGTGGAAATAAGATATCGTTTGTGCAAGGGACCAAATGTCGCATGATATAAGTAGTGTTCCTTAGATTTTTATCATATTTATACAATTTCTTATTCAAATTGGGATTATATCTAAATCGGATGCATTTGTGAAAGCTGGAATCATATTAATTTAAGGGAAATTGGGTCATTTGAAATTTCTCTCTCTTTCTCCAACTTCCCATTAGAAAGAGGCTATTTATGAGGTTGAAACTTGAAAGAAGAATGGATGCTACAGAAAAGTAACATAGTTGGAACAGTTACACTCCTACACCGGGACTAGTCAATTGTCATGTCCAACATTTAATCATTTCGTGGACAGTGAATGTAGGGGTATGAAGCCCCTTTTGTTATTTCCTTGACATCAGCATACCATCATTAGATGTGATCTTGAATTGCAATATTTCTTTCACTAGTATCTAAATCGGATGCATTTGTGAATCATATTAATTTAAGGGAGATTGGGTCATTTGGAATTTCTCTCTCCCTCTCCAACTTCCCATTAGAAAGAGGCTATTTATGAGGTTGAAACTTGAAAGGAGAATGGATGCTACAGAAAAGTAACATAGTTGGAACAGTTACACTCCTACACCGGGACTAGTCAATTGTCATGTCCAACATTTAATCATTCCGTGGACAGTGAATGTAGGGGTATGAAGCCCCTTTTGTTATTTCCTTGACATCGGCATACCATCATTACATGTGACCTTGAATTGCAATATTTCTTTCACTAGTATCAAAGCTACTGTTAATGGTAGTGGCTTATGTTCTGCTGATTGATATATCATGATTCATGACCTGTTTTTTGTTTGTTTGTAAGTTTGGCAACGGTGAGGCTATGTCATGGTCATGGCCAAGAATAACAACCGAATAGGGTGGGGAATTGAACCAGTGACTTAACGTCTAGGAGTGCCTTAACAGCGCACCCGATCACTGTCTATCCAAGACTCCATGGGCATGATTCATGACCTGTTAATTGTTTTATCTTGATGTATTTCTTGTAAGTTGTGCCTGTTGTAATTATTATGCCTAGTCTAGGAGTTCTAGCTTGTTGTATTTCTTGTGCCTGTTGTAATTATAATGCCTAGTCTGTGATTTTTCGAGATGCCTAGTCTAGGAGTTCTAGCTTGATGTATTTCTTGTGCCTGTTGTAATTATAATGCCTAGTCTGTGATTTTTCGAGTAATGATTGTCATCACTTTCACCAATATAATACCCTTAGTGAGTAATTAGAGTTTAAAATGAGGGTATTCTGGAATCTGAACTTGTCAAGTAGTGTGCAGGTTTATGATTCTATTTTTCATTCCGCTCCTGGTCATTGCATGTTATCAGGATATCTTTTTCTTATGTGGTTCACGGATCCTGGAGATCGGTGACTGCTTTGTCCACGGAATATTTGTACCATGCAGATGCACCCGAAGCGATCACTTCTTGCTGTCTTAACCATGGATCTTGAGCCCGAGAGTATGAAGAGAATTGAACCCGTGACCTCTCAATAGCAAAGGTGCTTTAACGACAGGGACTTGACCAATTGAGCTCACCCTCAGGGCTTTATCAAGATATCTTTTATTGGATACAATGGAAAGTTTGCCAGAACTATACTTGTTTGTACTTCCTTTTCAGGAAAAGACTTCATACGTTCTCCTGTCCGATAGGTACTAGATGGAGATTCCCAAGGAAGGAATTCCTTATAAAGTTCTAGACTGTATATGTTTACTTTGCATATTGCCAATTGGTTAAAGGGCATCTCAAAAATTCTAAACATAAAATTAATCAGCATATGGTTGAAACAATGATCTCTTAAGTTTCTAAGTTTGGCACAGATTGAATCAATCAGTACCTCCCTTCTGTGATTGCTCTTTATTGCAGGGAGAATAGCTAGGTGCTCTTATAACCTGGGGTGGAAGAGATCTGTCATGTGTGTCACATGTGGATTGCTAAATAAACTAAAATGAAAAGGAAACAGAGTTCTGATCTCATGTCAAAAAGGTAGAAGAAAACGGCCCAACAAAAATGTATAAAAAGTAAACTATCATAGATCCATCTCAACACTGGATTTTTTATGTGGCTAGAGATTTTTTTGATCTCTATTGGTGGTTAAGATCACGGGTTAAAGTAGATCTCAATATATTTGCATGCAATAGGATATAACTTTGATTGGATAGTAGATACCCTATATTGGTAGGCTGACTTCTGCATGCAGTGCTCCTAGTAACAGGTTTATAATTGTTCCTCTGCTAACAGGACTGACCAGTTCTGGAGAAAGAAGCCCAGCAAAGTTCCAGTCTTCTCAGGATTACGAGTGCAGTAAATCAAGCCCATACAGGCCATTGGATGGAAGTCCACAGACTCAAAAAAATTGCTTTGTTGTGCAGATATATTTAATAAATGAGGATCGCATTGCCACCCGAAGCCCTTATAATGAGGTCGGTTCTAAACATTTAACATATTCGCTTCGCTTTTTAACCACTCTCGTGGATGGATATAGATGGTTATAGTTTAAACTTTCAAGGAGTGCTTGATTCAACAGATACAATTTTTTTGTGTTTTTCAATTTACATTTCATACTTTTGATTGATTGTGCAGAGAATAAAGGAAGCTTGCCAATCTGTGGCAGGGAGGCTCTGGAATGCAGAAGAGAAGTAAGAACTTAAAATCTTTTGTTAGAGAATCAATTATAATCTAGTCAATTGCATTTTGTTTTGTCAATGAGTGAGGGTAAGCTCTTAAATGGAATCATCGAGAACTAAGGCACTGAAAGATTCATTACTGTTTGGCAGATTTGGCCATAAAAGAAAAGAAATATGGCAGTTTATAAGCACTTCATTAGATCTACCATCCTTACTAAAGCTTTCTATAACATCAGCATTCCAAAAAAAGTTAATTGTTCGCTGATAACTACATACCCTACAATTCATTATTTTGTTGCTGTCTATGATATTAAGTAAATTTAAATCACAAAGATGCATCTCTGATGTGTTTGTCTCCTTGGCCCCAAAACCGTGGTTCAATCTTCATACTATGAAATTCATAGTGGGTAAGAGTCTGCCTTCTGCTGCTTCCCATATGCATAGATGTTGTTAGGTCATTCTCCTAGTGGCATCTGGTTTGAGATCTTTCCTGGACACCGGGTCAAATTTGTCAGGTTGCATCAGATCCCTTTGATCATTTTTCACTTTTCAGGTCCATGTCTCTCAGTCTCTGCCAGCTGCCAGCAAAGCGAACTTCTCCTCAGTCATCCTTCACCCCTGTGTTAACCGATTAGTCTGTCACTGTTTTACCTGCATATCATATGTGATGAAATCCGAGGCTCTGGAAGTCATTTTTCAGAGGTATTATCCTCTTTTATTTTGTTAACAGTAACTGCTAGATTGTATTATCAAATTCTGAGTTGGCCACACAGTATGATTACAGAATAGTGCTTACAGAGCCAGATTTTCATTAACCTTCCTACAGATGGCCTGCTTTTAATATGTTCTCCTAACTAGGACAACCAAAATTCCATGGATGTCTAAGTAAATTCTCTGTAAAAAACATCTCTATACTTGCAACATTTTGCTTTTATATCGGTTTATTAGGCTACATGCTACCAGATAAAACTTTGTCTGTGTCAAGAATTACCAAGGGAGCTGTGATATTCAAATCAAGTGGTGCCGCAGGAAAGGACAAGATTCTTTCAGCTGCAATCCCTCTAATTATTTTCTCAATCTGTCAATTTGATCGGTCTGCCTCTAAATCAACGTTCATCTCCATGGTATATGTGAGCTCCACTGCTAGCTGCTCTGTGTACAGAGTCCAGACTGAGGACCATTTGCTGCTCCTGGAGGTCGAATACGTCTGCATCCTTTGCTGCTGAGAACCTCTTCTTGCTTCCTTCATGAGTTGCCATGCCCTTTGATGATTGGAGACACTGTCCCTCGTCCATTATCCTCTGCAAATTCTTACCTGAATGTTGATTATGAAGCTTCGGAGTTACCTTTCTGCCTAGTCAACAGTACAGAGGAATGCCATGAATATATAAATAGGATATGCATCTGGAAGGGGATCCCAGGGCCAGACCCTTTTTAATGCCTGTGTCATTCCATGTGCACCAGAGCATAATGACAACAGGCCTACACAAATGCACCACGGTGACCAAACTAACTTCATGATTGCAGGATGGGGTCTTCCTTCTACGTAGAGCTCACGGCTCCATAGTTCCCATGCCTGAGTTAACTCTCCCTTTGCATTGAGACTTAGAATGTATTGCTCCATACGTTCCACACAGGTAACAAGAGGCGATGCTGCAGGGCATTTAATGCCCCTCCTAGGTGAGCGGTGATCGTTTCACATGCTAGGACCTGCTTCAGATTTTCTATTGATCTTGATATCTTGCTCTCCAATTGTATTGCATGTGCCTTGCTTCCTTGGATCATGGGATTGGGCGGGTTTGAGTGGAGGTGCCCACCCACAAGGTTCCAGAGGGCTGTCTAGTCGCTTGATTTTCCAGTGCAAAGAACATGAATGGCTTTGAACTCTGGAACTGTGCTTAGGCTGAATTTGATTCTCTCGTAAATTAATTGCAGCTTCAAGTTACGAGGACTGGTGCCTAGGTTTAGGTGTTTGATGATATAGTTTGAATCCCCGTGCAATGGAAGGTTTTTAGAGGACTGGTGCCTAGGTTTAGGTGTTTGATGATATAGTTTGAATCCCTATTATAGCTATCTTGTGCAATGGAAGGTTTTTAGATAGCTTAATTCCTTGCAATAGGCATATCAATCCGCTTGATCATTTGGGGCTATGCCTAGGCTCCAGGAGTATGATATTTCAACTTGTCCTCTGGGGCTAAGGATCATGCCACCCCCCCTTCAGCACCTGCCGCCCCTAGAGGCATTATCCTCTTTAACAGTGTAATGAGGCAACAATTACTTGCAAGAATGTCGTTGCTGGGATCATTGAAAACTTCTTTCACATTCTAAATTTTAATAGTAATGACAGAATCTCCTTTGAATGTCCCCAACTCTTTTGCATATTGAGACCATTCTAACAACTTGAAGCTTTGTGATATTATTAATAATATGTCCTATAATCTTAGTATAGGCATAGATGGGGATGCCCCTGTGATTCCTGAAGATACCACTGGTGCTTGTCCTCTCTGGATTCTCTTGAGGTGCACTGCCAAAGCTAAAGTTGTGGACAATACAATTTGGTGAAGGCAAGGTTGATCCAAATTTAAAAAGGGAATGAAATGAAATACAGATTTAAAATCAAATATAGAGATACAATGAAATTGAACTTCAATTACTAACTTACTTTGTAAACAGTAAAACTAACATCTAGATGAAGATCTATGTTTGAAATCAATGAATTTGTATCATTAATGAGAATTTGTGTAAGAAATATCTAATTTTTGATATATATATATTTTAATAAAATAATATATAACGAATCCTACGTGTCCTGTTCCGGGGGGTTAACGTGTCCGAATCCGACGCTCGAATCCCTGTATCCTACGAATCTTGAATCCCCGTGTCAGGTTGCTTAGGTGGTCACCAATATCCACTTGGATCAAAGATTGCCTTCCTATCTGGAATGATGCGATTTATAAATCTTAGGGATCTCTATCCCCCATGCAGGTAAAGAATTATACTTCTGTAACATGTACATGCCTTATTTATAATTTTGAAATTCAGTAGTCTCTTTTATGTTTTTCTCATTTATTTTTAATGTGACCTCTCGAGAAACGTTAGAATCGTGAGTGTAATCTTCACATGTGGTCATGACACACTCATTTGTATCATTAATGTATTTGTTATCATGGCTAAGGCCATCATTTTATTGTAATACTAGTGAGTGGTTAAGGCCTACCTGGTGAAATTTGTACATGTAGTCTCATTAAAGCCTCTTGGGAGTAGGGCCCTAATGGAGTTGTGTATAAATACACCAAAATCCTCATTTGTATAATATCATCTTGTGGTTCTTGATCTCTTATTGAAAATGTTTTAAGCCTAAGGGCACCTATAACATTGGCATTCTCTTGTGATTTGCATTTCTTTTTTTTTTATGTACAGTCGTGCATTTGTTGTGCTTGGGCATCTTTATCTCTCTCTAGTGCACTTGTGCTTTGGCTATTTTTTCTTTCTAGCACACTTGTGAGTGGGTTAGCACAGAATTTGTGTTTGTCCTTGTTTCTATTTGATTCCTTGCTTTCACATGTGGATCTCAACAAGAACTGTGATGAATCTTGAAAGATTATGGCATTTCTTTCTTTCCAAATTTCCATACAATGAAGCCCAAAATGAGTTCCCATGTCATGTTCAGGTTTGTAGATTGGTAGATCCCTTCATACCAATGCTGTATTATATCAAGAATATCATTAGCCACCTTACCATCTCTGTTATAGTCATAAATATGTTACCGGAAACGTGGGGCCAAGGTCAGGATCTGCAGTTCCATGGATCTGATCTAGACCCGCCTGGAACCATGATCAGTGGAACCAGCATGCCGATACATGTATCAGTGGAACCACATCCCATCCTCTGGAGGCGTCTCACTCAAATCAAAGGTGACTTCCTGGGTTTGGAGGCAGATCCACTGACAAGAATCCCTATCATGCAGGTTCCAAAAGGCTGTTTGTTTGGCAGGTTATCTTAGATTTTTGGTGCGTTATTTTATGTTTTTGGTGCATACCTAAACATTCTGCCCCAACTCGACCCCTACCCCACTTCCAAAACACATCCGACATTATTCCATATTATAATTCAACTGTTCAAAGAGTGAGAGAAATTGTTCATGGGAATTTTGGGTGTGAACGACTGTTCGAACTTCAAAGAGAGTAACTGTTCCAAGAGAGTGACAGGGAAACGGTTTCAAGAGCATAAAAGGGTGGAATTCAGGATATCAATATAGCCGAGAGCAAGAAATCAGGCTACAGGTGACAGGTGAGTTGTGGCAGTTCTTGCAGTTAGTTTTTAAAATTTAATTACATATTTACCACCCTGTATTCGCGCTGAAATAGAGGCCTGTAAGGGGAGAACTCACTTTTACATGCTGCCATTCTAGATTTGCAATCAAATCCAGTACAAATGTGTCGTTTATAAGCTGCATGTTGACCCCTTTTCCAGCAAATAGAACGAGTCTGTTTCCAACAGCGCACATACTAAAAATTATGTCAAGAAGGTTCAACTGCCCCTCCAACTGTTAGTTTTCTCCATGCAACAGCTTCAAGTGGCATCAAATCCCTTGCAAACTGACCCCATTCTAGCTCTTTAGCACCTGGAGCTGTTTCTAACACACGGGTTGTTTCACTGCTCCATGCATTTTGGCCAACCACTTATCACAGATCCTTTTTTTGTCAAATGATAAAAATGCTTGCAAAATGATCCAACGGTGAAATTATTTTTGGTGCTATAACCTCATCGCTCAGCTGGAAAATCCACAGATTTCATGGCAGAAATGTCTAGAAATTTTAGGTCCTGCAGCCCCACCTGGTTTCAATTTGTTTTGCTCATCAAGTTTAATGCCAAAAACCCTTTGTACATAGCTGAGTTTTAAAGTTGATTATAAATTGAAATTGAAACACTAGAAGCTACCACTACTTTTAGTCTTTTTCACTCAGCTGATAGTTTACAAGCATGCACAAAAAATTAGACACTAGATTTTTGGTCGGACCCTGGAAAGACGCTGAAGGGGAAACCAGTGGGAAGAGGATTTAATTTGCTTTTATTTCAGAGAACTTACAGCATTAATTACAAACAGGGGTACTTATCTCCCTCCTTGGAATTCGGCCCAGCTCCAGGAAAATTGCCAGTCTGGAAATTTGTGCCACAGTCCTGTGCTCGGATTTTGTGCCACTGTTCCGACAAATAAATATGAACAATGGAACAATAATACAACCTCAGTAAATAAAATTTCTTCAAAAAATATCCAGAAGTAATTTTACTGAAATTTCAATAAATTCCAATGGACAGCTGGTGAATCACAATTTTTTCATTGAAAAGCACCACAACAGGAAAGCCTGCCAAATTGATTAATAATATTGAGGAAGATTTTTTTTTTTTTTTGGATGACTTGGAAAATTTAATCAGCTACTAAACCAATAAATTCAATTGTTGCAAAATAATTAGATGTCAACCAACGACAAAAATTCAACCCAGCAAGAGAAATTTGTCACGACAAGATAAATTCAGCCTAAAAGAATAATTTCGACCCATCAAGAGAAATTCAACACAACAAAATAATTTTGGCCCAACAATAGAAATTTGGCAGAACAGGATAAATTTGCCCTAGCAAAACAATTTCAGCTCGTAAAGATAAATTCGGCCCAGTAAGATAAATTTGTCCTAGTAGAATAATTTTGGCCCTACAAGAGAAATTCAGCACAAGAAGATAAATTCGGCCCAACAAAATAATTTTGGCTTAGCAAAATAATTTCAGCCCAGCGTGATAAATTCGAGCCAATAAAATAAATTTGTCTCAGCTAGATCACTAATTTCGGTCCTGCAAACCAATGGATTTTGGCCCAACAAATCACCTTTCAAAGTATTTTTTTTGCTCTCCCAAAATTTCTAGCTCCAATGATATTAATCTTCAAACCCCCAGGCTGAAAGGAAAACTAACGTTGATACCATTGTATTATCCCTTTCAGAATATTTGGCTAAAATAACAGTGATTTCATTATGACAAAATTATCCCAGAAAATGCACTTAGAAAAGACCATAAATTTGCGCTAATTTTTTCCATTAATATTTTAGATTTGCGATATAGCCCAGAAAATAAACAATGTTGATACCACGAGAAATCCATGAAAATACTACAATATGATAAATAATCGGAAATGTGGCAAGAAAAATGAACACGAGGAAAATGCACCTAATCTCAGAACCATAAATAAGAGTACATGGCAATACATAATAGCTGGAAATAGCTGAGATGATGGGAGGCCCATATAATTACCCAATGATGAGGCTAATCATCACCCCCTACTGAAAGTGTTGCTCATCCTTTGAGCAACTTAGTCAATATCCATGTCCTTCATGGCTTTGGTAGCCTGACATCCCATGTTTCTGCTATGGTCCCTTCTTCTTGTTCATAGAAGGTTGCTTTCCTTTCTACTTCTTCCCACCGCCTCTTTTCGTCTTCTTCTTTTCTCCCTTCTAGCATATCTAAGAGTATTGGTGGATTGAGTTTTAGGCCTATCCAATTGACCTTCAACCTTTGCATTGATTGCTTATACATAGGTGTCTTGTTGAGTGCCTCTCTCAACCTTTGACAAGAGTGATATTCGCTGATCTTCAAGCTGTGTGGCAGTGTTCCATCTCCTTTAGCAGGCATGTATATTATCATCTCTTAGCAGCCTAAACATATCCTCAAAATGTGAAATTGCTTGCCTTTGGGCAGCAAGATATCTAGGTGCCAGTTGAGGATCATTTGCAATTCGATTATGGGTGCTGATTAGGGCCGTGGGATTTGATTGTTCATCTCTGATGAAAAAAGGTTCATTTTGCTCTCTGGCCCATATTCTTTTCATCTTTGATGATGCCAAAGCCATTAATTGTAGATCTCCTAGCTCTGCATTAGGATCCCTAATATTCATGTCTGTGAGGGCCATGTTGTGCAAGTAAACCCCAGCCATTTTGGCCCTATCCTTTAGTGCACTTTGATCACAAAGATCAATAAACTCATTGCAGTCCTGGAATGGCATGGTGCCCCTTTGTGCTAGTGTTTTAATCTGAAATTGCAACCATTGTTCTTTGAGGTAAGGAGCATAGGATTTAGCTAGCATCCTACACTGGATGGCCTCTTGCTGTTCTTTCTCCTCTGTTTCAATCCCTTCTTCCTCTTGCTGTTCTTTCTCATCTCCATCAGTTTCTTCCTCTGTTTTAGCATCATCCTCCTTGTGTTCTGTTTCATCATGTTCGTCTCTATTAGTTTCTTCTTTCTCCATGATAGAAGGAGTAACATCATAGATGAGGGTTTTGATGTCATCCTCTGCTGGTAAGTCTCTGAAAACTGACCATTTTATAGGGATCCTGAGGTTTTGGAGGGCATCCTTAATGAGGACCCTGATCAACCCATGGTGAGCCAACTGTTGGGAATTCCCTTTCTTTACTTTGTTGCTGGAGTCTATGAGTGATTACATCAGAAAATAGGGTATGCTGAGTCTTTGGTGAATTGGTGTTTCCACCCGAAGTCTTAATTCTTCAAGTCTTCTCAAATGGTTGCCATAACAATACTGTATCTATGGACTCACTTATTAAAGAATTTCCTTTTTGCCACCTTTTCACTTATAAACCAACTACCTCTTAACCTTTACAACTTTTGATCAAATGATGCATATGAGTGAGTGAGTGGGATACTTACCTGTGGTCTTGATGCCATGCTGCAATTGTCAAAGATCAGAGGTGTTGCTGATGGTCATTCTTCTTCCTCCTTTGCTGTCTGCTGATGGTTTCTTGGCTTTTGGAGGTGTCTGTGACTGAAGATTTGATGCTGCTGCAGCTGCTGTGGAGCTCCTGGATCGATGCTGCTACTGCTGTGGAGCTCCTGGATTACCACTTGGCAATGTTTAGTGTCTCCCTTAGAATTTCTTGATCATGTTGCTGGCTGGTGTTGTGAGGATGCTGTAATGAATGGACAGAGGGAGTAGGAGTGTGTGTGGATGCAGGGATGATGGTAATGGATGAGGTGATTCTGTAGAAAACACAATCTTTACCTGAAATTAAAGTAATGAAGTAAAAACAATGGAATTGATGGAGGGATGCATGGTAAGGAGTGGAGGAGATGAATATATGTGAGGCAGGGTTCCCTTTGGATCTTCTCTTTGCTCTTTGATTGTCTTTCTCACCCACCTGCAAATAACAATTATGTTTTATTTTTTATTTTTTATTTTTATTATTATTATATTTAAAAAAACACCTAGGTTGCCTTAGAGAAGTTTTCACCCTAGATATCTGCCTTAGGCGCCTCAAGGAAGGTTTTCACCTAGGGATCTTCTTATTCTTTTTCATTTTTTCTCATCTTATGGCTGCCTCACAAGGTTTTCAACCCAAAGATGGGACTCAGGCGCCTTATGGAGGTTTTCACCTGAATCCTTATTCTTTTTAAGTGTCCTGATGAGGGAGGAGCTGGAACTTGCTCCACCATCATCATTGTCTTATTGATATTGTCTATGAACTCTTGTTTTGATAAAGGCCTCTTGTACATTTTCAATCGGTGTCCGTTAACTAGCAATGGAATGGTTTCTTCACCAATAGTTCTGATTTACACTGAACCATTGTCATGACATCTTTCCACCACATAAGGTCCGAGCCATCTTGTCCTTAGCTTGCCTTTGAAGTCTTTATACCTTGAATCATATAACAATGCCCAGTCTCCCTCTTGAAATTGATTCTCCTTAATGTGTTTGTCATGCTAGATCTTCCTCTGAAGCTGAACTATCTCTGTATGTAGGAGGGCCTGCATTCTGAATTCATCCAAGCCATTCAAATGTAACAACCTTTCTTTCTGTGCATGACTGAGATCCAAATCTAGTTGGGCTGCCATCCTCAATGTGTTATATTCAATCTCAATGGACAACAAATCCTTTTTCCCATAGACAAGCTCATAGGGTGTAAATCCAGTGGTGGTTTTCCATGTTGTATTATAGGCCCAGGTGGCCTCAACTAGTCTTTCTGCCCAATCCTTCCTGCTGCTGCTCACTACCTTGGTTAAGATGTTCTCTACAGTGTTGCAGGAAGCGCCCCCCCGGATCCTAGGCCGGAATCGCGTCCCGTACGGAAGCGTTCCGGAAGCGCCCTAGGAAGCGCGATTCCATTTTTTCCGAAGCGCGATTCCAAAATTTTAATGCGCTTCCTGGGATTCGGGTAAGGATTTTAGAGAGCAGTTTCGGTGATATGACTGAGATTACTATCTCGGATCTCATAGAAGATTGCGTTGAAGATTGGGTTCAATTTTGTTATGTATCACAATGAATGCGGATTGCAATGGAGACAGTTCTGTTATGTATTACAGTGACTCAATGTTATTCCTATCACAGTTTCGATGCTACCTTGATTTCGATGCTATTACAGTGATCACACTTTGGTGATATTACAGTGATCACACTTCGGTGATATTACAGTGATCACACTTCAGTGCAGTGATGCAGTCACAGAAACTCGAATTATCTCTGAAATAAAATTTGGGTACCACAGTAAGGTAATGCAGATTAAAGGTTTTGTGCTACCACAGTCTTGGTGCCTCAACAGTAAGAACAGTCATCAATAGATTTTGGTATAACTACAGTGATACAAATTTGGTATCACAACAGTGAGAAAGTTTTCATCACAATAAGAAGATCTTGGTACCTAACACAGTCTCAATGATAAGGGTTCGGTGAGAAGGTTTCACTGTCAAAATCTTGACGCATAACAATGATATTACAAGGATAAGGACTTTGCATCACATACATAGAAATTCGATCAAGGCACTTCAGAGTTTCGATGATATTATGTAATGCTTAAATCAAAATTTTCCCATTTAATTTTACAATTGAATTGCTAAATTCATGTAATGCTTAAAAATTTGATGTATGTTTGTAATAGCTAGAATATAGATGATTGTTGTACATACTAGTAACTACAATGGAATCATGGATTCCATATCTATCTTGATTTATGCAAAAATATGCATGTTTTCATGTCTTCTACAATTAATTTGGTATTTGGGATGTTTGTTTTGAGTATAAATGCAAAAAAATATAAAAATATATATATATATAGCAGACGCTTCCGCGGACGCTTCGCTCCTAGATTTTTGGAAAATGACGCTTCCGCGCTTCCGCTTCGCGCTTCCGCTTCGTGCAACATTGGTTCTCTAGTGCCTTGTTGGTCACCTCCACTTGCCCATTAGCTTGTGGATGATAAGGAGTGGAGGTCCTATGCTTGATTTTGTGATGGCTGAGCAGTTCTTCAATCATGCTGGAGGTAAACTGGCTACCTTGGTCTGTGACTAGCTCTCTAGGGTACCCAAATTTGTAGAATATATTCTCCCTTAGGAACTCAGCCACCTTTTCTTCTATTGCTACCTTAATTGCCTTGGTTTCAGCCCACTTAGTCAAATAATCAGTGCACACAATGATGTGCTGTTTTTGCTTTGAAGGAGGGTTGATAGGCCCAATGAAGTCCATGCCCCACTTGTCAAATGGCTCGAAAGTCACTTGAGGTTGTAGGGGCATTTCATCTCTTGGAGTAGGTTTTCCCGTCTTCTAGCACCGATCACACTGACTAATATACTTTTTCACATCCTGATGAAGAGTAGGCCAATAATAGCCTGCTTGCAACACTTTGAATGCTGTCCTTTTTGCTGCAAAGTGACTTCCACAAGGCCCATCATGATAGGTCAGAAGGATGTCAAAGACTTCCTCTTCCCTTACACACCTTCTTAAGATTTGATCTAGGCCAAGTTTGAATAGATTGCCCCCAATCCAGGTGAAGGGGGCGCTCTTTCTGACTATATTGCTCTTTTCTTTGGAGGGAAAATTTGGTGGAAACTGTGCTGACACCAAATAGTTTGCTATATCAACAAACCATGGGAGAGAACTGAAATAGCAAACAAATGCTTATTTGGTAACTGGTCATCCACCATTCCTTCTTCACCTTCAGGCAGATTCATCCTAGATAGAAAGTCAGCAACAACATTTTCCTTACCAGGTTTATCAACAATAGTTAGATCAAACTGCTGTAATAAAAGCAACCATCTTATAATTCTAGCATTCACATATGGTTTGTTCATTAAATATTTGATTGCAGCATGATCAATATGCACAAATGCTTGGTAGCCTGTAATGTAATGCTTAAATTTGTTTAATGCATGCACAACAGCTAGGAGTTCCTTTTCGGTCACAGTGTAATTCAACGCAGCCTTTGACAGGTTCTTACTGATAAAATAGATGGCATAGGGCAATTTCTCCTCTTCCTGACCTAAGCCTGCTCCTATGGCTTTGTGTGAGGCATCAACATGAATATGAAAAGGGAGGGCCCAGTTTGGGCCTCTGAGAATTGGTGCAGTGGTTAACTTACCCTTTAGAATGTCTAAGGACTCTTGACAACTTTCTGACCATATAAACTCAGAATCTTTAGCCAACAACCCAAACAGAGAGGCCAACTTGCTGAAGTCCTTTATGAACCTTCGGTAGTATCCAGCTAACCCTAAGAAACTCCTGACATCTCTTTGCTTTTGTGGAGGTGGGACCCTTTAGATGATTGCTATTTTGTTTGGGTCCACCTGCAGTCCTTGCTGAGATATTGAATGACCTAGCACAATCCCTTCAGTCATTAAGAATTCACATTTTTTTGGGCTGAGAGACAGATTCATTTCAATGCATTTGTGTAATACCTTGCCTAGGTTAGTCAGGGCTTCTTGGAAATCACAACCATAAGGTGTAAAGTCATCCATATAGATTTCCACAACATCATGTACTAATTCAACAAAAATACTCAATACTGCTCTTTGGAAAGTGGCAGGAGCATTGCATAGGCCAAAAAGAAGGACCCTATAGGCAAAAGTACCCCAAGGACAGGTGAATGTGGTCTTATCTTGGTCTTCTGGGTAGATTTGGATTTGGTTGTACCGACTGAATCCATCTAGGAATGAAAAAAACTTCTTCCTTGCCAGGCCATCTAGCACTTGGTCAATGAAGGGTAGGGGAAAATGATCCTTCTTTGTGGCTTTGTTCAACTCGCTTTAATCAACACACATCCTACACTTACCATTTTTCTTGGGAACTAACACTAAAGGAGAGACCCACTCATTGTCTGAGATAGGGTAAATGAATCCTGCATCTAGCAGTTTTTGCAGTTCTTCTTTGACTATGTCTTTAAGAGCTGGATTCATCCTCCTTTGTGGTTGCCTGACTGGCTTGCAACCTTCTTTGATGTATATGTGGTGAGTACACATTGAGGGGTGTACTCCCTTCATTTCCTTGTAACTCCAAGCGAAGGCTTCTAGGTTCTCTCTCAACATGTTGCATAGCTTTTCCTCTTCTAAAGCAAAAAGAGATGGATTAATTTTCAAAGTTTTCTCTGGGCCAAATTCTATGGTTTTGACACGGAGTGGGTTGGAATTGGCCAAGCATAAGTCAATTGGATGATTGTTCTGGGTTTCCCTTACTTTTTCTTCTAATGGTAATGAACTAGGAGTTGGACTTTGGTGCAGGTGTTCAATTAAGTTATCCTCATCTTGCTGTCCTCCTCCTATGGTTGCTTCCAAAACATAAAGTTGGGCAAAATAAACTTCATCTTCTTCCTCCTCCTCCAACCATAAAGGTAAATCATGCTCTAGGGAAGGTTGAGCAAGAGGGTATAGGACTAACTATTTGGACATATGCCCATTCTTGATGGTCATATTCCCAGCTCTATAGCTAATGTAAGCATCAGCTGTGGCCAACCATGGCCTCCCAAGGATGAGAGGGTGACCAGTTTGCTTAGCCTTAGGCTGGAGAACTAGGAAATCTGCAGGGTACTTCCAGGAGTCAATGGAGACCATCACATCCTTCACAATTCCCTCAGGGGTGATTGTGGAACGGTCTGCAAGTTGTAGAATTGTTGTGGTCTTCCTCAATGACCCTTGGAGGTTGAGCTTGAGCATGGTGTCCTTGGTCATCACATTAATGGCAGCCCCAAGATCAATCAGAGTGTGTGGGACAATGGTGCCATTGATGTGCACATCAACTACAGGGCTTTCAGGGTTTAAATATTTTGGACATATTACCTGCCCCAACATTAAGTCAAACAATTGCCTATTGACATTAATGTTAGGGGTATCCCTTTTTCTTCTTCCTGGATGCTTGAAGCACTTCTCCTCTGTCAACTTATTGTAAATAGGAACATCTTTGATTGCTTGGAGAAGGGGGATCTTTACACATAGATTTTTCATTTCTCCCAGAAGTTCAGTTTCTTCTGGGGTAGGCTGGAGTGGTTGGGCTAATCTCTCAAGAAATGGTGGATTTATTTTAAGGTTGCTTTCCTCTCTTTCTTCCTCAACCTCCCTATGTGGAGAGGGAGGTTGGTTATCAGGGAGAATTCTCCTAGATCTTAGGTTGATCTTCTGGATTTCTACAACATAAGCTGGGTATGATGTCTCTCCACTGTAGATTTGTGGAGCCTGCCTATTGTTTGGGTTCAGATTTGGCTAAGCAGGCATCTGGGGTTGCTTAGGTGGAGCAGAGTGCAGGAGTTGTGGTTGGGTAAGTGGTGGAGGCAATAAGGCTGGAACATTATTGAATTGGGGCCTCCACCCCTGGAGTGGTGTATTCCACTGAGGTTGTGGCTGAACATAAGGTTGAAATGATTGGTTAGCTGGCTGGGAATGATACTAAGATGTATAGGACCAAGGAGGGGGTGTAGACCAGGAAGGATGAGAAGAGGGTCCCCAAGAAGGTATAGTTGTCGTTTGGTTGGGGTTGTAATATGCATGGGATGACCCTTGCATACCCTGCTGGTATGGTCTAGGCCCAGGAGGTCTCCTTTGGTTGATGTAGCAAAACTGCTCAGTGACCCCTTCAGCTCCTTGATATACAACTTTGAGTCCAGGTAAAGAAGGGGACTTGTCTGTGGAGTGTTTTTCTTCACAGACTGAGCAAATCTTAATACAGTTCAATTGGCATTCGTTCCCAGGATGCCTCCTGGTGCACCAGTTTTCCAGTTTTCCCGAATTGGGTTTTTTCTAGGGACTTAGTCCAAAAATAATTGTGTATTTGTGTATGTGTGCATCCATTTTTCCAACGTTTTTATTTCTTCCACAATATTTATTTTGTGAAATTTGCAGTGTATTAGTTTCGATATTTACTGTAGAACGTAGTAAATAATTTGTTTAGTTTATTTAACAAATAGAAGAAACTTAATTAATTGTTATAGTAGGATTCAGGGTTTTCCGAATTTTCACATGGTATTAGAGCACAGATCATAAGTTAGAGAGCTCAGTAGCAGAAGGGAAGAGGAATTTTGAATCTCTGCATAAGCAATAGTTCGAAAGCCTAAGAGGCAGTGCAGTTCCTGGCTAGAAGGGTTGATTTTTGAGGAAAAAATTATTTCTCTGAGAGAGTCGACAGAGAATAAATTTTCCAGATCAAAGATTACCAGAGGCAGAGGGAGCAACAATATTTTCCTTGCAGAGCAGATCTTCAGCTGGGATGCAGTTATTTTGCAACAGTTTGCTAGTGCAAAATAGCGTCAGGAGGAAGGAAGAGCACACACTAAGGGAATTCTTTCCTCAGGGAACTTCTAGCCCAAAAGTTCGATTTTTCCTAGCAGAGCAGCAGTAGTTGTGAGCAAATTTTCCCACTCTAGCAGGGAGTGCGTAGAGCCAGTCAGCAGCTGCGCAAAGGAGAAGAGGAGGAATTCAACATTCTTTAGAGATGGCATCAATAGGGTTGAGAGATCAGGATCAATTGGAGGGAGCCTCCAACTATGTGATCTGGAAGGCAAGAATTTCTTGTCTTCTAGATGAATACGATCTCAAAACTTACATCGATAGTGTGGTAGCTATACCTGCAGATGCAGATCCGCTAAAGGCCTACAAGAAGGAGATGGTGAAAGCAAAGAGGCTAATTCTCAATGGGGTTCGAGATCACGTAGTGTCTCACATAGCTGGCAAAGACATTGCCCGACAGATGTGGGAAGCTTTAGCTACGCTATACGAGGGATCTTCTAAGCAACGAACGATATATCTTGAGGAGAAGCTGAGATGTACAAGGATGCAAAAAGGGGAGCGTGTAGACCCCTTGTTCACTTGGCTTCAGGATATTCGAGACCAACTGTCTGCAGGAGTGTCAGCGCCTCGACCTACAAAATTGGTGCGGTTAGCTCTAAACAACGTTTCCAAAGAATGGCAGGTCTTCGTCCAGAGTATTCTGGGCAGAGAAAAGTTTCCAGATTGGGATTGAATGTGGGCTGATCTATAGCAGGAGGAGATGAGGCGAGATTTGGTGAAGAGCACCATCAGTGGAAACAACAACAGCGGTGGGACGAAGCAACTGAAGGAAGAAGAAAATGTGCCCTCACATCAAAGGGGCAATAGGAGCAACGCATGAGGAAGAAGGACATTTCCAAGGTCAAATGCTTCAGATGTGGTGAGCTTGGCCACTACAACACTCAATGTCCTCTCAGAAAGAAGGATAAGGAGGAGAAGTAGGATTAGTAGGCTGCATCTGCAGAGATCGACAGGTTGTCCTCTAGATTGGAGGAATAGTTTGCCATGATCACTGATATACCTCTAGGAGTGAGGTGGGGTGATTTGGTTTTGTAGCTCTAGAGAGCTACATGATGGACATGATTCTTGAGGAGGTCCACCTCATGAATCAATTCCTCGCTACGAGAGCCCGTAGTATGCAGTAGTAGGATGGATCAGTGCAGATGGTGTAGTCAGATGCCAGAGTGGCAGATGCAGTGGCTAGTAGCGGTCAGATATTGGGCAACGCAGTGCAGTTGGCACAGAGTAGAGTCAACAACAGCGTAAAGCAGTGTTGCGGGGGAGCGCCCCCCCCCCCCCCCCCCCCCCACCCCCCCTCGCTCTCGCTCCCGATCCGCGCTCCGGGCGGGAGCGGGTCGGGAGCGCGCTCCCTAAAAAAAATTTCGCTCCCTGCCTTTTCGGGAGCGTTTTGCCTTTTTTGCATTTTTTTTTTGTAGTAATGTTCGAAATGCAATTTTTTTTGAAAGAAACAAATAGTTTTTGAGTGGGGCAACTTAATGATCAAGTCTAGGCCCTAGTATTGATATGCTATTCATGGTAATGTTAAATTCTTAAAGTAAAAGTGACATTTTCTTTAATTTTCATTTTCATCCTTTTACTTAAATTTTTAACATTACCATGAAATGACTCAGGATGTTTGAGAGTGGTTTCGTCCTCATTGGATTTCATATGGAGAAAGTAGAATTTTAGATTTCATTCAAAATCCAGCAGACTTATCAGTTTTTCAGGATTTCAGGATTGGGGGATTGCAATGTTTCCATTGAATTTTGTCATGTATTAGGGTATGGAACTCATATTTAATCAAGAGTACCAATCCCTCTATGTACCTTGATGTTAGTGACATTGGTTGTCGAACTCCTCTATCATGACCCTTCTAAAAATGTACGCATCACTCAAACAAAATCTTGACTTTACATGCTATGCTTTTTCTATCTTATGTTAATGCTTAGAGGGTGATATTAATGACAAAGATCCCTATACAGATACAAAGGTAATGACAAAGATACCTCTGGATATTAATGCTTGGAGGGTGATATTAATGACAAAGATCCTGATTTTGCAACAAGACTAAAAAATTAGACATTTCTCGTGGTGGCAAGAGGCCCAAGCATAAGAAATATATAATAGATTTACTTCTCTTCTCTAGTTTCTAGTAGCTTTTATAACTATTGACTCTTTCATATTTATTATGATATTTTTTTAAACAATATATGACAATTTAAGTTTGAAGTTGGCAATTATAACTCATTAGTAATGAATTATGAATATGATGCTTCATGAAAGTTGAAAGTTGTTTCATTTCGTTTCATTTTATAACATTTCATTTCATGTTAGATATTATTTGTTGTAATGGTTACACTTAGCTTATGGTTCAATCTATGCTTTTTTATGTTTTTTATATCTAATTCATCATTCTACATGTTTTTGTTGACATATATGTATCAAAAATTAAAAAATATAAAAAATATATATATTTTTAAAAAATCGCTCCGGGATTCGCTCCCAAAACGGGAGCTTCTGAAAATGGTCGCTCCCGCTCCCGCTTCCGCTCCCGCTTCCACTCCCGCTCCCCGCTTCCGCTCCCGCTCCCAAGTAACATTGGCGTAAAGGCTTTAGTGACAGTGCAAAGTCTAGCAGCAGTCAGGACTCGGGTGACATATACATCATACTAATCGTAGTTGATTCAATATTTTGGATGCTTTTTAGTTGCAAATGTTGCAGTAGCAGCAACATCAGATGGGCAGGGAGTTGCAGTGTTGGCAACAGTTCAACAGGGCCAACAACAACACAGATGCAACGTATATCAGGGTTCCGTAGTAGTTGTTGGGCAATAGAAGTCAGACATTAGTAGTGTGACATGAGGTGGTGCAGAGATAGGGTGTTGCTACTGTGGGTTGCAACACTAGAACACATTCCTCGCTAAGAGAGAGTGTTAGTTTTTTAAGCATCAGATCTGTTCTAGCCACGAAATTTAGTGGAGAGGCTAGAATACATGTATTCTCCAAAACTCAGAAATCGTTTTTGGAAATTCCACCTAGAGACGACTTAACTAAAATAATTAATCTTTTTTTAATGGTTCCTAAGTCTCAACTTAGGAAAACTGATCAATTAAAGGGTATTAATTAAGTCATGGTGAGAATCATCTCGAAGAAGACATGGATCGAGTTCTAGTTAATCTTAGCCATCGATTATGTTTTAATCTTGGCCGTTGATGACTCAACAAGAGATTATAAGAAGAAATTTGATGGGGGTTGGAGAACACACTTGAGACACCATAAATTCGATTTTGCTGGGAAATCGATTTTGAGAGTAACAACATTTAGTTGTCGGAGGTGATTCAATAAGATTGAAGCAGTGATAGAGGGGCAGGGATAGTAAGGTCGGAGGGAGATTTTCTAGTCTGGTGAGTGCATAGTAGAGAGGCAGTGAGTGCCACAAAGAGGCAATGCAATGCTTTAGAGGGGAATCCGTATTTTGTTGGGGAGAAGTAGTGATTCAGTGACAAAAGTCGGAGTGGGAGTTTGGAGGCCAAGAGAATCGATCTTCCAGACATTAGTTGATTAGTTTGCGAGAGACATGCTGGTTCGAGTTGGGACACAACACTGCATAGGCTGATGCAGGGACTGCGTAGAGTCAACAAAGAGCAGCTCATCTTGAGCCAAGGTCAGTGTCAGATCGCTAGTGGGAGTGAGATTTTTCTCACTAGACTTTTTGTCAGTCATTTCTATGTATGGATTGCTAGATTTGAGCATCCATAGTTTTGTATTCTGATTTACTACTGCATAATAATTAAAACCCTTAGCTGTTGCACTGGTTTTCTCGAGTTGGATTTTTTCAGGAACTTAGTCCAAAAGTCACTGTGTATTTGTGTATGTCTGCATCTATTCTTCTAGCGTTTTTATTTCTTCCACAGTATTTATTTTGTGAAGGCTGTAATCTATTAGTTTTGATATCTATTGTAGAACACAATGAATAATTTATTCAATTTATTTAACAAATAGAAGAAACATAATCAGTTGCTGTAGTAGGATTCAAGGTTTTTTGAATTTTCACAGGTAGTTTATGGAAGGGGAAGGGGAAGGGGAAACTTCTTGTGTTGACCCTCAAAGTCATGTATGATGATGTGAAGGTCTTTTGTCTTGTCCAACTAGGTTTCAAGAGCTAGGAGTCTTCACCAATTTCACATGTAATACTTTAGGAGTGAGCTTTTTCTTATAGTTACCACTTCAACACTTTGTTGTACTACCCCATTTCTTTATATTTTCCCTTTCTTCAACTTTTTCAGTCCATTCTTTAGATATGCATTATTAAGCATAAGACTTAAGTGTAAGTGTATGTCTTCAACGAATTGAGGACCAATGGACTTAGTAGCCTATTTGTCTTTGTAGGCTATAGTCCTTCAAAAAAGGGGATAAAATCCCAAAACCCCATTGTTGGGCAAGTTTTGTGTAAGTTGGGCGATAAAACCTAAATCTCAGGCTTTGAGTAAGACACAGTCAACCAATTAAAAAAATGAAGCCCCTCAAGGAAGTGTATAAATAAAGGAGGTTGAATTCATTTTGGATCATCTAGTGTGGATCAATTCATCTGTTTTGAGCATTGGCGTTGAGGGTTTTAAAACACCTTGTTCTCTTGTCAATTTTGGTGGTGAAAGATTCCACCCTAGTTGACTCATTTTCTATTTCTTTTAATTTTGTTCTGGGCACAGGTACAATATATAGAACAATGAGTTCTCTGTTATTATTTTGGGGCACGGGAACACTATTTGAAGGCAAGATCATCTATTTTTGAAGCAGTCAAATTAAGTTTGACGTCTGACCTGGGAACGTCGAAGAAGGAAGTCCAGACACTATTGTGGCAACTTCACGAATGTTCTTGGTTAAACTAGGGTTCCGAATTTGGAGTAGCGTGGACCTGCGGCTAAATTGGAATATGCTGGCGAGATAACTTTCTTGTGGTTTTTCTTTTATCATAACCAGAGTGTTACATTGAAGTAGATGGTAATTTTTGGGGCCAATCAAAGTTAGGCGGGATTTCCTATACCATCCCGTGACCAAGCCGCAATCCCTGTAATCCGCTTTTGACAGAGTCAAAATATTGAAGGGTTCGGTGGCGGCCCAAGGCTCGCGAAAACATTATTGTGATCCAGAGTCAGACCCTGGAAGAAACCTCAAAGAAATACAATGACTGTCACAAAAAAGGGGTTCCAGTTATAGTTTCATCTTGGATCTAGTTGATTTATTTAAGAATTTGATATAATTTTGAATAGGTGACCATTGCTAGAATAAAATATAAACTTAGTTGAATTTGCCAAAGGAATTTGGAGTTGATATTTGGATGTGGCGTGTGGGACCATGATATTATATAACATGAACTACTTTGTGTGGAATTATTATTTGGTATAATTTGGAATTATTGAAATTAATTGTGAGATTTTATTTTTTCAAGTTATGGCACGACAGTTGGTAAAGAATTGAGCTATTGAGCTATTGAGTGTCATAGTATTGATTTGATATACCATTCATGTGATTAGACTTTGTGACTATACAAGAGGAAGAAAATTCACTGTTGTAGAAAACCCTAGGGTAGCAGTTACCCTGAATATTATAGTGGTATCATAGCACAAGCATCCTGCTAGCTTGTGGTGAATGGTAGTTTGTGCTTCTTGAAGACGCCAACGTCACTGTAAGAAGGAGGAATAACCATCATTTTGCTATGGGGGAACGTGATCCTGGTATCTTACTACAAGAATTGTTACAGGGGCAGTAATAGATGAATCAATAGTTGCACCAACAAGTGCAACAAATGATTCAAGGGCAGCAGCAGATAGCTCAGACCTTGACCCAAGGGCAACAAGAAATTGCGGTGCTAATCGCTCACCTCACTGAGCAGCCGAATGTCGCCGCCACTAATAGGACTACAACCAAAGGAAGTGGGAATCATAATCCTGTCAACCAAGCCAACAACAGAACACATAGCCGACCACTTCTATAAATAAAATATATATAAATATTATGAATAAAATATATATAAATAATATAAATATAAATAACGATGATAATTGTAATAATGATTAGTTAGTGAAGAGGTATTTCCTTAAGGACATGGCCTTCCATGAAGAGACGCCTGCCTAGGGTATATCATATTCTCATTCATACATTTTGATATATATTCTTGTATCCTAAATGGAGATTTACGTATTCCAAGTCTTTTGGAGTATTTAACTTGAAGAATGAACTTTGTTTGTTCCATTTGGTATCAGAGCCACGTCTGATCCAGGCCTTTGGCCATCAACTTTGCGTCAACGTTGTTGTCGTCACAATTGAAGCACTTCGCTACACAAGGTTGGAGTTTCTCTGCCACTAATTCATTAGAGGCCCTTGGCAATTTAAAAAAAGAAAAAGAAAGAAAAAAGAAAAAAAGAAAAGGGAAGTTAAAAAAATCGAATATATATATATATATATATATATATTCATTAAAAAAATTGAAATAAAGATTATTTATTTATTTTTTATTAAAAAATATATTGACCAAAAAAAACAAGGGAGAAAAATTTGAAATTTATAATTTTTTTTACTGCCATCAGCCACTGTATGAACTTCCAACAACGCCAGCCCACATCCGATCACTCTCACAACCAAAGGATCTGCTCACCGCAGCCACCCGACACCCCGCCCTCACTGTTGCGTTGTCCACACCGTTGCTCTGTCAGTTCGAACTGAAGATAGCCAGCTGTAGCCACTCACTACAACGTCGCTCGACTGCAGCCTGCCCATGAAACACCATTGCGTCCGTCGTTTTCAACTGCTCGATCGATCACCAACGCTGTTGAATACTTGTTCGTTACATTTGGTATCGATTGCCTACGTCGCTCGACTGCAGCCTGCCCTTGAAACACCATTGCGTCCGTCGTTTTCAACTGCTCGATCGATCACCAACGCTGTTGAATACTTGTTCGTTACATTTGGTATCGATCACCTATGCCATTGCTAGATAAAGCCGTTCACGACGTAGTCGTAGCTACCGCTCCTCACTACTCGTAGCACACAACCACCAAGAGTCTGAACCGTTGCTACCTAAACCGTACGAAATTCATCAACAGTGTAGCACGCACCCACTGTAGCACTATGTCACATGGTTCGGGTTCGAATTCGAGTTCGACAATGATTAAGTTTGATTCGAATTCGAATTTTCTGATGAGGTTCATATGAGGTTTGACATTAAATTCGACTATACATATTTTTCAACATATATATACATATATATGACATAAAATAATAAAAAATCAAAATCAATCAATAAAGCTATATGAGTAAGAATTCTTATTAGTAAACATACATGAATAACTTAATCATAATAGGCTATAACATTTAATTATCAATGACATTAGTTAAATCAAAATGTAAACATACACCATAGTAGTTTGCAAATACAAAAAGGAATGGCATAATTTTCAATCTCCAAAATTTAAAAGAAAAGAATATGTATAATGTCAAATACTTATAATCTCGGAAAAAAATCACATAATTAAAATATAATCAGAATTTAAACATACAAATTAGAATAGAACTATATTGCAAAATCATGGAGAAATCATGAGCCACAAATCACAACCATATTCACTTCATGCTTCGAGCGGCGGGGACAAGCAATGTCTAGAAATTGAATTCAGGAAATTGTATAGAATATAAAACGCAACAGCAACCCTAAGGACAATAGAGCGAGTACACTCAGACTAAAGTTGGCTTGTGAAAATCTATTGACAACAATGGTAAATAAAGCCAAACCAGTGGCCAACGCGGGAAACTAATTGGCGGGAAGTGGAACAAGAGAAAACCATGTGTTGCCAATGGTTCTTCTCATAAACCTTAAAACAAATAACAAAAACCGCCAAAACTTTAAACCCCTCAAAAAAATTTAAAAAGTTATAAAATTCGGCTTCAGGTTCAAATTCGTTGAGGTTCGACTATTAGGTTCGCCAAACTTGAACAATTTTTTTTTTTGGTTTGGGTTTGTCGAATTTCGAACCTCAAGGTTCAAATTTGGCGAACCTTGTGACATAGTTAGCGTACGTGTCGTCTATCTCCCTGCTGCCGAGTCACCATTGCCAGATCCGTCATTGCAACGGCCGCTGCAGTCTGAACAGAATACCGTTGCAGCCACTACAACAACTTCCATCGTACACACACCCTTCCTCCGTGGCTGATCCAGTTGAACAAACCGGCCAACGACGTCCACTACCATATCCGTCTTTCTCTGTTAGTCTGTCCTATCGACAACCTTGTTCCTTAGTCGTCGATACACCAACCATTGTTTTGTCTCAACACGATTTTCCCTTTCCGCCTATATCGGCTGACAAGCCGCCTTTCAACTGTCATTGTGTCCAATTGAAAAGTCACGTTTCTACCGATTCAATTTCATTGGTATAAGTTTATGCATATTAATTTTACTATATAATTAAAATTAATATATAGTTTTATAAACTATATAATTATATAGTTTTATAACCATATAATTAATTTAATTATTTAAATAAAGAAAATTATGAAAAAATAAAAATGAAAAAAAGAGAGGAAAAGAAAGTGCTATACAAATTTAAACAAAAAAATTGGCAGTTCGAAGTTATTAAAAAATTCATTAAAATAACCAAGGAAGATTATAAGTTAAAAAGGGTGAATTTGAAGAAAGTTCATCTCAACAAAATGACATCTAATTTGGAAATGGAGGCCGAAAGAGTCCCAGAAACCTAATATAACTATGCCTAAGTGCTATTTAGAATTAAAGAGTCTATTTCGGGAAAATATGTTACTATTGCTATCTCGCCAGCCGAAGATAAAAATTACATAAAACTTAAAATTACAAACCAGATAGTGATTCCTGAGTCAAACATAATCGAAAAATTAGACTGTTATAACAACAAAAAATATGAAATAACCAATTTACAATTAAACATTGGAGATTATACATTCATATTACAATTCTTAGTTGAAAACCTATGGAGTGGTCAAGGTGACATTATTTTAGGTTCACCCTAGATGGCAACCCTAGGTTCCTTCATCCTGAATACAAAGAAGAATTTTTTGACAGTTTCTTACAAAAAGAAAAAAAATAACACTACAAGATATTACAGTGAAGCCAAATTTAGTAATACCAGAAGACATACTAGATATCTTAAAAGTAAATTTTCAAGAAGGTAAAACAACACTACAAAATATGCAAAGAGAAGATGACAAGATCACTGCTGAAAAATATGAAGAAGTTTCTCGACTTAAAAACCATAGTGAAAAACTACTAACGCAAATTAAGAAGCTTAAATAGGACAAGAAGTCATTGGAAAACAAGGTACAACAACTTATCGAGAAGGAAGCATCAAATGTAGAAGTCCAAGTTGAAGAGAAAGGAATAAATACTGATCCAATGAATATCATAACTCAAGAAGAAGGCAAACCGGTTGAAGAAAAGACACACTTAGATGTTGCAGTTTAGATGATAAACATCCCAAGTGAAGGTTCTGTAACCAACTCAACAACATTGTCACCTGAAGTAAATTAGAATATCGCCACACACATGATAGGGGAAAGACAAACCAAAAGAACTCCTTATCTACATCCAAATCACAAGAAGAAACATCTTAGTCAATCTACGAATCCATGTCACTCTGAACATAAACAACAAACTTATGTTCCGAAGACTATTAATGTCAGTGCAATTCAGTTTTGTGATAACAATTCACATGAAGTATCTAGTAACCACAAGATTCCATAGAAGATTAAATTAGGATGGTCAGATCCATTCTCAGTTTGACAATTTTGTTTGTCACTTAGAGGATCTATTGTCTTGTATTGACGAAGATGATAGTTTCGAGACGAGAAGACATTTGAAGGAGAAAAAGAGATCAAACCTTTTCATCAGTAAGCTTTGAGTACAAAGATTTTTGAAGAGTAAGGCAATGTTATGAATAAAATATATATAAATAATATAAATATAAATAATGATGATAATTGTAATAATGATTAATTAATGAAGAGGTATGTCTCTAAGGACATGACCTTCCATAAAGAGGCACCTGCCTAGAGTATATAAGCAAGCCCTCACTCTGATTTGTATCATATTCCCATTCATACATTTTAATATATATTCTTGTATCTTAAATGGAGATCTACATTTTCCAAGTCTTCTAGAGTATTTAACTTGAAGAACGAACTTTGTTTGTTCTAGTATCATAGCAGAAGCATCCTGCTAGCTTGTGGTGAATGGTAGTTTATGCTTCCTGAAGACACCAACAATGTCACTGTAAGAAGGAGGAATAACCATCATTCTGCTATGGGGGAATGTGACCCTGGTATCTTACTACAAGAATTGTTATAGCGGCAACAACAAATGAATCAACAATTGCACTAGCAAGGGCAACAAATGATTCAAGTGCAACGACAGATAGCTCAGGCCTTAACCCAAGGGAAACAACAAATTGCGGTGCTAATTGCTCACCTCACTGGGCAATCGAATATCGCTGCCACTAATAGGACTACAACTGAAGGAAGTGGGAATCATAATCGCGTCAACCAAGCCAACAACTGAACGCATAGACGATCACTTCTACCTCAATTTATAGACATTCAGGTGCCAACAGGCTAGGAAGCAATTGAGCCAAATCAACACCTAAACACTTATGTTAAGGACTATGCACAATTGGAAGAGAATACTCGAGCAATTATGTCTTTCAATGAGTATAGTAACTTCTGGTATTGGAATAGACCCAGAGGATAGCCTAATGGAGAATCAACACGTAAGCTAAGTAAAATTCCTTTACCCTCATTTGATGGATCATCTAAATGTACAACAAGGGCTTCGGTGCAAAAATTGGACACCTACTTTAGGGTCAATCCTATGGCTGATGCAGACGCAATTCAATTTTCCACATTACACTTAGAAGGAGAAGCACATGAGTGGTGGTATCATGGCTTAATAACTTTAGGACATTCTAACATCACTTCTTATGAAGATTTTACTTAAAGACTAATAGAAAGATTCGATCGAAAGAATCTAGAAATCCACTTCAGTGAATTGGTACTACTTAAGAAAATAGGATCACATGAAGAGTTTATTGCAGAATTTGAATGCATTGCAGTTATGGTGACAAATATATTTGAAGAACGATTAGTTACACTTTTCACTGAAGCATTAGCTGAGCCCCTATAAGGATGGGTCAAAGCATTCAATCCCACCACTCTTCAAGAAGCCATCAAGAAGACTCAAGACTTGGGTAATGCAATCGTTAAAACTAAGGCTCTGTCCAAGCCTTTTATCCCTCCAAGAGATAAGGAGAAGAAGCTCTTCTAACATGATGACCCAAAAGAGATAGACTAGATGAGGAAACTCAAAGCGAATTGAGGAGGAAAAAACTATGAATTACTTGCAGGGAACCATGGGAACTTGGTCATCGTTGTTTAGCAAAGGCGAAGATTCAGTAAATTGAAGTACTCTCTGACGACGATGAAGAAGAGGCCACTCCAAGTACTGATTAAGAGCCACCACAGAAGGAAGCAAAGAATGAAGAAAACCCTGACAACTCCAAAGAAGGACCGCCACAAGAAGAAAGCCTCAGTGGAGAAAAGAAGACACGACCACAGGTCAAGATAGCAACTCTTTCAGGCACGCCCAAGTCTTACACTTTTCGAGTCAGGGGAGTCGTCAAAGGGACAACACATCCCAACAATAATTGATGGAGGAGCCACACACAACTTCATTAATGCAACATTAGTAGCAAAAAGGGGACTTCCCACCGAAGAGTTCGAGGGCTTGGATGTGATAGTTGCAGACGGGTACAACTTGGATTACACACGAATGATCCTAGATTTGAGTGTAACTCTTGGTAACTATACTTTTACCAGTGATTTCTATGTAATAGATCTTGCAAACCTCAACATGGTACTGGGAGTTCAATGGTTATATTCATTGGGCAAACACACAATGGATTACCAAGTGTTGGAAATGGAATTTAGAGCACCAAATGGCAGTAAGGTTGTATTAAGAGGCATGTCAAATGGTGGGCCACAGGTCGTTTCATCCAGAAGGATGGAAGCCCTTTTTAGGCACGGGGATATAACATACACAACAGAATGTAAGGTTATGACCCAAAAGACTCTCGACAATGATAAACTACAATACAGGGTTGATATTCAACAAGTACTAGACAAACATGCTCTAGTGTTTGATGACATTAGTCACAGATTGCCTCCTAAAAGGGTATTTGAGCATACTATTGAGCTAGATGAAGGAACTAAGCCTATGATCACCACACCGTACTGACATCCGAAGAAGTTCAAAGACGAGACAGAAAAAGCTATCTAAGAATTGTTAGCTATGGGACATATCTGACCCAACTCAAGCCCATTCACATCATCTGTGGTTTTGGTGAAAAAGAAGGATGGCACATGGAGAATGTGCATTGATTACCGGGCGCTTAACAAGAAGACCATAAAAAACAGGTACCCCATTCCTCGAATTGATGAATTACTGGATGAAATATTGGATGGAGCAACATATTTTTCAAAGATTGACCTACAGTCTGGGTAACACCAGATTCGATTTCGGGAGGAAGACGTGCCCAAAACAACATTTCGTCGCCACTATAGACACTTTCAATTCCTAGTTATGGCAGTTGGGCTAACCAACGCCCCTACCACCTTCCAATCATGCATGAATAACATTTTCAATAGGCAACTAACAAGGTTTTTGCTGGTATTCTTTGATGACCTCCTCTTTCACAACAAGGCGTGGGATGATCATTTGAGACACGTGGATCAGATTTTGAGCATCATACAGGAAAAATCCCTTTATGCCAAAGCATCCAAATGCGAGTTTGGGTTGACAGGGATTCTTTATTTAGGGCATATGATCAACGTGCAGGGGGTACAAGTCCACCATTAGAAGATCCAGGCAATAGTGGATTGGCCTACACCTAAGACACTAACATGACTAACCAAATTATGAGAATTTTTCCGGCTTTGTAACTATTATCGGTGGTTCATTAAGGGGTTCTCCCAGCTAAGTGCGCCCCAAACAGATTTGACAAAAAAGGGGGCATTTAGGTGGACGGAAGAAATTGACAATTCATTCAACAAACTCAAAGAAATAATGAGCTTCGTGTCCAGTACTAGCCCTTCTTGACTTTGGCCAACCATTTATATTAGAGTGTGATGCTCTCCTTCTGGAGAAGGAATTAAAGGCGTCCTAATGCAGAAAGGTCATCTGACCGCATTCAAAAGTCAGAAGCTAGAAGATACAGAAAGGCTATACTCCATATATGACAAAGAAATGTTGACCATCATGCGTGCGTGACAAAGTTCAAATAGTATCTAGTGGATAGGTTCATAGACAGACCACAATAGCTTGCAACATTTCTTGGTACAAAGGGACTTGAATGAATGACAACAGAAATGGGTAAGCAAAATTCAAGCTTACAATTTTGACATTGAATATGTGAAGGGGAAGAAAAACATGGTGGCTGATGCACTCTCCAGGAAACCAACTACGTGCACCCTCATGGAGCTCACGGAAGATTGGAAGGTGCACCTCTTCGCCAAATATGCTAAGAACTAATTTTCTTGCACGCTTTTCGATAGGATTATCCAAGATGATAGGTACAAAATAGTCGATGATGTCATTTACTATAAAGACAGGATATATTTGGTCCTTGAATCTACACTTAAGGAGAAAATTATGAAGGTTACACATGATATTCCTTCGGCCAGACACCAGGGGTTCTTCAAGACATACCGACAGATCCAAGAGCGATTCTCGTGGAAGGGACTCAAAGAAGATGTGATGAAATACGTTAGGGAATGCATGACATGTCAACAAAATAAGGTTGAGCATACATCTCTTGTAGGTCTTCTCCAACCTCTACCCATTCTAGAACAGAAATGGGAAAACATATCAATGGATTTTATCACAAGATTACCCAAAGCACAGGGAAAAGATTGCATATACACCGTGGTGGACAGATTGACTAAATGCGCATAGTTCTTTGCTCTCTCAGTAGATCACTCGACCAAGCAAGTGGAAAAATTTTCTTCAAAGAAGTCTTCAAATTACTTGGGTTGCCGAAGAACATAGTAAATGATTGTGACAGCAAATTCATGGGCGCATTCTGGTAGGAACTTTTCAGACTAGTTGGAACTGAATTAACCCCTAGCACCAGCTATCACTCGCAAACTGACGACCAAACGGAAATTGTAAATAAATGGATTGAAGGGTATTTGCACAACTATGTGACAGGTCAGCAAAAGGCATGGATCAAGTGGTTGTACCTTGGGGAGCATTGCTACAACACCACCTACCACCTATCCATTGGAATGACACCCTTCAAGGCTCTGTATGGGTATGATGCACCCTCCTTCATCGATAGAATCTTTGGAGACAACAAGGCACCTCTTGCCAAGGATTGGATACAAGAGAGTCAGGACATTCTTAGGGTACTCAAGGAGAATATTCAGATAGCTTAGAATAGGCAGAAGATGTACGCAAACCAACACCGAATGAAGCACAATTTTGAGGTAGGGGATCTTGTTTTCCTGTAATTACAGCCCTACCTACAGTCTACACTTGAGAAGAGCGAGGTAGAGAAGTTGAAGCCAAGGTTTTATGTACCTTACAAAATTCTCCGAAGAGTGGGTGAAGTGGCATACGAGTTGGAGCTACTGAGTGATAGTAGAATCAACAATGTATTTCATCTATCATGACTCAAGAAGGCTGTAGGTCAGCAGGACCCCACTTCTGTTGAGCTGCCACCATTAGTTGAAGAGGGACAATTGGAATTGATTCCAAAAACAATCATGGCCGTTCAAGAAAAGAATTTAAAGGGAAGATTAATTCTAGAGTACCTCATCAAATTGTAGCACCCAGATTTGCAATTGTTTGAGGGCAAGCAATTTCAAGTAGGAGGGACAGTGATGTCCTCAACGAATTGAGGAGCAATGGACTTAGTAGCTTATTTGTCCTCGTAGGCTATAGTACTTTTAAAAAGGGGGTAAAACCCCAAAACCCCCATTGTTGGGCAAGTTTTGGGTAAGTTAGGCGATATAACCCAAATTTGGGGCTTTGAGTAAGACACTTTCAACCAATTAAGAAAATGAAATGCCTCAAGGAAGTCTATAATTAAATGAGGTTGAATTCGTTTTGGATCATCAAGTGTGGATCAATTCATCTGTTTTGAGCATTGGCTCTAAGAGTTTTAAAACCCCTTTTTCTCTTGTCAATTTTGGTGGTGAAAGATTCCACCCTAGTTGACTCACATTTTCTATTTCTTTTAATTCTGTTCTGGGCACAAGTACACTATCTAGAAACAAGGATTTCTCTATTATTATTTTGGGGCACAGGAACACTATCTGAAGGCAGGATCTTCTATTTCGGAAGCAGTCAAATTAAGTTTGACGTCTAACTTGGGAACATCGAAGAAGGAAGTTCGAACCCTATTGTGGCAACTTCATGAAGGTTATGGGTCAAACTAGGGTTTCGAATCTGGAGCATTGTGGACCTGTGGCTAAGTTGGATTAGGTTGGCAAGATAACTTTCCTATGGTTTTTCTTTTATTGCAACAACTAGTGTTACTTTGAAGCAGACAGTACTTTCTGGGGCCAACCAAAGTTAGGCGGGATTTCCCGTACCATCCCATAACCAAGCTGCAATCCTTGTAATTTGTTCTTTACAGAGTCGAAGTCCTGAAGTGTTCGGTGGTGACTTAAGGCTCTCGAAAACATTACAGTGATCTAGAGTCAGAGTCTGGAAGAAACCTCGAGGAAAGACAATGACCGTCACAAAAAAGGCGTTGCGGTTACAGTTTTGTCTTGGAGCTAGTTGATTTATTTAAGAATTTGATATAATTTTGAATAGGGGACCATTGCTAGAGTAAAATATAAACTTAGTCAAATTTGCCAAAGGAATTTGGACATTGATATTTGAACGTGGCATGTGGGACCATGATATTATATAGCATGAACTACTTTGTGTGGAATTATGTCCCCCGTTTACCCATTTTTGGGGGGTCATATTTCTAGGCATTTTCGTTTTGCAAACTAGTACACGTTTCCACATTTCGAGCTACTTAGTCCTATAAATTTGCATTTCATTAAGATTCTGACGCAACCTCAAGCCACGGGGAAGTTTGAAATATTGAGGCTGAAGCTTGTGGTGATTGAAAATAGATTCTTATTAAAGGGGGATACTAGTGCTAGGGTTAGTTTGCTTGTGAGATGCAACTGTTGAGTATTCTAGCTTTTAATGAATGCAAGTATGTGAATCTCTTTGATAGGTTGTGATGCAAGTGAGAGATCTTGGAGTTTGACAGTTGGTGTGATGATGACTTGTTTGAAAGCTGCAAAAACTGGCTTGTAGAGCTTGGTGGGATATCTTGCTTGGGCTTTGTATTTCTGGTTAAGGTTTGCAGTGATTGTGGAAGCCCTAGCTAGCGTCGGGGATGCATTGAGGAGTCCTTGTTTGGGAGGAGTTGAAAGGACTAGTTGTACCAGCTTGTGATGAGCTAAGATATTATACTTTATCTTCATTGCCATGATAATATGACTTGTACCATTCCTGTCCTATGTTTGTGATTGTAGTTCTGATTATAGTGTTGCATTGGGATAGTTTCATTGCTGTCCTAGTATGCTGATTTTTTAAAGCAGCAGGCATCGATACCGTGTTGTTTTAACATGCTTATTGAACCTTTCAGATCTGTCTTTTCAAATGTGTGTACTTCCTCTTGTACTTGTACTTCATGATTTCCCTTTTATTGTATCCTTTTAAGATTGGTTTTTGTTCATAGTCCACTGTAAATTGAAGGGTAATTTGTTGGTGCAGTTCTGTCCATTTGAAATCTGTAATTGTCAACTATTAATTTTGTAACTTCATGAGGCTGTGTCTTACAAGAATTTAAATAAGTGATAGCAAAGCCATGCGTATAACTTTGACTTTGTGTGGCTAAAGGTTAGCAGGGCCTCAGGAGTTGGAACATTCACAAAAGGTGTAGGGTGGGTGTCTTATAACCTTGAACACAGGAAATATAGCAGTGTGCTTGATTTTTTAATTTCTTCTAGTTTGTTATTATTATTAGTTTCCTTGAATGTTGAATATGATATATTTGAACAAGGGAAAATTTTAGGGGCTAATACTTGCAGGTGGGCTAATTTTCCATGTTTTTTTTCCAAAAAAAGGTTTCACCAATTTCCATTTTTTTCTAAAACTGATTCGCCCAAATTTTATAGTATAAAATTATTTTAACTTAAAAACTGCCAAAATTTTACAAACACAAAATCATTATAAATTTGAATATTTTTACAAAAGTATCTTCAAACATTTTATACTTTGCATGTTAGTGACTAGTAAGATTCGCCAAGGTTTCTAAACATTAAAATAAATTTGTTTCCTTAAAATTTTCCCTGTATATTTCTGCTTGTCCGTCATAGTTAGATGCTTTTTAAAAATTTCTCTCTTTTTGGATGACGGTTTTCTGTTCATCCTCTAGATTCAGATTGATTGCTTTTGAATGGGGCACTACTTATAGTTTCTCCCCTTTCATCCTTTTTTAGTTTTATTGTGATTCATGTAGAATTATCATTAGTTGAGCATCCTATCCTTGCATTTCCTTATTAACATTTGAGTTTCTTGAACCATTTGGGATTTCATATATTCTGCCCTTCTTCAATGCCCTATGTATTTTTTAATTATAGGATAATCATAAAACATAGCAGTACAAATTACAAGTTTTAATTTGATGTCAATAGCTTCTCGATTGGGAGACTTTCTCTCAATCCACGTGCATTTCTCAATTGAGATGTTTTTGTTTCATTAGAGTGAGCCTTGCTGCTATCATTGTGTTTCAGCTTTTAGCACCTGAAGGCTGAGAGTCTTTAATTCTTCAATTCACATTTGTGCTTTGCTTGAGAACTTGTCATGATTGTGGATATTTATTTTGGTTGTCACATGTTTAGGAAAATGCATCGATGAGTTAGAACTGAGAGTTTCTTGCATATTTTGGATTCAATTTTGGTGGAGACATAGACTCGCTTTATGTTAGGATCGCTTGTTTTATTGGGTTGAGATTGACCAGCTTTGAGTAATGGTCATTTTTATAGTTCTGTGTGCTTGTGTCATTCTCTGTTAAATAAGTCTTCTTATCGATTTTAATTGTATTAGTTTTTCTGCCGTTGCACAACATAATGGATCTCTGTTGCATATTTGTGCAATTTTAACTGCCATGTAACGTTTGATTTCCTCTTTCAGAGTATGGACATTTCCAAAGAGTGCATTGGACGATCTTCTAAATTCTTTCGACATGATATCTTCACTTTCTATAACTGTAAGTAAATTGTTCTTGATTTCTATTGTTATCAGTTAATGTATCAATAAAGTTTACTGGCAAAATTTATGGAACTATTATTTGTAGAGTTGTATATCTCATTTTGTTGAGATTATGGTCAATCTTCACTAGAGGTCACGTGCTGACCCTGTATTTGATGTATTTATGGTTTTATTGAGCCTATGGGTAATTTACCCACCTTATTGTATTTTTCTATATTTGAGTAGGTCAGCATAATTACCCTAGTCTAGTGGGACCTCCATTGAGGCCTTAGGGTTATAGGAGGGGCACTACTTGGAGGACCTAGATTGACATAGTGTGTTCATTTTCCCCACACCATACTTGACACATTCCATCACACATTACAGCCCCAATATGCCACATCCATTCTTCGGGTCTAACTTGTAATTGTTTTTTTGGGATTTGGCACCCACGTGTCCACACTCCTTGAGGAGGGCCAAAAAATATTGCCCTGGAGGTTGACGCAGCTAAAATATTGGAAAAGCATATCATGGCCACAACAAAACAAAAGAAGAAAATTAAAATGCAAAAAATGGCCGGGACATAAGTTAGCATGTGGGAAAAGAGCCTAGCATGAGCTCTACCCTCTTCATTAGACATCACACAGTTCTTGAGCACATGATGCTCTTTTACATCAAAAGGAACCCTTGCATGTCTTAACCTTGATGAGCGATGAATTGCCTCATCTTAAGGGGCAATATAAAATGCTACATCATAAAGAGCAAGCTCTAACCCTTGAGCTAAGCACATCAATACAAAGCATTATTAAGAAGAAGTAAAAGGCACACTAGAGGGGTGAAAAAAACAGGTTAAGCAGGGTAACTCATGCCTCCATAATTGCTCCCTCATGGCATTCATACGCATAGGATGTGGAATCCCCATTTGCTAGTCCCCTTGACCATTGCACTTGGCCATGAAGCCTTTCCCCTCCATTGTCACACATTTACATTAACACCCATTGATTGAAGGGTTGACCTTGGAACTGTCATTTCCCCTTGAGGGCTAGAAGCGCCTAATAGGGTTAAGCATTAGCCACCTCTATCAAGGTAGGGAACACATTTACGGGACTTGGTCTAGTTAGATATCAGAAGGTGATCCTTGTTTGAAGTATTAATATGCCCTTAACATTCAGATTGATCCACTTAGATGCTCATATGATCTTAGTCTCTAATGGATGGTTGCTTTCAACTGAGTTCATGTTGTTTATGTCAGGTGTTCCATAGGTACCCGGGCCTTTCCAGAGAGAGATGGCTTAGCAGATGCAATGTTGAGAGAGTTGAGTTTCCTGATGCCTTGAACAAATGTTGCATATCCTAGAGCACCCTCAGGACTGAGACGTTGGTCTACTTTGACCTAGTATAAAGATTCTTCAACATGACACCATTTGACCCAGCATGCCCCCAGGTTGGCCTCGACACAAGTTGATGGGCAAGACTTGATTTAGAACGCAAATAAGGGTGGCCTCCCTTTGAGAGACTTGGGAGGGCTTATTGCACTTGGAGAAGCCCAGGAGGCCTTGTTTTGACAGTTGGTACCCATGAAGACGACATGATGGTACCCCTCCTAGACTTGTGACCCCAATGGAGGACTTGAAGAATTTCCCCAAATTTTGGATGATCCTAACATTATGACACTTTTTCAGACCTCACTTCACCTTGACATTGCATTTGGAGCCCTAAAGGGCATGATGTCAACATTCCTAGAGGCTACGACTCACAAATGTGGGTAATTATGGTTTATTTGGTCACTTAGCTAGTGTGTTGGCTTGTAACCCAAGGTTATCTTATGTCAAACTTGTTGTAAGGGGCTCCATTAGTCAAATTTAATTGATGTAGACCTCATTTAAATAGAGGTCACGTCATTTGTATTGTTCATCATCACTTGTGGATCAATTTGGGCTCTTTGAAGGATTTTAGCCTAATTGAAATTCTCTTGTTTTCTTGTGGAAATGTGATCTTTTGTCGACATTCTCTTGTTGTGGAGACATTTTTTTGGGATAGTAAAGGATTGGTTCATGCATTTTTTGTAAGTATTCTATATTGTGAATATCTTTTTATGGCCATTGCATGGAATGGTTATTGTTAGGGTTTCTAGTTTTTGTTCAATATCTTTCTATGAAATCTTGGTAAAGTATTGTGTGCATCACCCTTGAGAATGTGTGACAATCCCTTGAATGGAACTTCATGTTGAGCTCTCTTCAATGACTTTATCCCCTCATAAAATGATAGCTAGGGTTTTGAAAACTAGGTTTTTTTCTTGCCTTTGCTCCATACTAAGGTTTGATTCCTCCATCAATAGATCTCCCTCTAGAATCCATCACCCAAGGATTAAGCACTAGCCTTCCACATAGGTGATCACACCATAAACACTTTCTTGAAACTAAATTTTCTCCTCTTCTTAAATTTTCCAGCTTTTTAAGGCAACTGCTAGGCTAGGATTAGGGATGAATTCAACTAGTAGTATGTTGGCTTGGGGAGGGGTTTTACATGTGGTTTTTGTCTCATTGCCTCAAAATCATCTCTTTCCCACAATGAATTCTTCCATTTTAGGGTTGACATCATATGCCCTAGGCAATTTTTACTTAGGGTAGCCCTAATCTAGCCCTAGGCTTCAACTTGGGGCCTTTTGAAGGTTTGTTGTTCCAATTATTGATCATATCTATCTTATTTAGCCTTTTGTTGGCCCAGTATACCTTGTAAGATTGTTTCCTTGCCTATTTACTAATTTCGAGGTCACTTGTGCCCTATATAGGTCTTTGGAGGGCATGCTTTGCCTTGTCCTTGCTGGTTTGAGCATTGTCCTTATGCTGTGTGTCATTCATTAGCCTATCTTTGTCACCTCTAGGTCTAAGACTTAGAATATCTATTAGGTGACCAACATAGGGAAGCCACCATTGTGGTGAAAATCCACTAGAGCGCAGGTGGTTGTGGCTTTGGTGATAGTGGGCCTCCACCTCATAGTGTTGTCCCTTGGTGTAGACTTCGTCTTGTGAGCTCACTCACAAGACTTGCTATATCTTGAGGCAACAAAGCCATAATTACAAAAAAGCAAAAGGACAAAAAAACGAAAGCAGAGGAAAAAGTGCGATTCTAGATTTGAATGAAAACGATCCCATTGGTCTTGATTTTTCACTAGGATCAAGAAAAAGTAGTCAAATCTGATGTCTGGGTCCCCGATGGTCCAAATATTGAAAAAGTAGAACTAACCAAATTAGCAATTTCTGAGAAACTGACAAAATTGAATATATAAGCTCCTCATATCAATGGTTATGCCATGAAGCGTCTTGAAATAGACCAATGTGACTAAGTGTCACTGGACCTTAACCTTTTAGTAGCAAGAAGTGTTATTGGGGTTAACAAGGTCCTATAAGTATTTCTGAAACATCGATCTTGAGGATAAAGTTTTACTCCTTTGTCACAACAAGTCATCATCCTTGCTTTGCATTTGCTTCATTAATGCCAAAAGACTCTATCAAAGAAATACAAGTCATTAATGCAACAAAGCTAGGTAGTTTTTTAGGTGGATGACTCACTGGAAATGTAGATGTAGGTTCTCTAACTTGTTCTTGTCACTTTTGTATCCTACAATGTTTGGGTAAGGCATCCTGTATTTCTAGTTTAATTGGAAGATAGTGAGGGATCTTTACCTAGGTCAGAATCTTAGACATTTAAGTTTCATACGTATTTTTAATTTCATAGCTGAATTTGGAACAATAAACTTTTTTCCTTCTTCAATGATTGGAGAAGGTTCTGTGACATTGAGGACCACTCATTCTCATTAAACTTCACAACCTTGCTTACCATTGTCTTACATTATGTTGGAATGTAGGTCTTGTAGTCTTTGGAAGTCTCAATATATCCAACATAGATGTCCTTCATACTTGAGGGCTCAAGCTTAGATTGTTTCTCATTAAGAACATGAATATGAGTTGGACAACTAAACACACGAAAGTGAGATACCTGTGGCTTCTCACAAATAAAAGTCTCCTTTTCTTCTTTTTCCTTTAGAATCTTGTGTGGACATTGGTTCAAGATGTAGACAATAGTATTGCATGCTTTGACCCAAAGACACGTGGGCAAGCCCATGGAAAGAATCATGATCTTTTCTATCTCAATCATGGCTTCATTTTTATGTTTGATGACTGCATTTTTGTTGTTGGTTGATGGTAGTGTAAGGTTCTTAATAATTCTCACTTGCAAAAAACATCAAATTCCTTGGAGACATAATCTCCTCCATTAGTGCATTGAAGCACCTTGATTCTCTTCCCTATATGATTTTCAACCAAGGCTTTGAATTACCTTTCAAATAAGAGGAAGATGTAGACTTGCACATATTCAGGTGTATCAATTGGAGAAAATCTTTGGATCCATTTTTGTTGAATGGAAAAGTAATCTTAGAACGCTTATCGAGTGCACATCATTTGCACACATTGCCCGCACTTGAACTTTGGTAGTCCCTGCAACATGCCTTAAAGAGATGAAAAGCCCCATATTGCGAGTGACCAAGACACTTGTGCCACATCTTTGAGAACATGCGACTATCATGCACCAAGGCCTCATGTTTTGTATTATCAACAAGGAGGCCATATAGGTGACCTTCACATTCTCCTTTGATAAAAGATTGAGGAAGTTCTTGGCTGCAATCTTTTATGGTGTATTGTTGATCATTAAACTCAAGTATACACTTATATCTATTATAGCCAAAACATAAAGGATGTTCTTTCTGTTGAGAAATCTAGGGGCAGCTAGATTAGGTGATTTCTCTTACTTTGATAACTGCTTGTGATGTTTTTATTTAACTTGATTAGTTTCTTCTTTCACAGTTTCACTTGACTATAGTTAGTGCTCTTATCATCAAACAACTACCAAAACAATAAACAACAATGAGACAAGAGGACACAAGATATAAGTGATCAGCTAGGGCCAAAACCTCTCCACTTGAGAAGAAAACCCACAAGAACTCTTCTCTTATAGAACTTCAAATGACGAATTCCAAGGCCTATAACCCTTGACCAAGACCTCTCCAAGACCAAGTAAAACTTCTCCTTTTAATAACTTCTTCTACCAAAATCAACTCAAGTCAAATCAATTTCACAACTGTTGCAACACCTCCTTTGACCTCAACATTGGACCTGTAATTTGTGACTACAACTTTTAGCGTTCCTGCAGAAAATCTAACTTCACACGTGTGGGAGAATATGGAGAAATTATCCTTCTTTTTCCTTTGCTTGAGTGGTACTTTCTTTTTTGATAATTCAACCTTCAAAACAAGTCTTCTTGACACCAAAATGGATCTTCTTGATTGCTTCTGCAATTTGGTCTTCCTGCAGCAAAAAGTAGCCCTAAATATCTTAGCACGTGTGAGGTAAATTGCCCAAAAACAATCCTTGCAAACTTCACTTTTCTCCTCCTTAGATTCTCCTTCCCTTCTCTAAGTATCTTTGCTCTTCTTGTGCTTCCATGAGTTACTTGTCTTCCATGTCAAATGAGGTCGAGGCCTCCCTTATATATAGGTCTCTCACTAGGTCGACTTGCTGCTTGTAGGCCAACTAGTCCTCTCATAGAGGCTGACTTGTTACTTCTAGTTTGACAAGGTCTTGGAGGGACTTTGACTCAAATAAATTTCCTTTACAATATGTAACGTGCCCAAAAGGGTCTTTCATACATGACAAAGACTTAATTGACTTGTAGACTCAATGACAAGCCCTATAAGCGCACAATGGGTGATTGACCTAAAAATAAATTTCCCTTGAGCATGAAACCCATGCCTCAAGAATTACTATGATAAATTTGTTTTTCTCTTTACATCAAATACATAAAATCATGATTATATATGTCATTATGAAGACCGAACCTAGTTACATATTTCAACACTCCCTCTTAACTAGGGAGGTATTCATAATCCATACAAGGTACTTGGACATTCTCAAAATGAAGAATTCTCATAAGAAGAGTTGGATTGGTAAGCCATCTCATAAGCTACTTCCTTAGCTTATGCCAGAGCATCTCATCATATCAACCAACATTGTCACATAACAAGGCCTTGACTAACAACTCTATCTCTCCACAAGATCAGAGCACAATGTTGGTGAGACAAATGACTGATAGACACCATCATCATTGTCTCTCAAGGCACATACCCCACTCGAGTGTTCACAAGGTATGTCCTTTTAGGACAATTCCTATCTTGGAATAACACATCCTCAAGGAATTTCCTCTTCAACTACTCTTACCTATTGGATGCCCTACCACATCCTCAAAGAGTATCATAATCAATCTCAGATGCTTACCCAATCCTCCATTCTTTATTCACAATATGAAGACAAGAATGATTTGTCTATCTCTCTCTCTCAACTAGGGAGGATATACTCATTCCTATAAAAGGAATATACTCAAGCTCCCTCTTAACCACGGACTTGCCCAAACTCCCTCTCAACTAGGGACTTGATTCCAAGCTCCCTCTTAACTAGGGACTTGTTTCCAATGACAACTCTCTACTCTTTGGTGGAGACCATGGTACTATCAGTGGTAGGGCTCCTCCTTTCAATGTCATGAATTTCATCTTCATCATTTAAGAGCCTCCATTTTCTAGGTTTTTCTTTGTAGGGAATCAACCATCCATCACGTTCCTTCAATGAACGATAGGGTTGAACTATCAATCATGTCATCCTTCTCTTCATCGGAAAGTGATCTTCTAGCCCACATCTGGCTTTTCTTCATTCTGTTACTTTTTCCAAGTCATGTTACTTTTAGGGTCTTCCATTAATTCTCTTGAGTACTAGTTGTAGGTGACATCTACAACTCTCTTTTGGTAGCCCTATATCAACCCAACCAAATATTGTTCAAAAATCAAAATGAACATCAAATCAAAGTTACCTTTTATGATGGCTTTCATCATGACATCTGCTTGCTTGCAACATCAACATCCTGCACATTTATAAACACATCTCCAAGCCATTCAATGTCAAGGGTCTTCTTCCTTTACAGATTTCATCAGAGTCTTCATACCTTCTCTACGGAGATGTCATAGCCAGTTCTTCTAGTCATAAGATGTTGATCACTTATCTTATGTGACTATAGTTACACTTTTCACGAACTTTTCGTCCTTTCTTCACATATTGTTCCCCAGGAACTTCTATACATAGTTCCTTCATCTTTGTCAACCACCTCATGCTCAATATGAGGGCATATTATGTTGACTTCATCTTATAAGTACGTGAACTCGTTCAAGACATATGCCTTCATGCATCTTACCAAAGGAAGAGATCCTTCCTCTTCGATCATGCTCATACGATAGAGCATTCAACCATGGTATCTGCAACTATATGATGACATGACTTAATCTATCAAATATATACATACCTCTTGTCTCCTTTTGGTCATCTAGACTTCCTTCGGCAACTTCCTTTCCTTGTTTGAAAGTTTTTCAACCATTTTGAGACGCTGCACTCCTTTGTCACCATACCATCATCCTTCTAAACAATGGATCCTTTGTTAGTGAGACACTTGCTTCTTCCATGTAGAAATGAAGGATCTTGATTATCCTCTTCCTGCAAATGCTCCTTCCTAACAATGATGACGTATGATGATTCCTTTCTATCTTCTATCATGCTAGTTGAATTTCTTCCAACCATATATGCTTTCAATGAGGATATCATGAGCTACTTCCTTTCCATCATAATGACTTGCTACAACCATGTAGACTTCCACTTCAACTATTCTTTCAAGCTTTTATAATGATGTCATGAGCTCTTGCTTCAATCATATGCTTTTAATATGATGCATCCTGTCATACTTAAATACTTCCTACCATGATAGCTATATCTTACAAAAACTGAAAAGAACTAAGTGAAGGAGATTATCTCAGTCATAGTAGAGATCTTTCACTTCCTCCTTTGATTTTCTTCTTTTCAAGCTCTTCATTTCTTTGGTGATATGGGCTTCATTTCTTTCTTTTCACTTATTGTTGTCCTTCTTGAGTTTCAAACAGTCTCTCTTGAAATGCCCATATTCTTGACAACCATATCATTGGAACCTCGACATATCGATCTTCTTCTTTTTCTGTTGACCAAACTTCCATTTTCTCTTAGCCATGGTAGCAAATGGTTGTACTTGATCGCTTGGGCCTACATCGCTTTTTGCCTTTAACCTGGTTTCTTCAATCTTACACAATGACCAAAGTTCACTGAATGGGGTGGCTTCCTTCTTTCCATAGATGCTTGATACAAATTTTCCCCATTCATCAGGTAGTGCATTGAGCACCACAATGGTCATCTCTTTGTTGGACATTATTTCTCCCAACTCTTGTAGTTGGTCTCGTATTTGTGACACCTTCATAAGGTATGAGGTTATCTCTTCTTCCTTTGATACCTTCATCTTATATAGCTCGGTTCTCAAAGATATCACTTCTCCTGCAGTGCTTACGAAGAACAATTCTACTAGTTTGTCATAGATGTCTTTTGACTTTTCCAATTTTTCCACATAAGGGATGAGGGGATGCTTGATTGATTTTATAAGATTTTTTGAGCCCTTATTTCCCCTTTCATATATTTTGCTAGAGCTTTAGCTTCTTCTTTTGGTGGATCGATAATTGAACCCCTAACATGTCCAATGACTTCATTTTCTATGAAGATCAAATCTGTCCTCTTCTTCCATGCAAGGAAATTTGATGACCCAACCAAATTATTGCTCTCCTTGCAAAATGAAGTCATTTTGATAATAGATTCAGTGATAGATATAAGGATACTTGTCAAGTGAAGATGCTCCTTGGATGGTGATACCTTCAACTTGATGGGTTTTTGATTTTGATGATGATGTTTGCCTCCTCGAAGATGATGATACTTCTTCTTCTAGAGATGTCTTTCTTCAAATATGCTTGAGATGTGATCCTTGCTTCAATGAGAGGGAGATCACTTTGACGATGATGACTGCCAGGGAAAATTTTAAGAACCCCCCCTAAATTTATAAATATAATAAATGGGCGAATCTCCATGGTATATAGGAAAAATGGAAGGCGATTTTATCAATAATATAATATGTATATATAATTTTTTGGCGAATCTCTCACTAGGCATGGCGAATATTTTACTCAATTATAAAATCTTGTAAGATCTTGGCGAGTCTTTCACTAAATAATAAAACTTTGTAAAGTCCTAGTGAATCTTAGCATAGGCTACATGCTGGTTTAATTCCCCCATTTAAATAGGCTACATTCCAGGTGAATACCATGGGTCAATACCATGTGCCATTTTGGTGAATACCATGGGTCAATACCATGTGCCATTTTTATTTTTATTAGAATATTTTACTCAATTATAAAATCTTGGCGAGTCTTTCACTAAATAATAAAACTTTGTAAAGTCCTAGTGAATCTTAGCATAGGCTACATGCTGGTTTAATTCTCCCATTTAAATAGGCTACATTCCAGGTGAATACCATGGGTCAATACCATGTGCCATTTTGGTGAATACCATGGGTCAATACCATGTGCTATTTTTATTTTTATTAATTCTAATTTTAGGGTTAATAATGGTTTTTTGCATGGTATTAATAAGTTTCACCTAAATATAACCCATTTTTTGAGTGTTCGTAAATATAACGTGACTTATGGAGTAAATATAAAAAAATGTTTTATTTGTTTACCATACCTCTCGTTTATTTATATTTTTTATTAATTTACCATACCTCTTTTACAAATATGGTATTTGGCCCATAGGATTCACTTAAATAAAACCTTTTTCTTGAGCCTTCATAAATAGAACGAGGGTTATGGACTAAATATAAAAAGAGGCTTTATTTATTTACGATACGTCTAGTTTATTTATATTTTTATTTATTTACCATACCTTTTGAGTAAGTATAAAAAGACGTTTTATTTATTTACCATACCTCCACTTTACTTATATTTTTATTTGTTTACACCCTTACATGTATATAAAGTGACTTATGGAGTAAATATAAAAAATGTTTTATCTATTTACCATACCTCTCATTTATTTATATTTTTATTAATTCACCATACCTCTTTTATAAATATGGTATTTGGCCCATAGGATTCACTTAAATAAAACCTATTCTTGAAAATGGGCGAATCGATTCACTTAAATAAAACCTATTCGTGAAAATGGGCGAATGGAAGGTTGTAAGTCCTAATTTCAAGGGCTAAATTTACCTTTTTTACCCTCTCCCTTAAAATAAGGTGGGCTATTTGAGGTGATTTGTAAAAATGTACTATGATACAAAATATTCGCCCACTAAAAATTTAAAACCCCTTAATTTCGCCAAAGGGCGAACATTCGCCCCTAAAATTATCCTTGATGACTGCCACCGCTCAAACTAGCTGGGGTCCTAGGAGGGGATTTTATAGAGAAAATACTAGGTCAAGGGGCAACAATGGAGCGATAGCCCACTGTCACCTCAACGAAGGCTCCTTGCTCTTTACAAACTTTCACCAATGGGAGGAGACCTAATATAAGGGTAATCACTAGATGAATGGATCAATAAGAGGATAAGAAGTGATTCCAAAGGCTTATTCATAAGAGAGACTCAATTGTACAACTTTCTTGTTTGAAAAACAAGGTGATATGCTCTCTAGGAAGGGCTAAGAGGATTCTTGAGGTTAGGGTTTGGGGATATATCTTGTCTAGAAGTTTCCTAGACTCGAAAATCCTGATGGAGAATTGGCCTGTATGTGATCTTTGTGAAATTAGAGTTGTGAAGTTGCCGGACCATAAAGGACCAACTGGACCCAAAATTAGGTTAAGGGTATGGAGTTGATCATCCAATGAGAACCTTGACCTAATTATGGAGGAGAAGAGGATCAAAGAACAAATTTTCTTTTGAGGATTGAATATAATGATCCAAACGAGGACACTAGCCAAGGGAAACCTAGGGCAAAAAACGGTCCTAGAGCTAGGGATGGCTATATCTCGAGATCCTACTCTCGGAAATGCTTCAAATTTGGAGGGCCTCTAGAGAAAACCCTAACACAGTCATGGACAAAAAATCGAGGTGTTTTGATGACTATAATGAGATTTATTTGATGTTGTAGGTGACCTATGGTGGCTAGGCCTAGAAAGAGAAAGAGGAAGACAAGAAAAATAAGCGTTTAGGTGACCACCGGTGGCTGGATTAGTGCCTTGCCTTTGGCAGAGATGGAGTCAAGGTGAACTCATGATTTGGAGAGACTATACCTAATCAAGGAGGCGTTTAGGCAACTTCGTATGGCAATTAGGGCATGAGAGAAAATACCCAAGGAATTTACACTTCAATGTGCAATAATTGATGACTTGTTAAGATGTATTCAATAAAAATAATCTCTAGGAACATTGACCCATTCATACATGGCACATGCAATGATGCAATGTTTCTAAAGATCAAAATTTCCACAATTTCGCATAGAATAGCAGTAAGTTTCAGACCTAGATAGCGAAAATCCCAGCAACATCCACGTGACCATGTAAATAACACGAATAAACATGAAAAATATCACTTACATGTACAAATGGGTATATCCAATCATCAAATTATGCCAATAATGAAGCTCCAAGACCAAGAAGATAGAATCCAAACATTAAAATTCATCCATGAAACCAAACTCGTCCTCCAGAAGGGAATGTGAAATTCTTCAATTAGCTACTAAACCCAAATCCAAGTGATGATGAGAGAAATGAATCACCTCTCATATATTTATACAATCTCAAACGAGTTCGATTTGTCTAATTGGCCTAATTAAGCCCCAAATAATAAAATAATGTGCAATAACAACATCCCTTGGTGACAAGCTATTAAAATTGGCAATTAGGGTTAAATTCCACCTTCGGACAACTCATTTGATGGAGATGATGATTGCATTAAATTCCTCTTTTCAAGAGGACCAAAATTGATGTAAAGATCATCCAATTTGGACAAGTAGAAGTGCGTTTTTTGAATTTATGCCCACACATGTGCAAATTGATCAAGTTAGCCACATCATCATGTAGGCTCATGAAGCCCAACGAAGATGTCTCTTCACCCTCAACGAATTGTATAAATACATGTGACCTCTCACCTTATTTGGCATCATCATCAATCACACATTCTTCTCTCTCCTCTCATTGGTTCGTACAACATTGGGCATTCTCTCTCTCTCTCACAAGGAGGATGAATTTTTGGAGAGAATTGCAGGGCCTAAAATTTCAAGAAGTTAACCAAGTTTGACCAGGGATTGTTTGACCATTTTTTATTGCGATTTTTGGAGGAATATTTCTGTTTGACCAGGCTGCATTGACTGGCACAGCGCTGTTTGACTTGCGTTTGCAGTAGGGTTGACTTCAGGGTGACCAAGTTTGACCGCAAATTATGTAATTGTTTGGGCTGACTTTGATTGTTGTTGGAGGCTGAGTTTGATTTCCTTTGACGGAGCTTCAAAGGAGGATTTTGGCTGCTGCGTTGACCATCTTTGACCTTCTCGTTAGGGTTGAAGTTTGACTGTAGAAATTGACAGGGCTGTTTTGACTTTGAATTTGGCAAGTCAATTTGACTTTTGTATTCTCTCGCTCTGCTGAACATTTTGATATAATAATAATAAGAATTGGAAGGGTTTTCCCCACATTGGGGTTTTTCGTTGGCATTCTCCAAATCTGGTGTCCTCTTGTCTTGTCTTGTCTTTTGTCTCAAGTAATTGTGCTAAGCATAGACCATACCATTGTTAACTAAAATTAACACAAGCCCACCAAGATAGCTCAATAACATAAGAATAGGCCTCTCAAGAGGGCAAAATGATCAATACAACGAGTCGTTGGGCAATTGAGAAGCCCTGATGGAGTCCAAAGTGTGCCATGATGTGAGAATGGAATCCAAACATAGTGGACAAGTGTTTGGCCCCTTGTTTTTGAAGCAAATCCCTGTGGTGCTCCCCAAGTGGGTGTGGGGGCACAAGGACATACTGATGGGTCTCTAAGTGGATCGAAATGCCTGTAAACCATCTGTAAGGGCCAAGATGATGGCATAAGCCCTCCCTTTATCTCTTGTAGTGAGACACATCCCCATTTGGACCTTGGACCATCTGCAAAGTGTATGGTGCAAGTGTGGAGTCGACTGGGCATAGTGAACTAGGTGCATCATCCTCATCCAAAAGGTGGAATACGGGCAATCAATGAACAATGCTAGGGATCCATGAAATAATCTTTGCTATGGTGGAGGTCCATGGATCTCAACGCTCACCCTACAAGTGCCAATGTAGCCCTCTGGAGGGCTAGGATCTCGTATAGGGAAACCAAAACCAAAATGGAGACCCACTTGCAATCTTGCATAGGATCCAATGCATCCCCTTGCCCTCCAATACAAGAAATCATTAGAATAATCAAGTAAAAGAACTTACAAGTCATGGAATCAATGGGGCAATTCATGGTGGCATGCCCTTCCACAGTGGGCTTCGACATGTACAAGTGTTTCCAAGCTCAATAAGGGGGTTAATCAAGGACCCTATTAGGTGGTTTCAACCTTTAAATGGGGCGACATATCCATGGTACATCCACAAGGTGGTAAATGGCAATTGATATAGTGGTCGAACGAAGTGGGGATCAGGGGAATGCTTAAAGCCACATGGCATGGTGCAAGGGTAGCTATAATAAGGGAAATCCACACTTGGGTATGTGAGTGTAGGAGGGAGCAAATTGTGGTACATGAGTTACCTCGACCTTTGTTTTTCCACCCTTCTTCATATGCCTTTTGCCTTCGATTGATTTTTCTTCATAACTGCTCCGGGCTCCAGGGGATGAGAGCGTGATGTGTAGGATATAGCAATGGATACCCCCTTTTAAGGTGGGGTATTTCATTGCCCACCAGGGTTTGGGACAATCATGGGTTCTTCAATGTGGAGGGGGCTCATATAGGGCCCATAGGAACTAGGGCGATGGCCATAAATAAGGGGTAGAGCTCATGTTTGGCTCTTTCCCACGTGCTAAATTTGTATCTCCCGACCATCCTTTGCATTTTGTGATACATTTCCTGTTAAGAGTGGCCAAATTATGCTTTTTCTTTTCTTTTTAGCTGCATCAACCTCCGGGGCATCGTTCCAAGCTAGACCTGTTGTTGCTCAGATTGTACAAGCACGGTGCGACAACGACTCAGGTCAGGGGTTGTCACTTTGATCCCTAACCTCTCCGTTCTAGCTGTCTCCCAACAACAGGCTATGGTGGGTAGTCCCTATGAAAGAAGGAAATGAGAGACAAGTTGGCAACCAACGAGTCCGAGAGACATGATTGAATGGCCTAGCCACTTGGTTGATTTAGAAAGTTTATAGATTAGATTAGATTTAGATGTGAGACCAGTGCCTTATGTAGTCAACTTGCATGCTTTTAGATCAATTAAGAACCAAATGACTTGATGAGCAACTGCTGTTTAAATGCTTATCTACCTTAAATGCTATGCAAATCCTGGAATCTAGGTGTGATGCAAAAATCTTGATTGCTTTTAATTATATGCCTATTCTAGATGTATCCTTCCTCTTAGCTATTTTGAAGCTTGTCTCTAGAGTAGGTTTTGAGAAAGAGGGCAAGTGGCAGCAAGCAAAGAGTTGATTAATGATACCTGCCCTTAGGTACTAACCATCTGGTGCCTCTAGCGCTGCAGAGATTGTGATTCTGACAACTTCAAAACCAAGCTTATGCTAGGAGGTAAATTATTAAATGCATGACTAGTCTTAGAATGATATGCAAGATGGATGGGTGGTCTTAAGATGAGATTACTTAATTTGTTAAGTACTTAATGACAATGATTTTCAAATAAAAGCAATAAGGTATTTAAACAATAAATCAATAAAATCTCAACCACAAGAGATATTCAATTTAACAATGAGCAATGAATCCACTGAATGACAATAATGGCAATGAGAAATTAAGAGCATTAATCCACAATGTCACTTAGAGCAATTAACCAATTAAACACTTATCAACTTGATTGGAGCACTTGTGTGAATGCAAGAGTGTAAAAGATGCCAATGACTAAAATTAAGCCCAAATCACTTCAACCATGAATGATTATGAATTGTAAAATTTCTTTACCCAATTTTTGAGACTTATATGTATATCAGAGCTCAAAATGATGTATATTAGAGCTATATTAACTCAAAAAATCAGTGATTCAGTCCTTAATAAACCAACAAGGTGCCTAAATATTAATGCCAAATAAGCTCCAATGATTAGCTAATCAATTTGAGTGATTTTTAGATGATCTTTAGTCAATTTTGATGATTCTTATTTAGTTTATCTAGCCGTATAAATCGATGTAGCAAACATATCAGATCTGGAAATTGCCCAACAGTCCTAAAAAATAACTTATATGCAATCAATTTAACCACAAGATTAATGTTCAATGCCTTAAGTGACTTATTAATGAATTTAGGCGTATTTTATGTGTTTATGCCCTGAATACATTGCCATAATAATTATATCGGACCTGAAAATTTCAGATCAGACTTTGAAAATTATATGAAAGTCAACATAAATCAATAAAATTGATAGATAAAACCCTTGTAATTTATTTTGATGTTTTGTATGAGTTATTAGCTTAATGTGTGGGTCCTTAAGCTTGTATTATGATGTTTATGCGGCTGTTATATCAATATATCAGATCTTATATAAATTATGAAGTCAATTAAAATGAGAGATGAAGGCAATAGAAGCAAACCCAAGGCCTAATGGCGTATGCCAAGTTTGGAGATGTGAGAGAAATCACTCCTCAACACCTGCACTCACAAAATGTTAGCTCAAAACCCAAAGATCAAACCTTTATGACTATTGCAATCACAAATTATTAGAGATAAAATGCCAATCCCTTGAAGAAACCCTTGTTTGCAATGAGATCTAGCCCTTGTAGGGCTTACGACCTTCTTAATGCTTGCAAAATAGGTCCCAAACACTAGCCTTTTAGGTTGGGTAAGGGCTAGGGCCTTTAGAAAATGGGTTTCTTCCCCAATTTGAAAATAAGCAACCTGCAAAAATGGGCTCAAAAACCCTAGACGTCTAGGATTTTTAAGGGCTGGAAACTTCAAAAATCTATTCCTTTATTTGATCCCTTGAGAGATTTCACCTGTACAAACATTTTTTTTCCCAAAAAAACTCAATATAAAAAAAATAAAATAAACCGCCAAGAAATTATATACAAGAAAAAATTAAAATGCAAAGGGTTAGTGAAATTATTTGCGTAATAGAAAATACAAGGTGAAAAGTTAGTATATATAGACACAAATTAGAAAAATTATTTTCAAATTTTGAATGTGGGATAAAAACTTTACCAGTACAATTTGAATTTCAAATTAAAAGTTAAATCTAATAAAAAAATTTAAACTACAAAATAAAACTTAAATCAAATAAATATTTACAATTTTGAAATCTAATTTTTTTTACAAAATGAAATAAATCTAAAGAATATTTACGAGCCTGCTAAAAACCCCAAAACATAAAATTTAAAATAAAACCCCAAACCGAAATCGCTGCAAAATAAGGGTTAGAAAATTTTATTTACAAAAATTATTTACAAGTTATATACAAATACACAATGCTTGGAAATAAATATTTTTGAGTAAATATTTTTTTAAATGATGAATAATAACCATAGATCAGATGTGTTTCGAAAGTTATGGTATTGCCCACAACCTTAACGAAGTACGAAAAACAAAATTCTCGGAGCCCAAACAAGGTCGACTCTCTTCCAAAGTCAGTGACCTTGGATCCCAAGCATTGGGGAACCTACAAACTACATATTTTCTTTAAGAAAGCTTGTTAGATATACTGTGAATCAGATCACCTAAGATATACCCAAAATCTACCAATAAAATGTTCTTATCACCATCTAATGAATAAACAAACTTTAAAATTTTAAGCACAATATAGGAAAACACATACCCAACACATACCACAGATCATCGAACAAAGAACACCATGAAATGAACCTCAAAGTCTTTTATTATGATATTTCAAGCATTCCCAACAAATCAATGGAACAAAGCCAACGTTACATTGAGAAGCAAAATAACCTCTAATTTATATATAAATCCTCAAAGTAGAAAATAACGACTAGTTTGGTTGATCCCCATCAAAATAATCTCAATCATTGATAATTAGTTTATCATTTTTTAATCTCCATCGTTGAAAATATTTAGTTTTGAGGAATTTTCGAATGTCTCATTAAAACCATTTTTGATTAGCTCAAAAATAATTATTTTGAACTAATTTCCTCAAAAATTTGACTTTGACTTAACCACCAAGGTCCAAAAGTCCAATTTTTTTTGAAATTTCCAATATTCCTTTGGTGGGGGACCTCCAAAAATTATTTTCTTTTAGACCCACAAAATTTTCCACTTGGAGAAATTAATTTCTCTAACATTTTAATTTTGACTGTAAATTAATTAATTTTCTGTCTTAGGATTTAATTTTATTTTGCCAGAAAAATTAATTAATTGACTCATGTGGAGATTAATTATTCTTTTGTCCTCAAATATTTTAGCCACGGTGTTTAAGTATGGGGGACCATGCACTAAAATATTTTTTACATAAGATTTTACAAATTCAATCCTGAAAGGGGGAATACTCGTTCGTCATAGACCCTCATATATTTACCCAATTCTGCGACAAAATATGATTTAGTAGACCAAGTGATTTGTAATAAAATAATTTAGCCAAATAGCTTAAATTATTCACAAATCACTTTTACAATAGACTCGACTAAAACACTAGGGCTCATCTAAGACATCGATGATAAACTCCTCCCTTGCTTTGGGGTAAGGCTGGAGGGAAAAGCTCTGCCAATCATCCGTGTTTAGAAACACAAATGAATCAGTGAGACGAAAAAACTCCTAGGATGAAATTTGTTGCCAAAATCATAGTTTACCTAGGTTGTTACATAATAAAGTGGTCTTACTAGCATCATTTATTTACAAATTTGCAAAATAGGTTTATAATGAGATAATAAACTGCTGGTTGATGATTTTGAACTTTGAAAAATTCCTTCAAGTCTTTGGATCTTGCTTCCTTGGAATGTTGAAAGAATGGGTGCAATAGGACTTAATGTGTGGACAAGGGGAGGGGGAAGCTAACCCTTTGTGGACCCAGTGGACACATGTGAACCTGAATACAAAAAGAGATGAATGGGGCTAATATGAGTGGAAGGGAGTGATGTATATGGTATCGGAAAGCGGGACCACACAGCCAAAATCAGGATTTCCCATGTAGTGCCAAACCTAAAGCTGATAACAAATAAAGGAGATCCCACAGGACTAGGATACAAGGCTAAGCACAAATTGGGCAATGGAGACAAGAGTACAAACCTAGCCCACTCTTTTCGCCAAATCCCCCCACCAATCAATGCCCAAAAATGCCCATGACAAGGAAGGAAAATTACTCAACTATACCAATGAAAAGCCATACCTTCAAGGTCAGAAGACCCACCTTCAAACATACAATCATAACAAATGGGTGTGGGACCACATGGCTAGCTCAAGTGGCGAAGACAATGGCACATCGAGCTATCTGGTGGCTGGAAGCGGTTGCTAGCTGCGAGCTGAGGACCATATAAGAGAAACAATTTCTCCTATATACACTACCCACAGGTGGTGGGTAACATCTAGCTCCAACTGGGACATGAGCTCTCGGAGAGGTGCGCACAACTACTCGAATGGGAGGTCATGGGAACACCAACAATCTCTTGGTACCGCAAACCTGTTACTTGCACATATCAAAGACCAAGCACATGGAGAAACATGTTTTTGCGGCGTCTTATGACTACCCATGCTTAGCATTAGGCCATAAAATCGATAGGAAATTAAAATGCAAATTTAATCTAAATGCAACTAATCTATTATGAAAATATCATATGATGTAAGTTACAATGAGAAAATCAGCATGCAATGCATCCTACACTAACATGCATATAATACAATGTCAAGTGTGAAGGAAATGGGTGATACGACTCAACTTGACTGGTTGCAACCAAAGTTCGTCGTTAAGTTTGGCAATGTGGTAATAATCTTCCCTGAATTTCCTGTGAATCTAGATGGGTATTGGGCTTTTATTTACTAAGACCACGTCCCCAAACTTGTGTTCCATTTTAGGCTTTCACTTTTTGTTTGCTTTGTGATTTGGTCGCTTGTGAATATGGAATTCTTGTGAAGGGAGAATGAGAGAAGGCTTCTCAATCTCATGTTTCTTGTAATATTGGATTGGCCTCGGCTTGATCACATGAGTAGGGTAGATAGGGTCTCTATAAAGAATGAAAGGGGTCCCATCAGATGGCGGAATGGTGACATATGATAACTCCATTTGAAGTTGACCAGAAGCAGTGGTCCCCATTTCCTTGATAACAACATCCCCCAAACATCAAGGATATCTATGACGACAACATCCTTAAGCAATGATATATTGGGGTTCATAGCCAAAGAAACATTAAAATCTCTTATGAGGCCTTCCACTTCAATGGGTTTGGAGTTAAAACTACACACAAGTTTATACGTCCGAGTGATGTTAAGACCGAATTGCTTTATGACCTTTAATGGCATGATGTTTGCGGAAGCTCGTGAGTCCAACATGCAATTATGTAATAGAAGGTCATTAACGACTAAGGTGAGTAAGAATGGCTTGTGTCCTAGGTTTAGATCAGGAATATGGATGTTTTGTAATGCTATGGGTAGATCCTCCTTTTCAAACCCCAAGGATTTCTTAACTTGCCATTGTTACCAAGGAAGCTTCACAATTTCTTTCAATAGAACTTGCACGATCATCTGCCCTATAATAGTCTCTAAATCGATATCAATTTCAACCTCTTTACCATTATCCCTTTTGGTGGGATCTTTCTTTTGAGGCTCCTTTTTGGGATTAACTTTCTTCGGTGCATCCTTCTTAGGGGATCTTTAAGGAGAGGTTCTTTGTGAGGGACTTACTTAAAAATTAGGCTATTCTTATTGGTTTCCTTGAAGCTTGTGGGGTTTTCGTTGTTGTCCTTTCGTGAATATTGGACCCCTTTGAATCTTCCACTATCATCGGCGTTGAGAATTGGTTCCCTTTCCTTTTCTTTGATGGTGACCTCACTAATGGGAGGTTGAGTATATGAACGTCCAAGCAAAATGTTAAAGGCTTTAGATTCCACTATATTAGCCTGCTCGTTAACTTCTTCATCATCACTCTCATCCTCATCACGTTGTTCATCTTCATAGGATGAATCTTGCTCCACAACGTTTGTTGGAGCCAAAGTATTGGGAACTTGAGATGAGCTTGGCTTATCCTCCTCATTTTGCTTCCTAGGGAAAGGTTTCCCTTTTGGGATATAACTTGATTTTTGGGCCCTTTCCAAGGCGGTGAGCTTGTTCATGTAGAGCCTATCTCGTGAATTCATTTCTTCGCTGAGCTTTTCCCTTTTCTTAAGAAGAAGTAGAAGGGTTTCTTGATTTTGATCTTTGGATTTTCCCTTTTTGACTTCAACCTTAGCCTTATGGTGTTCATCTACATCCATTTTGGAAATTGGAAGGTTTTGTTCAAGTTCCATGACCATTTCTTTAGCATCATCTAAGGTCTTGGGTTTCTTATCCCTTAATGCATATGTTAGATGGCCACCCACTACCTTGATGAATTTATCAAGTATACTAGCATAACGGGGCCTCAAATGGTCGGGGATATCCCTAACTACCCTATCAAACTTTTGGATGAATTCTTTGATGTCCTCCCTTCCCCTACTTATCTTGTAAAATTTCTCAATGTTGAAAGTCCCTTGTGAATCAGATGACCATCTTCTCATAAACATATCTTCAAATTGGTCGAAGTTGTCAATGCATCCTTTGGGAAGAGTAATGTACCATTCCCTTGTTGAATAATGTAACTAGCTTCGGTCTTCATAATTGTACTTGTCAAAAAGAAAACTTATTATTAAAGGAAATGACTTATTAAAGCATGGGTTTCATTCTTGGGTCAAAGTTTTCTAGGCCAAAGCCTCCATTGAAGGCTTCTAAGTTTTGTCTTGAGTCATTAGAGTCATTGTCATTTTTATTAGACCCTTCTTGGGCTTTTGTATCATGTAATTTTTTTTTGAGTTAAAAAGATAATTTGTCACCTCCACACTAAGTCGACTTTGTCCCCAAGAAGTTGACCTACATTAGGGCAATTCAACCCTACAAAAAGGCTATATAAGGAGTGGCAATTTGACCTATTTGTCACATTCACTCAACAAGTTCGATCTTCAAGCAAGAGAGGAATAAAAAGAGTCTAGAGTAGCTGGAAGAGGACAAAGTTTGCTGGGAAGACCTAATTCGAGTTTTTGGGCTATCTATCTCTCACATGTGTGAAGTTTCTGGGCAGTTGCTGGGGCCGAAAATTCTGTATCTACTGCAAGTCCGAAATTTTGTCGCTAGGGTCGAAATTCTGCTGCTGGGGGGCCTAAATTCTGGACTGAAGCCGCTACTGGGGAGCCTAAATTCTGGACTGAAGCCGCTACTGGGGAGCTGTCACTTGAAGATTTTGTCAGGGTTTATCTATTGAAGGGAAGGGCTGACTTGGTGGCTGGAGGAGGTCTTTGTCTAGATCTAATAAGTCTCGAAGTGTCTTATCTTGATTTGGATCTACTGAAGGAAGAGTTTGTGACTGGGTTTTGCCCTGGTTTTGTGTCTCTTATTCTTGTTATCTTCATACGCATATAATTTGGTAATTGCTTGATGAAAGATAAACTAATTAAGAAGTAAAAGAAGCCAACATAATTCGCAAGTAATTATCAAGAAAGAGGAATCAAACCCTAGATCCTACTAGCATTGATTTCTCACCACAATATCAAGAGATCACTTTGTTGGCTTAAAGGTTACTCCCTCTATGGAAAGTTACTTGAAGATGAGATTCAATATCATAAGAATTGCATGAAGCTGGATTGGAAGGATCATCTACAACCTATCTAGGAATGTCAAGAGTAAAGGATTCTTAGCGGCACTTACAGGTACTCTTGATGATGACAATGCATGGCTCATTGATAGTGGAGCATCAAGACAAATGACAGGAGGAAGTGGACAACTTCACACTCTATCAAAGAAACCATCATCTCATGCAGTGGAGCTAAGAGACAGCAACAATTATGCAGTCAAGGGCCTTGGATCTACATCATTGAAGCTAGAAAATGGAGCAAAGCTACACCTCAACAATATACTCTATGTCCCAGGTTTGAAAAAGAATTTACTTTCAATTTCTTGTTTAGAAGATAAAGGAGATAGGGTTGCCTTTGTAGATTGTAAAGTTCTTGTTTGGGGAAAGGATTCAAACATTGATAAGGCATAAGTTATTGGAGTTTGTGAAGGAAGGCTATATAAAGTTCTAACACCATCTCCTCAAGCCCTAGTTCACTTGGAGATCAATCCTATCAGACTATGGCATAGAAGATATGGGCATATTGATTACAAGATAATTCCCTCACTTATTCAAATGGTAAAGGGCATCCCTACCATCAAGGAAGATCATGAAGGAGTATGTAAGGGATGTGCTTTGGGAAAGAATACAAGGAAACCTTTTACAAGTAGTGACACAAGGTCTAATGAAATATTAGACCTCTTTCATTCTGACATGTGTGGGCCAATGTCAAACAAATCTCTTGGAGGCCATCTTTATTATGTGACCTTGATTGATGATCATTCTAGAAAGACATGGCTCTACCATCTCAATGTTAGAAAATCATAAAGGCAAAAATATTTTCTTATACTTGATAATTACTTGTGATGTTCTTGACTTCTTATTAAGTTTTCTTTATATCTTCTTTCTTTAATTCATCAAGCACTTACCAAAGCGAAAGCACATAAAACAATGGACACCAGATATAGGAACCATGCTAGGGCAAGACCCCCGCTCGAGGGGAAAACCCAGTCAAAATTCTATTCCTTTCGATAGTATTTTTTGAGACTCTTCACCCTAGACAAAGACCAAACCTTCACTCCACGCCAAGTCGGCCTCCCAGATCTTTGACCTCTCTTCCAGCAACTTCGACTATGTAGCAGCTTTTGGCAACAGGAAACTTCCAGCATCAGGCAACTTTCGGCAACAACAAAACTTGGAAGACTTCGATCTCCTAAACTAGGGCACGAAACAAAGAGAGAGAGAGGCACCAAAATTTCTTTTTTCTTCTTCTCCATAGACTGCACCCAAATCGCACTTCCTTTGGCCTCCTTAGACACACTTCACACTTCCTTTGGCCTCCTTAGACACACTTCACACTTCTTCGACTTCTTAAGTGATATCGAACTTGCTTGAGATGAGATGCTCCAAACAAATTCGACTTACTTCTATTTATCGGCTTCAAGGGAGGTCAAATTGATGTCCTTAGGATGACATGATCTCTTCTAGGCTGACTTGATGTGGAGGATACATAAATTATATTTGACTCAATAATAAACCTTTTTACATGATTCAAAAGCCCAAGAAGGGTCTCTTTAAAATTATAATGACTCTATTGACTCAGAATAAATCCTAGAAGTCCTCAATGGGGACTTTGACCGAAAACATGGTGACCCAACCATGAAACCCATGCTTTAATAAGTCACAATAATAAAATAAAATTCTTTTCTTTATTCTTTTGACAAGTGCATTACAAGATGACCCAAATACATTTAATGAAGATCGAACCTAGTTACATTTTCCAACACTCCCTCTTAACTAGGGAGGTATTCATCATATACAAGTACAAGGAAGATCTCAACTATATGAACAATGAAGAACTTAAGGCACCCCAATGCCACAGACTCGATTTTGACCAGGGAATCTATCCATTGTTCTCTCAACAATTTAGGCACCACAATGCCACAGACTAGATTCCTGACCAGGGCAATCTATCCGGGTGGGACTAAGATGGACTCAAGCTTTCAGCCTCTCTAGATACCATCAAGCTTACTTGCTAACCACCAACCCAAAGATCCAAATGTGTATCCAAAAACAAAGCTCTACAACCAACACCACCTTTTCCAACTTCGGGACCTAGCCATCAACACAGAGTGTCGGCCAAATATCTTCCCAGGTAATGCTTCACTCACAAAGCCTCAACACTCCTAGATCCAATAGATCAAGGATAACCAATCTCTCCCAATCAGTACCCAACATGCTATCAACACTTTCGAGAGATTCCCCTGTACAAAGTTACAAACACAACCCTAATCAATAGTATACTTTCATATGTACATAATCAAATACAAACCTTCGGGGTCTTTGAGACAACTTGATGTTGCTTCTCAACTTTTCATATTAGGACTATCAACCGAATCTTTGACAGAAGATTCCTCAATCATACACTTTTCTTTCCTACTTCCCATGGAGCAACACATCCTCCGAAATTCATTCTTCAATCAAAACCAATTTATGCCCTCCCTCTCGACCAGGGAACATCTCTTTATACAGACTCCCTCTTAATCTAAGGGAGATCTCGTCTATTTTCGTCGTCGAAGAATCTTTTGTGGCTTTCAACCATTTCATCAGAGTTATCATCATCCCCATCATGCTTATCACATCAACGAACATCTTCACCATATTGAAGATTGTGTACCTACACAACTTAGATAGCAAGTACAACCAAAACTATAGAAGCATGAAGTTAGCCATATCAGAATTACGGAAGCATTTCAACCTTACATATATCAGATACCCAAACTTAAACAAGAAACACATATTCTTCAACATCTTGCTAGGGACTTTGTCATAAACCCTAGACTACTTCATAACAACTTTCATTCCATCTAGGGTTTCAATGTTTCTTTCAAAGGTGTGACATCCGTACTACAACAAATAACAAGCCCTAGAAATAATTCAAACAAATATAGATCTGCAAGGCATCTAACAACTTTCAGAATTCATATGTTAGATTTTCCGCTAGGGTTTCATGCAAATCCTAGATTTCATACAAGAGAATCAATCAAAACCAATCATAGCTTAGTCATTAACATGACTAACTTCCACTAGGGTTAGTTGCAAACCCTAGATTTTCAATCAAACCTCAATCCCAACTCAAACTCATATTTTAACAATCTTACACAAATCTCAAATCATCATATTGTCATCATACATCAAAGTTTTTTACTTCTACTAAGGTTCAAATTCAAAACCTTAGAATTTCACTATCATCCTAGAAAAACAAGCTTTGACTAGGGCTTAGTTCCAAACCCTAGGATTCGTGACTATCGACAAATAGGTCAACTCATACATCTAGGACTTCATCATTATGCATAGGAATTTCATATCATGTGTTAGTCAAACCCAACTTCACAAAGATCAATAAGAGTTAGACATACAACAAACTTGATTAGACTATGGTTTGATCAAACAAACACACACATAACAAGGAAATCATTATAAGGGTCTTGCTTACACATTCCACCAAATCCTAATGAGTTAGTGTTTCAATGTAAAAACATAGCAAACCCAACATTACCAATATTTCAAAGGTTTGGGACTTTATCATTCAACCCTAACAAGTTAGGTTTTCTTGATCATACCAAAATCCCAAACATGACATCATCAATAAAACTTCAAATAACATTTTTCAATATCCCTAAGCAGTTTAGGGTTTCATACATTCACATTAGCATACCCTTAGGTTAGGGTTTTCCAAAGAACCTGTCTAGGGTTATATAAAATCAGTTAAAAATAGGATTGGGGTAGATTTATCGAGTGATGCTTCACCCAAAAGACGAATCAATATGATTCACTATAGCTAGACACAACAATGTTAGTAATAGATTGTCAAATGAATAAACATTTATTATAAAGAAATTAGTGTTTTGTATTTAAGGCATACCTTTGTTTCTTGACAAACCTTATCTTTGGTGGCTTTCTTCCATACTCCTTGAGGTCATGGCAGATGTCTTCCTAATCAAGACAATAGAGGGAGAATAGTGATTAGTATTTAATATAACAAAAAACTAAATGAGTATATGAAACCAAAAACTGAAAGGAAATAAGATACTTATCTTTGGGGGCTGTTGGGGGCTCCCTCCAAAGCTTAAGGGATACCTACAAAACTTATAAAATAGAAGAAAAATATATCCAAAAACATGTTAAAACCTATAAATTCTAAACATAAAAAATACAAAATAGAATATCTAAGACTAGAAGCAATGAACTTAATAGTGTAACTCCCTTATATCAAATTCTTTTGGCTTTCTTTAGGTCTTCTTCTTCAACAATATTGGCTTGATCTCTTTCTCTCTTCTTGGTTCTTGGATTGTCGGGACAATCACTCCTGTAGTGACCCTTCTTATGTCATTGATGGCATTCTACTTTGCACATGTCTACCTTTCCCTTTGGTCCTTTCAATTTCTTGAAATTCCCTTTGTGATGAGCAGTGTAGGCATTTGAAACTTCTTCAAGGTTGGCAACTAATGAGATCCTTAATTCTTCTTGACTGCAAGCAGTCCATAGTTCTTCAAAAGTGGGAGCTTCCTTCCAACTGTTAGGACCTACAACAAATGCACCCCAAGTAGGTGGCAATCCTAATAGAGCAGTGATCATGAGTTCTTTGTTTGGAACAATTTCATGAATGGCCAAAAGATCATCGTTGATTCTTACTATCTTCACAAAGAAGGAGGCCACTATATCTTTTTTAGTCATCTTTGTCGTCCTTAGCTCATTCTTCAAGCTTGCCACTTGACCAATGTTCTTAATAGTGAATAACTTTGACAAGGCTTCATACATTTTGTGAGCATGTTTGATGTTGGCTATAAATGAGACAAGATTGTCCTTTATTCCTTCTACCATTAGAGTCATGGCCACCAATTCTAATTTTCTGAATTTTACTTTGTCGGCATCACTGAAGTCATTTGTAGGCTTCTTAACTTTTCGTTTGACTAAGTCAAGTACTTTGTTCTTTTCAAGGGTGAGGTCAATCCTCTTTTTTCAAGACCTGTAGTTTGAGGCTCCTTCAAGTTTGTTCTCTCCCTTGATTATGTTAGACATCTTCCTTGAATATAGTAGATTCCTTCCTTGATATAATCCTTTTGAATGGTTCCTTGATCAAGTGCTTGAGATTGCCTTTTTCTTGTTTCTTCACCAAAGCTCTATTTACCATGTTAGAAAATCAGAAAGACAAAAACATTTTCTTATACTTGATAATTACTTGTGATGTTTTTGACTTCTTATTAAGTTTCCTTTATATCTTCTTTCTTTAGTTCATCAAGCAATTACCAAAGCGAAAGCACATAAAATAATGGACACTAGATATAGGCACTATTCCAGGGAAAAACTCCCTCTCGAGGGGAAAACCCAGTCAAAATTCTCTTCCTTTCAGTAGTATTCTTTGAGACTCTTCACCCTAGACAAAGACCAAACCTTTCCTCCACACCAAGTCAGCCTCCCAGATCTTTGAGCTCTCTTCCAACAACTTTGACCATGTAGCAGCTTCCGACATCAGGTAGCTTCGTCATCAATGAAACTTAGAAGACTTTGATCTCCCAAACTAGGGCACGAAAAAAAGAGAGAGAGGCACCAAAATTTCGTTTTTCTTCTTTTCCTTAGACTCCACCCAACTCGCACTTCCTTTGGCCTCCTTAGACACACTTATCACTTTTTGGGCTTCCTAAGAGATATCGAGCTTGCCTGAGATGAGATGCTCCAAGTGAATTCAAGTTGCTTCTATTTATAGGCTTCAAGGGAGGTTGAATTGATGTCCTTAGGCCGACTTGATCTCTTCTAAGCCGACTTGATGTGGAGGATACATCAATTATATTTGACTCAATATTAAACCTTTTTACATGATCCAAAAGCCCAAGAAGGGTCTCCTTAAAAGTACAATGACTCTATTGACTTAGAATAAATGCTAGAAGTCCTCAATGGGAGTTTGACTTAAAACATGGTGACCCAAGCATGAAACCCATGCTTTAACAAGTCACCTTAATAATAATAAAATTCTTTTATTTATTCTTTTAACAAGTACATTACAAGATGACTCAAATACATTAGGGAAGAAGCCATGTGTGGACTGTCTCCGAATCTTTGTGTGTCCCGCATACATCCATGTTCCAAAAGACAAGCCAAGGAAATTAGATTCTACAAGCATAATAGGAATCTTCGTTGGTTATAGTCTTTCTTGAAAAGCATATAGAATCTACATCAAGGAAGACAAATTGAAGTGAGCAGTGATGTTATATTTGATGAAGATCAAGCCTACAAAAGATCTAAGGATATTCCAATCGATTTTGATGACGAAGATATACCACTATTTGAAGAAGAAGAGCATCATGATAAGACAACTACAAACCAAGAAGAAGAAGAAGAAGGACCAAGTGAGCCTATTCAACCTGTAATTATTCCCGAAACAAATTGGTTAAAAGCTACACTCGAAGATTTCGGAGGACATGGAGCTACTAAAGGAACTTTTAGAGAAAGCAAAAGACCAAAGAGATATACAAGATATGCAACATATATGACAAAATTGATAAAAGTTGAACCAACTACATTTGAAGAAGCTGCACTTTGTGACTGCAACTTTCGGCCTTACTACAAAAAACCTAGCTTCGCACATGGAGAAATTATCCTTCTTTTTCCTTCACCTGAGGGGTACTTTCTTTCTTGATAATTCAGCCTTCAAAACAAGTCTTGTTGGTACCAAAATGAATCTTCTTGATTACTTTAGCAATTTAGTCTTCTTGTAGCAGAAAGGAGCCCTAAATATCTTCACACGTGTGAGGTAAATAGTTCGAAAACAATCCTTGTAAACTTCACTTTTCTCCTCCTTCGATTCTTCTTCCCTTCTCTAAGTATCTTCACTTTTCTTGTGCTTCCAAGAGTTACTTGTCTTCCATGTCAAATGAGGTCGAGGCCTCCCTTATATATAGTTCTCTCACTTGGTCGAATTATTGCTTGTAGGCCGACTAGTCCTCTCATAGAGGCTGACTTGATACTTCTAGTTTGATAAGGTCTTGGAGGGTCTTTGACTCTAATTTTGACTCAAATAAATTTTCTTTACAATATGTAAGATGCCCAAAAGGGTCTTTCATACATGACCATGACTTAATTCACTTGTAGACTCAATGACAAGCCCTAGAAGCACACAATGGGTGCTTGACCTAAAAATAAATTTTCCTTGAGCATGAAACCCATGCCTCAAGAATGAAAATGATAAATTTATTTTTCTCTTTACGTCAAATACATAAAATCATGATTACATATGTCATTATGAAGACTGAACCTAGTAACGCAGTTTAAGGTCTTATTTAACATAAAACACTTTATAAGAGAGATGAAGAAGATGACGAAATGAGATGATACAAATTAGTATTCAAATTGTAAATTTATACACAAGTGAAATGAGATGTCCACTCAAGAAGGTGAATGTCCCTTCACGAGGGATTTATTGGTGCACAAAACAGGGTGCATTCCCCAAGAGGGTTACCGTGTGCATTGTGTACATATCAAGTTTGACCAAGTTGGCTTTAACCATACCTAGTAATACAATAAAGGGATAGAGAATTTGGCATTAGCCATAATTACAAGTAACAATATTAAATATGTACATATGGCACTAATAATCCCAACAACGTATTGTAATCAAATTCAAATCATACATGGAAGATGAATGATATCAACTATCAATGATAAGGATGGAAAGACCAGTTTCAATCGACCATCAAAATGTGCCTACAATGCACTATAATTAGACATGATAGGTCTTGAACTCGATCTTGAATTCATCAATTTTTTTTTTGCTTCATAGGATTTTCCTTTGGTTTAGATTCGAGTGAGATTCATCTAGTGAAAACAATGGAATATTAGCATGTCTTGCAAACTAATTATAGACCCAATCTTTTGTTAGCTTCCAAGTGCACCTCTTATATAGGGCATTATCATTAGATACATATTGTTAAGTCAATTAGTCAATCCACATGTGAATATGGGTATCATTCTTACTATTTAATTTTTATTTTAATAAAAAATTAATTAAATTCTTACTCTTGTTTTCTTTTACCTTTGCTAGGCTATTAGTTAATCCCATTTTGCATATTTTGATGTGATCATATACTAAGTACACAATAAATGCCTGATATTTTGATCTCGTTCTCTTCTTCTTCTCCTTGTGTAATTTGAGCTAATTTGCAAGTTATTATATTAATATTTTCAATTTACTTCTTGCCATCTTATATTTTGTTTCAAGATATTTCATGCATTAGTCTTGTAAGTTGCAATTTTTCATGGAATATTGTGAAAGATTTGATGGAAATGAAATTTGGTAGAAACAATCACTCATGGTAAACTATCTTACTTGTGATTTCTATATTTTCTAATTTCTCATGCAGGTTGAGGCTATTCCACCGCTAGTATTGCCTGATTCTTGGGCCACAAGAAATCCTGGTATGCATCTTACCATATCCTTTCATTTTTCTAGTGACAAATTTCTATTGTTATTGCAATATCCTTATAGTATATGCATGTTCTATTTGGTTGCCAAGAGCTTGTCAATAAGGTTCTTATATAGGTAGGGATCTTGTCATGTAATGTTCGAAGCTTTAATGGGACATACTTAAATTAAATGTATAACTATATAATTAAATATTGAAAGGGAGTGATGGGTAGTCGTTACACTATTTATAGTAATGTGTATATTTTGTTACAAAATGATAATTTGTGAACTATCGTGAGTCTTGTTGTGTCTTTGAAGAATCTATTCCTTAGATATTTTCTATTATAGAAGGTTCTTGTGAAAGTACCTTGAAACTATTGGTAGTGTGAGGTAGGGTCATCCCCAACATGCTTGTCAGAAGAGCTTGGTGCCTTGCATCCCACACATCACCTTAACACTTAAAGTAATTTTGGATGAGGTGGGGTGTGGTCACCTCTTCTCTTTCTCTTTTTCTCTATCGTTACCTTTCACCTAACATACCACTTGCACTTAAAAAAAGGAGGGTTTGGTTATGTAGGGCATAGGTCACTACCATTTCCTTGTCTTATGCTCTATGAAACCGGATTCGGCCCTTAGGCCCGTCGTGTCCTGAATCATTCGAATCAGACATGATTTGGTCGGATTCGAATCCGAAAATAGGGACACGTCGTGTCCGATCGAGACACGATCGAATCTGGATCGTGTCCTGATCAAACACGACGTGTCCCGATTTTCGGATTCGAATTCGGAAATTAGGAACCCGTGCAACATTATAAAGGCATCTTTCTACATTCTATTTTCGCATTGACTTGTTTAGTTTGTTGTGGGTGTTTGGGAGCAAAGGGTGTGGGAACATTTTCAAGGAGATTCAAGCAGCAGGTAAGTGCATTTTCTCTCTTTTTTTTTGCATTTTTATTACAACAGTTTGCATGTGCATTTCTTTTACAAATTTGTGCATTTTTGGTTTATTTTTTTACAACATTCATGGCTCAATCAAGGGCAACAAGGAAGGGGAAAAAGAAGGGGAAGAATGTCCCCATTGGAGATGCCCCTCCTCTCCCAATTTCATCAGGGTCTATTGCAAGTGTTCCCTCTATTGCAAGTGGGGTTGCAACAATAGTGTCAAATGTTGAGGGAAGACTTCCTCCTCAAGATAACAAATATCCCTTGTGAAAATATGTCACAAGGGAGCAAGGGCCAAGTAACAAGGTGAAGGGAAGAGGCAATGTGAGTTGGAAATGCAGCTATTGCCACAGTACTTTCACGAACACATATTCCGTGTGAAAGGTCATTTGTTGGCTTTACCAATTTGTGGAATTGTAGCCTGTGTAAAGGTATGGCGAATGTGGCTGCAAAATTAAAAAAAACCAAGAATGATGACCCTCTTCCATTCTTGAGGAATAGCAACAACAAATTCCCATTTGAGAGTTTTTGTGGGGGATAAACAACAAAAATAAAGGCAATTTCACTTGGTCCAATGGACAATCCTTTTTAGAAGGAGAAACGGGAAGAGCTTGATCTCACCATTGCCTTTTTTCTATCAAAACTTCATATCTTTTAATGTTGCACCCTCACCTCTATTTATTGAGATGTGCTGAGCTTTAACTCAAGGGGCTCCATGAGGGTATGTGCCTCCTGGGCCAGAGAAGCTTAGAACCACATTGCTGACGAAGGCAAAAAAAGAGGAGGAAAAAATGCTTGAGCCTATTAAAGCATCATGGCCAATATCTGGGGTTAGCATTTTTTGATGGATGGACAGATCCAACACGACACCCACTCATCAACTTCATGGTGTCTTCCTTGAATGGTCCATTTTTCTTGAAAACAGTGGATAGTGCACCTGTTTGCAAGGTTGCCGGCCTGATTGTGGAAGCTAAATATCCACAAGTGTTTTGGACACCTTGCATTGTCCATATTTGTAACTTATTGAGGATGCACGACACATTCGTAACTTTGTACAAAATCATACAAATGCCCTCACTATCTACAAGGAGTACAACAATCTATCATTGTTGAAGATTGCAGATACACAGTTGCCTCTTCATTCATCATGTTGAAGAGGTTGAGGGAGGTCAAGACCACTCTTGGGGCCATGGTTTTTTTAGAGTTTTGGCCTTTTTGGGGAAAGACAAATCAAGTAGCCTCTAAAAGAGTAAAGGACACAATGTTAGATGATACTTGGTGGGGGAAGGGTAGATCTACTTATTTTGATCATGGACCTTATCATTTCTTTGCTTCGGTTTGCTGATACAGGCCAACCCATCCGAGGATAGGTTTATGAGTGATGGGATTCCATGATTGAGTCTATGAGGAGCACTATTTTACAGATAGAGTGCCTCGAGTACGAGATATCATCAAAGGCCTTCTTCACCACTATATAGGATATTCTTGTTAGTAGATGGGACAAGAATTGCATACCTTTACATTTTTTGGCTCACTCATTGAACCTAAAATACTACAATCATGAGTGGTTGAATGGTGGACCTTTCCGTAGTTTCCCTCACATGGATGGTGAAATCTCACAAGGGAGGAAAGATGCATTCGGGTAGGTTTTTCACGATAGAGCATCCCTTGATGAGGTGGAGGATGCCTTTGCAGAGTTTTCCACTGGCACTAGTTGATTTGCAGGATATGATCTGATTAGAGACAGGGGGGCTAAGAAGCCCTATTCTTGGTGGGAAAATCATGGGGCAACAAGCCCTCCTCTGCAGACAACAGTTAGCCACGAGGCTCCTCTCTTAGGTGACTTCATCCTCTTGTTGCGAAAGGAATTGGAGCACATATGAGAATTTGTATAGTTTCAAGAAGAGCAGGCTTGAGCAGTTCAGGGCAGAGACAGTGGTGTATACGCACACCAACCTTCGTCTTATTTACAGGTAGAGGGATGAGTGGTTGAAGGGAAAGACAAAGATGTGGGATGTGTTTCCTGATGATATGGGTCTGGACAACAGTGTTAAGTTGGCATTGGCCAACTTGGATCTCAATGATCCAGTGTTAGAGCCTGTCACATTTGATGATGGTGATACTGTAGAGGGGTCATCCTCCACACCAGCGGATGCAGAGATCACTTTGGATATAGGAGAAGAGGATGCAACAAAGGATAACAATTGTGACCATGATGATGAGTACAATGATGCTGATTTTGATGATGACTATGAGGATTGATGACTCATGAGTCATGAGCTATCTACTGCCTTGAGGCTTGTGTTGATTTGGGGTAGCATCGGATGTGCTCTAGCCACGAAAATTGGTGGAAAGGCTAAAGCACATGAGATCTCCAATACCCAGAAATGGTTTGGGCAGATTCTAAACATTTTGGGAGATATTAAAATAATTAATATTTTTAATGGAGCCCCTAAGTCTAAACTTAGGGAAAATAAAATATTAATGTGAATTAATATAAAACTGTGTTAGAAGGGTCAAAACTCATGGATCAAGACAGAGTTAATCTTAGCTATTGATTAGGGACTTAATCTCGACCATTGATATGTCAACGAGAAAAGTATAAGAGGAGGCTTGAGGTTCACTTAGAGGACACACGGAGGGAGACCAGTCAGTTCAATTTCTGGAGTAGAGTTAGCTGAGAAATTCGAACTAGTGGTCTGGTGAGCAGTCAGGAGGAAGAAAGTATGGAACAGAGAGAAGGGATCAACCACTGGTGACCAGCGCTGAGGCAGGTGAGGCAGACGTAGAGCATTTCAGGCAAACGCAGAGGCAGCATGAAACTGCGCAGTCACTAGAGGGCCTGCGTGGGTGACGCAGAGAAGCCTAGGGCTGATGCAGTCAAGCAGGGGTTAGCGCAGAGTGTCTAGGAGCCACGTAGAGGTCAGCCAAGCTGACGTTGGGGCTAGGAGAAGTGTTGGAGATTTTTTTCTCTCTGTGGGTAAGCCAGTTTGGCACTCTGTTGTACTGAAGAATTGCTGAATAATAAAATCCTCCCTTGCTGCATCGGTTTTCCCACATTGGGTTTTTTTTCGGGGACTATTGTCCAAAATATCTGTGTCAATGTGTTGATTCTTGTACATGTGTTTGTTTCTGTATTACGATTTGATCTCTGCAGCAGAATTTATTTTAATGTTTATTGAAGGAATTTCATAAATAACTTATTGAAGAATAAGTAGGAAAAGTAAATAAGATGTTGCAGTGATAGAATTTTCACATCGTATCATAGCGAGTAACCAAAGACAGGAAGGAAAAATCAGTTATGGGTCGAGACCACGATGCAGAGGCATCCACATCAGGGGACTCGCACAGATTTTCAAAATATTGCACAAGAGAAAGAGACTTCAACTTCTCCATGTTGGCTTCCAGGCTGGAAGAAGAAGTGGCTTGTATGACTAGTTCTCCATCATCAGAAGTGTGGTATATAGACAGTGGAGCCTCGTGGCATATGACGGGAATCAGGGAATGTTTCTCAGAATATTGAGAAGAGAAGATGAACTTTCAGATCACCATGGGGAACAAGGCAAAGTGTACTCCAGTAGGGAAGGGTACCATAGTTTTTCAAACAGAATCGGGAGAACGGTTCCATGCTACAAATGTGCTGCATGTACCAGGATTGGGGATGAACTTACTTCCGTGTCGCAACTTCAAGGCAAGGGCTATCACGTTTACTTCATCAAGGAAAAGGTATACGTCAAACACTTGAGCTGGAAAAAGAAAGTGCAGATTGGGATCAAAAGTAACAGGTTGTATAGATTACAACTAGAATCACCAATGGCACTAATAGGTAGTCATGGAGACAAGGATTTGAATGAACTATGGCACAGAAGAATGGGTCATTCGCACCATGAAGCTCTAAGAATTCTCAGGAGCACTGTATCAGGAATTCCGGATCTGAGTACGAAACGAGATGATGTATGCAGAGGATGCGCTCTAGGAAAGTATAACAAGGAAGCATTTTGTAGGAGCAAACACAGGGCCAAGAGTGTATTAGGATTGATACACTCAGATACCTGTGGACCTATGTTCGTCAAAGCTCTCAGCGGTGCCGAGTATTTCCTTACCTTCATTGATGACCACTCAAGGAAAACTTGGATTTATTTTCTGAGAACTAAGGACAAGGTTTTCTGTTGATTCAAAGAGTTCAAGGCTCTGGTGGAGAATCTGACTGGGAAGAAAATAAAAGTTTTGCGCTCAGATAATGGTGGAGAGTATGTCGATAAGGACTTCACTGATTTTTGCGCTAAGGAGGGCATCAGAAGAGAGTGGACAACTCCCTACAATCCGGAGCAGAATGGAGTAGCAGAAAGAAAGAACAGGACTATTGTAGAAGCAGCTAGGGCCATGATGTATGATCAGGATATGTCGAAATTCTTGTGGGCGGAAGCATGCAACACAACAGTCTATGTTCAGAACATTACTCCTCATCGGGCGATGGACAAGATTACTCCAGAGAAAGTCTTCACAAGGAAGACACCTGAAGTCAATCATTTCAGGATATTTGGGAGTTTAGCATATTGCCGCATACCAGAGGAAAAGAGGAAGAAGCTGGATAAAACTGCGGAAAAGGGATATTTGGTGGGATATAGCGAGAACGCTAAGGCATACAGAATCTACCTTCCAGGGAGCAGGAAGGTAGTAGTTCGACGAGATGTAAAGTTCATGGAGGACAGGGCTTTCAGAAAATCTCGTGAGATGCCTTTCGAGGAGCAGTCAAAAGAGGAGCCACTGGTTAAGCCTCTTCAACCAACGAAAGTAAAAAATTCTTCCTCGGGTCAGGAAGATTCTCAGGATGAGGAGGAGGAGCTAACAGAAGCACCTGCTAGCAGAGGAAGAACTAGCAGGGAACTTTGTCAGATTTTGCGAGATGCAGAGGACTTCATCAGTGCGCCAAGAAACAATAAGAGGGAGCGAAAACAACCAGATAGATATCAGGGATTAGTAGCTTAGGATGGGAGCCTACCAGTTTCAAGGGGGCAGCTCAACATTAGATTTGGCTAGACGCGATGGTAGAGGAGTACAACTCCATAATGGTGAACGATGTCTCAGAGGTAGTACCAAGGCTCAAGACAGATCAGTGGTAGGTTCGAGATGGATCTACAAGATCAAATACGTTGTAGACGGTAGTGTTGAGAAATACAAGGCCAGGTTTGTGGCTAAGGGGTATGCTGAAAAGGAAGGAATTGACTATGAGGAGACCTTCGCCCCAGTAGCCATGTATACGTCTTTTGGGACTGTGATATCTCTTGCAACTCAGATGGGATGGGAGATTCATCAGATGGATGTCAAAACTGATTTTTGAACGAGGTAATAGAAGAAGAGGTATACATTGAAAAACCAAGGGCTTTGAGACACATGAGAAGAAGTCTCATGTATGCAGGTTAAAGAAAGCCTTGTATTGGCTGAAACAGGCACCTAGAGCATGGTATGGTCGAATCAATGGCTACTTGCAGAAGATGGGATTTGTCAAGAGTGACGCAGATCCAAATCTCTACTATCTGGTTGTAGAGAATGAGCCGCTAATCTTAGTATTGTATGTGGATGATCTCTTTTTGACAGGATCATCCAGGTTCATCAGGGACTGCAAGAAGTATCTAGCCACAGAATTCGATATGAAGGATTTGGGACGAATGCATTATTTCCTAGAGTTCGAAGTTTTGCAGCAAAAGGGAGAGATCTTCCTTGGGCAAGGGAGATATGCTATAGAAATCTTGAAGAGATTCAGGATGGAGGACTGTAGACCCATGGCTACTCCAATGATCACCAACTAGAAGAAGATTGATGCATCAGAAGACAAGGATGTTGATCCCACCTTATACAGGCAACTCATAGGGTCCTTGATGTATCTGGTCAACACCAGGCCAGACATTTACTATGCTGTCAACACCCTCAGTCAGTTCTTGGTGGAACCGAAGAGGGCGCACTGGGCAGTAGCCAAACATGTTCTCAAGCATTTACAGGGAATAGTTGATTATGGACTCTTGTACACTAGGAGTAAGGATATTAGATTGAGTGGATACACTGATGCAGATTGGGCAGGAAGTTCAGTGGATCGGAAAAGTACCTCTGGGTACTATTTCAACATTGGATCAAGAATGACCTCCTGGTGTAGTAGGAAACAAAACTTTGTGGCTCTGAGCTCATCTGAAGCAAAATATATGGCGGCAAGCACAACTCCATGTGAGGCCATATGACTTAGAAAACTGCTTGTGAACCTATTCAGAAGGAATATGGAGGCGACCAGGATCATGTGCGATAATGAGAGTTACATCAAGCTCTCTGAGAATCCAGTGTTTCATGATAGGTTGAAACATATTTATATCCAGTGTCACTTTGTCAGGGACTGTGTCCAACGAGGAGCTGTATAATTGAGCTACACTCCTACTGGAGAACAGGTGGCAGACATCCTCACCAAGGCCCTTGGAAGGACAAAGTTTGACCACTTCAGGGAAAAGGTGGGCATGTTAAAGAACCCATTTCAGTAGCAGAAATGGGAGTGATAACAACATGGATGCAGAGGGAGTTGCAGTGCAGATACAATGTTGGGAGAAAGGACTAGCAACAACACGAATGTAGAGGGAGTTGTCGTATAGATGCAGTAGTGGCAATAGCAGAGCCATTGGTAGCAGTACAGGATGCAACAATGTAGAGGATGTTGGGCAGGGAGGCTTAGCATCAACACAATCACTGATGCCGGATGATCAGGGTGATACTCAGTGAGGAGTATTACTAGAGCACAGTCCTCGCTAAGAGGGAGTGTTGATTTGGAGTAGCATTGGATGTGCTCTAGCCACGAAAATTGGTGGAGAGGCTAAAGCACATGAGATCTCCAATACCCATAAATGGTTTGGGGAGATTCTAAATAGTTTGAGAGATATTAAAATAATTAATATTTTCAATGGAGTCCCTAAGTCTAAACTTAGGGAAAATACAATATTAATGTGAATTAATATAAAACTGTGTTAGAAGGGTCCATGGATCAAGCCAGAGTTAATCTTAGCCGTTGATTAGGGACTTAATCTCGGTCGTTGATTTGTCAACGAGAAAAGTATAAGAGGAGGATTGAGGGTCACTTGGAGGACACACGAAGGGAGACCGGTCAGTTCAATTTTTGGAGCGGGGTTAGCTAAGAAATTTGAACTAGTGGTCTGGTGAGCAGTCAGGTGCAACAAGTACAGAATAGAGAGAAGGGATCAACCACTGGTGACCCTCGCTGAGGCAGGAGAGGCAGACACAGGGTATTTTAGGCAGACGCAAAGGCAACAGGAAACTGCGCAGTCACTAGAGGGCCTGCGTGGGTGACGTAGAGAAGCCTAGGGCTGATTGTTAAGCAGGGGTTGACACAGAGTGTCTGGAAGCCACGCAGAGGTCAACCAAGCTGACGTTGGGACTAGAAGTGCTGGAGAATTTTTTCTTTCTGTGGGTAAGCCAATTTGGCACCCTGTTGTACTAAAGAATTGCTGAATAATAAAATCCTCCCTTGCTGCACTGATTTTCCCACATTTGGTTTTTTCTTGTACATGTATTTGTTTCTGAATTTCGGTGTGATATTTGCCGCAAAATTTATTTTAATGTTTATTGAAGTAATTTCATAAATAACTTATTGAAGAATAAGTAGGAAAAGTAAATCAAATGTTGCAGGGATAGAATTTTCACAGCTTGTATACTTGTAGTTGTTTTGTATTTGCTATTTCTTTTTGCCATTGGCATTGCACTACCTATGTAACACATTTTGATTTTGATGACTTAATGAGAAAACTACAATATCTCTAACTTACTATCGTGTCTTTGTCCTATTGGATCATTGATGAATTGAATATTTATTATGAATCATGATTTATCATTTATGTCACAATTGTATTTGTATGCATACTGTTACTTTGTAAAACTTACATCTAGATGAAGATCTATGTTTGAAATGAATGAATTTGTATCATGAATGAGAATCTGTGTAAGGAATATCTAATTTTTAATATATATATATATATATATATTTTAATAAAATAATATATAACGTATCTGAACGTGTTCCGTTCCATGGCGTCAATGTGTCTGTATTCGACACTCGAATCTCCGTATCCGTCGAATCCCAAATCCTCGTGTTAAGTGTCTTAGCTTATGCTCTTCTCTTTTCTGACACATTACTTGCCTCCATACCCCACATAACACTTCGCCTCATTTTGCACTCTTTATCACCCTTCCCCCTTTGTGACACATCAAATTTTCCCGACATTCCACACTCCACGTTGGTTACCTAAGTATGGACATGCGTGTAGAGCAAAATCCATTCTCATTCTTTTTCCATAAGCCCATACCTCGTCACTCTCACTTATAAAATGATTGCAAGCCCATTAATGGCCTTGGTGGGAGAGGAAGGATAAAATTGACCTAGGTTCAACCATATGTCGCCAATAAATGAACAACATGTGGCATGGGCCTATAATCTGAAGTAGTCATGAAGTTGGTGGATTGAGTCCTCATGCTAAATTGTCCACAATCTCAATGGAAAAGTGAAAATGCTCGTATCACTACCTATATGATCTTGTGAACATGGGATGCCAATGTCAATAGTATTGTCCATTCCTTCTACATGTCACTTGCGTGATTTGACAAGACTATAGAGGAGAGCAGTTAAAACAAGATTTGGGGTCAAATGCCACATCGACATTAGTTACTTATTTGGTTTCTTCTCGAATAATCCACCATCCTCGATGACACTTGGCTTGAGTATTTTTAAGGGAAATATACAAATATTTGTTTACAACTATATACTATAGTCTACAATACTGGGTTTTTGAAGGATTGTGGTTTTGTTGTGGACCAAACAACTAGATAAGTATAAGAAAGACCCAATTTAGTAATGCCACACTTAGAAAGTGATTAAAAGGGAATAAATAACAATGCCACTTCGAGGGGCCGACCTCTTTTACAACTAGTGTTATTTGCAACTCTTGATGATCCCTAAAACTAAATCCCTTGACATATATAGAAGACAAAGGGTACAATTGCAATAATGAGTAGGCCAATAATGGAAACAATAATATTGCGATAGAAATTAATGGCGCAAGATCTAATGGCTAAACATGCTCCTTCCCTCTAATCAAGCGTTGAACTTAACACAATTAGTTGTGGATGATTATCTTTGTTGCACGAGTTTGCAGTACGTGGGAACAAGTATCTGGTATAGCTAGAGGCTTTGCCCAAATTTATAGGAAACGTTAAGATGGGAGTGACAATAATATAATATATTAAAATTTAATATATATTAAATTTTAAAATTAAAATAATTACTTTTTAAACAAAGTATAAATATTGAAGATTAAATGTACATGTTACATACCAAATTAAATTAAACAATTAACATGAGAATATCATAAATCAAAATACTTAATAACTCCAATATTGAATGTTGATAATGAAGATCATATGACATAAATGAAAATCAATGAATAATAAAAGTTATGTTGATTTTTAATGTACCTTGGACAAGTGGTTTCCCATGGGTTAGTCTCTACCCAGGGAAAAGTGTCCTAAATAATTCTTTTCCTAAGTGAGACCGCATTCATTCTTCATGAGTAGATTGGAGAAATGAGGTTGAGAGTTGGAGAAAAGCTCTGAAGGACAAATTTGTTGCAGCAAGTTGAAGGAGTGATTTCTGGGCAAAGCTGGGCAAGGAAATCAAGGCATAGAAGACAACAGAAGGTACAGTACGAACAACATTTAATGTTGTGAGTTGCACGCCGTTCGAGATAAGTTTTTGAGTTTTTTTTTTGAAAAATCCATATAGTCAGTACAACAGTATGGAAATCCGTATAGTCCGTACAATTCGTATCCGTACAATACATATTTTCAACTTCAAGTGGGCATGGAAATCGAGTCAAAGTGGACAAAGTTTTCAAGGAGTTTTGGGTTGAAGAGAAAAGTTGTATTTTGCTGTTTTGTTTTGTCTACAAATGTATTTTTTTCCTGAACTTGAAAGATAAATAAATTTGAAGAGCTCTCTAACAGGTTTTCCCAGAGAATATTGAAGGGGTTTTACCTGCGTCTGAGTTGACAAAAAATATGTGTGTTTTTATGTATGTTGCTGGTCTGTTTTATTTATTTTCAGCATGTGTTGATAGTCCCATGTGTTTTAATATGAAAAATTCATTTCCAGAATTCTATATGTTGAATGTATGTTTATGGAAAAGGGCATTTAACTGAATGGAAGTGATAAGGTGAAACTAAACCCAGCTTGGGATTGCAAGAAACTCTTTAGTCATCAAATTTCAACATGTTATCAGAGCTACATGCTGATAATTGTAGTTTGAACAACAGACAGTAGTTTGAGACAATAATCAGTGGTTTGGACAACAAACTGAATTTTTGGACAATAAACTCAGTTTGGACAACAAATTGATATTTTGGAACAGCAAGGTGAAATTTCACACAGACTGAACTTTTGGGACAACAAGGTGTGCTGGAAAGTTCATTTCTCCATTTTCTTAGTTTTGTAAATTTTGGACAGCAGTCATGGCCATGTTCTTAAGGATAGATGACATAATGGATAGGATATCCAACTATGCCATTTGGAAGGACAAAATTCAGACAGTGTTTGAGGAGGCATCGGTTTGGGACATAGTGCGACAAGTGGTTGTACTTCCTAATGCTGAAGATGAACTTGCCGAATTCACAAAAAATAATGCAAAGGAAAAAAGGATTTTGATGGACAGTTTGAAGGACCATTTGGTTCCTCAAGTGTGAGGAAACACATATGTATATTAGATGTGGACAACTGTAACCACTCTCTATCAGAGTACTAATGAGACTAGGAAGATTGTCTTCAAAGAACAATTGAAGAACATTAGGGTGACAAAGGTTGAAAGTGTAGTTCATTATCTTGGCAGGGTCAAGCATGTACGTGATGATTTGACTGCTATTGGTGAGGCAATTGCACCCACAGACTTAGTTAGGATAGCTATAGCGGGACTTCCTAAGTCTTGGGAGGTCTTTGGAGATGTTGTTACCTCTAGGGAGAATCTTCCCAATTGGGACAAATTCTGGCATGATTGTGTGTAGCATGCGATACAAAAGACTGACAGTGGTGGGGTGAATATAGTAGATGAGGCGGATGTAGACTTGACAGCCAGGGGGAAGAACAAAGGGAAGGCCGAGAAAGGGGCCTCATCAGGTGGGGCTAAGGGAAAGGAGAAGAAGAAGAGGAAAGATACAGATATTTCCAAAGTCAAATGTTGGGCATGTCAGAAGATGGGACACTATGCTGTTACGTGTCTTGAGAGGAAGAACAAGGGGAAGAAGGGTACTGCAACTTCAACAAAGGTGGAGCAGTTTGCTTCACAGTTTGACAAAGACTTTGAATTTACTACTTCTAAATGTAGTAGGAGTACATCATCCGATGTGTGGTACATAGACAACTGGGCTTCCCGCCATATGACAGGTGCACATGTGTTCTTTCAGAGCTTGCAGAGAGGGCACTTGATATTGAGATTTTACTAGGAGATGACCGCACTATGAGGGCTGTTGGTGTGGGGACTGTGACCTTTGAGAGGGAGTCTTTGCCTCCTTTGATGGTCATGGATGTTTTGTATGTTCCGGGGATGAAGGAGAACTTGATTTCAGTGTCTGCTATGGAGGAGAAGGGGTTTGACGCCACTTTCTCAGGAGGGCAAGTATTGATGCATCCCAACGGAGCGTCCATCACTTAGACCAAAGTGATTGGAGTTTGCTCTGGGAAACTATACAGGTTCAATTTTTAGTCGGCAAGAGCATTGGTGAGTAGCACATCTGGTAGCACTCACACTAGTACCACCAACAGTAAAGACTAGTGCGAGTTATGGCACCGGAGGATGGCGCATATGCATCATGGAGCTTTGAGAGTATTGAGGGAGATCACTACTGGAGTTTCTGATTTTAGTGTCAAGCATTATGAGGTCTGCAGAGGGTGTGCTTTGGGCAAGTACACCAAGTTACCATTCCTAGCGAGTGACAACAGATCTACGGGTATACTAGACTTGATTCATACTGGTGTTAGTGGTCGTATGCCTCGTGTCTTTGGTTGGTTATGAGTATTGTGTGATATTCATTGATGACTACTCTAGGAGGATTTGGATATATTTCCTGAAGACCAAAGGTGAGGTCTTCAGTCGCTTTAAAGAGTTCAAAGCTCTTGTGGAAAAGCAGACGGGTAGGAAGATTCAGGTCTTGAGGTCAGATAATGGTGGTGAGTACACTGATGGTGGGTTTTTTGATTATTGTGCACATGAGGGCATATGAGAGAGTTCACGGTTCCTTACAACCCCCAACAAAATGGGGTGTCTCAAAGGAAGAACAAAGCTATTGTTGGGGCTGCTAGGGCGATGATTCATGATCAGGGGTTGCCTTTTTTTTTGTTGGTTGAGGCGTGCAATACTGCTGTTTATCTTTAGAACAGGAGTCCTCACAGGGTATTGGAGAATATGACTCCGGAGGAGGCTTTCATTGGAGAGAAGCCTCATGTGGGACATCTTCGTATCTTTGGATGTCTCACATATTCTTACATCCCCAAGGAGAAGAGGATGAAGCTAGAACCCATGGCAGAGAAGGGTATCTTTATGGGTTACAGTGAGACTTCAAAGGCGTATCAGATCTTCATTCCTTCTAAACGGATAGTGGTGATTAGGAGGGATCTGAAGTTCGAGGAGGAGAGGGCCAATCAGAGATCACGGGAGTATGATGAGAGAGAGTCACAAACTTCTCAGTAGGGAGGTCAGGGACAGGGAGCAAGACCTCAGGGTTCTGGATCAACTGGTATAGGAGGTACTTCAGTGTTAATGACATCTGGGTCACCATTGTCGAGTGCACTTCTTTAGGGAGTCCATTGGTACAAAGTTCACATGGCACTTTAGCTGATATAGGCATAGGTGCTAGTACAGGTTCTTCGAGGACAGGTGTTGGTACAAGCACACCAGGGTTAGTTGGCAGACCTTCAGGTTCACCAGATTGGGGGGTAGAGAATGAGGTTCTCTGTGGGGAAGCTTCTTTAGGGAAGAGGAGACCTAAGTGGCTTCAAGACACCTTGAAGGAAGCGAAGTATGTTGGTCCTCCGAAGAGGCTAAATAGGGAGAGTGTGCCACTAGAGTGGTTTTGCAGTTATGTAGCCAAGGCTACCAACATTGTTGACTCTGAGCCTACTAGCTATGAGGAGGCTACCAACTAGGAAGTATGGAGAGAGGCTATGGTGGAGGAGTATGCCTCTATCATTAACAACAATGTCTGGGAAGTGGTGCCTAGGCCTGAGGGCAAGTTAGTTGTGACTTCCAGGTGGCTCTACAAGATCAAGCATGCTACAGATGGCAACATTGAGAAGTTCAAGGTGAGGTTTGTGGCTAAGGGTTTTCACAGATAGAGGGAGTTGACTATGATGAGACCTTCACTCCCAAAGCTTGATACACTTCTATTTGGTCCCTTATTTCTATTGCTGTAGAAATGGGTTGGCAGATCCATCAGATGGGCGAGAGAACCATGTATGTTGGTTGAGGCGAGCACTCTACGGACTTAAGCGAGCTCTGAGAGCTTGGTATTTGAGGATTGATACTTACTTGCAGCAGATGGGTTTCGCGAAGATTGATGTAGTTCTGAACCTATACTACATTGTTGTTTAGGATGATCCGCTCATTCTTGTGTTGTATGTTGATGACTTGTTCATTACTGGGGCAGAGAGATTGATTAGTGGTTGCAAGGAGGATCTTGCGATGGAGTTTGAGATGAAGGACATTGGGCTTTGCATTACTTTTTGGAGCTTGAGGTGTGGCAGGAGGAGGGGCATATCTTTCTGGGGCAGTGACAATATGCTGTGGATGTGTTGAATAGATTTCACATGGCTGATTGTAGACCCATGTCTACACCTATGATCACCAATTGGAAGAAGCTTCATGCTTCAGATTCTAGTTTGGTGGATCCCACGTTATATAGGAAGCTTATTGGGTACTTGATGTATCTGGTCAACACTAGGCCAGATATATGCTTTGCAGGGAACACACTTAGCCAGTCCATGGTTGAGCCCAGGAGGGTGCACTACGTAGCTGCAAATCACATTCTTCACTATGTGCAGGGGACTGTTGATTATGGGTTGGACTGTAGCGGGGAGATGGAGTGAGGTTGGCAGGTTACACAGATTTAGATTGGGCAGGGTGTGCTTTGATTGGGTTTGGCAGTTGTGTCGTGGTTTAGTCGAAAGCAAAATTCAGCTGCTTTGAGCTCTTCTGAGGTTGTGTATATGGTTTGCTAGCCACGGTGGTTGTGAGGCCATTTAGCTTCGAAGTTGTTGTATGGCCTATTTGATCAGAAGTTGAGACCAACGATTATTCACTGTGATAATCAGAGTTGCATTAAACTCGCGGAGACTCTAGTGTTTCATGAAAGGTCAAAACATATTGACATCATATATAATTTCATCAGGGACTATGTTCGGAAGGGGGCAATGAAGCTGGAGTATATATTGACAGAGAGCAGGTGGCCGATGTTCTCACGAAGTCCTTGCCAAGAGGCAATCATGTCCATTACAGGGACAAAATGGGTGTGGTGAGAAACACTTTTCTCGGTAAGAGGGAGTGTTGATTTTTAATGTACCTTGCACAAGTGGTTTCCCATGGGTTAGTCTCTACCTAGGGAAAAGGGTCCTAAATAATTCTTTTCCTAAGTGTGACTTTATAAATGCTAAAGTCAATATTAAATTATAAAGTGAAAAGTGACTTTCGCCATAAAGTACAATGTGGGTACTTTATTTAATGGGTGAGTTAAAAAATAGAAAGTGAGAATTAAATGCACATTTATTCTCATCCCTTGATCTAAATGAATTTGAGCCATTAGATCTTAAGGTTACCCAAAAGTCATTTAGGGAAACAAAAGTGGGAAAAGAAAAGAGAGACTGCATTCATTCTTCATGAGGAGATTGGAGAAAGGAGGCTGAGAGCTGGAGAAAAGTTCTGAAGGAGAAATTTGTTGCAGCAAGCTAAAGGAGTGATTTATGGGCAAAGCTGGGCACGGAAATCAAGGCATAGAAGACATCAGAAGGTACAATACGAACATCATTTAATGCTATGAGTTGCACGTCGTTCGAGAGAAGTTTTTGTGATTTTTTTGAAAAATCCGTATAGTCCGTACAGGGGTACAAAAATCTATACAACCCGTATAGTATAGCCTGTACACTCCTTATCCGTACAATACATACTTTCAGTTTCAAATTTACATGGAAATCGAGGCAAAGTGGGCATGGTTTTCAAGGAGTTTTGGGCGGAAGAGATAAGTTGTATTTTGCTGTTTTGTTTTGTCTGGAAATGTATTTTTTCTTGAACTTGAAAGATAAATAAATTTGAAGAGCTCTCTAACAGGTTTTCCTCGGAGAAGATTGAAGGGGTTTTCTCCCGGATCTAAGTTCACCAAAAGTCTGTGTATTTTTATGTGTGTTGCTGGTCTGTTTATGTCCATATTTATTTTCAGCATGTGTTGACAGTCCCATGTGTTTTAATCTGAAAATTTCATTTCTAGAATTCTATATGTTGAGTGTATGTTTATGGGAAAAGGCATTTAATTGAATGGAAGTGATAAGGTGAAATTAAAACTGGGTTGGGATTGCAAGAAGATTTTTAGTCATCAAATTTCAACAAGTTAAAACCAAAACTAAAAGCCACTGGAATCATATTGATGTTCATACTAGAGAGAAGGCAAAAATCTAAAGTAGTACATAGTTCAAAATGCCGAAGAGCCAAAATATAGCAACAAAAATACAAAGCTGAAGATGATCATAATGTACAATCTTCAACATCAAGGAGATCCATTTAAGCTTGAGCCTCACTAGGTACTAGATCATCATTGTTATGAAACCAGCTCAAGAAAAGATAGAAAAGATAGATCAACGCCTTAGAATTCAGCTTCTTCGAGGGGGCAACCTCCTTTACATTACATAAATGAACAATTCTTGGATGATTCAAATGACAAAACCTCCTTTCTATATGTAGGAGTCTATGGAGTCACAATATAATCCAGCCGACCTAACAATAATAATATAAAGCCACAAAAATAACAATAGAGGGATTCTATGGGGCACAAAATAACAATATAGGGGTAATAGGGGCACAACAATATAAATAAGGGGTATAACTACAATAGTAATGGGGTAATCACTAGTATTATAGGGACCCAACATGCCCCTCTCCTTCAAAAAAGTGTTGTCCTCAACGCTTGAGTAGTTCTGGATACTTCTGCATAAAATTCTCATCCTCCCATGTGGAATCTTCAGCGGATAAGTTCTTCCACTTGATAAGATACTCTGAAATTGATCGATTTCGTAGCTGTCGAGTTCTTGTTTCTGTGACTGCTTCCGGTTCCAATATAATTTTTCCTTCCTCGTCAAGTTCTGGCAATATTGTTTGAATTGGGAGCTTGTCGCCTATAACCTTCTTTAAACATGAAACATGGAAAACTGGGTGCAATCGAGAAGCTGCAGGAAGCTCCAATTTGTATGCCATAGTACCAATCTTTTGCAACACCTTGTACGGACCATAATACTTTGGTGATAATTTATTATCCTTCTTAGCTTGCTTTAGGGACATTTGCTTATATGGTTGTAGTCGTAGGAATACCCAATCACCTACATCAAAACTTCTTTCACTGCGATGTTGATCTGCCTGTTGTTTCATTCTATTTTGTGCCAACACAAGGTTATCCTTTAAGAGTTGGAGGACTTGTTGATGTTCGATGTGATGTTCCACTGCCTGAACCTTAGAATTTTCTCTTAAATATGATGTGATGGATGGTGGTTGATACCCATAAAGTGCCATAAATGGGGTCATTTTTGTTGCTGTATGGAGGGAAGTGTTATACCACCATTCAGCCAGAGGCAACCATTTGACCCATTGTGTCTGTTTATCAGATACAAAGCAACGAAGATATCCTTCCAAACATTTGTTTACTATCTCAGTTTGCCCATCAGATTGAGGATGATAAGATGAGCTATGAGCTAACTGAGTACCAAGACAAGAAAATAATTCTGTCCAAAAATTTCCAGCGAAAATGGGATCTCTGTCACTTACAATAATCTTTGGGTTTCCATGTAGCTTTTGAACTGTTTCCATAAATGCAGTAGAAACTATACTGGCTTTAAATTGATAATGAACAAAAGTGTGCGTACTTGGTAAGTCTGTCAACTACCACCATGATGACACTCTTTCCCTCAGACTTGGGTAAACCTGTGATAAAATCCATTGAAACCTCCTCCCAACGTTGGCTTGGAATGGATAAAGGTTGTAATAGACCCGGTGTCTTAATTGTTTCAACTTTATTTTGTTGGCAAACCAAACATTCCGCCACAAACTTTTGAATATCTGATTTAAGGCCATCCCAAAAAAATTCCTTCTTAACCCTGTGGTAAGTTTTTAAAAATCCTGAGTGCCCTCCTAAGGGAGAAGTGTGCAATTCCATAAGAATCTTTTGTTTTAGCTGGGAATTCTTACAGAGGTATAAGCGATCTTTGTACCATAACGAATCATTTTGCCAGCTAAATGTATCAGAAGTACTGGAATCTTGTTGTAGCTTTCGAATAAGTGCCCACACTTCTTCGTCATTCTTCCATTCCTCCCTTGCTTCGTTTATCCAATCTGGTTGGATAATAGAAATGGCACACAACAATGCTTCCACATCCTCATCCTTTCTTGAGAGTGCATCTGCCACCACATTTTGCTTCCCTTTTTTGTAGAGGTAATCAAAGTCATAACCCAACATCTTTGTGACCCACTTTTGTTGCTCTTCAGAGGATAATCTTTGTTCTAAAAAGTATTTAAGGCTATCATGATCCGTTTTTACCTTGAAGTGTCTTCCCATTAGGTAGGGTCGCCATTTCTTAAGTGCATGGAGTATTGCCAACATTTCCTTTTCATAAATAGCTTTGCTTAAAACTTTCCCTTGATTGGACGACTTTCAAAAGCAATGGGTCTTTCATCTTGCATTAGAACAACACCAATTCCATTTCCTGAAGCATCACATTCCACAATAAAGGTTTTTGTGAAGTCCGGTGTAGCTAAGACCGGTGCTTGGCACATTGCCTCTTTAAGATGTTCAAAGGCCTTTGTTGCTTCCGGAGTCCATGAAAATGAATCTTTCTTCAATAATGTTGTTAGAGGTGCTGCTATTCTCCCATAATTCTTAACAAACTTGCGATAATACCCTGTCAACCCAAGAAATCCTCGCAGATGCTTTATGGATGTGGGGATTTTCCATTCCTTAATGGCTTTAATTTTGCTAGGGTCTACCTTAACTCCTTCATGAGATACAATATGACCCAAATATTCCACCTCCTGGACTCCAAAGAAACATTTGGATCTTTTTGCATATAATTGTTTCTCCTCCAATAGTTGTAGCACCCTGTCAACATGTTCAACATGATCCTTCCAAGACTTGCTGTAGATTAGTATATCATCAAAAAATACTAACACAAATTTTCTAAGGAATGGTTTGAAAATTGAATTCATCAAACCTTGAAATGTTGAAGGTGCATTGGTAAGGCCAAAAGGCATGACCAAAAATTCATAATGACCCTCATGAGTTCTAAATGCCGTTTTTGGAATGTCTTCAATCTTCATTCTGATTTGATGATATCTCGAACGAAAATCCAACTTGGTGAAGTAAATTGATCCATGCAATTCATCCAGTAATTCATCAATGACAGGAATGGGGAACTTATCTTTAATAGTGAGCTTGTTGAGCTCCCTATAATCCGGACACATGCGCCATGATCCATCCTTCTTGTGCACCAATACTACTGGAGCTGAGAAAGAACTTTGACTCGGTTGAATTATACCAGCCTCTAGCATTTCTGCAACCATACGTTCAATTTCACTTTTTTGGGCATAGGGATATCTGTACGGCCTGATGTTTGGAGGAACACTTCCTGGAATCAGATGAATAGCATGATCATGATCACGCATAGGTGGGAGACCTTTGGGAGTCTCAAATACCTTGGAATGATTGTCCAGGACTTTTTGGAGATCTGGAGAAATAGATGATTCCAATGTGGAAACATCTAGCGAACATAATTGTGCAATTACACCTCTTTGCTCCTTTTTAAGAAGCTTTGTCATGCCATTAGAGCTGATTATCTTTCCTGGTTTCCCTGCAATACCCTTTAATTCAACTTCCTTTCCTTCCGTAGAAAATTTGATGAAAAGTTCTTGAAAATTAAAAGCTATTGTACCCAAGGATTGTAGCCATTGGACTCCTAGTACAACATCAGCACCTCCCATTGGAATGGAAAGCATTGGGCTAGTCAATACATATTCTCCCATGGATAGCTTGATATTATGGCACTTTCCAGAGCAATTTATTGTTCCTCCATTTGCAATCATCACTTGACACTCTGGTGCTGGATATAGGAAGCAATTCAATTCTTTTGCTACCCTACAATGAATAAAATTGTGGGTGCTTCCTGAATCAATCAACACTATTACCTTTTTCTTCTTGATTTGTCCTTCTATCTTGATGGTTTGAGGAGTGGTAATTCCCGCCAATGCATTACAAGATATGGTCGGATTTATTTGTTCTTCATCTAGGCTTTGTTCCTGGAGTATATCCTCTTCTTTTGACCTTTCTTGCTCCTTTTCTTCTTCCTCTTCACAATCTATGTAGAATAATTTCTTCTCAGCACACTTATGACCTTTTGTGTATTTGCTATCACAATTGTAACAAAGCCCTTTTGCTCTTTTTTCTTCCAATTGTTGTGGTGTCAACCTTGTAGGTTGTGGAAGACTAGGGGAAACAACACTTCCGTCTTTATAGTTGTGAGTGGTATGCTTCCTAGTTGCCATAATTTTGCTTTCCATTTTTCTTGCTAACCTGAATGCCTTCTCTAATGAATCAGGTTCCCAAAGGCGGACATCATGTTGGATATTATCCTTTAAAGACCCTATGAACACATCAATCCTATGCTCCTCTGGAATATCTTTTACCCTATGTTCAATTTTTGGAACTCCTCAATGTGCTCCATTATTGAACCCTTTTGTTTGAGACTTATCAATTGGCTAAAAAAAGTGTTGCTTTTTGTATCCTCATAATGTGCTATCAATTCTTCCGTAAAAATTTCCCAAGTGATAAATTGTTTACGAGAACAAAGCCATTGATACCATACAAACTGATTTGGTTCCAAATATACAGTTGCCATACGTACCTTTTGTGCGTTTTGCACATTATTGAGATCGAAGAATTGCTCCATCTGTAATATCCATGTGGCGGGATCCTTGCCATCAAACTTCCTCATATCGATTTTTGGAATATGGTGATTCTTCAATCCAACATTAGCGTCTATGGAATCATGATTAACATTTCTTTTGTTCTCATCATGAGTTTCCTTTAGTACCCTTTCACCCTTAGGGACCATTTCTTGTAACAACTTATTCATATTTATCTTCAATTCGTCCATGTCTGTCTTCAAATCTATCTTCAAATCATCCATCTTAGCTTCCACGTCAATCATTTTAGCTTCTACGCCTTTCTTTAAACAGTCCATCTTAGCTTCTACACCTTTCTTTAAACCATCCATCTTAGATTCTGTTCCTTTTTGTGCAAGGGACAGTTGTTGCACTTGGTCTTGTAATTTTGATATATCATGTTGCATTTCTTCCTCTTCTTCATGAGTCATGCTAGAGCTTTCAGGTTCCTTACTAGGTGTTTGCATTTTCTTTCCTCGAGGCATCAGTTACCGATAATAATGCTCTACTATGCCCTTTGAATATCTTCAAAATAAATTTTTAAACCAAGCTTAAGCAAAAGTTTAAGAAAATATACACACCTTTTTTCACTTTGTAGGAGCTCGATATTGCCTCTGATGTATCTTTGTACTTTCCAATCATCTAGTTCTGAATTTGTGATCTGTAGTAGCCCTCTGTGTCCTCTTTCCAATGCTACAAGTCTGACCCAAATTGGATTCTCCAAGGAAGGGTTATGTGAAATTCCCACAGTGACTGTTTTTTAGACTAGTTCAGTAGAGCGAACTTGTACGACGTGCCACGAGTCACTGTTTCAACCTTTGGATCTGAAACACGTATACAAGAAACTACAGTCCGTCCTCTTTCTGTAGCTTCTTACGAAATTTCAATCCGATCCCCAAAGAGAAAGTTATGACGATTTTCCCCAGGTCACCTGTTTTGAATGTAATTCAGGAGTCTGCAAAAAGACCAACTTCCTCAGATCATATCTCCGCAAATATCGCGCGAAATGCTCTGAAATTCAGACCCAAGGTTCAGCGCGATTTCTTCTCAAATGGGGTTTTTTTGCGACTTCTGAAACGTCTCAGAAAAAAAGTTATAGCGAAAATTCCACGATGATCTGTTTGGAGCAGCAAAACCCTAGAATCCAAAGCTCTGATACCAAATGTTATGAAACCAGCTCAAGAAAAGATAGAAAAGATAGATCAACGCCTTAGAATTCAGCCTCTTCGAGGGGGCAACCTCCTTTACATTACATAAATGAACAATTCTTGGATGATTCAAATGATAAAACCTCCTTTCTATATATAGGAGTCTATGGAGTCATAATATAATCCAGTCGACCTAACAATAATAATATAAAGCCACAAAAATAACAATAGAGGGATTCTATGGGGCACAGAAATAACAATATGGGGGTAATAGGGGCACAACAATATAAATAAGGGGTATAACTACAATAGTAATGGGGTAATCACTAGTATTATAGGGACCCAACAATCATCATCATCATCATCATAGTCAAATGCAACAATGTCATCTAAAGGTTTGCCGACCAATCTTGCATTTGGTAAAGGATTGTCACTGTCATCATCAATTAGGGCAACATCTTCAACATTCACATCTCATCGTGCAACAGGTCCCTCTAAATATTCAAGTAGCTTCCTTTAATGAAGCCGAAGACTACTATGCACATAAACAAGTTTCTTTGCTCTCTTAGAGGTAAGTCTATTCCTCTTAACAAAGTGGGCGAAACTATAAATGGACCAATTTGTTTCAACAATCTGAGGAACTATCAACTTGAGATAGCAAACGTGAAGCAAGCTTTCAGAGCTTTGGGACCTGGCCCCCATACATTCTCCACCATCCAACAGGTTTCTTTTGAGCATAATGCTTAATGTCCCTCTTTTCATCTTGGTTGAATGCAAGAGGGCTTAATATACCAAAATCAATAAATTGCTCCCGTATCACACTTGCTTCATCAACAGTATACATCTGAGTTATAGCATCAAAAAACCCTTGTTTTACTTCTTCATCATCAATAAGAAGAATTTTATTTGGTCTTTCCATAGACCACTTTGGATTAAGGGCATATGCGGCTATGTGAAGGGAGGTATTGAGTTTATTCCATCTTTTCTCTATTAGCTTGTGGATTTCATGGAAAAACTCCAAAGAAGGGTTTCTTTGGCGAATGATTAATGCAATACATTCATATATTTCTCCAAGGGAAGGAGAATCTGAATTAGCATACCTAATCAACTCCACAATTGGAGTAGTGAAAGAGACAACATATCTACAATCGACCCACCAATCCTCATTAAGAAGCATTTCTCTTATCTCCTTCGCTTGAGTTGACTTAAACTCGGTCCAAGCATTCTGCTTTGAAGAAACAACGGTGGCTTGTAAAGATGCATATACCTCAACCTTGCGCTTAAGCAAATAAAGTATGTGTCATATCTTATTGCTGTAGGTTTTAAAAAATGCTTTTTTGAATACATCTTGTAAATTGCCAAGGAAGCGTGGTGGTTACAAATGAACTTTTGTACCTCACTCGCATCTGAAATGATTTTTGCATTCCACTGTATTTTGCCAATGTCTTTTAAGACATTGTTAAGGGCATGTACACAACAAGGAGTCCAACAGATATGCCTATATTGACTTTGAATCATCAATCTCGTTGCTCTACAAACAGGTGATGCATCTGTGATGACATTTACCACATTTGAAGGACCAACCTCGTCAATTGTATCCTTCAACATTTCAAACATGAAAGTAGCATCCTTAGATTTTCCAGTACAATCCTTTGCTTTTAAAAAATAAGGCCCTTCTGGTGATGTGACAATAAGATTCAACAAAGGTCTTTATTGAATATCTGTCCAACCTTCCATGATAATTGAACTACCCAAGGTTACTTGGGAGCAGGAGCGGGAGCGGGAGTGGGGTGCGACAATTTCAAAAGCTCCTGGTTCAAGAGCGAATCAAGAGTGATTTTATATATATATATATATATATATATATTTGATGCATATATGTCAACAAAAGCATGTAGAATGATGAATTAGATATAAAAAAACATAAAATCATGGATTGAATGATGTAACATCAATCATCTAGAAGCTATAATCTTCATCAACCAGGTCCACAAGTTAGTAACATACAACATATCGAGTCTCATGATTCATCAATCTTAAAGTTTCAAGCTTTCAAAATTCAATATATAACATTTATCATCATTGATCACTAAAGTTGTAACTTGTATTTGTAGCCATTACCCTTACCAACTAACCAAACGATAACAAAAAATATCTAACATGAAATGGAATGTTTCAACTTTCACGAAGCATCATACTCATAATTCGTTACCAATGAGTTATATATGCCAACTTCAAGTTTCAAACTTAAATTGTCATATATTGTTTACAAAAAATACCATAATAAATATGAAAGAGTCAATAGTTATATAAGATACTCGAAACTAGAAAAGACAAGTAAATCTATTATCTACTGCTTGACCCTCTTGCCACGAGAAATTTCTAATTTCTTGTCTCGTGCTTTATTGGTAGTCTTCAACTGCATAGTCGAACGACCTTGGTGCTCTTGATTAAATACAAGTTCCATACCTAGTACATGACAAAATCCAATGGAAACATTGCAATCCCCCCAATCCTGAAATCCTGAAAACAAGTCTGTTGGATTTTGAGTGAGATCTAAAATTCTACTTTCTCCAGATGAAATCCAATGAGGTCAAAACTACTCTCAAACATCCTGAGTCATTTCATGGTAATGTTAAAAATTTAAGTAAAATGATGAAAATGAAAGATAAAGGAGAATGTCACTTTTACTTCAAGAATTTAACATTACCATGAAATGCGTATCAACACTAGGGCCATAGGCGTGAACATTACGCTGCCCCACTTAAAAAATTTTGTTTCCAACCTTCAATAGCTCCCTCTTTCACTCTTGAATAGGAAGGGAGCCATTTTTTTTAGGGAATGCGCTCTTGGGGTCTCTCTGGATGCGTTCGTGCTCGGAGCACGCTTCGGGAGTGAGTTCGAGAGGCTGAGGGGGGGCGAGGGGGGGGCGTGCTCCCAATGCGCTCTCCCCCGGAGCGGGCTTCGGGAGCGAGTTTGAGAGCCGCAACCCTGGATTAACCGAATGAACCCAAGATTGTTTAAGGTCCTCCATAAGTCCATGCATTCTTGTCACCCCTTTATCTAAAAATGAAGTCCTCGTTTTGTTGTAACCTGGGGGTGCATATCTTGTTCCAACAACTATGATTTTTCTCACCTTTTCTTTATAGTATGGTGAACTAGTGGCATTAAATGAAATTCCATTTACCATAAATTTTTTTTCTATGGCATCATCTTCTCATGTTAAAATTGGCAGCTAGGGCCAAACTCCATGTGGGTCACCTTATTGATGGCTGATAATATTTTTCCTAGATTCCTCTCGTCGAGAGGTGTAGCACTGATCTAAAGATCATCTGATTCCGATAAGTATTTATGGAGATATGAATTTATTTTGATTATGGACAAATTGTCAAAGTCGGCCAACAACTTATGTAGGCTCAGAAGCCCAAAAGACACATCTATTCATCTTCAACGTTTGCATATAAATACAGGATGTCTTCTCCTCATTTGGTCACTTCACTTCTCATCATCTCTCTCTCTCTCCTGCGCAGAAAAGAGTCTCTTTCTCTCTCCTGCGCAGAAAGACTCTCTCACACGTGTGGAAAAAGGACGCAAATTTCTAGGTTTCAAGCTGCAGAAAGGTACTTTGACCAACGTTGACCAGCGTGGACTCCTCCTTGACTGCGGATTTGGTGTGGCTGATCCTCCTTGGCAGGCCGCAATTTTTGGCACAGAAATCGAGGTGATCTGACCTCCGGTTTGACCAATATTGACTGCCCTAGTTTAGGGCTGCAAGTTGACTTCAGAAATCTGCAAATCGACTAAACTTTTGGGGCTGTTCTAGGGCTGCTTCTTCAGGCTGTTCAAGGGCAAGTTGACTGGAAATTGACCAAGCATATTGGAGGTCAATTTCAACTCGTTTGACCAAGTTTGACTTTGCTGATCTAGGGTTTGTTGCTGTTGATATAAATCAGATTTTTGTACTATTTCTCTCTGCTGAATTATTGAAGATAAAAGAAGATTTGATCAAAGGGTTTTCCCATATTGGGGTTTGTCCCTGGCTAGCCGCCACATCTTGTGTCTCTTGTCTTGGCTTGTTTTCTGTTGATCGTTTAAATGTTCTATCTGCACTTTACTTAATGTACATGTGATTGCTAATCTGTGGATCATAATAAGAAAAATAAGTAAACTGCTCTAAGCATAGAACATACCATAATTTAACATGGTATTGGAGTTGAGGTGAAGACAAAGCCCAAGCAAGAGCAAGAGAAATCACCGAAGAGAAGGTTGGAAAGGCTATCTAAAAGAAACTATGGGGTCCTCAACACACTTCCCTACTGAAGACAAACTCCGTGAGAAGTCTGACTACCACGGATGGAAGATGTCTCTCGGTCTAACATTAGAAGAACAAGAAGTGCTGGACCATGTGAGGGGCGGAGTTGTTGAGCCTCCATCAAATGCATCCGCTGCTGCCAGGAACAAATGGACCAAGGGAGAAGTCAAAGCAAAGAGGTTCATTCGGGATTCTATCGACAAACGCTTGGTGGCTTATGACTGAGCTGAACACCTTGTTAAAATTGGACAACTAGGTCCAAACTCCATGTTCTGATGCTCAGATTAAGAGGCTAATATTTTTGTTGGATTCCTCTTTCTGAGAGGTGTAAAATCCATATAAAAATAGTCTTAATCCGATGAGCAGAACTTATATTTTGAATTTATTATTCTTAATAAATTATATGTGCAAGGTCAGCCAGTTTTGTAATGTAGGCTCACATGCCCAACAGATGTGTCACACACCCTCATTGATGGATATATATACAGGAAAAGTTGGAGAGAATTTGAATACAACACAACTCACATCTTCCTCTCATCTACTGGTTGGAGGGTTGTTGTGACACATGCTGGGCTGGCTGACCAAAGGAGACTTTGCTGGTTGAAGCATCCTGTTGACCGCCGAAACGAACACATACATTTTTCTTGTTTCTGATTTGTCTTCTGTAAGATCTGCTTATATGTTCTATCTGCATTTTGCTTATCTACTTGTATGATTGCTGTGAGAAAAGTGAAATTGCTCTTAGCATAGAACATCTACAAAACTTTACATGGTATCAGAGCTGAGGTGAAGACAAACTCACTTCAAGTGATCTCCTCTCCACGTCTTGGGTTTTTGGAGAAGGAGATTCACACTAGATTACGCCGGCCTAGTATGATGCCCTAACGGAGAACGCAGTCATGAATTAATACGCTGTTCTAAGCAGCCCTAAACGCAGTTAATGGATGCCTTTATATAGAGGACCATATACGCTATTCATAACCCTAAGCTAATGCGCTGCAATGAAGACTTCTACACATAGTCAACGTGATGCCATATACGCTGTTCATTATACACGGTTCACACATGATGAGGAACGCAAAGTCTGACATAGTATACACATGCAGTCATAGCATTAACACGCTGTTATGTAGCCACAGAGAGATTGATATAGTATACGTATGTATACATCACACAGTCATTGCACTAACATGTACGCTGTTATAGTATACGAAATATTAACGAATGGAAGCCGCAGTAATAACATGAAGAAGCAGTAATATAATAGCACGCAGGTTCATGGAAGCCGCAGTAATAACATGAAGCACACAGGTTCATATTAATGTCCTGAGGTGCAGTCACAGTGAACGCATGGGACGCAGTCATCTTCATGATCAAAGGTAAACGCAATTATGGTTATATATATGCTGGACTTGAAGCTGTTCATGGTTATATATAGATACGCCGGTCAAGAAAACACATACGCAATCAAGAGTGCCAAGTCATCAAGCCGAATTGATGAAGAGGTAAGCCGTTGTACATCGTAGCCATCGTAATACACTGTTCATGGTTATACGCAGTCTAGGGTTACGCAGGGCATAAGATTAATACGCAGGTCCTCTATCTAGCCGCAGTAAGCATCAGGCTTATGAAGAAATATAAACACAGTCAATGGGTCAATAAAACGTAGTCAACGAGACCTGTTCACGCAACAGAACTTCGCATTCCTCTCTGCCATTCTACGTGAACTTGGGATACATATATACGCTATACAGGTGCAGTTATGATCTCGACTGTATGGAGCAGTAATGACTTCGATGAGGACGCAGCAGTGAGGCAAGTTCTGGGCTAAATACATTCTCAAATTGCAGGTGAAAATCTCGGATAGATGGACCAGAGAAGATCTCAGACGAGGATGCAGTTTTGGCATGAAGTCTGGGCTAATCATATTCACGGCCTAATAGAAATCACAGTGATCCTGAAGATACTGTCTCAGTCTCGGCATATAATCTCGTTGAAGAGAATTTCAATGATGACTGTGTCTACTGCAATCTCAGCAGTGACAATCAAATCAAGAGCTGCAGTCTCGGTATACTCAAAGGGAGCAGTGATGGATTTACTCTCTCAGATCAACGAAGGTCATGTTGAATATTATCTCTATTTCATATATATTACTGTCTCAGCATAACCAGATTAATGAAGTATGTTTCGGTGATGACATTGATTCTCGACATCCCTGAAAAAGGAGATATACCATATCAATAGTCTCCATTGTATTCGGATCTAGTGATCTCGACATGAATATGATCTCAGAAGCAGTCACAATGACAAGGATCTCAAGAAGTAATAACATGATTATTACAGTTTAAGTATAATGAAAGAAGCAGTACAGCGAAGTGTTGTCGTGGTCTTTATGGTGCAGAGATCCTAAGGGCAACCATAGCGTAACAATGATACACTAAATGATATTGCGACAACAATGAAGTTCTTGGTGATGCAATGATGTTAGAGGAGCAGCAAGATGGTGATCTCAGCAGTGCTCAAGAAAGAGACTCATAATCCGCAGCTTCAGAAGGCCTGAATCCGCAGTCTGTTGACCCTATACGCATTCACAGTATAAGGAGGTCTGAAAGGACAGTGTTTCGATTGCTATAGATAAAAGAAGCATGGTGACAGCACATTGATAAGGGCTGTTCCTTAGGACTGTTTCAAGGTTGATAAGTCACTGTCATCAGATCAGCATATGTTATTAGTTGTTGACTGTTTGAGGATCATAGGCCTATCTTGCTGCTGGGCTAGGCCGCAGGCCATAGCGAGCAGCATAGGTTGTTCTATCAGTATTGGACTGCGTGGCCTACTACAGACTTGAAGGCCTTCATTATTGATGAGAAGGATAACTGCTGAAGCAGTGTCAGTTAGTACAGCAAGAAGATCACAGTGTTCTGGAAATTATATTGAGTCAAGGTTTGACTATGTTTGACTCAGTTTGATGAGCTTCCTATTGATGCCACCTGGATGGAAGATTCTGTCTAGTTTGACCAGCATTAGCTTCTCTGGTCAAGGGTTTTCTACTGCTGTCATAAATATCAGATTTATGTATTTGTACTATCTCTATCTCTGCTGAACTTTGAAGATAAAAGAAGATTTGATCAAAGGGTTTCCCCACACATTGTGGGGTTTGTCCCTGGCTTGCGCCATATGAGTCAAATGAGTTCAAAGACTTTTGCAGAGAAGCTGGCATTAAGAGGGAGACTACCACTGCATATACTCTTGAGCAGAATGGTGTTGCTGAACGCAAGAATAGGACTATTGTGGAAGCTGCCCGTGCCATGATATGTGACCAGGGTCTTCCAAAGTTTCTGTAGGGAGAAGCTGCAAATACTGCTGTGTACATTCAAAACCGATGCCCTCATTCCGCTTTGGACTCCAAAACTCCCGAAGAGGTTTTCTCTGGTAAGAAACCTGATGTCTCACATTTTAGAATTTTTGGATGTCCTGTCTATTTTCATGTGCCGAAAGAAAAGAGAAGCAAGCTGGATGCTACTGGGAAGAAAGGAATGTTTGTGGGCTACAGTGAGACTTCTAAGGCATATAGAGTCTATGTACCTGGTCAAAGGGAAGTAGAGATAAGCCATGATGTCACTTTTGACAAAGATGCTTCCCTGAAGAAAGTAGTAGATCTTCCTAGATCTGAAGAAAACCATGAAGAAAGACCTGGAAATCTGGAAGAACTCCAGGATGAGACTATGCCTGATGTTGAAGGGCCAATGGACCCTATTGATCCTACCCCTTCTCTAGAAAAGAGGCCATCATGGCTTAGGGACACCCTCGAAGATGCTGAGGGTCATGCTGCCCCAAGGGGAACATTCCGAGAAAGCAAGACGCCGTGTATATACCAAGGGTATCTAGCTGCCATGAGTACTATTATACAATCTGAACTTGGATCTTTTGAGGAAGCCATCAAGCATCACGTCTGGAAGGATGCTATGCATGAAGAATATGAGGCTATTATGAAGAATGATGTCTGGGATGTGGTCCCGAGACCGAAGGACAAATCTGTTGTCACCGCTAAATGGCTCTACAAGATTAAACATGGATCTGATGGGAGTGCTGAAAAGTTTAAGGCGAGATTTGTTGCCCGTGGCTTCTCTCAAAAGGAAGGAATTGACTATGACGATATATTTGCACCTGTGGCTCGATATACCACCATCCGATCCATCATAGCCCTTGCTGCTACGCAAGGATGGAGTCTTCATCAGATGGATGTCAAGACCGCTTTTCTGCTTGGTGCAATAAAGGAAGAGGTGTATGTAGAACAACCTCTGGGATTTGAAGTTCAAGATCGAGACACTTATGTCTGCAGGTTGAAGAAAGCCCTCTATGGGTTAAAGCAAGCACCCAGAGCTTGGTATGAGAGGATGGATAGTTACTTGATGAAGCTTCACTCGAAGCAATGCTGATCCAAACCTTTACTTTAAGGTTGAGGAAGGAAAGCCTCTCATTCTAGTGCTGTATGTGGACGACCTCTTCCTGACAGGTGATGACCCTCTCATTCATCAATGTAAGAGGGAGCTTGCTGCTGAGTTCGAGATGAAAGACCTAGGACTGATGCACTATTTCCTAGGCCTGGAGGTCTGGCAGAGACCTGGAGAGATTTTCCTTTCTCAAGGAAAGTATATTGTGAAGCTTCTGGAAAGATTTGGGATGGTGGACTGTAAGTCCGTGTCGACACCAATGGAACTCAACTTTAAGAAGTTGAGTGGCAGCGCTGCAGGGCCTATCTCGGCCAATCCTACTGAGTATCGTCAACTCATAGGAGCTTTGATGTTCTTAGTGAACACCCGTCCGGACATATGTTTTGCAGTGAATACTTTGAGACAACAGATGGTTGAGCCTCATCATTTTCACTGGGTTGGTGCCAAGAATCTTTTGAGATATCTTCGGGGCACGATAAACCATGGGCTGAGATACACTGCCGGGAGTGTGATACTCCGGGGATATACTGATGCCGATTGGGCTGGCAGTGTGGTGGATCGTAAGAGCACATCTGGATACTGTTTCAATCTTGGTTCTGCTTTGATCTCATGGATGAGCAGGAAGCAGAAGTCGGTGGCTTTGAGCACCGCGGAGGCCGAATACATTGCTGCTAGTATGGCCTGTTGTGAAGCAGTTTGGTTGAGGAAGCTCTTTAGTGAGCTGTTCCAACATGTGTTAGATACCACTGTAATACTCTGTGATAATCCGAGTGGGATTCGTATGACTGAGAATCCTGTGTTCCACGACCGATCCAAGCATATTGATATCAGGTACCACTTTATCCGGGATATGGTACAGCGAGGCGCCGTAAGGCTCGATCATATAGGAACTGATGAGCAGGTCGCGGATATTCTCACTAAGCCCCTGGGGAAGGTCAAGTTCCTAACCTTCCGTGAGAGTCTTGGTGTCGTGGAAAGACCCTATGATGTGGGTCCTGTTGGACGATGAGCTCTGGGAGCTCTGGGGGGCTTTGGGGATAGCTTCTCGGAGCTATAAGCACTCATAATGCTTCTGCCCCACCCTTGTGATTATTGAGCTGGTTCGCCACTCATTTAATCTGTGTGCCCCGTATGCATCCTACCCATTGAGTTCAGGGCTCATGGGAAGTACCTCTCATTTGGCCAATGAGGTGTGGAAAAGCTAGAGACTATTAGCAAAGACTGATGGACGCATTAGAGATTGCCGTACTCTCTATCTAGGATGGCATGGTCCAACCACTTGATCTGGGATCAAGATTTGTGAGGTCCGAGACCTCTGGACTGATTATGTCAGTCGGGGAATGATGTCTTTGTGACTGACCCATTTCTGTTCTGAAATAAAGAAGCCAGCAAAGCAAGTTTCGGCGGGATGACTCACGATGTTAATTGCACTAATAGATGGAGTTCTCCCTAGTTGAGAGGGAGTGTTAAAATTGGACAACTAGGTCCAAACTCCATGTTCTGATGCTCAGATTAAGAGGCTAATATTTTTGTTGGATTCCTCTTTCTGAGAGGTGTAAAATCCATATAAAAATAGTCTTAATCCGATGAGCAGAACTTATATTTTGAATTTATTATTCTTAATAAACTATATGTGCAAGGTCAGCCAGTTTTGTAATGTAGGCTCATATGCCCAACAGATGTGTCACACACCCTCATTGATGGATATATATACAGGAAAAGTTGGAGAGAATTTGAATACAACACAACTCACATCTTCCTCTCATCTACTGGTTGGAGGGTTGTTGTGACACACGCTGGGCTGGCTGACCAAAGGAGACTTTGCTGGTTGAAGCATCCTGTTGACCGCCGAAACGAACACATACATTTTTCTTGTTTCTGATTTGTCTTCTGTAAGATCTGCTTATATGTTCTATCTGCATTTTGCTTATCTACTTGTATGATTGCTGTGAGAAAAGTGAAATTGGTCTTAGCATAGAACATCTACAAAACTTTACACACCTCCAAGGAAATCTATGATAAACTGGTGAGTTTATTTAACATTAATGATGCAAATCAAGTCCTGTTTCTTAGAAATAAGTTGAAGGAAATTAAGAAGGGAAAAGATGAAAATATGCAAGCATATTTCTTAAGGATCACCGAGATCAAGAACGATCTCCTATCTATTGGGGAAGTAATTCCTGACAGGGAAATGGCACTCACAATTCTTGGAGGACTACCATCTGAATGGTATATATTCAGGACTACTCTTCTCAACAATAATGTAATTCCTGGATTTGAGGAATTAATGGCGAGATGCATTCAAGAAGAAGCAAGGATGGAAGAACAAGAAATGGCCACACTTAAAGGTCATCCTGCTGCCTTTTCTTCTCATGCTAAAAGAAGAAACAATTCCGGGGCTAAATCCAAAGGAAAGGCTGGACCAAAGGGTGGAAGAACAGGACGATGTTACCATTGCAATAAATTAGGTCATTATGCAAGGGGGTGTCTTGATAAAAGGGACTCACACCGGGATGATGATAAAAATCCCTCTCAAGGCCAATCGCAGGTCAAATGGCCGAGGTAAAAGGAGTGCTGGAAATCAAGGAAGAGGACAACCATTCAAGAAGGCAAGAAATTCCAGGTATGAATCTAACACCGTTAACACTAAGCAAGATGAATATTATCTACCAGCTGCTCTATTTACCTCTGCTCCTCCGGACTCGCTGGGAAATTGGCTTATTGATAGTAGTGCCTCAAGGCACTTCACTGGTTACAAAGAAGCTCTCCATAATCTAATAGAAAAAGAAACCAACTTGGAAATTGTTCTTGGAGATAATTCGAAATATCCCGTTAAAGGTTTAGGAAATGTCTCTCTTAAATTGAATCAACGTAATACAATCCACCTACAAGATGTACTATATGTACCTGATCTTAAAAAGGACCTGGTGTCCATTTTGGCTATGGAAGACAAAGGCTACAAGGTGGCTTTTAGCGATGGCAAGGTACTTGTATGGAAAAAGAATATTAAAGATGCCTTCACTCTTGGGTTTCGAGTTGATTCATTATATCAGGTCGGAGGAAGTCCGCTAGGGGTCATGTCTTGTGACACATCTCTTCAGTCCGAACTATGGCATCGAAGGTTTGCTCACCTTCATTAAAAATATCTACCCAATGTTAGACAAATGGTGACCAGGATGCCCGAGTTCTGAGTAGAGCAAGAAGGTGTATGTCTGGGATGTGCCGAAGGAAAGCTCAAAAGGGGACCATTTCCCTCAAGCCAAAGCAAGACCTCCAATATATTGCAATTGGTTCACTCAAACATATCTAGTATGATGCCTGTGAACTCCTTGGGAGGATATTCATATTACCTCACTTTTACAGATGATTATTCTCGCAAGACTTGGATATACTTAGGTTTACTTTTCATTCTGCCGCCATTTCATTCTGCTCCCACTTCTAGCTCTGTTGCCACAACTGAGTGCATTTTTTCGTCCGCCATTTTACTCTGAGTCTGCTCCCATTGCGCCCACGAGAGCTCACGCCTTATCTCCCTCTGCTGCTCAACCTGTCCACGCAGCGGTTGCTGCTCCACCAACCGTCCACAGTTACCTTGTTGCTCCACTAGCCCTCCACGCAGCATTGCTGCTCCACGCGTGACGCATCTGCACACTGCTCGCAGCTCCACTACCCGTCCACGAAGCTCCACGACCCGTTGGACCTGTCCACATAGCGCTGCTGCTTGAGATTCCCGTCGGACTTGTCCACGCGGCGTTGCTGCTCGAGACTCCAGGAAGTTGCTGCTCCACACAGTGCTGCTCCAGACTGCACATATTGCTGAGCCGTCGCTTTGTTGCTCCACGCAGCGCTGCTGCTCCAGTCTCCAGACTCCATGTTGTTCTAGTCTCTAGACTCCACGCAGTTGCTCAGGACCCGTCCAGACTCCACACAGTTGCTCCAGACAATGTACAGTAAGTTTTGCTGCAATTTTTTTTTTGTTTAATTTTTTCATGTTTTAGTGTTAAAGTTTTATCATTTACGTGGCATTAAAAAACTCAAAACTGTAAATTGTTTGTCAAATTCACGGTTTAATTTTTTTTTGAAGCAATATTAGTAGTAATAAAAAATAAAAATTAAGAATTTTAATTTTTGTGAACTTTTTTTTTCCGAAGAAAAAATCCACTTTTTATTGAGCAAAATAAAAAGATACATACAGTGATCCACTTGCAGACCTGATGCAAGATTGTTGCGCTGTAGTATACACAAAAAAACACAGTCCTTATTGACTGTTAGAAAGGAGTTCAGATAACTAACACTCCGGAGATATGGACATATAGCTACCTGTTTTGTCTTCCTCCTTGGGCGAGTCTTTGAGCACTAAAACTATAGAAACCTTTTTCAGTTCGAGGTCTCCTACAGAGAGGAAAAAACACACTCTTACAAAACTGTTTTCAGAACTTCAGGCGAGATGATAAGATCAGTATGATGCGGTATATATAATGGAGTTCCGTTATGAAAAAACTGTCCACATATTAAAACATGAAGTAGAGGAACAAAGACATATATGAAGAAATATCCAAGACCAAGAAAGCGTATAGAGACAGAGTGTCACTATCACTGAGGCTGTTCGAAAGGAGGGTCTGTCGAAACGATGGACTGCCCCTGCCTGTATTCTATAATTGACCAGCTTCCCAAAACTTGTTGTACACCAGCCTTAGAGAACCTGTCGGCATCCTCGTTTCTGTCCCTGAATACATGGCATAGGATGAAGACATTGAAAGATGACTTTAAGCGCTGTATTTCCTCAAGAATAATCTTCAGGATTTGATTTCGACATGCAGCATTTCCGTTCACCCAATTGATTACGTTCAAAGAGTCACCATAAATTTGAATTGAGTGAATATTTCGCTGAAGAAGCAAACATAGAAGAAAGCGTAAAGCAGAAATCTCAGCAAAGTTATTTGAGCCTGGTCCGAGGCCTACAGAGGCTTTAAGAGAATGTTCTTGATTAAAGTTAATATCTGTGAACTTAGAAGTTAGAACTATACAATTTGGAAACCAGTTGGCACTAGGCAGTAATCACTTAGAGTTATAATAGTTTTGGTTTTAAACTTTTATAAATTTAAAATTATAATTTATTAAATTATCAGTTTTATAAATTGGTTACTCAGTTTTATAAATTATCAGTAGTTTTAAATTTTAGATTTTGAAACCCTTCTTGCAGGGCATTAAATAATACAAAATCTGCAAAATAAATTATTTGCAAAATGAGTGACAGCAACCAAAGTGGCAGTGACAGTGAAACTGAAAGTGAATATGATCCTCAAACTGAAACAACAAGTCCTCTTCAAACTGAAACTCCATCAACAAGGAATGAAACCCATGGCAGTAGTGCAGCTAGTGCTAATGTCATTCCAACGACTCCAACCCCATCAAAGTCATTGGCAGAATATGCAAAGGGGACATTTAATCCAAGCAAACCTCTTTTGCTATATGCTACCAAAATGTCTGGCTCTTCAACCCAACCAAAACCGGGAAGCAAAAGAGGTGGGACACGCCATTGGAAATGCAACGTTTGTGGCCATTCTTGGGCTGGGAGTTATAGTCGTCTCAGGATGCATCTTTTGGGTGTAGGTGGCAAAGGGGTTAGTATATGTTCACATTTAACCATGCTGCAAAAATCAGAGCTCTTGAGAATGCAAATGGCAGCAGATGCAAAGGGCATGTTCTCAAGCAAAAATGTCATGGCCCAAGCTCAAGAAAATTTTAATGAAGCCACAAGCTCAAAAAGAAAATTAAAACTAAAAGAGATGAAAGATATGCCTCCACCATCTCCTATTGGGACTAAGGGTTCCCGCTCTTGTGCAGTGGGACCAACTCTTGCAAGGATGTATAGTAAGCTGAACCATGATGATACAGATGATGCCATTGGCAGATTTCTTTTTGCCAATGGAATTCCTTTCCATGTTAGTCGTTCTCCTTACTACAAGGAGATGGTCAAGGCAATTGCAGCAACAGGACCCTCATATGTGCCCCCAGGTGAACATAAGTTGAGGACAACGATATTAGAAAGGCAAGTGGCCAATATTAATGTGCAAAAGGAAACTTTGAGGCAGACATGGGTGAGGGAAGGTTGTTCTATTGTTATGGATGGGTGGACAGACATTGCCAAATGTCCACTTATCAACATCATAGTTACTTTCCGAGAAGGGCTTTTATTTCTTAGAGCTATTGATTATTCTGGAAAGTGCAAAGATGCAGCTTTCCAATTTGAGCTTCTTCGTGATGCTATAGAGGAGGTTGGCTCTACAAATGTTGTACAGGTTGTGACAGATGCAACAACAGTGTGTAGATCAGCAGGATTAATGATTCAGAGTAAATATAGACATATTTTCTGGACCCCTTGTTGTGTGCATGCATTAAATAAAGCATTGAAAGACATTGGAAAAATTGAGTGGGTATCTAACTTGGTGACAACTGCAAGAAATGTGCAAATGTTTATTTTCAATCACCACACCTCCTTAGCCTTGTACAAGTCTCATGCGAGGAAGGAATTCCTCAAGCCTACTGATACCAGATATGCTAGTTATTTTCTTTTATTAGAGAGGATGTTGGAGGTGCAGTCAGCATTGCAGGCCATGGTTGTGACTCCAGATTGGAATAGATGGGAAGAATCCAAGACAGAGGAAAGGAAGAAAATCAGGATTCAGATATTGGATAATGCTTGATGGACAGATTGTGGTTATTTGGTGTCACTATTATGTCCTGTAGTTGAGGTCATTTGCTACACTGACAGATTCTCCTACTCTTGGAGAAATCTATGAGACTTTTGATAAAATGTTGGATCAAGTAAGGGTGGCCATTCGTGAGAAAGATCCTTCCTTAGAGTTCTATACGACTCAGATTCGACCCATTATTCTGCGTAGGTGGGATCCAATGAATACACCTTTGCACATGGCGGCATATGCACTCAAACCAAAATGGTATGTGGCAAGAACTAGTAGAATTCTTCCCATTGAAGATCCAGAGGTCAAAAAGGGATTTCGAGCAGCCATTACAACGATGTATAGTTCAGAAGAAGGGAGAACCATTAGGAGACAATGGATGCAATTTGCAAGTCTCAATGGTCCCTTCAACAAGCCTGATGCAAGGGAAGATCGTAATGATTTAGGCCAGACTGACCCCATTGGTTGGTGGACAGTGCATTGGGATGAGGATCCAGAGATCCAACAACTTGCTATTCGCTTATTGTCTCAGATTGCTAGTTCCTCTGCAGCAGAGAGGAATTGGTCCACATATAGCTTCATGCACTCTATCAAGAGGAATAGACTTTCCTATAGGAGAGCAAAGAAGCTAGTTGCAGTGCACAGTTCTCTACGTCTTGCACACAGGAAGACACCAGAGTATCGAAGGGGACCAACAACACGATGGGATGTGGATCTAGAGGATAGTGCACAGATAGATGATGAGGGTGGACTAGATGAGTTGCAACATGGTTTGGTTGGAGTTCCATTGGTTACTCAAGAGAGTGACTCTGACTCAGATAACGACATTCCCATTGATGGTCCTGATGACTTCATGCAGCAGATGGATGTAGAGGACCAATCATTGAGATTGAGTCCTTGAAGTTGATTTTATTTTCAGTGTTCATTTTCCATTTTTACTTTTTAGTTTTACTTTTAACATTTGAGTTGTGACACTAGATATTGATGACCGACTCTTCACTCTTAACTATTTTTGAGTTTGAAACTTTGAGTTATATAAATTGAAATTTTTAATTTAGTGTTCAAACTTTAGTATCTAGTATATTAAAATTTAATATAGTATATACTATATAGTAATATACTAGTATGTTTTGCTTTCAATTTAGATTCTAGAATGATGAATGATGAATTCAGAATTTTCAATTTAATTTTTAAATCAATGATTCAATGTAGATTATAGAATGATGATTGATGAATGATGAATGATGAATGATATGGATCAATGTACATTGTATTTGAATATTTCATTATTGAATTTTATGGTATTGATGAATTAGAATTTAGAACATTATAATGAGTATGTCATATGAATGATGTATGTATCAAAATGAATGATGAGGACGGATCAAGATTCAATTACAATATGTCATTATTTGATTCAATTATGAATTTAAATTTTATGTATGGATCAAATTTGAAATTTCAATGTATTGGTATTACTATTACTAATTAGTCTATTTAATATGCTTTCATTATTGAACAATGAATATGAACATGAAAATTTCAAAATTCTCTATATATATATATATAAAATAAAAAATTATATTATATATACCCCGACGTCCCCCCGTCCCCCCTAAATTTCCCTAAAATTTGAGGGTACTCCCACACGTCCCCTTTGTGCGTTTCCTCGTGTCGAAAACTTGGTGGAACATCCTAACCATCATGAGCACGATCATCCAAAATGAGCCTTCATCATTCACAGATGCCGTCAAGCATAAAGTATGGAAGGATGATATGGCCGAAGAATATGAGTCTATTATGAAGAACAATGTCTGGGATGTGGTCCTCAGACCCGAGGACAAGACAATTGTCACTTCTAAATGGCTTTACTAGATAAAGCATGTAGCTGATGGAAGTACGGAAAAGTATAAGGCTCGTTTTGTCGCTCGTGGCTTCTCCCAGAAGGAAGGTATAGACTATGACGAGATATTTGCACCTGTTGCTCGATATACCACCATTTGCTCGATCATAGCCCTTGCTGCCACACAAGGATGGAACCTACATCAGATGGATGTTAAGATCGCGTTCTTGCATGGTTCGATCAAAGAGGAGGTCTACGTGGAGCAACCCGAAGGATTTGAGATTTATGATCGAAAATCTCATGTGTGCAGGTTGAAGAAGGCCCTCTATGGGCTGAAGCAAGCACCCCGAGCATGGTATGAGAGGATCGATAGCTACTTGATGAAGTTGGGATTCACTAGGAGTGAAGCCAACCCTAACCTTTACTTTAAGGTTGTAGATGACAAACCTCTCATACTAGTGCTGTATGTTGACGACCTCTTTCTAACAGGTGTAGACCCTCTCATTCACAAATGTAAGAGGGAGTTGGCTTCTGAGTTCGAGATGAAAGACCTAGGACTTATGCACTATTTCCTAGGACTCGAAGTCTGGCAGAAACCAGGGGAGATTTTCCTATCTCAAGGAAAATATGTGGTGAAGATATTGGAAAGATTCGGTATGGTGGACTGCAAGCCCGTAACTACTCTGATGGAGCTTGACTTCAAGAAGTTAAGCGGTAGTGTTGCTGGACCTGTTTTACAAAATGCCACTGAGTATCGTCAACTCGTCGGAGCATTGATGTTCTTAGTGAACTCCCGTCCAGATATATGCTTTGCAGTCAACACGTTGAGTCAACATATGGTTGAACCTCACCACATACATTGGATTGGTGCCAAGAATCTGCTGAGATATCTTCGTGGCATAATCACTCATGGGTTGAGATACACTGCCAGAGATGTGAGACTACTCGGGTATACTGATGCTGATTGGGTAGGCAATGTGGTTGACCGAAGAGCACTTCCGGGTGCTATTTCTCTTTGGGATCTACCTCGATATCCTGGATGAGCAGGAAGGAGAAGTCGGTGGCTTTGAGCACCATCGAGGCAGAATACGTTGCTGCTAGCATGGCCTCCTGTGAGGCAGTCTGGTTGCGAAAGCTCTTCAGTACGCTGTTTGGATTTACATTGGATACCACCATGATTCTATGTGACAACCAGAGCGGGATCCATTTATCAGAAAATCCCGTATTTCATGATTGCAACAAGCATATTTTGATTATGGACAAATTGTCAAAGTCGGCCAGCGCCTTATGTAGGCTCAGAAGCCCAAAAGACACATCTATTCATCTTTAATGTTTGCATATAAATACAGGATGTCTTCTTCTCATTTGGTCACTTTTCTTCTCATCATCTCTCTCTCTCCTGCGCAGAAAGACTCTCTATGTCATGCGTGTGGAAAAAGGACACAGATTTCTAGGGTTTCAAGCTGCAGAAAGGTACTTTGACCAACGTTGACCAGCGTGGACGACTCCTTGATTGTGGATTTGGTGTGGCTGATCCTCCTTGGCAGGCCGCAATTTTTGGCATAGAAATTGAGGTGATCTGACCTCTGGTTTGACTGATATTGACTGCCCTAGTTTAGGGCTACAAGTTGACTTCAGAAATCTGCAAATCGACTGAACTTTTGGGGCTGTTCTAGGGCTGCTTCTTCAGGCTGTTCAAGGGAAAGTTGACTGGAAATTGACCAAGCATATTGGAGGTCAATTTCAACTCGTTTGACCAAGTTTGACTTTGCTGATCTAGGGTTTGCTGTTGCTGATATAAATCAGATTTTTGTACTATTTCTCTTTGCTGAACTATTAAAGTTAAAAGAAGATTTGATCAAAGGGTTTCCCCATATTGGGGTTTGTCCCTGGCTAGCCACCACACTAAGTCACAGGACACGTCCCCCAGGGTCCCGTGTCCCGTATTTTACGTATTGGACACGAAAACGGCCCTAATACGTGTCGAATACGATTTTCAACGTGTCATGAAAACTTGAATACATATTCTACGTTTTCCGTTGTGTCCTAAATTTCGAATACGCGTATTTGGTTGGTAGAATACGTTGCCCTAACATATTTCGACAGGTTGAATACATACCGTGAAAAAAACATAATTTAAAGCCTACGCGTTGGTCTATTCCGGGTTATTTTCGTCCTGCTGTTGTCTGGAGCTGTCGTGTGGAGCTGCGAGCAGGGTGTTTGTCTTTGAAGTTAGCATTATATTTGAAGTCTGGAGCTATTTGAAGTCTGGAGCAGAGTGTGCCAGTGTGCAGCATTCAAGACCGGCCCGTAAAAGTTAGGAAAAACTGTAGCCACAGGTGACAGTACCCATGGTAACAAAGGAAATATACACAGTGAACTCCACAACACTGACTTCATTTCACACAATAAGCATAGTTGCAGCCTGCATATATATATATATATATATATATATATATATATATATATATATATATATATATATATATATATATCTATATATATATATATATAAGGTGGTTTTTCATATTCTGTGGAAAGTTGAAAGTTTCAGCTATCAACTTGTTTGCCACGGGAGTTAGCCTTTGTAATCATACTCAGCTTTGTCAGCAGTCGAGTTTCTCATAGTTCTGTATTGAAGGAATAACTGAAGTTACATCTTAAAGGAATGGAGTAAGCTCTGAAGAATGGACTCCCACAAGCAGACAAGCTAGCAGTAGTAGCTATTGGTAGGGAATCAATGTTAGATCAACATGTCTTAATGGTTAGCAATGCATAAATTCTCACTGACTTAATGGGATCAAGGTTCAACAACTGATATGTTATAGGCTATAGCCTTTAAGGAATATAATACCCTGTCAGATATAAAGCAGCCACAACGAAATGTGAGTTTTGAAGTATGGGCACAGTGAATTTCAAATTGACATATTTAGCCAGTTAATAAAAAAACTGATGTGATACAAATTTTGAATCTCCAATGATTGGCAGAAAAGTGTGCTACATAGAGATTTCAGCCTTCAGGGAGTGCCTATTAACTTGTGAGTTTTCAACTGATGTAACATATCACTTTCGGATTTCCATTTTAGAAGAGAGGCTAATCTGCTGGAGTTTCAAATTTAGAGATTTAGTCAGGTAAATCTAGTGACTGCAATCTTGATGAAATCAGACGTGCATACAGCTTGCTTGAATTGCAATTAATTAACATTCAATTCTATATGTGAAACTAGGTAGAAGCACAAGCACAACTGTCAATAATTAATCAAGGTTAGTTAGGATTACATTAGATAAGGTCAAAATTAAATAAGATTAGATAATCTAATATAGAAGGTTTTGTATTTTGTGATATTGAAATGAATGAGATAAGTCAGATAACTGAGTTATAACCTGCAATTTAATATGGATAAAAAACTATATTTCGGTATATATATATATATATATTTTAAATATATATAAAACGTGTCCCCTGTGTCCTGTTTCCAGGTCGCTGCGTTTCGTATTGAATACTCGTATTTACGTGTCCTCCGTGTCTCGTGTCCTCGTGTCATGTGACTTAGCCGCCACATCTTGTGTCTTTTGTCTTGGCTTGTTTTCTGTTGATCGTTTAAATGTTCTATCTGCACTTTACTTAATGTACATGTGATTGTTAATCTGTGGATCATAATAAGAAAAATAAGTACACTGCTCTAAGCATAGAACATACCATAATTTAACAGCTCCATTCCTATGCAAGACATTGTACATCTTTTGAATTGATTCACTTACACTAGTCCTCCTAGAACTAGATCCCCTTGAGTAGCCTCGATTTGGATGTGACTTTGTTCATTCATACATTGGGATGAATTTTCATGTGTACATCTTTTGAATGGGTTCACTTACGCTAGTCCTCCTAGAACTAGAATCCCCTTGAGTAGTCTCAATTTGGATGTGACTTTGTTCATTCATACATTGGGATGAATCTTCATGTTTACTTCTCTTATTAGGAGATACAATGCTACTGTCACAATCATTGCTTCTTTTTGCTTTCATGTGAAGCTTAGTCATCTCCATTCTTTGTTTAAGACTGCATGTGCAACCCTTCACTGTTAACCCAGGTATGCCGAAAAGATGATGCCATACTCTTGTATAGCTACCCTTAAAGATGTGATCACCCAAAGTGCATTTCCATCCCTAACAACCCCCATTATAATTAGTGTTCCACCAAGTTTCCGTGGCGTGGGGACGGGTGAGTGAGGAAATGTAGGAGTGGCCTATGGAAAAGCTCCCCACTAGTTTTTAGGAAACGTGGGGGGACGTCCAGGTCCTTGACACAAGGGACCTCAACAAAGATGAAAAATAGTGAAACACTAAAAAATTATAAATATATCATTGAAATTTCATAATTTAACTGTCTTTATCATTATATAACACTTACATTCGATGAATCATATCACTGAAACAAATTTAAATGAAAAGCATGATTCAATCATACATGTAACTGTAACATTGTACAATGAAATTAAAAGTTTAAACAATATTGAAGTTCCATTTGTGAACACTGAGTATTGCAATAAAAGTCAAGTTTGATACATCAAGATTCAAATTTTTATAGAGTCAAGTCTAATATATCATATATCAAGATTCAAAACAAATTGAAGTCTAGAAAACATATCAAATGACAAATGAGATAATTGCTCAAGGTAATGCCCTGCTAGTCTCTGCATCAAATGAGCTTCTATTTGACCGCAAAAAATCACAACAGATTTTCTCTCTCCTTTGACCGAGTTTGACCGACCTGTTTTGGGCTGCATTTGACCTCCTGTTCAAGCCGAGTTTGACCAAGGAAGACTGAGCTGCATTGGTGAAGTTTTGCTGTTGTTTTGACCAATGTTGACGTTCTGGTTAGGGCTGAAGTTTGACTGCAGTTGACTGCAGAATTTGACAGGGTTGATTTGACTGTGTATTGGGCAAGTGAATTTGGTTTTTGTACACACTCTCTCTGCTGAACTATTAAATAATAATAAGAAGATTTGATCAAAGGGTTTTTCCCACATTGGGGTTTTTCCCTGACATCCGCCAAATCTTGTGTCCTCTTGTCTTTGCTTATCTTCTGCATGTGTTTTTATGTTCTAATTGCATTTAAATATGGAGCCAAGGTGAGATTATGACCATAAGGCACAAGGCCAACTCATTGTTTACCCCAGATGGATTGAGTCATTCCTGCTTGATAATAAACACATTCCCTCCATTTCCCGCTCACCTTGACCTACTTCGTTTTTTCATATTCCTTACCCACTAGGACAGAATCGCTAGTAAGGCTCACCTAAGGGTGCCCCTTTACTATGCTCTTGCCACTTTGAATGCGAAGCGAACACGATTAACAGAGGCCTCTTAAACATGTTACTACGCTCCAAAAACATTCTACAAAAAAGAGCTCCTATTTGTTATTTGTAGAAAAACTTGTGGATTTAAAAGTTAAACCAAGATTGCTGATTATGTCCACAAATTTCATCCATCCAAAGGTCAATTAGACTGCTATGAACATTATTGGAATTGATGATTTCACAATTATGACTAAGGTTGAAAAGGCAGCTCCAACTGGGATTTAAATGGAAACTGTTGATGTTCAATGCTTTTGTCATTCAAATGAAAAGAAGAATGGGTTATAGACAAGCAATGATGATGAGGACACACAAAGGTCAAGGATTCAAAAGTTAAACCAAGATTGCTGATTATGTCCACAAATTTCATCCATCCAAAGGTCAATTAGACTGCTATGAACATTATTGGAATTGATGATTTCACAATTATGACTAAGGTTGAAAAGGCAGCTCCAACTGGGATTTAAATGGAAACTGTTGATGTTCAATGCTTTTGTCATTCAAATGAAAAGAAGAATGGGTTATAGACAAGCAATGATGATGAGGACACACAAAGGTCAACGATATGCTTTCGAGAAGATTGGGCAATGAATGATCAAGATTTAGGATGATCACTTCACCATTAATCCTTTTCTCAAAAAGGGTGTAACTTAGTTTTTCAAAAGTTTCTAAGTTAAATATTTCATTAGATCCCAGTTCATCATGTTGAAAATGGTTGTTATTGATGTCAAAGGCTGTCCAAATGAAAAGTTACATAGTGAAATAACATATTTCGAGACCTTTCCAACGATATATGGCACACCTTCGAACTCCTCACATTTGAGGAGAAATGATTTCTTGAATATTCATTATACATTCTACCAGTTGCACAAGTCGGCCCAACCAGTGAACAAGTTGGCTCAGCTAGTGAACAAGCCGGCTCAACCGATGGACAAGTCAGCTCTACCCTAGACCCCAAATCCATTATAAATAGGCGTGAGGAGCTTTTCTGGCCGCCGCTGAAGCAAGTTCTGTTCTGTTGAGGTGAGCGGGAAGAGCAGATCTAAGGTTCATACCTCATGGATACGTGAAGTGAAGCAGAGTTGGAGAAGTCTTTTGTGAAGTATTGTTGAACTGTGGAAGGGTTTTTGGTACACCTTTAGAAGGTTTTTATGTCTGTATTGGTTCTGGTTAAAGGTGGTCGACTTCTGGTGTGAAGGAGGTTGAGTACTGTTTTAGAAGAGGCTGACTTTAGTCCTATTGGAGGCCAAGCCCTGTTTCTGCTAAGGCCAAGTTTTGTTGAGGAGGCCAAATCCTGTGGAAGGCCAAGTTCTGTTCTGGTTGGAGTCTGAGCTCAGTTTGGAGGCCAAGAGCTAGACTGGTTTGGGTGCAAGCTGCTAGGAGGGCGGATTTTATTTTTTGAACAGTTACTAAGCCTAAATTTTGCTATAAGTTGGTGCTTACTGAGGATTGGTGTCCTCATCTTCTTGACAGGTTGGAGCCTACAATTTTTGTAAGTTGGTGCTTACAGAGGATTGGTGTCCTCACAAGTGGTTGTAATAAATTGAAGACTATTTGAAAAACATTGAAGTGTTTTTTCTTCAAGTTTGAATTTTCACTTTAATCTCAGTGTTTATGCATTGTGTTGATGATTGAGTATGTGATGAGATTTTATTTTTAAGGTTAATAAAATGAAAATAATTTAAATCTAAGTGATACTAATTCACTCCCCTCTCAGTATCACTGTGTATTTCCAACATATCAATTACACTTTGACCTTCAAAGTGAAAACAATTGATATCCCATTTAGATCTGATGCAGAAAATGTTGGTGTGGCTTGCATCATCAGAGTCATTATCTTGTTTATGGGGTGAGGGAGAGTCTACAACTTATTCTTCAACATTCACCTTTCAAAAGTCTCTTGGGATGGATAAAAAATTTCAGAATTTTTATAAGGAGCATTATTCATTAAGTCCTCAACTTCATGCGGGTAAGATTTTTATTTTTTTTGGGGGGGGGGTGTTATTTTCAGATTCTAAAGTTGCATTAAAATCTTGTTCACAAAGTTGTTCCTTGATGGAGATTGACTTTCTGATCTGACCCATGTGCATATTCATCTTTTGAATGGAATTTTATTTGGCATGTGGTTTGTTGTTTCGAATATTTTAAACCCACTTTATTGCATTATTGTTAACCTAGCTTGCCATTTCCATAGTTTTTGTTGAATAGTCTGAACCTATGCGTTGCATAGGATATTTTATTCTTTTCACTGGTTGGTAGTATTTCCCTATTATATAAGTTGGATTTATTCAATCTGGAGCATGGGTAATGGAGAAAATGTTGGTGTTTTATTGTGCATTTGTTTTGCTCTGAACGTCGAATGATAAAATTATCCTGCTTTTTTATGTATATAATATATATCATAGTTCTTATTTATATAATATTTTGGGTGTTGTCATATATGCTCTAGATGTCTGGAATTGTGTTCCAGGGAGTCGGAAGTTTGTCCAATCAGAGTTAAAATCTGGAAAAGCTCCTTCTGCCAGACAGTCCTTATGGCAGGAAGAGCAGCATATGCCAGAGATTGACTCCGAAAGAAATATGCAGAAATTTAAAGTTAGGATTTTTCTACATGGCAGTGGGCAGATTGCAGCTAAATTTGAATATCAGCCGGTAAATCTTTTTGTTTCACATACTTGGATGTTAATATAACGTTACACATATTTTATGAACTAATTCCATTGGTATTGTCACTTGCAATATGAAGCAATTGGTAGCAGCTTTCCGTGGTATTCCAAAATCTGAATGGGTTGCTAAAGAAAGGTTATTTTTTACACAATTCTTTGGTCAGTCTTTTTTTATTCTTTGGTCATATTTTATGAGACCATTGCCTTAGGTAGAGGTTGTAACAATGAGTTTAACTTAAGATTTGATATTTTATAAGTTGTGCAATCTTGATTCTTTCGCACAGGTTATGGATGTTTCCTGTTTCTTCTTTAGCAGTTGCAGAAAGAACTCTTGCCCAATTCAACGATTTGGTAGTTGATGTAAGTATAAGTGTAGGCTAATTCTAGCAGACAAAGAGATTGCCCGGTGTAAAAATTTGACGGAACAAGCCATTATGATTTCTTTCTAATGGACAAGTCATGTATGGGACATTGACAAAAATCAATGTTTTCCATGAAACATTTTTCAATTGTTATTAGGTGGAATCATTGGATCGTTTTGTGCGACGTGCTCTTGAGGCTGCTGCTGCTCTTCCGAACCTTCTTGGTATGTATATGAATTGTGATTCTGATTCTTAACTCTACTCCTTTGTTTTCTTCCTCTTTTGATGACGATCTTTTGCTTGGAATTATTCTCTTGCTTCATCATTCAGATGATGAGGTCTTTTTGACAAAACAAAGATTCTTAACAGTAGGGTGTTGACATATCCAATCATGGGGAATTGAATGCCAACATCATCTTGTTTGAAAAATAGAGTATATTCACAAAGGTCAAACACCTTCGGAAATTTCTCACACTGAGGTCAACGATCAGTACAGCAACATTTATGTGGTTAAATGAAATGAACAATAGTTGATTTACTAAGGAATATCATACATAAGAATGAAAGATAATTGAAATGCATATAGGACAAACAATAAATAAAACTGAATATGATACTATTGATTGATTTATATAATGCCATGTCGGAGTATATTAATACATGATGACTAGTTATCATGGTTGATGAGTCATGTCCCTTAGTTAGGATGTCTCACTTCATTTATTATTATTATTATTGATGTTTTCCTATCCATTCAAAGATGCTTTGTCCTTAAACCATTTTATGTACATGCCTGTGTCTTTGTTTTGGTTTGTAATGCCTTCTTGTCATTCTCTGTTTTGGAAGTTGTGATGGTTGATGACACAAGATGATATGAGTTATGTAGCCTTGAAAAGAATATTGCGAAAGAGAGTCAAACCATTGTAATTCAGTTTTATGTAGAACTATGTGGTAAAATCATTTCTATGATTTGGGGAGTGATAAAATTCTGCATTGGAACTTCTCTTCTATATAATAACATCTTCACTTAGCTTGTCATGTTAATTTCATCCCTATTTTGTTGAATAATACAATGATTATTATAATTAGGATGACATAAGGCATCCTTGTATTGTGTTTTGTTTTTGAAACCTTTGTGTTTTGATACCTTTGGTGATTTCTTAGTTGATAAAATTTCAATGTAAGCATCTTTTTGATTTTGGATGTTGATTGGATTTATATTGGTTCTTTTCTCTCCTGTTCAGATTTTTATATCTGATGACTTCTTTATTGGTTTGAGATCAATGTTCCATCAAGACTCCGGTGCAGAGAGATGTGGGTGCAGGGAAACGCATAGGGGGGGACGTGTGGGAGTACCCTCAAATTTTAGGGAAATTTCGGGGGTGCGGGGGGACGTCGAGGTATACATATATATAATTCAAGCTCATATTCATTGTTCAATAATGAAAGCATAAATATTAAATAGACTAATAGTAATATGGATACCAATACATTGCAAATTGAAACTTGATGCACACAAAATTTAAATTCATAATTGAATTAAATAATGACATACATTGATCCATCCTCATCATTCATTTTGATACATACATCATTCAGATGAGATACTCATTATTCATCCATACCATGAGATTCAATAAAAAAATTCAATAATGAAATATTCAAATACATTGATCCATATCATTCATCATTCTACAATCTACATTGATTTAAAAATTAAATTCATCATTCATCATTCTAGAATCTAAATTGAAAGCAAAACATACTAGTATATTACCATATACTATATACTAGATACTGAAGTTTTGAGGGGGGACGCCCAAACGCACCCCTTTTGGGGAGTCTCGTCCCCCACACTGGGGAAACGCACCCCCTTGTGTCTCCCCAAGACTCCCCAAAAAGAGTGCGTGGGGAAACACACCCCCAGTAGACTCCCCGTCCCGGGTGCATGGGGTGCGAGTGGTGCGTGCACCCGACCCTTGGGGACGCGTCCTCATGGAACACTGTTTGAGATCGGTCATCATGTCTTTGTCAATCATTGATTCTTTGTTGCTATCTTTCTCCAAAACATCTTGTTGCAACTTTTTTTCACTTTTTGTAATATCCCTAATGGAAAATTTGACAGTAGATACCATAATTGAACTTGAACAACAAATAATTGCAAATAAACACACGATAGAAATTTGATGCATAAATCAATGTCAATAAAATCACTAAACCATTTTATTAATCCATTAACATGAAGGAATAATGGCACCTGGGCTTGCCAAGAAAACAGAGCAAAACCCAGAAAAAGATTTCTGACCAAAATGATGTAGGACCCTAGCAATGATGTAGATGGCCTGGTGAGGAGACTATTGCAAACCTGCTCTCTCCAAAACTCCAATGAAGCACCGTGAGATTTCTGAGTGAAATCTTCTCAAGAGTGTTGGGTTTTCGTCCAACGCCCACTAACAAACCCGAGTGTTTCCGTCCCGGGGCTAAGAAGTTGGGAACTAGGTTCCCAAAACCTTATCAACAAAACTTATCAACAATCCAAGTTGTCCTCCATTGGTCTCCTCTTCTCTTTTTATAAATCTGATGGACCCCTCTAGAAACCTTTATTTTATTATTATTTTAATCACTATTACCTTTTTCCCTCCTTTTATTTTAATTAAAATACCTTTTTAATTTGAGAAAATGGTAACTCAACCACCATTCCTCCTCAGGCCACTGAAAGTCACTTCCCACCATCTCATCCTATAGATATTTTCGTTCCGTCTCCAATGAGCTATTACACTTAGGTGTTATGTCAAGTATTCCTCCTAGAATGCCACCTTAAGTGTAATTAATTGAGTTAGGGTCCATAATAACCTTGTTTTCTGAAAGTTGTCAGAATGCAATATAACAAAAGACTAACTGTGTAGATGTTGGAATATGCCAAGCGAATTCCATCAAATCCAAAGAGAATTCGTCAAAACCCTATAGAGCCCCTCCAAAAGCTCCTTGGCCTACTAGTGGAGTAAACTTGCTCCTGTGACATAGCTGTTAAAATTTGTCAACTCAGGGATGAATTTCTCCTAGAAGATATCATATCTTTCTGTTTTGTTTGAACCACCTATAATAAAATTTCATTGTTGACAATTCTAATATGAATTTCCAAAAATAGTAAGTCATGTCTCAATTTTGAAGTGACTTTTCAGAAATAGAAAGTCATGTCTAAGTGATCAAGGATAATCTCGACATATGGAATCCACATTAAAATCAAATCAATCATGATTATACAAGTAAAGTATTAATATTTTTATCCCTACTAGTATTATTATTATTATGATACTATTATTTATAAAATAGTCTGAAGTCATTCACCTTTAATGGATTAATAAAAACGAATTCTCTCATGGAACAAGTAAATTAAATTGAGAATCTCTTACTTAGAAAATCAAACCTCTCTCTTGGAATAAAATAATAACTCCACACTTAAGAGAATGTAACTCTCCCTCTCTAATTCAATGTACGACAAAAGTGTAACTCGTCCTCATTAAATGCACTTGGAACTCTCTCATTTAATTCAATTTGTAACTTTCACCAAATATTCTCTCATGTCTAAGTGTAACTCACTCTCTCTCTAATTCGAATTTTAGCTCCTCAAGACAAGTGTATCTCTCTCTCTGTTCTTGGGATGAGTTACGCTTCTCCTCAGTTAACTCCTCTCTTATGGAATTCAATTCTCCTATTGATGGCTCAAGGAATGAATTCATTTTGTAACTCCTCTCTTTTCTCATCTATTTAAGCAAGAGCAAGTGAGGGTTGAGAGTAGCAAGTTCATTGTGAAGAAGTAGAGTTAGAGTTGAGTGTGTGCAAGAGAAGTGTGAGAGCAAGTGAAGAGCCAGAGCAAGGGAAGACCCAGAGCAAGTGTGAAGGACAAGATCTAATCAAGAGAAGGAGAAGATTTTCAAGCAAAGAGCAAGAACACTTCAACTGCATGTTGATCCTACATTGGTGACTTTATTCATTCTCTCTCTTTCTCTTTTGGTACTCTGTTGAACAATTGAAGAAATCTAATAGAAGAAGAATCATTTGGGTTTTCCTCTTGTGGGTTTTGCCCTGGTCGTTGGACCTAACTCTTAGTGTTTGATATTTGTGCTTGGTTGTCTTCATATGATCCTTAATTTTATGTTCTATCTACAATTGTTGATCTGAAAAGTTGTGAAGAAGAAATTTGCATTCTATGTAATTGTAACAACATAGAACATTTGATTTTCTGCAAAGTACATTCAATTTTCTGCAAAGTACATTCAACTTTGTGCAAAATACATTCAACTTTTTGCAAAGTACATTCAGTTTTCTGCAAAGTACATTCGACTTTCTGCGAAGTATATTCTGTTTCATTCAATTTTCTACGAAGTACATTCAATTTTCTGCAAGTACATTCAGTTTTCTGCATAGAACTTTCAAGTTTCTGCAAAGAATTTTTAAATTTCTGCATAGAACTTTCAGATTTTAACATGGTATCAGAGCCTTGGTGAAGACAAGTCCAAGGAGACCAGAGATCACTTGAAGAGACCCCACTTGTTGCCAAAGTTTTTTTGATCAAGATGACTTTGTCCTACTTCAAGGTAGAGAAGAAGCTGAATGATGATTCAAACTTTGGTCCATGTTAAACAAGACTAGATATGACTCTTGAAGAACACGAAGTTTTGGAGTATGTTGAAGGCATAATAGTTGATCCACCAGAGAATTCAAGTGCTGTTGTCAAATCCAAACATAAAAAGGGTGAAACCTAAGCTAGAAAAATTATCCTTGATTTTCTTAGTGATCATCTTATTACTTATGTTTTTTGGTTTGAAGCAATGCTTTAAAATTCCGACTCGGACTCTGAATCGGCCAAGGGTTGACTTCGACTCCGACTCGGTATCGACTCGGTCGACTCGATTTCAATGACTCGGTTGTTGTAAAAAATACTTTAAATCTTTTTTTATTTTATAAAAAAGCATAATTTTAAAGATTTTCTGGTTTTGAGGAAAATGGTGAAACAATTAAACAGTCTGCTGAAGAAAGAAACAAAGTAAATAAGCTGGAGGATACAGAGTCAGACAAGATGGAGTAGTCTAATAGAGTTACAGAGATGAAGCCAGATCAAATGAATTCATAGTTACAGAAAGGGAGGAACAGTCATCTGAAGATACAACAAATGAATTGGGAGATGCAGACAACAGATCTTTAAGGGATGAAGTGAGTCAATTGTTCAGGGGTTCTGGTTCAGATGATGTAGAAGGAAAGTTCAAAGATCCTGATCTGCTTGAAAGGGTGCGTTTTAGAACTGAAAATTTCATTCAGAAATTCCCATCTGTATTGGATGCAGCATATGATACAGGTAACAGTACTGTGCTTAAGTGTCACCAAATGGGTCCACCTTAATTGGGGTGATGAAGGTTTGATTTGTCTGTTTGCAAAGATATGGCAAATATTGAGGCCAGGTGGCATTTTGTTGCTAGAACCACAACCTTGGAAATCCTATGAAAGAAAACGCCTCGTGTTCGAGGTTGCGGTAGAAAATTTCCGTGAAATTATTTTCAAGCCAGATGCTTTCAGGGATATTCTGCTTGACAAGATTGGTTTCAACTTTCAGGTCAATGGAAATGATCAGTATGCAATGTGCATGTGCCAAATAGCACAGTTGGATTTAATAGGCCAATTTATTTGCTTTGGAAATGATTTACAGGATTTGGAAGAAATTATGAGTAACTAGTTGTAACTGATTATTGTTTTACAGAGTAAATTATACTGATGGTTGGTAAGAAAATTATGATTGAACAAGAAATGGTAGAGGAATGGGCCGCTGTTTCTAAGTCGGCCGAGTTGTTAGACAACTCAGCCGGCTCGGTATTAACCCAACCGGCCGAACCGTTTCCTAGGCCGAGGCAAAGTTTGAGGGCCTGGCTTGGACCAACTCGGCCGAGTCGGTTCCGAGTCGGTCGATTTTGAAAACAATAGTTTGAAGAAAGCAAAAAAAATCTATGACAAACTAATTGACATGTTTGCAATTAGTAACTTGAACCAAATTATTGCCTTGAAGAATCAACTAAAGGAAATCAAGATGAACAGGGGAGAGATGGTTCAAACATATTTCTTGAGAATGACTAAAATCAGGAATCAACTGTCAACAGTTGGTGAACTTGTATCCAAGAAAGAAGTGGTGTTGATTGTGCTTGTAGGCCTTTTTCCTGTTTGGGAGACTTTTATCACCACTATCAACAATATCAACACTATTCCCACAATTGATGAGCTCCTGAGAAAGTGTATCCAAGAGGAGGCCAGAATGATCTCCAAAGGGAGAATTTCACATCATGAAGAAGAACCTACTGCATTTTTTGCATATGACAAATGAAAGAAAGGTAATAAAAAGAAATCCGCTTTCAAGTCAAATATAGGAAATCTAGACATGTCAAAAGTTAGATGCTTTAACTATCAAAAACATGGTCATTTTGCTCATGACTGTAAATAAAGAAGAACATCTAAATTCAAAAACAAATCTGATTATAGAAAAGACTCTTCTGAAAATCATGGAAAAGGGCATCCTAAGAAAACAAGAAATCCAAGATATAGAAATAATGCAGCGGAAACTCAATCATAATATTTTCTTGTTTTTGCTCTTTCTAGTTCTTCTTCTCCTGATTCATTTGATAGTTGGTTAGTTGATAGTGGTGTTTCCAAACTCTTTACTAGTTATAAAGAAGCACTCTCCAATCTAGTTGAGACTCGAGAGGAAGACTAATTTAAATGTTATCCTTGGAGATAATTCTACTCACCAAGTCAAAGGTTATGGTTCAGTTTCATTTTAGTTAGATCATAGCAAATCTATTTTTCTGCAAGAAGTTTTATATGTACCTATTTTGAAAAAGAATCTTGTATCCATATCTGCTCTAGAAGATAAATGAATGAAAACTGTTTTTATTAATGGAAAAGTTCTAACTTGGCCTTTGAACTCAAGTATGAGAGAAGCCTTCACTCCTGGATTAAGATGTGAAGGACTTTACAAAGTCAATGGTAAACCCATTCATGCATTGGTCCATGATACTAATCTTCAGTGTGAGCTATGACACAAGAGATTCACTCACCTACACTACAAAGCCTCACCTCATGTAAGGAAGATGGTTTCTAGAATGCTTGAGATCGAAATGAATCATGAAGAAGTTTGTCCAAGATGTGCAAGTGGAAAACATATAAAAGGACCAATCCCTTCAAGCAGAACAAAAACTAGTCAGGTACTTCAGCTCATACATTTTGATTTATGCTAACCTATGTCGGTTACTTCTCTCCGTGGCTACTTGTATTTCATGATTTTTGCTGATGATTTTTCTCGCAAGACATGGATATTCTTTTTGAAAAAGAAAGGGGAAGCATTGACATGTTCAGAGATTTCAAGGCTTTGATTGAAAATCAAACTGGAAAGCTGATCAAAACTTTCCGATTTGATAAAGGGGATAGTTCACCTCAATGAGTTTAATGATCTTTGCAAAGACGCTGGAATAAAGAAAGAAACTATTGTGCCATATAATCCACAACAAAATGGTGTGGCTAAGAGGAAGAATATAACCATTATAGAAGCAGTCAGAGTCATGGTGTATGATCAAAAGCTACCGAAGTTTCTGTGGGGAGAAGCTGCAAATACTGTTTTTTATGTGCAAAACAAAACTTTTGATCATGCCTTAGACAATAAGACTCCTGAAGAAGAAGTCTTCATTGGTAAAAGGTCTGAGATGAGTCATTTGAGAATTTTTCGCTGTTTTGTGTACTTCCATGTGTTGAAAGAGAAAAGGAACAAATTGGAAGCTTTAGGTAAGAAAGCTACGCTTGTTGGTTATTGTGATAATTCAAAAGCTTATGAAATTTATTTACCTGGTCAAATAACTATATCGTTTAGCAGAGATGTAACATTTGATGAAGATGCAACTCTTAAAAAGCAAGAGACTCTCCTCTGCCTGCCATTGCTGAAAGACAAGATGCTTCATATACATATAATTTGGTAATTTCTTGATGAAAGATAAACTAATTAAGAAGTAAAAGAAGGCAACATAATTCACATGTAATTATGAAGAAAGAGGAATCAAACCCTAATTCCTATAAGCATTGATTTCTCAACATGGTATCAAAGCTAAGGAAAAAGGCAGACTGAAGATCTATTGAAAAGAGAGATATAAGAAAAAGGTTTCAAGAAAGGTCTCAAGGAGTAGAAGATAGCAATATGACAAATTCAATGAAGGGAGAAAACAAACTAGAAGGAGCCTCCAATTACGAGGCATGGAAAAAGAGGATAAATCTTATCCTTGTTAAGCAGAAAGTGTTGGACCTTGTTCAAGGAAAAGTCAAGAAGCCTACAGATGAAGCAGAGAAAGAAAAATTCAGAGAAACCAAAATCTTAGCCATGAATCTAATAGCAGATGGAGTAAAGGATAACCTAATTCCGTACATATCCAACATAGACTTCGCTCAAGAAATGTATGAGGCTTTCTCCAAATTATTCACCATTAAAAACATTGGTCAAATAGCAAACCTCAAGAATGAACTAAGGATAATAAATATGACAAGAGAGGATACTATATCATCATACTTTGTAAGAATATCTAGGATAAGAGATGAACTCCAAGCAATAGATGAAGTTGTACTGGAAAAGGAGCTCATAATTGCTGCTTTTCTAGGGCTACCAAAATCTTGGAGTCCTTTTGCATCAAGAATTAGCTGTTGGAAGGATACTCCAACATTTGAACAAATGTGGTATGCATGTAGTCAAGAAGAAGCCCGAATATCATTAGTAAACAACAAGAAGGAAGATGATGAAGAAAACACCTCTAATGCTTATTCTACTCATCACAAGAATAAGGGAACCTTCATGAAGTTCACGGGACCAAAGAAGAAAGTTGACATATCTAAGATTGAATGTTACAATTGTCATAAGATGGGCCATTACAAAAATCAATGTCCTGAGAATCTAAGAAATAAGAAGAGAGAGGGGTCAAGCAAATATTACCAATGTAGCTCCACCTATGAAGTACAAGACTGAAGAATCAAAATTCAAGGACTTATACTACTAAGCCCTCTCTTATATATCCTTGTTAGTTTTGCATTATTTTCCTTTATTTTTTGATTTCTAGAGTTTGTAGGTCTAATATGTCTTGTTAGAACATTTTTGAATTATTTTGATAGGTTTTAGGTATAATTAAGAAAGATTTGGATTAAGAGGGAGCCTTCACTATTTTACCAAAAGATAAGTATTTTGTTCCTTGTTTCCTCATTTATGTTTGGTTTCCCTCTCATGTCAAGATTTGTTTGTATTATATGCTAATAACCTTTTCTTTGTATTTTCCTTGGTAGGAAAAGATTGTAGAATACACAATGGCTATGGAGGAGACTTCAAAGGATAGACTTGAAGCATGGAATAAGTTTTGTTGCTAAGGAAACCCTTCAAGAATTGAAGTCCTACAAGGTTTGTTAAAGAACAATTCAAGGTATGTCTTAAACTACAATTTTTGTTACAAGGTTCTCTTTATAGAAAAGGTTTGTTCATTCCCTTTTGAAATTTGTGGTTATGGAGGAGACTTCAAAGGATAGACTTGAAGCATGGAATAAGTTCTGTTGCTAAGTAAACCCTTCAAGAATTGAAGTCCTACAAGGTTTGTTAAAGAACAATTCAAGGTATGTCTTAAACTACAATTTTTGTTGCGAGGTTCTCTTCATAGAAAATGTATGTTCATTCTCCTTTGAAATTTGGTTTACATTACTGACATCGTTATGTCTAGGGCTTTGAATCCTAAAGATTCTTGTTAGGGTGATTATTCATTAGATTGAATCTACCCTCGTTATACTATTATTTTGATCATTCTTGAGAAACCTTAAACCTTTAAGGGTTCACTATAAAACCATAGCCTCTTGTTGCTAAGGGTATGCCAATGTTCATTATGAAACCCTAGTCTACTTAGGGTTGTTAATGAAGTCTATAAATCCTATTCTTTTGATGTTTAGGGTTTTGTTATTGTTATGATAGAAACCCTAGGTGTTTAGGGTTTGGTGAATTAGGTTTTATAAACAAAACCTTTGTAATAGTTATAATATGATCCTAGGAATGAAGCCCTAAGTGTATGTTCGTATGTTTGATGGAAACCGTAGTTCGGTAAAAATTGTTGTATATATAACTTCGATGTTTTGATGTTTGTGTCTTTGGTTGATATTGATATGTATATGCGAGTATGCTAACTTAATGTTTTAGTATGTGAAATCTAGGGTTTGTAACAAAACCCTAGTAGAGATTGATATCCTAGGATATGATGATATTATGATTTAGTTTTGATGATAAAATCTAGGGTTCACAACAAACCCTAGTAGAGTCTGACATGTAATTCTAAAAGCTTATTGTTGAAACCTTAGATATATTGTACTATGATAGGATTGTTATTAAATTGTTGATATCTAAAGCTTTATGTCTTGAAGATAGAGTCTAGGGTTTATGATAAAAACCTAGCAAGAAGTTGAAGTCTAGTATATGATCCTTGCTGTTTATGAACCTAACTAGGTTTAGGTATTTGATGCCTAAAGTTTGAATGTTTTGATGCTTCCATTGTAATGACATGATAAAAATATTATAGCTGTTTTCATGCTTCTGTATATTTGTATTTGGTTGTACTTGCCGTTAAAGATTTACGGGTACATAATCTTCAAGATATTCATAAGTTGAAGATGATAATGATGAGCATGATGAAGGAAGCTATAAGAATGTAAATGATCAAGATGACCTTGATGCCATAAGAAAGAAATGAATTCTTGAAAGGATGAAGTTTCTTCGAAGTTATGAAGCTGTTGATCTTCCCAAGTTGAGAGGCATCTTGGATAGAAGAAAGGGTATATCTCCCCAGCTGCGAGGGAGGGCATATTATGATAATCATAATGAATACCTTGAAGCAAGAATGAAACTGAATGAATACAAATGAATGTTCGTGATTCGTGAAGACTTGAGAAGCACTGAGATTGTATTTGGTGTTGCTGAAGAAATGAAAAAAAGAAAACTTTCAATAAGATTGAAAATGATATAAGGAACATCAGAATGATTGATGACCCCAAAGGTTTGTGTTTACTTGTATATATACATTTGAAAGTTTATTATTGATTGGGGTTGTGATTGTGCAGGATCTCTCCATAAAAGATTGAACGTTTGAAGCATGCTTGGATTGGTGGATATATTTGATTTAGTTGATTAGGAGAGATGAAGCATCTTATGGAAAGATGCTTGGGAGGACATCTAGCCGACCTATGTGTTGATGTCTAGATCCCGAAGTAGGGAGGGTGGCGTTGGTCATGGAGCTCCGACCTTGGATACACACTTAGATCCCTAGGTTGATGGTAGAGCTTAAAATCCTGATGGTACCTAGAGTGGCTAAATCTCGAGTCCATCTTAGTCCCACCCGATTAGAGTACCTTGTTCAGGTATCTGATTTGTAGCAGTGAGTGTGCTAGAACTCTTTGTAGTTGATTTCATTTTGAGATCTTCCATGTACTCTTATATGTATGCAATTATGAATACCTCCCTAGTTAAGAGGGAGTGTTGAAGAATGTAACTACTGTCGGTTTTCATAATTGTACTTGTCAAAAGAAAAATCATTATTAAAGAAAATGACTTATTAAAGCATGGATTTCATGCTTGGGTCAATGTTTTCTAGGTCAAAGCCTTCATTGAAGGTTGCGAGGTTTTGTCTTGAGTCATTAGAGTCATTTTCATTTTTATTAGACCCTTGTTGGGCTTTTGTATCATGTAAAAGGGGTTATTTTTGAGTCAAAAAGGTTATTTTTCGTTTCCACACCAAGTCGGCCCTGTCCCCATGAAGTCGACCTACATTAGGGCAATTTGACCCAGTAGAAAAGCTATATATGGAGAGACAGTTTGACCTATTTGGAGCATTCACTCAACAAGTTCGATCTTCAAGGAAGAGAGGCAGAAAAGAGAGCAAAGTAGCTAGAGAAGGTCGAAATTTGGTGGAAAGACCTAATTCGAGTTTTGGGGTATTTATCTCTCACACGTGCAAAGTTTTCTGGGCAGTTGCTGGGGCTGAATTTCTGTGTCTACTGCGGGTCCAAAATTCTATTGCGGGGGGCCGACATTCCTGACTGAAATTGCTACTAGGACATTGTCACTTGGTGACTTTGATAGGAATCATCTATTGAAGGGACCACTTGGAGACTCTGACTTGGTGGCTGGGGGAGGTCTTTGTCTAGGTCTAAAAAGTTTGGAAGTGTTGGAAATACTGGGGGGGGTGAATCGTTATTTCTTTTACAATTGTTACTTTACCCAAACAAACTTCTTCAAGGTCACATCATGAGGACTTTCATCAATACATTATGAGGTCTTCACTAATGTCTCCAAGGTAGCTTCTAAAACAATGTTCAACAACACTAGCTCCAACTAGATGTCCTCAAGATACTCTTTAGGTTTGCTTCAAGAACAAAGGCTTCCAAGCCTGCTTCAACTGGTTACCAAAATACCCCAAGGAATTCTTCAAAGACTGGTTCACAACAGCTTAAGATCTTGTCCAAAATTGCCTTTCAAGTTTGCTCCAAATTCACTCAAAATCTGATCCAAGGCAAGTCAATAAGTATTCAAGAATTTGATCCAAGAAGGGTCACTACAAGGACTACTGCAGAGATTATCAAGGAGTAACCAAAAGTTTGTTCAAATGGATGTAGTGTCAGCTCGTTGATAAAGCTTCTTTTGTCTCAGAAGTGCACAATAGATCTACCTCAAACAAGTCACAAAATCTCCAAGAAATTGTCTCAAAAATCTTCGCTCTTTATGAACAATGCCAAATATGCAATTATATAGGTTGAAGTATAGAAGAATTTCTCCATAGGTCCACAAGACACTTTTCACAATTTCGATATGAACTCACACCATTTGTAGGCTTCAAATCTACTCCACACGACCGAGTGTGTCTTGGGACTGAGGTCTGTCCTAATCAATAGAGGTCCAAGCTTCAGAGGGGCTGAGAAACAAAGGCATTTTTGCCTCAGGTCGAGCCTCAAAACAAGCCGCAGGAGGGTCTTATTTAAGGCCGCAAGAGGGCCTCAGTTAAGGCCGAAAATTTCGGGCATAAACCTGTATGTTTAGGAATCCGATTTTTTTTTTTTTCCTTTTTTTTTTCTTCCATAAAACCAAGATAGCCCCGAAATTTCTGAGTATAAAAACAAGTATGAATTTCCAAACAGAAGTACACTACTAAAGCTAGTTAACTATTTCGCTACTCCTCTCTAAGATTGCTTTGACTAAGTTGGATAGATGAAACAAATGAACTCAGGCTTGTATTTATATTTGTTTTCCACAACGAAAGGACATGTCGGTTGACTTAAGGGCTGACATATCTTATGGCGCCAACTTGTATTGTAATTAAAGCCGACCAAAACATGAATAACTTCTGCAACACTTTAGTTGGTATCAAAATAGCTTGACACTTTGCTTGATTGTGGAATGGCATGTGTGCAGACATAACACTTAGAACATGTCATTGCTTCTCGTCAAAATTAATTCCACAAAACATTCTGAGCTTGGACTTCGACTAATGCAAGATCAACTTCCTCTTGATCCACATATACTGCAATTAGTGCCAAATTAATCTATCAATAATAATCATCATTCAACAACTTGATCTTTACAGAAATTGCCATTCTTTATGAAAGTTCATTGCTTAGTCCATTGTGACTCCCTTTCTTGAACAACACAATCCATACAAAAATATCTAGGGCATAAATACACTTAGAGTTTTGCTCCAATATCTTCATTTGCATATACTGTTAATCTAGGTTGTCATTGATGTTAATATAGCAGTGTTTGTGATGGCAAATTCTTTGATACATGATTTTCCATTGATGCCCATTGATCATACTGCTCATAGTGATGAAAGTTTGATATATGATGATATGATGAGATGGAGGACCCAAGTGGATTGAATATATATATATACAGACAAAATAAAAGCAATAGATCCGTGAAGCAACAGGAGCAAGAAGCCAAAGAGTAAGATGAATAGTTTATCGAAAGCCATCAAAGAAGCAAGTCATCGGAGCAAGAGAAGTAGGTTATAGCATATGCCCAAGGGTAAAGAAACAACGATAACAGAGGAGTCAAAAAGAAAACTATCGGAAGAGCGGAAGAGTGAAGAGAAGTCATAGGAGCAACAGTTATCGGAAGAGCAAGGGTAGGAAAGTACAGACTTCCTTGATCGTGGCTGAAGTCCCGCACTCTATCCTAGCCGTTGATCTCATAGTCAACGCTTAGATCATGGTCAACTGCGGGGGTTAAGGCTGTTTTTAATCAATGTGCCAGTCGAAGTCCCGCAAACCGTCGATTGTAATAACGCTGTGGACCCAACGGATTGATTAACAACTGCTTAAAGTAATATCGCATCCACAGTATCACAAGTTTCAAAGAATGTTAAAACCTCTGATTGCGATAGAGTTGTGGACCTGATGGATTCATTAAAAACAGTTCATTGAATCTCGCATCCTCTCCATTGGAAGACAGAGCATGTGTACACTTGTAAAACCTCCGATTTTTTATGAAATTGCGATTATGGGATTAAAAAAATGGATCCGATTCTCATGAAATTGCGATTGTGGGATTAAAGGTGATGACGTGGCATGTGGGACCTCCATGTGGAGAAGAAGGACAATTCACAACTCGTTAACGTGAATTAGCATAAGAAAGGAAGCCAAAGGTCAAGCGAACGGTAGAAAGAAAGCCGAAAGTTGAGTGAGCGCAGAGGACGCTGAAGGGCCAGCGGAAGACGAAGGTAAAAACATTCTGTTGATTGGGTTAATCTTTAAAAAGGCTTAGACCTGTGATAAATTGATTGATGGAAGAAGTACAAAACACAATTTTGAAGAATAGTTTTGTGAAAGAAAAAAGGTTTCATCTGTCATCGTTTGTAGGGAGCAGTAGACAGCACCAACATTGAAGTGATTGTGAGTTTATTTCTTGGAAGTAAGATATCCCGACAATAAGAAGCAGTCACTCCCGAAATAGTTACCGCAATAGTAAGAACAGAGGGTTGAAAAAAAGAACAGAGAATTGTATTTATTGTGCAGACATTGAGGCTTAGCAGAACTTATCAAAGATATCTTGTTGAAAAACATCAGCAGATCTTGGAGACATTATTGGAGATCATGATGGCTATTTGAAATCATCATAAGGTAACGTTGCAGACTCTGTGTGGGGTCGTGGGCAATATGAAGAATTGTGAAGACTCCTTCATATGAAGACAGGTTGTCATTAATGTAGCAGTGAAGCTGTAGATTGATAGAACACAGTGAAGAAGATTTTGAGAGCAGTGTAATACAATCAAAACATTTCTTGACAAAGCAAAACTATAGGGTCAGAGACCTTGGGGTTGGTGCCTTAGAATTGAAAGGATTGGTGTCCTTGGAGTTGGTGCTCCTAAACACAAGGTTGGTACCTTGAGAAGATAGGGTTGGAGCCTCACAAAAGACCAAGTTGGTGCTTGGCAACAGATTGGAGCCTTATATATATTGTACCTGATTTATTGTAAAGATTATATTAATAAAAACATTTATTCCTATTGTTCATTTTTTGTTCTAAATATAAATAATTTAACTGGTAAAAATAACAATTGAAAAGAAATACTGATTCACCCCCCTCTCAGTATTTCCAACAATTGGTATTAGAGCCAGCTTCTTCATATCATCCTAATAGCTAGAAGAAGGATTCTTAGTCACAATGAGAAATCAAGAAGTGTCAGGAAGACATCCTCTGTTCGATGGCACAATTTTTGGTTTTCGGAAAAAGAGAATGTCCTACTACTTAATGTCCCTTGGACCTGAAGTTTGGCATTCGGTTTTAAATGAGTACACAACTCCTTCCACTCTTCCAACAGATCAAGGCGAAAGGAAAGCTTACATTGCAAATGCAAAAGCCTTAAATTCCATCACTAGTGGAATCACTGATTCTGAATTTACAAAAGTCATGAATTGTGACTCGGCCAAAGAAGTATGGGATAAGCTAGTTAGCTTATACGATGGGGACTCCAAAGTTAAGAAGGCAAAGGTTCAAACTCATAGAAGGCAATTTGAAAGTTTGAAAATGGATGATGAAGAAGATATTGCATCATACTTTCTCTGAGTAGCTGAAGTGGTCAACTCTCTTAAAGGATTGGGAGAAAACATTGAAGAAAGCACTATTGTTCAAAAGGTCTTAAGATCTCTCCCAGACAAATTTGACTCCAAAGTAAGTGCTATAGAAGAAATGAAGGACCTAGATACTCTCAAGATGGATGAACTTCATGGAATCCTCATTGCCTATGAGATGAGAAAAGGAAGCCCAAGTTCCAAAGATGCAGCATTCAAGGCCTCAAAATCAAAAAAGGGGAAAGAATGGAATACCAGTAGTGATGACTCCGATGTTGAATCCGAATTGGCGCAATTTGTACGAAGACTAAAGAAAGGATCTAAGCTAAAAGGTAAGTACCCTCTTATTTGTTTCAAATGTGGAAGAATAGGTCATTATGCTGCAAAATGTCCTCTTAAGCATGATAGTGATGATGAGGAAAATTCTAAAAGGATGGTATACAAAAAGAAAGGGTTCAATAAGAAGAATTTCTTCTCTAAGCAAGATGAGTTTGATGAAGGTGAATTTGTAGTCATAAAAAAGAAATCAACTAATCAGTTCCCTCACCGCAAAGGAGGTAATGATGAATCAGATGAAGAAAATGACCATGCTGGAAGCCAAGAAGTATTATTCATGGCATTCACAAATGATGATGATTCAGGTCTAGAAGGAAATGTAGATGAATTGTTAATGAGTGCCATTGAAGAAAATGAGAAATTACGAAATAAAATCATCTCTCTCAAGGTAGAAAATGAGGAAACAAAAGTAAGGGAAGACCTCTTGAAAAATAAGCTAAAAGAAAAAGAAGAAATTTGTGAAGAACGTGAAGCCGAAATAGTATCTCTGAGGAAGGAATTGGAGAAAGTCAAAAAGGGTTGGGAAAGCTCTCAAATACTTGACATTATCCTAAATAATCAAAAACCTCAACATGACAAATCTGGGATAGGTTTTAAAGGAGAATCATCAAGTACTAAGAATAATGCGAAAAGCTATGCCGACATACTTTCCAGCAACCCAAAGAAGAAATATTATTTCATCAAAGGCCCATCTCAAATCCAAAGAATGAAGACAGAGTAACTCCAAGGAAGAATGTTGATTCAAATCATGGCTATTACAATAGGTACAAAACTATCTTTTTTGGGCATTGTTTTTATTGTAAAAATTTTGGTCATCAAGCTAAACATTGCATGGCCTGTAAGAATGAAACACCAAATTTGAAGGATCAGACAAACAAACCATATGGTCTCAAAGGGCAAGGACAAATCAAGACTTACAACTCTTTTGATCCCTTGGCCAAATTCGATCCAATTTGCTCATTATGTAATGATAATGGACATGATGAACAAAATTGCCCCCTCAAAAGAAGAAAAGCAAAAAATGAGAATCCCAACACAGATAAATGTGGCCTAGCTCTATGTTCTCACAATGATGAAAATCATTGGTTTGTGGATAGTGGGTGCTCCAGACATATGACAGGGGACAAAAGGAAGTTTGTCTCATTGAACAAAAAGGAAGGAAATGTATCCTTTGGAAGTCGATCTGCCAAAATTGCTGGAAAAGAAACTGTTACCCTTATTATTGGAAAAGCAAAGGCTCAAAATGCTTTGCTAGTAAACGGGCTCAAACACAATCTCCTGAGTGTTAGCCAAATTTGTGATTAAGGACATAATGTTGTCTTTAGCACTAAAGATTGTGAAATAAGAAACTCTTCCGTAGGGGAACTTGTGGCGAAAGGAGTTAGAACATCAGATAACGTCTACATTTTGAACAAAATTCAAGAAGATAAATGTTACTTAAGTCAAACAGATGAAAGTTGGCTGTGGCACAAGCGACTTGGACATACAAGTTTCCATAACTTGATCAATATCATCAAGATTAATGTAGTACGAGACATCCCAAATTTATTCAATCCAAATCAAAGAGTATGTGGTCCATGTCAACATGGAAAGCAAACTCGAACCAGCCACGAGACCAAGAAGTTTTCTACATCAAAGCCTTTGGAGATCATGCATGCTGATTTATGTGGACCAACTAGAACTCTGACACTCCAAGGAGAAAGCTACTTTGCTTTATTTGTTGATGACTATACTAGAATGATGTGGGTATATTTCATAAAATATAAATCCGAAGCATTTGAGTGTTTTAGGAATCTTAAAGCTCTTGTAGAAAATGAAAGGGATTCTAAGATTAAATGTCCTAGAACAGATAGAGGGGGAGAATTCACATCAAAAGAATTTGATGAATTCTGTAAAGTACATGGAATCGAAAGAGAACTCTCTGCTGCCAGAACACCCAAACAAAATGGGGTAGTTGAAAGAAGAAATCGAACAATTCAAGAAATGGCAAGAACAATGTTAATAACAGCTGACTTGCGGCCAAAATTCTGGAGAGAAGCAGTCAAGACAGCTGTTTATACCTTGAATCGAACTCAACTAAGACCAAATAATGAGAAGGCTCCTTATGAATTATGGAAAGGAAGACCTGCTTCAGTAAAATACTTCAAGATTTTTCGAAGCAAGTGTTTCATAAAATTCAATGATGGCTCACCAGGAAAATTTGATTCTCGGGTTGACGAAGGGATATTCCTTGGATATTCTACAAGGAGCAAAGCCTACAAATGCTACAATGATCAACTACGGAAGATAGTGGAAAGCATTGATGTGAAGATTGATGAAGACCTTCTAGAAAAAGAAATTGAAGATCATGAAGTTGACCCTCTCATTGAAGAAGAACCTGAAAAAGAGGAAAATGATCAAGAAAAACACAAGGAAAAAGAACCATCTCAAACCCCTTCAAAGATGGAGTTTCTCCAAAAACATCACCCAGAGGAGCAGATTATTGACAATATAGATGAAGGGATGCAAACCCGAAGAAGGATGACAAGTACACCAAAGAAAAATGATGTTGCTCTCCTATCTATGATAGAACCAAAAACATTTACTCAAGCAAGGATCCTCATTGGCTAAAGGCCATGGAAGAAGAAATGTCTCAAGTTGAGAAGAATGAGACATGGGAGCTGGTACCTCGTCCAAAGGATAAAAATATAATTGGAACCAAGTGGGTGTTCAAAAACAAAATGAATGAAGATGGACAAATCATCAGAAATAAGGCAAGGCTTGTTTGTAAAGGTTATTCACAAATTGAAGGAATCGACTTTGAAGAAACCTTTGCACCAGTAGCTCGTGTGGAAGGTATAAGGATGTTCTTGGCATTTTCTTGCTCAAAAGGATTTAAAATCTACCAAATGGACATAAAATCAACATTTCTGAGTGGGGAACTCAAGGAAGAAGTCTACATGGAGCAACTAGAAGGGTTTAATCTAGCAAAAGGAAAAGACTTTGTTTGTAAGTTGAAAAAGGCAATATATGAGTTGAAACAAGCTCCTAGAGCTTGATACACAAGATTGGATCACTATCTACAACAACAAGGCTTCAAGAAGGGGGTGGCAGTAAGTACTCTTTAAATTAAGATGGATGAGGATAAGTTACTAGTCACTCTTGTCTATGTTGATGATCTGATTTTTGCTAGTAATAATGATGAGATGAGCCATGAGTTTGCTCAAAATATGTCAAAAGAGTTCAAGATGTCGATGATAGGAGAGTTATCTTACTTCCTTGGACTACAAGTATCTCAAACCACAACAGGCATGTTCATATCTCAAGCAAAATATCTTAAAGACATGCTTAAAAGATATGGAATGGAAGACTGTGCACCCATGAGCACACCTATGACCACAGATTGCAAATTAAGCAAAGATGATGACTCTCCTCCGGTAGATGCAACTCATTATAGGTCAATAATTGGAGCCCTCCTATACTTAACTGCTACGAGACCTGACATTATGCAAGCAGTGAGAATGGTGGGAGGATTTCAATTAGCTCCTAAACAATTCCATTTGTTGGCTGTAAAAAGAATTCTCAGATACTTGAAGGGAACTCCTGATTTTGGTCTTTGGTACCCTAAGAGCTCAACTCTTACTGTGATTGCATACACCGATGCTGATTGGGCTGGAAGTGTCGATGATCGAAAAAGTACTAGTGGAAATGCATTCTTCCTGGGAGATTGTCTAGTATCTTGGCTCAGCAAAAAACAAACATCCATATCACTATCTACAATTGAAGCCAAGTATATAGCTGCTGCAAATTGTTGTACTCAAATATTATGGATGAAGGAAGCTCTGAAAGATGTTAACATAGATACAAATCAACCAATCACCATCTATTGTGATAACACAAGTGCTATTAGCCTCAACAAAAATCTAGTGATGCACTCAAAGACCAAACATATACCAATCAAGTATCGTTTCCTTCATGCACAAGTAGCTGAATAAAACATCATCTTGGAATATATCAATACTAAGGAGCAAATAGCTGATATTTTCACAAAACCTCTTCCTCGAGAAGCATTTGAACATCTTAGCCAAAAGATGGGGGTTATTTCTCTAGCATCACATTAAGTTGATTCATAAATATGTTGCATGACAGGGGGAGTAGTTCGACAGGGGGAGTCCTTGTGCACTCCTTTTCCATTTATGTCAATGGGGGAGCGAAGAAGAATTTTGCCATCAATGACAACGGGGGAGATTGTTAATCTAGGTTGTCATTAATGTCAATATAGCAGTGTTTGTGATGGTAAATTATTTGATACATGATTTCCCATTGATGCCTATTGATCATAATGCTCATAGTGATGAAAGTTTGATATATGATGATGTGATGAGATGGAGGACCCAAGTGGATTGAATATATATATATATATATATATATATATATATATATATATATACAGACAAAATAGAAGCAGTAGATCCGTGAAGCAACAGGAGCAAGAAGCCAAAGAGTAAGATGAAGAGTTTATCGAAAGCCATCAAAGAAGCAAGTCATCGGAGCAAGAGAAGTAGGTTATCGCATATGCCCAAGGGTAAAGCAATAGCGATAACAGAGGAGTAAAGAAGAAAACTATCGAAAGAGCAGAAGAGTGAAGAGAAGTCACAAGAGCAACAACTATCGGAAGAGCAGGTGTAGGAAAGTACGGACTTCCTTGATTGTGGCTGAAGTCCCGCACTCTATCCTAGCCGTCGATCTCATAGTCAACCCTTAGATCACGGTCAACTGCAGGGTTAAGGCCGTTTTTAATCCATGTGCCAGTCGAAGTCCTGCAAACCGTCGATTGCGATAATGTTGTGGACCCGACAGATTTATTAACAACTGTTTAAAGTAATATCACATCCGTAGTATCGCAAGTTTCAAAGTGATGTTAAAACCTCTGATTGCAATAGAGTTGTGGACCCGATGGATTCATTAAAAACAATTCATTGAATATCGCATCCGCTCTATTGGAAGACAAAGCATGTGCACACTTGTAAAACCTCCGATTTTTTATGGAGTTGCGGTTACAGGATTAAAGGAATGACTCTGATTCTCATGAAATTGCGACTGTAGGATTAAAGGTGATGATGTGGCATGTGGGACCTCCATGTGGAGAAGGACAATTCACAACTTGTGAACGTGAATTAGCATACGAAAGGAAGCCAAAGGTCGAGTGAATGGTAGAAAGAAAGCTGAAGGTCGAGTGAGCGTAGAGGAAGCTGAAGGGCCAACAGAAGACGAAGGTAAAAACATTCTGTTGATTGGGTTAATCTTTAAAAAGGCTCAGACCGGTGATAAATTGATTGATGGAAGAAGTACATAACGCAATTTTGAAGAACAGTTCTGTGAAAGAAAAAAAGTTTCATCTGTCATCATTTGAAGGGAGAAGTAGACAACACCAACATTGAAGTGATTGTGAATTTGTTTCTTGGAAGTAAGATATCGCGACAATAAGAAGCAGTCACTCCCGAAACAATTACCGCAACAGTAAGAACAGAGGGTTGAAAAAAAAAACAGAGAATTGTTTTTATTGTGCAGACATTGAGGCTTAGCGCAACTTATCAAAGATATCTTGTTGAAAAACATCAGCAGATCTTGGAGACATTATTGGAGATCATGATGGCTATTTGAAATCATCATAAGGTAACGTTGCAGACTCTGTGTGGGCAATATGAAGAATTGTGAAGACTCCTTCATATGAAGACAGGTTGTCATTGATGTAGCAGTGAAGCTGTAGATTGACAGAACACAGTGAAGAAGATTTTGAGAGCAGTGTAATACAATCAAAACATTTCTTGACAAAGAAAAACTATAGGGTCGGAGCCCTTGGGGTTGGTGCCTTAGAATTGGAAGGATTGGTGTCCTTGGAGTTGGTGCTCCTAAACACAAGGTTGGTGCCTTGAGAAGATAGGGTTGGAGCCTCACAAAAGACCAAGTTGGTGCTTGGCAACATATTGGAGCCTTATATATATTGTACCGGATTTATTGTAAAGATTATATTAATAAAAGCATTTATTCCTATTGTTCATTTTGTGTTCTAAATATAAATAATTTAACTAGTAAAAATAACAATTGAAAAGAAACACTGTTTCACACCCCCCCAGTGTTTCCAACATATACTTCATGACCTAAGGTTTCATTCATGCACTTTGGCTATATTCTATTCTTAGGTCATCCTCCTAGGGTTTCTTCTTCATATAGCTAGGGTTTCAAGATTAGGGCTCCTTTCATATATGTTCTTCATCTATTAGTCTAGCTAGGGAAGCATATATCAAACATTCAAGTTAGGACTTGCATCAACAACTCTAGAGTTAGAGCATTTTCTAGAGCTAGGGTTTCGTCATCTTCAACCATGACATCAATGACAACTTTATCCGATAGGACGTGTCTCATCTTGATTTGAATCTACCGAAGGAAGAGTTTTGACTGGGTTTCCCCTTGTAGGGGTTTTGTCCTGATTGAGCGCCTACATCTTGTGTCTCTTGTTCTTGTGGTCTTCATATACATATAATTTGGTAATTGCTTGGTGAAAGATAAACTAATTAAGAAGTAAAAGAAGCCAACATAATTCACAGGTAATTATCAAGAAAGAGGAATCAAACCCTAATTCCTCTAAGCATTGATTTCTCAACATACATGTCTCAAGCAAAACGATTTATTATGAAGGGTCGAGAACATAAAGTATGCAAGCTCATCAATTCTTTTTATGGCCTAAAGCAAGCACATTGCACATGGTATGAAAAGCTAATTTAGTATCTTTTGAATATCAATTTCAAGCACTTTAATCTTGATGATGCAACTTTGTTTGTCAAGAAATTTGGAAAAATCGTTGTTTATATTGTTGTTTGTGTATATGATATTTTGATGACAAGTAGCAATAGAGCATATATTGCGTTGATAAAAAAAGAATTGAAGAAGGGTTTTGAAATAATAAGTCAGGGACACCTTCACTGCTACTTGGTTCTTGAAGTAACTCAAAATCCAAGATATATATATTCGTTTCCCAAAAGAGGTACATTGGAGAGTTGTTGAATAAACTTGGCATGTTTGGAATCCTCTCTCTGCTCCAATGGAGCAAAATTTGAAGCTGAGATCCAAAGAAGGGATTGAACTTGAGGATGCATCTAGATTCTGAATATAGACTAATGGGGACTCTCATCTGCTTTACTACTACTAGGTCAAATATTTCACTGGGGTTGGGATCCTTTCTAGGTTCATGCAAAAACCTTGTGAAGGAAATTGGTGTGTTTCAAAGTGAGTTTTCAGGTACTTAAGGGGAACTCATGATTTTGGGCTCAAATAGTTTATGGTGAAGAACTTCAAACAACTTGGATATATAGATTCAGACTTTGATGGGGATAAGGACAATGGATTGTTTAGTTTATGATAACTCGTGAGTCTTGGATCAACAGCTATATCTTAGAGATCAAGTAAATTGTTCATTCCAGCAGATTCCACTATAGTGTAGAGTATGTCCCTGTTGCAGAGGAAAAAAAGGAGATTGTGTGGATCAGCAAGATACACGAGGATACTTCAGAAAACCTATTCACTTCATTTCTTCTTATTATCATTATTTATTTGACATTTATATAAATTTATGTTCATTACATGCATTGGAAGAAAAGTCTTATCATAGCCAATTGCCTCCTCTTAGGATAGTCCTTTGGAAACAAAGGTGGCCTTTTGCTTCTCAATGCTCACATCAATTGCATGCTTGATGTTGTACAACCATTTGGAATCAATCTCTGATTACCAACTAGGTGAAATAAATAGTCCTTGTTCATTACAGAATTGACAGTGATATCTGCAAATATAAAATAAAAGATTGAATAATGGTTGATGATTACAATGTGCCTGGTGATGATGTATAAATATACATTGATTGACCATGAGTTGAAGGGGTGTGTGACTCTTGATGTTTCATCAACCTAATTGTTATTATTCTTGTTGTTATTAGGTTTGTTATATTGCTACCCCCTTAAAGGATGCGTTTTCCTCAAACCATGATAAATAGGATTCTCTATAGCTGAGCATGTTTTGTTGGTGGGCTTGTCTGTATCTAGTTGTACGAGTTTGACATTGTCCCGAGTTTCAGTGCTGGTGAGACTCCTTTGCAGTGTGTGCATTCTGAAGTCTTTTGACCTGTCTATTTAAAGTGAAACTGTGATGCTTCTGTGTAAAATATTTTCTTCCAATTTTGTAACTCTTGAACTGATTTTCTGCTTTTTCCGTGCTTTCGCTACTGCATGTTAGTCTGTGTTTCTTGTCCCGCCAGGCTGCAGTGCTGGTATGTACGGTACGGCCCCAAATATGCTGTGCTGTGCTCAATTCTCGCCAATGTTTTTAAAACCGGAACCGGTGACCGGACCGGTCCACCTAATGAACCGGTTTACCGACCGGAACCGGTCTAACCGGGACTGGTTTGGTCTAAACGAACCGGTTTTAAAAAAATACATTAAATAATTAATTTTTAATGAAACAAAACTATTTTTAAGATGTAAAACCATGATTCCAAGCCAATAGAGACAAAATATGCAAAGTTTGCTCATTTATATACCATGTAAAGGTGAATATATCAAAATGGCACCGAGTGCAATACATATCATCGACAAAATAACAAAATACATAAGAAATGAGGCTCTAAATGGCCTATAAAGTCTAAAAACAATGTTGTAAGCTATGAGGCCAATGGCCTACTACAAGCCTACAGTGTACACATGATCAATCATCAAGTTCATAACCACTACTAGACACAGGATCATCATCAGGAGCTACATAGACATCATCTGGTTCAGAGTCTGAAGATGCCTCAGCCTGATCTGCAATCTCAGTATCAATGCCACTAATGACAATAGAAGTGGACCTAATGGAAGCATGAGTTTGTCGACCTGCATGACTAGTGCCTTTCATTGTTTCTTTGCCTTTCCTTGATGCCGCTACTGATCCTAGTTCTGATGCCACCACATAATCTGCTTCAACCCCTGCTAAAGCCATGTCGATATCAAAATCAACCTCAAACACAGATTCTTCAGTCTCCTCCACCCATTTTGATATTGGATCAATATCGTCCAACACAATGGGATCTAGATCAGGAGTTTTGCTTATCGTTTAGAGCTCTAATTGCATTTATTGTTTACCCCCAAACCATGAAATCCTGAAAACCATTAAGTCTGCTGAATTTTGAGTGAAATCTAAAATTCTAGTTTCTCCATATGAAATCCAATGAGGTCGAAACCACTCTCAAACATCCTGAGTCATTTCATGGTAATGTTAAAAATTTAAGTAAAAGGATGAAAATAAAAATTAAAGGAAATGTCACTTTTACTTTAAGAATTTAACATTACCATTAATTGCCAACATTGTTAGGGTTGAAACACCCTTAGTTTCCCCCCAAAACCCCTAAACCACAATCAGGAATACACTTTTTGCAAGTTTTGGTGGGCATGCCTAAAACCGGCCGGTTTAGGACAGAACCGGCCGGTTTGATACAAACCGGCCGGTTCCGTCCTAAACCGGCCGGTTTTTCACCGGTTAGGGCAAAAAATGGGTGAAAGGGCCTTTCCAACCGGGTTTTTTGGCCGGTTTAGACCGGCGGCCTTGCTAACCGGCCGGTTAGACCGGTAACCGGTTTTTTAAAACGGTTTTGAAAACTATGATTCTCGCACAGTAAATTTTGACTGTAACTCAATTGGTGCAGTAGCTGCATGTTATGTTCATGATATGCAAATTGTTGCACAAAAGTTGTAACCTTCCCTAGTTAATCGCACATAAGGATTGCAAATCCAAGCCATTACAGGATAAAATAGGTAGCTCTTCTCATCCAATCATCAATTTTCCATAAATGCAAGATAATTGTTGAATGTACGAATGATTACATGATTGATCCTTAAAAACTACGACAAATAGACAAAAGGGGCGCAGATATACATGAAATTTTATCAAAAGGCATCATTTGTTTCTCTTAATAATATATTGTTCATATTTTGTAAAGTTATGGCTCCTTATACCAGACAACTGACTCTTTGCCCTTATACATAACTAAATGATGATGCACACGTAATGACAATCATAAGATATGTCAAACATGACATTATACTACAGGATATGAAATGTCTTTTACAACAATAATAGCCAAAGAATAATGTGACAGATGAATCCTTGGAGCAATTAAGGAGGTTATTCTGGCGTTTGAGCCGCAGACCTAAAAATAGGGAATTAAAAATGCTTGTGTGCAAAAGATGACGAAAATGACGGGAAAATGATTTCAATTGCTGGAGGAGGGTTGTAAGAATGATATAGTACATCCATTGGCTTAGACCACATTCTCATGGCATTAGAGGAGGTGCTACTGATAGCCGATAGAATACTTACAAAAGTATTTCATTGTTTTCCAAATAATCACATATTTGTTGGTGAATCTATGATATAAATACCAGCCTGATCAAATGAGGTTAAAAATTGTTGATGGGACTAGGTTAAATTATGTAAAAGATGCTAGGTTATAGGAAGGTGCAATATCGTAGCCCTAGTTTGAAGTCAGTAATGAACTTGAGTTTTGGTGATAAAGTGTTAGTTGTGTCAGCTATAGATTAAAGTCTAGCAACATGTTCTATGTCTTGCAGCAACAGGGATCAAAAGCAATTAAACATTTTCATTGATTTAAGTGAGGAGTAGGAAGGAAATTAATACCATACATATTATTGTCAGTTAACAGTTAGATTGTGTTATCTACAGTATTGTGCATAAGAATTATTTTTTCATTGTATGAGGTAACCTTTCTAAAATGTGCATGGTTGACATTGCTATCATGAGAACTATGATTTCATTTGCTTATATTATATAGACATGGCTAAAGTAGTTCGAGCTAAAGTCAAATTTTTACTACTTAGGAATGTACGACAATATGCCTGATTACATGGAGAGTCAACTTCTGCCATTTCAGCGGGATGGAGTAAGGTGAGCTGCTATTACATATTCTATTGAATATGGGTTTTGGTGGTTGGAAAGCAGTTTCAAGACATATGTAGTGTGCTATATAGGTGAATACTGTTGATGGTCAGTTTGTTACTTTTCTTCATTTAGTATTTATATTTATGGTTTTTATTTTCAAAATGGAAGGAGAAATTGATTTACTAGAGTGCAAAACAAAAAGTTCTGCATTAGTTTGTTGCAGTTATGTCATTTAGCTTGTAAGCTATTGAAATGATTTACATTTAGCCTTGAAGAGATTGCTTTTAATGTGAGCAGCCCTGCCATTGGATCATTCCTCTTCATATATGGATGTGAATTTTGTAGTTCTTGCTTCCATAAAGATGTTTTTATTTTATGGATTTGTTTTGTATACCAAGCCTATGCGTTGATAGTGAGATGGGTGGCACTTGTTAACTCTTATCTTCCTATCAATTATGGATATAACATTTGTAATTTGCTGTTTTATATGAAGTAATATGATAGTTGATGCAGATTTGTTTTGGAGCATGGTGGACGAGCTCTCATAGCAGATGAAATGGGACTGGGAAAGACTTTGCAGGTTTGTGAATTCTTGGACTTCATTATATGCAATGCTCTTCTTTTGTAACACATTGCAAACAGCTGCTGAAGATTATAGCCAGGGTGGAGTGTTTAGGACGTTGATATGTGGGCATGGAGTGCTGTGAGGTATGGATTAAGAAACATGGCGCATATTGTCCGAGGAGCATGTCTCAAGATGTTAGTGGGCATGTGTTTGAGTCTGAGATGCTAGATGACAGTGTGACACACGGCTCTGGTTTTGATATTATCAGTTTAATTAGCATTTTAATGGGTGTTTTGATGATTTAATGGTTTTGTAGTTGATGATTGTGGAGCTTTGATTTTTGTATTTTGCTGTTGTGGAATCGTGTAAGGTTTTCTTTTTTCTAGGGTTTACATTTTTCTTTGTTTGTTAAATCCCTTTTTGGTGATTTTTGTAGGTATGATATACTTAATGCACTTGTTTTACTGTTGGTATTGTTGGTTCTGTGTTGAAACTCATTTGATTTTTTTGGGTTGCATGTGGACGGTACTTTCTTTCTTTTTAATAGATGTGCAGTAATGGCAAAAATCTTGATAAACCTGGTATAATCCAAAAAATGTTTTTGTGCCATTTGGACCGATGATTCCATTTTCATAATAAAATTGATCTTATTTTGACCTGTCTGCAATTCCTCACTATAGATTCTATGTCCAAGTAATGCTCCAAGAGCAACTAGAAGGTGCACTTGGATGGTTTCAAAAAAAGGATGGTAGATAAATCTGGATCATCCAAAAGGCCTTTTAGCATTGCCTGTGGACATTGTCTTGATCAAATGCAAACTAATCTTTATAATATAGCTGGAGCATTATACAATCCATAAACCATTTTATTATGTTCAGAAATACTGTTTACTGTGAGAAAAGCAGTTATTAATTTGTTTGTATGACCAATATTAATATTATGCTGATTCTACTTCTGGAGAATTTCCTCTTTTAGAAAACCCCGTTTTCTTGTAAATCCAATCTGTCTGGGTCTGTTGCCTGTTCAGGGTCTTCTGTGAACCTTTGATTGAGCCTGATATCTATGGAGTCTAAGCTCGTGCTTATGAATGTCCCAAAGTCTGTGAGCTTTGGGTGTTTGATCTTAGCTAAGAAGTAAACATTTGCATGACTTGTCTGATAGCTTGCTTTTTTCGTTGGCTAAATGACTATAAGTGGTGCTTCCAAACATGCATCAATGCCTTCCAAATGGTTTACTATCCTTGCAGTTTTCTTCTTGGTTTTTTTTCTTTTATTACCAAAATACCTTTACCATACTTATATTCATCAAGTAGACATGGGAGTAAATTCCTTGTGCCCCAAAATCATGTGAGATTCTTTTGTGTTTCCACATATTATGAACCATTTCCTCAATGGAACATTTGAAAATAGCGATTTGCAAAGAATGCATGGGTAGAATGTGAAATAACAATTTATCAAGGATCACAATGGAAGAAACAAGATCTTATCAAAAAAGTATACAAGGTTTTATGAGAGAAAAATAAAGAAATTGAATGTCTAAGAAAACAAAATAAAACCTTGTGAACTGAAGTTAAAGGATTATAGTGTAAAGAAACATCAATTCCAAAAGTTGAGAAAGAGACATTTATTGACCTCATTGAATCAAGAATGTTTTTAGAAGTTGTAGCCACAGATAAAGCATCGTTTATGGAATCACTTAAAATGGAAAATTGAAGTGTCACTACGAACAAAATATTTTCAACAAACATCATGACACAAGTATAGGATAAACACTTGAAGACACAAATTAAAAGAAATCATGGAGAATGAAATCGATATGGACATCCTGTTGGAGCATTCTAGAGCCAAGATCAAGAAGAATCAAATTAGTCAGTCTCGGTTGTCATGTTACTTACAACAGTGTTTGGAGTAACCAATCAATTCATCCACTTCACCATTAGTAACTACTGTCAGTAAAGAATACATTTTACATTAGAAAATGACCCAAGTTCGAAACTACTTGGAATCATGAACCAAAATGCTCGATTCAAGTGTCCTATCAACAGACAGTGCTGTTATCACCCAGAATAAAGTTCTCAAAAGTTCATCTTGGTTGATTTTCAATGGTTTGTTCATACATTTGTGATTATGGTTTGTGGATTCATTCTTCATGATCCTTTGTGAGTGCTTTAACCAGACTTAGCATCATGGTCACTGATCTTTATTATTAGAACTAATGATTGGACATGATTCTTCCATGAGATTTTCAACATAGTTTTCTTTAGGCATCAGTCCACACTGATACCGGTACATAGCTTTGACAGTTTGTTGATTTTTGTAGGTTTCCCATGTTTGCATGTAACATGCAATGCATGGGTAAGAGAGAGATTCAAAAGGGTCTTTTCAGATTTATTGATTTGCTATTTTGGGAAATTTCTATCTTTAGAAAGTTCATATTTTTTGACACATCACATTTTTAGATACCATTTATGGAGAAGTGCTTTTAGGATCCAGATACCCTTTATGGAGGAAATAATGTGTGCTAATTTTGGTAATGATTGCAGAGGCATGAGCATGCAACATTAGGTCAAAATTAGTGTTGATGCTTTTAGGAAATGCTATATGGATGTGATGATGTGGTGACAAGGACAAAAACCTGGATATTTCAAGTAATTTTGACAAAGTGCAAAATTGGGGCTTTTGTCAGTTAAAGAAAGGCAGGTTGCCATGATAATTTTTTACTCATTAGTGATGGTTTTAGTGTTCAAAGGATTCCAAGTACTTTAATTCATTATGCTTTTAGTATATTTTGTCCTAGATGGAGGGTGCACTACTTATGGCCTAGTTACAGGGCATGTTGCTCTGAGAAGAATGCGCCATATTTGAGAAGATTCTTGGAAGATGTGGTTGATTTCTTTTGAAGTAACTACCTATTCTAGCCTTGTGCATTCCACTTGAGAGCATTATCTTTGACATTGACTTGTACTGCAAGCAAGCTCTTTCCCAAGTTGAATTGTACTCTCCAAGAAATCTTTTACTCTAGGAAATGTGGGGAATAGCTTTTGGTGACCTGTTTTACAAACATGTTTCATCTATTTAAAACAAAGGGGTGTGCTCATTTGGAGGTGTGCATGAATGATCAATTTTTCGGCATTGACTTTTTCTATTTCTAGCCTAAATTTAGCGCCTTGGCTAAGCTTTATTCGGGTGCTTTTCCAAAGGAAGATTCTTTCTATTCTCAGAGCACAAGGAGAGTGCTTCCTTTTGGACTATTACATGATTATAACCTGTGCTATTTCCTCAAGTTGGCCACATGGTTTGAGTAGATATTGACCTTCTATTTTCAAGTTTAACTTATCTACTCAAAGTCAGAAGGATCGCATCCTACTTGAGAATGCCTTTTGAATATTTCCATTGCATTTTTAAGTAGTGACTCAATTACTTTTTTGGTGCACGAGGAGGGTGCGATTACTATTTTATATTTCTTGATATTTTTGCACTGACCTACTTTTGTGGTCATTGGTTGGGGATGTTAATAAAATTCTCTGATCTGGTTTTGTCTAGTTTTACACTCTCTTGGCTATAAAGGGAATGTATACAAGATAACTGGATCATTATTGTCCTCATGTTTCCATGTACGTGCTTCTGTTCTTCTTTGGTTCTATTCTTCTTCATTTGAGACTTGGCTTGTTGATCATAAATCAATGCTATTGTGCTCGCTAAATTTTGCACATTTACTAACATAGTTGAACTTCAGGAAATTGTAAGGTTCCAGGTCCAATATTTTCCATCCCCACTGGATCTTTGAGTCTGTTGACTTGTATCCATTTATTTCAAGATTTGTTCTTTCTATAAATGCGAGTAATGAAGATCAATCAGGATACTTGAGTGATGAATATCATGGCAAATGTGTGTATAAATTCTATTTCCAATAACTCTTGCACGTTTTAAAGCTTTATTTGGAAGTTCTTGAAATTGTGTGATTTGAATATTATCTTTCACCTTGCAATCTTTTTTTCCCATTTCACTTCATTATTCTAGGGACATGACAGCAGTCGTAAAAGAAATTGATTTTAAAAATGCTTCCAAGGAAAAATTAATAGACTATCATTGCTCGTTTGTGAACTTGCAGATTTGTAAGGAGTATACAAATCTGTATCAACAATAAGACGTTGATTTGAAGTGTTTCAGTTATGTTTTTGGTCAAGTTTGTTCACTGTTTTGCAACCTTGTTGCTGAAATGTTAGATTTTCAGGGATTTATGAATTTTTCGAGCTGTTTTGACATGTATAATCATAAACCTGAAGTTCACTACAATAGATTTGCAGACCTGCAAGTTTCATTGCAGAATTGAGTTGCCATATTTTCCTAGGAGTTCATAGTTCGAGTTTCAAATAATTTACAGAGACCCTCCTTGTGTTGGCATGCATCAGTGCAGAAATGAGAGGAAGTTAAATCAATGATGTTGACCTAGTTGCTAATAGATGTATGAACACCTTTGGTGTTTTTGATTTAAAGGTTATTCACCTGACATGGGGATGTAGGGACACAAGGGTTTGAGTGTGCGACATAGACATGTAAGCCTCTGAGAATAGGACATGAGGGATATGTAAATACTAAATCTCTCTCTCTCTCTCTCCCACCCCCCTATATATATGTTATTTAATTTATTATTAATTTCTTAATTTTTTTGAAGGATAATGTCATGGGATTCTCCCTTCTTCCCTACTAATGCTATGTAGTTAATGTTAGTGTTAAATTCTTAAAGCCCTTTACTTAAATTTTTAACATAACCTTTAATAGTTTCAGGATGTTTGAGAGTGGTTCCAACCTCATTGGATTTCATATGGAGAAAGGAAAATTTCAAATCCCACTCAAAATCCAGGAAACTTAACGGTTTCCAGTATTTTACGATTGGGGGGATTTACAATGTTTCCATTGGATTGTATCGTGTATGCGCGAATGAAATTGGCATTTAATCAAGAGCACCAAGCCCTCTAGATGCTTTGATGTTGGTGGCATTGATTGTTGAACTCCTCTATCATGACCCTAGTAAAAATATATCCATCACATAAACAAAAATCTTCATTTGACATGTTAAGCTTTTTCTATATTATTCTAATGTTTAGAGGGTGATATTGATGACGAGGATCCCAATATAGGCAATGATTTCGATGATATGTAGGTATTTGTTGTAACATGATATTTTTTACTATAGAGACCATCTAGAGTGTCTTTGTTGATGTATTTTTGGTTCAAAGATGGATTATACTTAGTTCAATTTTGGTTATATGCACTCTTGCTATATAAATGAGAAAATTTGGATATTCATGTACAATCGTTTGGATTCATATGGATGCACATGAGTATTTATGTATTCTGTTCAAAATTTAAATATTTATGTATTTTTGGTTGATCGGCTTTTTGGTTTAGTTTTTTTCCAGTTTCTAGTTTTGGGGTTGACCTATTCAATGACTGGTTTGGTTCTAATAACATTGGTTCATTGTCCATTGTTCATTTTCACTTTAAACTTTTGAGTTTTGACTCTAGATAGTGATGATAGTGATGACCTTAGATCGAGTCTTTGACTCATCACTCTTTGCTATTTTGGAGTTTGAGTAATTTCATTCTACTATTCCAATCTTCATACTTTAGTGTCTACTATTTTGCTTAGTACTTATCAGATTGTAGAATAATGAATGATGAATTCAAATCAATGTATATTCGAGAATGATGAGTGATGAATTTAAATCAATGCAGATTCTAGAATAATGAATGTTGAATTTAAATGAATGCTGAATTTAAATGAATGCAAATTCTAGAATGATAAATGATGAATTTAAATCAATGTATACAATATTTTACTATATCTATTTCATTGAATCATTCATGATGTATGAATTTGATGAATTATGGTTGTTATTGATGTCAACCCAAGCAATAGCCAGTAGGAGCCTTGCATTCAAGGACAAAAACGACAAGGAAATTCAAGTCTCATGGGCTTCAAACCATCATCATTGGATTCTCCTTGTCATGCCGATTCCGATTGTATGTGGCATGTCATGGGGGTCCTCACGGTTTGAGAGATACCCTTGTTCAAAGATGAAGCCCCCCTTTGTGGTCAAAATATGGATGATGTGATAGTCTATCATTGGCCAAGATCGTGAAAGATCTTCATTGAAAAGATTAAATCAAGTAATTTTATGGCAAAACATTTATTGTGGAGAGTTTCAAAACTTAAGTTAAAATTAAAATACGAGTAAGGGGTTTTGACACCAAAGTTTTGGCTCTTAATAAATTTTAAATTCAAATTTCAAAATCAAATTTTCATCCTAAATGGAAGTCGACTCCCCTCAAAATCGTCCCGTCAAAACTATATAAGGATACCTATCTCCCTCACCAAAGTATGAATCTAACACTAATCCAAGTGCAAGACAAGTTTTAAATCATCTGCGGCCAAGAGTAGTCCAGCATATCTTATGAAGTGGTCAAAGTTTTGAAATTTTGTTTGGGATTAGTGTTTGTTCTTTTTTCATGGGTGTATGCTAGGTTCTTTCTCTTTTGCAGGTGGTATTCACACTGTCTGGAGGAATAATTTTCAGCCTCTTAACTATGCCTGCGACCCTTTTCTAGGGCACATCTGTAGTGATTGCGGATTGTCTAAGTCATCCCAGTGGCTTCTATTAGCAACATACTTCGGGCTACCTTGGCAAGATACAAAGGTTCGTTTGGATTTTTATTGCAGATGTATGTTACAAACATTTGGAGATTCCTCTATGCAAGGACCAAGAGCTAATATCTGCGACCTCCCTTGATTCATATCAATAGCATATTTGCGGATTATTGGAAGGATTTGAAGGCTAATACAGGAAATTATTGAGAGCTAATTCTTATAATTAACGTTGGATTTACTGGTAAATTCTGAGCACGTTAAAAGTTGATTTGAAACTTGTTGTATCCCTAATCATAGACACTTATTCCCTGAGCAATTTTGTGGGGACTGGTGCGGCCTCTTGGCATGGTTTCTAGCCCTGTACCTTGATGCAGATCTGAGGACGTCTGGAGAAGTTTCACCCTATCAAATAGTTGCAGAACTAAGACATCTCCAGCCCAAGAGGGGACACATGATTGTTAAAGAACTGAGACTTGAAACACTATTCTATTCCTTGTTAAGGTGCATTGTTCTATAGGCTTTTGGCTGCTAGAACTCTTGTTGTATGAACGTCTAACTTGGTAAGGCATATTTAAGCATATGGTTGAGGGTTTGTATTGAAGTTTAAATTTTATGACATCTCATCAATCTTGGTTCAAATTTAAGACTGTAGCAGATGCAAATTGATAGGGTCCAAGGGTTTGAAGTTGACCAACATTGAGAATCTTAGTTCATCAATTGTTTAAAATTATCATTTCTAGAAAGTTCGCAGTTTTTGCTGCCAAGCCTTCTCGCAGCTCGCGCTAGCTCCCTCTAAGAATTGCACAATATTTTTCTGCGAAGGCCCTCTACTGCCCGAACTGCTTCCCTCCAGAAATTACACGGATCTGCCCTCCAACCGAGCCAGATCTCGTAGATAGTCACTGCTTATCCAGATTGTCTTTCTCAGTGTCCCAGTGACCTTTGCGCAATCTTCACCAGAAGTGCCCGGAGCTCGCATCCCAACTTGAAACTTTGCCTCGCGCAGCTTCGTAGCCTTGTCCTCTCTCCCGATCACCTGCATCCGAAAGCGAACAACCATGCATCATGGTAGACTAGGAGGTTTATGGATTTGAAGTCGTCTCGTCATGAGCGACTGTAGATACAGGTACATGAACAAGGAGAGTACATGCGAAAGGACATGTTCGCAAACAGACGAACAAACGATGCATGTGAAGAGGTGAGTTTGTGAACCAACGACGATGTGAATATGTGTTCGCGAACGGACGAATGAACGACATGCGCCCACAGACGGACGAGCGAACATGCAAGGAGATATTTTCGCGAATGGACGAACATGTCAAGCATGCCAAAGTACAAGCAAAGGAGCAACATGCACATGCAACATCAAGCGAACCTAATGACCATCGAGGACTCCGCACACTTTGCCATGCGGAGGGGAAGCTGTGATACAACAAGAGGACATCCATTAATCAACAACACTGCAAATCGACATGCACACCAACAACAACATGAACATACTAGCACTGTCATGTCGAGTTGCGTCGGCCAGATCACTACTGTAGGCCATACTATTGTCAATCAATGTAATGTAACGTGGAAGTCCAAGAGACCCACTTATAATTTGAAGAGTCATGTAATAAGAAAAGCTATGGAAGTTAAATAGTCACGAGGGCCAGTTTCACTCTTGGCTATAAATACCCCCTCATTTGTACATGTAAAGGACTTTTCACCTTGGCTCCTGACACATAGACTTGAGAGTTTGTAATCTTTTCTTGGAGGAGCGAGTAGTGGCTGCAACGCCCCGCCCACGGGGTTAGTGATGTATGGTGTATTGATGTTTTTGGGAACTTTCGCTTAATTCAGAAGCTTGCTCATAGGCCAACAAGTTTTCTCACGTGTTGTAATTGTTTGTAAGAATTAATATTGAACACTTGTAATACATGTTGCTTTAACCTGTGTTAAACGATTGAACTCATTCAGCTGTTATAATACATATATTTATGAAAATGCGTTGTATAAGTTGTTAACGATGTCTTGCATGTGTTGGTTACCTCCCGGACATCAGACAAAACCTTTCACGAAGCCTTCTATAACGACTATCACACTCACGCGGATTGCCGCGGGGTGTTATACGTGCTATATTCCTTTGTGTGTTGTGACTGTCGCATCCGTGTGGATTACGCTTCTGGAAGCTGTGCATGTCCTATTGTGTTGTGTGTCTCTGACAGAGTTGGGACTTCCTCCCATTCGATCTGAGACTCACTCCCACTCTCTCTCTCTGCTGTGAAAGAACCTTGACACAAGTGACAATGAAAAGGAGGATCAAAGGCAAATTATACAAGAACTAATGCTGCTGGTAAAAAATATGGAGATCAATCAAACTAATTATGCCAATGATGTGAGAACTTTATGCACCCACCTGGAAAAACGTAATAGGGAGATGGAGATCATGCAAAATCAACATACTAAGGAAATTGAGGCAATGAAGATTAATCATGACACAGAAATTAGTTTTATGCAAAGCAAGATGTCAGGTTTAGAGGAAAATAAGACGACCATGAAAGCTAATCATGATAGGGAAATTAATTCTATGCAAAACAAGTTCTTAATTATGGATGAAGAAATGACTATCATGACATTCGATCATAATAATCAGTTGGCTACCATGCAAGCAAATCATAAGGAAGAAATAAACTCTATGCAGTATTGCTTGATGAACATAAAGGAAAAGAACAATAAAGTAATAAAAGATATGGTAGAAGACTATGCCAGGCAAATCAATGCTATAAAGGTTGAACACTCTAGTCAGATAGATGCCATTAAAATACAGGTTCAGAAGTTTCAACAATGGTCAAAGGATGAGAGAAACCAGAGAATGTCAATAGATCAGGAGCCCCCTTATCTGTTACAACAAGCTCCATCATATTATGAGGTCCTATGTTCCATTGAAAAGTGGATAATTAAAGATGACCTGGATAAAAGGGAAATTAATAATCAGGTTGATGCTCACATGGTTAATCCACTAGTCATTGAAGATCAAGTTATAACTCATGACACCTGTGAGATTGGTCCATCATCTTTGACAGGGCAGATGCAGGATGAAGAAAGACATGTCACGCATATCTTACATACTTCATCTGATAACTTTGAAGCAAAAAGTTCCACGTCATCAATAATACAACCTACTAGGAAGAAAAAGCGCAAGAGGAAGAAAATGAGAAGAAGATTTGATGCATCAGACGGCGCGAGTAGCTTGATTTTCGAATAGGAAAAAGTCCTACCATTTGTAGAATTGGACATGGCACATCCGACAAGCAGCCGACAGATTTGCCTGAAAGCAGGCAAATGCTCAGTATACACTATATTGAACACATCTGATGCCATGGGGCATCCTTTGTATTATATTTCTAACCCTACTCCTTGTCATTTCAACATTTCATTTCTGTTTTAGGATTAGATTTACTTTTCCATATAGTTAATAAATGAAGAGCTTATATCTTTCATGTGCTTAATGTAATATGATGATTTTTGGATGGATGCTACTTATGTTTTATTGTGTATTGCGTGGATGCAGATTCTGGATTCTCACATTCCTGCAGTGCAGCAACGTGTCCCCAAGTGGAGCCAGATGTTGACCACTATGTGTCAACTACTCATTAGCAGTACACCCCCTTTTTCGCAAAAGGGATAGCGCTTGAGCAACGTGTCCATGCCTATCATCATCAGCCTTATCATATTATGTTGTACACCCAGTCTGCATGTGTGAATTGTAAATAATCTTAGCAGAGCCGAGTCATGTATGAAAATTGCCTAGGTGGACCTAATTTTTTTAGTGATAATCTACGCTTCGGAAGGTTTTTTGTCTCACCGATCCATAATTGGCAAAGTTTTCCTGCAGCCTAACCCCAAAGCTGGAATGAATTTTGTCATTAGAATCTTAGGGGAATCCTAGTGTGTTGATCTGCTAGATTTTCTTCAGTCGCAGAACTGGGTGGTCCATGAGGGTCTATGTCAAATGGGTTTTCCCCCTTTGGATGTAAAATTGTAAAAGTCATGATATAAAGTGTCTTGAGGGTTAGGAAATGTTTTAATCCCCTCATATGTCCTAAGTCCTAAGTCCTAGGTCCTAGGTGATTTTTCCAAAGGCTAAGTTCAATGATCCATTTAAAAATAAAAATAAAAAAAATAATTGGAATAAATAAATAAATAAATAATAATAATAATAAAATTTAAAAATTAAAGAAAATAATAATAATAATAAAATAATAATAAGTCAAATTTTTGAGTAAATAAATGCAGAATTTTAATTGTTTAATATATTAAAATGCATTTAAAAATTCGACGGATGAGATTAAAAGAAATCTTGATCCTCATCGACGGTCGAGATTAGTTTGACATGGATCACTCGAACTAGCCATTGGGAATTTTTCCTTTAAATAGGGTGCTAGGGGTCATTTGAGATCAGATTAGATCTGTGAGTCTTGTGCTGAAGAAAGCTCTCTTGTAAACATTTTCTGGTGCAAATACAAAAAGACTTTGGGGTTGAAATCTTGCTGGTGTTACTCTCCTGAAAGTGTTGTGAGCTATTTTATTTTCTGCATAATTTTATTTTCAGCCATTAGTAATAGCTTGATGTAGAGTATTGTTGAACACAGGTATCTTGTTCACTTACTAGGGTTTGAATGGTATTAGAATTTCTGAAATAATGGCAGGTATCTCCATTGCATCTGGGATCTAGTACTGTTTTTTCTCTCTTTATTGATGGTTGAAGTGAGCTGTGCAGGAAACCCTTATTGAGAAAATCAGTGGGCGTTTGGGGAAGTTCTCAGCTGAACTAGCCAACTCCCGCAAAGCACTCTCTTGTAGAGCCCAGCCAGTTTGATTTTGGGTTTATCATTTAGAGTTTATTTCTGAGTTGCATGAGAGTTTTTCTAAAGCATTTCATAGCAAATCTGGCTGTTGTAGAGTCACAAAGCTGTAAATATTGTAGCTGGTTTGTAGGGTTTTGTTTTTTATACATATATTCTGGGTGTTTTTCCTTTTCATTTACAGGTTGCAGGGCTTTCTGAAGATTTCCAAGGGTTTGATCAGCTCCTTGCTATTGCATCAGAACGATCTCTTGCAGGGGCATTATTTTTTGCAACCCAGGGTTTTATTTTTTGCAGAAAAAATCTTCGAAAAATTGCTGCCAAACCCCCTTCTCAGCAATCTGCCAAGCCACGCTTCTCTAAATCACGCAAGCCTGCAAGTGAGCAGTCAGCAGCAAAATCGTTTTCTCTTCCACGCAATCATTACTGCTCATCAAACCTGCGTGTTATCTTCTCTCCCTCGTTCCTGAGCTGCCATCCTCACCATCATTCTTACAACAGAGCAAGCATTTCTCCCACACGCAAGTTTCTCTTCTACTCTAGAACCTGCAAAACAAATTCATCTCCTTCTCTTCCTGCGGCTTTCAAACTTGCTGGCAGCATCAAACCTTTCACGCTGTCTATATATCGTTGCTGATCATTGTCAAAAGCCTGTATACGGCAGCGCGTTGATCCGCTTAATCCAACTCACATCGCTGCCCTCCTCCTCCCATTTCTTTTCTGCCGCGGTTCCATTCATCCCCACACTCATTTCAATCCTGCAGTTGCAAATATATATATAAAGCCTGCAAACAAAACAAAAAATAAAACGTGGTCAATCCTGCCTCAGCTCTCCATATCCCCGACCTGCCATTTTCGTGGCTCACTCCCGCAATATCATCCGCTCCTCGATCTCAAACCTGCAGCAGAAAACCAGCGTCCCTCCCTCGGCCTTCGCTTCAGCTTCCTTCCTTGCCGTCGACTGCACCTGCACTGCATACAAATTTCTATACACGGGCTAGGTTTTTGCGTTTTGGTACGGGCGTGGACAGGTTAAGTTTTTTTTTATATGCGCAGGTCTTTTCTCCATATGCGTAGGGAGAAATCGTTTTTTTGGTGCAACGTAAATACAACTGCAGGTTTTACTTTAGATTTTGATTTTGTTACATTTAGATTATAATTTAGTTCTAGGGTTAGATAAATGTTTCATATATAAATTTTAAAGTTTAGGATTTTGTTTTTCTTTGATTTTAGATATTTACATTCTAAATTTCTGTTTTCATTTTAGATTTAGCTTTTGTTTAGATTTTAATTCTTAAGAAAAAAAAATTCATTTTCTTATATAGATTAGGTGTCAGATTAGAGTTTTAGGATTTAGATTTAATTTTTATTTTTGTTATAGTTTAGTTAAGTTTCATTTTACTTCAAAATAAAAAAAAATTAGAAGTAGAAGTAGAAGTAGAGGTAGAGGTAGAGGTAGAGGTAGGGGTAGAGGTAGAGGGAGAGGTAGGAGGTAGGAGGTAGAAGGTAGAAGGGGGAAGTAGAAGGGGAAGTAGAAGTAGGAGTAGAAGTAGAAGTAAAAGTAGAAGGTTTCCTTTTATTTTAGTTTAAATTTTGGATTTAGAGTTTCATTTACTTAGTCTTTAGTCTTGTTTTATTTGAAAATATAAAAATATTTTGAAAGTTTTTACCAGTTATAGTCTTAGCTCAAGGCTTCGTCATGTTTGCTATATATCTTTCGCGTTGAGGCTAAAATTTTGATGTGGGGTTAATATTTATCATTTCTTTATGTGGTTAAACATGCTTAAATGTTCATTTGAAGATTAGCTACATGAATGTGATTTCTGGTTAGCATTTAAAATTACGTGGTTATTTCAAGCATTTAATCTTTCGAATTTTAATTGCTGGAACATCGTTAAGCCATTGAGCATTTATTGATTATCTCACATTTGTTAAAAGTTAATCTTTGTTTGAGTTATTTGATCATAAATGATTGTTTTACATGGTTTATACTTCTGCAACATTTAATAAATAATCATTTAATCATTAACTACATAAGGCACTGGTCTATTAACTTAATAAAATCAAATAAGTGCTTGTTTGCCCTTGTGTCTCCCAACCCAACTGGTCCACAGTTGGTCCTCCATTGTCCCATAGGGTCTACCCCCCTTAGCTGTGGGAGACAGGCTTAAACGGAGAGATCGGGGATCAGGGTGACAGCCTCTGGTCTGATCGTTGGCGTGACAATCTGTGTGACAACAGACTGCATATGACATCTACTAGCTTGAGGACCATGTGCATCTAATGGAGAGGAGGGTGTGAAATAACTTTTGATATCACCCCTCTTTTTCATTTTACTGTTACTCTTTTCTTGCATAGACTCCAAAGAGGGAGGAACATAGTGAAAGGGGTTGGATGCATTAGTGCAAGGGATAGATGAAGAGTCCTCATAATCAAAATTGGGGTTGGCAACCAGACTCCTCTTCCTCCCAATTTCAGCCTCTATTTCTTTATTCCTAGCTTTTTTTTGCTCAAACTTCTCAAAGTTACTTAGCAACTCCTTCCTAATCTCCCCAACTTGTTATGATGGTGCTTCACATGGAGTAATTTGGCCTCTAATACTAGCCAAGTATTGTTTCAGCCTATGAATGTCCCCTCCACCCTCCTTAATTTTTCTATGATGAAATTTGCAATGCATTTGATTATCAATCATTTCAGCATATGCGCAAGCAACATCTTTCACTCTAGGAGCCATTTTTGGACTTGGAAATGAAAGGAAAAAATCTGAAAAATGAAAACAAAACAAATAACATTGCTTCAATGTTCATTTGTTTTACAAAAAAGACTCCTTTCAATTTCCAGATTTGCACAAAAAAGAAGAAGCAAAAACAAATTTTAGAAGTGGAAAAAAATTACTTCTAGGCACAAATCACCTCCTCAATGCTGCTCCAACAAACCAACTCCTCAATGCTTCTCCAATGGCTACCTAAGAAGCTCCTCTCTGCTGCTCCAATGATTGCCCAAGACTCCTCACTGCCACTCCAAAAACAAACTCCACAACTCTTAACAAGCTCCTCACAAATTCTCACACAAATGCAATGAGATAGTTGTCAGGAAATGTGAGGGGGTTGGGTAGATTTTATAGGCTTGGGAGAGGTAAATGGACCTCAAACAAACCTAAAACTCAATTAGAATGCAGTGAGGTTTCATTGCCCCCCCAAAAGCCAAACTGGTCGTGCGTTGGCGTGACTGGCTAAACCAGTCGAGTTTTCTTGGGTTCGGCAAAGTCGACCGGTTTGTTACTAAATCGGTCGATTCGGTGGCCGTCTCGACTCTCAGCCGATTTGGTAACAAATCGGCCACCAGACCAATTTCTTCATTGAGCTACACTGGTTGGGGGTTGGCTCGGATTGGCTCGTCCGTTTCGGAGTGGACTCGGCCGTTTTTTAAAACAGAGGTTTGGAAAGGGTTTCATATCATTTTGCAGTAGTTTGGAAAGGTTTTTTATGATTTTGCAGAAGCTTAGAAAGGGTTTCACTGCATATCGTTTTATTGTAGTCTGGTAATGGTTTCATTGTTATATCTTTCGTAGAAGTTTGATTTTGTAAGTGGGTCATTATCCATGGTATGGGAGCCCACAATTGTTTTCCATTCAACTATCACTTTTAGGGTGGTTGGGTGGTGCAAGGCAGGTGATTAAAGTCACCTTCAGGTTGTAGCTTGAAAACACTTCAGGGTAGCAGGGTGATGCTAGGGCAAGTTGGAGATTGCAAGGTGTTGGATCATTCTATCAATAGCGGTTGATAAAACCAAGGCGTTGGAGCGTCCTTCCAGTTGGAACTGGAAAATTGAATGCTTTTCTAGAGTACTAGGGAGTTGGGGCTTCCCTTTTCCATTGGAGCTGAAGCATATAATATACTCATAAAATTATTCAAAAAGTGTTCAGTGGTTTTTCTCTTGGAAGGGTTTCCACTGAAAATTTCTTTTTCACTATTCTCTTCATGTGTTGATGTTCTATATGTTGTTAATGCTATGAAAATGTAATAAGTTACTAATTGATAAGAAACACTGGTTCACCCCTCTCAGTATTTCCAATAGAATCAATGTATTTCATTATTGAATTTGAATTTGAATCATGTGTGTATAACAATCACACCCTGACACCTTCCCGCTCCCCTTGAATTTTCCTAAAATTTGGGGGTGCTCCCACGCGTCCCCTCGGTGTGTCTCTCCATTCGTGCATCCCCCTACCCCAGAAACTTGGTGGAACATCTATATATATATATATATATATTGTTTGCTAGTTTAAGTGAGTCTTGAGATGACTAGCACGACTAACTTGTGGCTTGAGTAGCCGCGACCTAGGTGCATCTATGCCATCGAAAGCACCTGGGATCGCACCCAGCCTAGGCCACACTAGCCTTTAGCATGACTAGATTTTTGCCCACGGAGTTCCGAACCAATGACCTTTACACCACGAAGTGCCTTAATAAAACACTTTGTCGCATATGAAAAGTATAGAAACAAATTATAGACACAAAGATGTATAAATTTCTCTAGCATTTAAAGGATAAAACTACATGCGATACACATTGGGACATATTTGTTGATAAGTTGGGACACATTTCTTGACACAGTAGGGCCATTTGCATATTGTTTTTGGAACCTTTGGATTTTTTTTGGCGTATTGACTGTGGGGTATGTGATGTGTGGGTTATGAGTGTCTAACATGAGTTAGACTTGACATAGGATGTGTGCCCCACATATGTTAGCCAAATAAAACTTGCGTGCCCATGGATCCATATATTAGATGCAAGGATTTGTGATATGCAGGGCCTAACTTGTGAATTAGTTTCTTAGACTCAAAGGGGTTTATTATGTGATAATAGTTTGGTGTCATTGCTGGGGACCTAGTGCAAGGCTTCCTTTGTTAGTTGTACAACGACACACATTGAGGTGTTTATTTTGTTAATATACTTTAATAAATATAAAACCTTAATAATTTTATTTTTTTAAAAACGGGTAGCTTTTTTCATTAGAAAATCTGGAAACGGGCTAGGTCCCATACATTCTTGGAGAGGGAGCTCTCATAATTGTTCAACATTTTAAACAAATGAAGGACCCTATTGCTACCAGTATCATTTACGTATGAGATTTTTACATAGCTTATACTATAGACCTTCCAAAAGACTCCACCATACTCTATTGATCGAAAAAATTGATATGTGACTAGAAAATAAACTGCTACCCGCTGCTATCAGGTTCGACTTCTCCCAAAGCCTAGTCAGAAAGCATGGCCAGTTCTTCTATGCCGCCAACCCCAAGTTCCAGGTTTCGAATTGCGGCGCCTGCGACACTTTCAGCATGAGGGACAAAGCCATCCCCAAATCCAAAGACTTCTTTCAACACACCCATAGTGCCTGTCTCGACTTTTACTTCAATGTTTTCCACCCTGTGACCCAGGCTCAAAACGTCTGTGCCAATGTTTTCGTTTCCTTTCGGAGCTCTTTTTGGTTTCTGTCATTGCTCCTCATGAGCAGCAAGAGCTTCCAAACTTTTCTTTCCTAGCTTTAGCACAGTCTATAGCAAAGTGGCCGTAATCATGGAAATGTCTGCATTTGAATGGAATTTGTTCATTGTCCAGAATTTGTCTTTGCTTCCATTCCCCCAAACTTAGGTTGATTTCATTTGTCAGACCCTTTTCCAAATCTACTTCTGCACATATTTTGGCACAGGCGAATTCAGAGCCTTTGGGTTCAGACTTGTCCAAGAATTTCCTCACCCCATTACCAATAGCCCAGTGACAGTCATCACTCCAACATGAGATTGGAAGGCGTGGAAGCTTGACCCATACTGGAATAGCAGTGGGAATATCCTCATCTGGATTGAAGTCCAAGGGCCATTTTTTCAAATACATTCCTTTGGAACCAAAGAAGTATGGCCCATTTTGAAATACTACATCTCTGTCCTCTTTTATTTCAAACAGAAAAATGAAGAACCCATTGCCCACCGTTGAGAGAGCAATATCTCCCTTCATTATTGGCTTCCAAGATTTCCCTATCCAAACTTCCATCGACCTTGGAGAAGGCCACATACCCGTGAATTTACCTATCATAGCTCTCTCGGCATAATGTAGGGAAGTTCGACGTGCTCCAGCTGGGAAGGAAACATTCTTAATCTCTTCATTGTGCTTAACAAACTTAGAAGCAACAACAACCCACTGTGCATGTTTGGGGAGGGAAGCCACCGGGGATTGGAAGGCGGCGTCGATAGAGGATTCAAGCAAGGGTGGAGGGGGGGCTAGCCCCTCCTCGGGGGCCATTGAACCAGCCGACGAAGGCGACAACAGAGGGAACCTCAGAGCTCAGAGCCGCAATCCCAAACCAATCAATCGGTTTTAGTACTTAGCATTCACAAACCTTAATGATTAGTTATATGTTATAAAATATTAATTTTTATTATATAATAAAATTGTAATATAACAGTCAATCTTCGTAATTTATTAATATACTTTAATAAATATTAGTTATATGTTATAAAATATTAAATTTTAAAATATTATTTTATTATTTACTAGGTCAATAATGTATTAAATATTTTCTAATCTAACAATCACATATTAACTAGAAATTTAATATTGTATCTTATAAAGTGTCTTTAATTGTCTCCCACGTTATGATTTGGAGCATTATGCATCTCTATTATTTTAACCTGTAGCAAGATTAGATCCTTCATCTTCGTCTTGATGATGAACCACATTAGTTGGTTCGAAATGTCAACCAAAAAAACTGATGATGTGGTTAATCCGAAAGAACGATCTCAATACAATATGAATCACAAAAGTTTCACCTCAAAGATACATTGAGGTGATCAATTATCATGAAGTTTTTTTAGATCTCACTTGGCAACACCACATGGGAGTTCTGTGTAATTTAGATCATCTTTGGAAGTCATTATGGATTGACACTTGTAGGGCACCTTTGCAATTTTGGATAATTTAGAGGCGCTATTGATGGAGAGATGAAGTAGATGTATTGAAAGAAAATTCCTACCTTTATATCTTCAATTTTAGTTCTCCCCAAATCTCTTGTTTCTTCTTTGAGATCATTAGTTTCTCCTTTGAGTTCTTGTAAGAAGATTCTTGCCTCTATATTGTCAGTTTTAGTTCCTCCCAATTCTCTAGTTTCTATTTTGAGTGGAGGAAGATGCAACATTCATTTCCACAATTATTGGTTATGCAATAGAAAGTGTGGAGCCAAAGAATGTTGTCCAAGTTATTACAGACAACACATGGGTTTGTAGAGCCACAAGCTTGATTGTGGAGGGTCAATATGATCACATCTTCTGGATTGCATGCGTAGTTCGTTTAACCTTGTGTCTACCAAGATTGGCGAGATTGAGTGGATCACCAAATATGTAGCAATGAAAGAGATCCAAATGTTTACCATGAATCACTTGATGTCCCAAGCCATGTATTGGGGATTCTGGTCTGGATCAACGTCTTTATCTTTTGATGCATCAATCTTCTTCCAGTTGGTGATCATTGAAGTAGCCATAGGTCTACAGTCCTGCATCCTGAATTTCTTCATGATTTCTGTAGCATATCTCCCTTGTCCAAGGAAGATCTCACCCTTCTGCTGCTACACTTCCAACGCCAGGAAATAATGCATCTGTCCCAAATCCTTGATGTCGAATTTTGTGTGTAGGTTCTTCTTGCGGCCTTTGATGAGCCTGGATGATCTTGCCAGGAAGAGATCATCCACATATAACACTAGGATTAGAGGCTCATTCTCTACGACCAGATAGTAGAGATTAGGGTCTACGTCACTCTTGACGAACCCCATCTTCTGCAAGTAGCCATCAATTCGACCGTACCATGCCCTAGGTGCTTGTTTAAGCCCATACAAGGCTGTTTTTAATCTACATACATGAGACTTCTTCTCATGTGTCTCAAAACCTTCTGGCTGTTCAATGTATATTTCCTCTTCTATTACCCCATTCAAGAATGTCGTCTTGACATCCATTTGATGAATCTCCCACCTCATCTGTGCTGCAAGAGATATCACTATTCTAATAGAAGTATACCCTGGCTATTGGGGCGAAGGTTTCTTCGTAGTCTATACCTTCCTTCTGAGCATACCCCTTAGCCACAAACCTAGCTTTGTATTTCTCCACACTGCCATCTGAAACATATTTGACCTTGTAGATCCATCTCAAACCTACCACTCATCTATCCTGAGGCCTAGGTACCACTTCCCAGACATCATTGACCATTATAGAGCTGGATTCCTCCACCATAGTGTCCACCCATACTTAATGTTGAACAACCTTCTAAAAACTAGAAGGTTCCCCAACCTGAGCTACTAAGGCCTGGTATCTGTGTCGCTGACTTCGCTCCCTTTTACTATTCTTGGGTGCACCAATGAAGTTTTCTGCATCCCATAGAATTTGTCGGAGTTCCCGGCTCGTTCTTCCATTGGTAGTAGGCACATCTATTAGCTCTTGCTCTTCCTAAGATTCCTCTTTTTCTGAAGCTTTGTCTTCAGGAGCATTTATGGTACTAGTTTCCGCTGGTTGAAGTGGTTTGACCAATGGCTCATCTTTCGACTGCTCCTCGGAAGGCATCTTTTGGGATTTCCTGAAAGCTTTATTCTCCATGAACTTTACATCCCGCCGAACTACTACCTTCCTACTCCCTGGAAGATAGACTCTATATGCCTTAGCATTTTCACTATATCCCAGAAGATATCCTTTCTCAGTGGTTTGATCTAATTTCTTTCTCTTCTCTTCGGGTGTACGAAAATATACTAAACTCCCAAATATCTTGAAATTACTAACTTCAGGTGTCTTCTCGGTGAAGACCTTCTCCAGAGTGATTTTACCCAATGCCCTATGAGGAGTCCCGTTCTAGACATAAACTGTCGTGCTGCATGCTTTTTCCCCCAGGAATTTAGGCATATCCTGATCATACAACATTGCCCTAGCTGCTTCCACAATAGTCTTGTTTTTCCTTTCTGATACTCCGCTCCGGATTGTAGGGAGCTGTCCACTCTTTTCTGATGCCTTCCTTAGCACAAAAATCGGTGAAGTCCTTGTCAACATGCTCTCCACCATTGTCTGAGTGCAACACTTTTATCTTCTTTCTTGTCATATTCTCCACTAGAGCCTTGAACTCTTTGAATCGACCGAAAACCTCATCCTTGGTTTTCAGAAAGTAGATCCAAGTCTTCCTGGAATGGTCATCGATGAAGGTGACGAAGTATTCGGCACTACTAAGAGCTTTTGTTGACATCGATCCGCAGATGTTTGAGTGTATCAATCCGAGTACACTCTTAGCCCTATTGTTACTTCTGGAAAACGTTGCTTTGGCATAATTGCCCAGAGTGCACCTTCTGCATACATCATCTCGCTCAGTACTTAGATCTGGAATTCCTGATATTGTTTTCGTGAGAATTCTTAGAGACCCATGGTGAAGTGTCCCATCCTCCTGTGCCATAGTTCATTCAAATCTTTGTCTACATTACTGCCTATCAGTGCCATTGGTGATTCTTGCTGCAACCTGTACAACCTATTACTTTTGATTCCAATCCGGGCCTTCTTTTTCCAACTCGGGTGTTTGACATATACTTTCTCCTTAATGATGAAAACGTCATAGCCCCTGTTTTGAAGTTGAGATACGGAAAGTAAGTTCATCCTCAATCTTGGCACATGTAGCACATTGGTTGCTTGAAGCCGCTCTCTTGCTTCGGTTTGAAAAGCTATAGTACCTCTTCCTACTGGAGTACACTTTGCCTTATTCCCCATGGTGATCTAAAAATTCATTCTTTCTCCTGATAATCTGAAAACGTTCTCGGATTCCTGTCATATGCCAGGAAGCTCCATTGTCTATATACCAAACCTCCGAGGAGGTAGAGCTTGCTAAGAAGCGACTTCTTCTTCCAATCTGGAAGCTAACATAGAATAATCGTAATTTATGACCCTTGTGCATTCTTTTGGAAATCTGCGCAAGTCCCCTTGAGTGGATGCCTCTACATCGTGCTCTTGACCCATAATCGATTTTCCTCTCTTGTTATCGGATCTCTGCTTTGATACCATGTGAGAATTTCTAAACTGAAATTCTACTACTACAACAACTGATTTATTTCACGTACTTATTATTCACAATAAGTTATTTACTAAATCCCTTCAACAAATATTAAAATAAATTCTATTGAAGTTATCACACAATTACCTAGAGAAAAAATACATGCACAAGAACCAATCACATCAACACAGTTATTTTTGGACAATTGTCCCCGGAAAAACCCAATGTGGGAAAACCGGTGCTACAAAGGAGGGCTCTATTAATCTTCAACAACAATTGCTTTTACAAGGAATGATTTTACAGAGAAACTGACAGAAAACACTTGAGACTTTCCTTTTGAGACCTTCTGACACTTTGGAGACCCTGCTCCCACTTCTGCGTCACCCCTGCGTCACTTCTGCGTGGCCCAACATGGCTCTGAGTGGCTCTGCGTCCCTTTGCGTTAGCCTGCGTAAGTTCTGCATCTCTCCTCTAGACTGCGTCTCACTTTGCGCTGTCTCCCATTGTCCATGCGTCACCTCCTCCTTAGTCACTGCCTGTTGCTGATGCCCTCCTCTTCCTCCACCCTGCAGCTCTCCCTCTGAAATCGATCTCCTCTACTTGAGAATCGATTTTCCTTGAGATACTGAGTATCTGCCAGTGTGTCTCCAAATGATCCTCAAGTCTTCCCTTATACTTCTCCTATTGACAAATCAACAACCGAGATTAAGTTCTTCATCAACGACTAAGATTAAAACAGACTTGATTCTCGTCTCTTAAGAGCTTCTCATCCTTATCTTTATTAATACCCATTAATATTTTTATTTTCCTAAGTTTAGACTTAGGAACCCATTAAAGTATCAATTATATTTATAACTCCTCATCTAGGTGGAATTTCTCAAAACGATTTTTGGGTCTTGGAGATCTCATGTGCCTTAGCCTCTCCTCCAAATTTCAAGGCTAGAGCATATCCGATGCTACCAAAAGTCAACATGCCTTTGGTGTTGCAGAGATTGTGGCTCTGACGACTGTAAGGTCACTATGTTAACCCACTAAAAAGGGGCTAAATCCCTCAAGCTAGATGAGAAAGGGTTGTCCTAGGAGTCTATCAACCAAGCTAATGCTTGGAGGTAATTTATTAGTGCAAGTTAAGCCTAGAATGCTTATGCAATGATTATGGGTGAACTCTTGGCTTAAGATTTGCTTAAGTACTTTAAGTTATGATGAATCTTTAAAGACAAGAGATTTGCTTAAGTACTTTAAGAATGATGAATCTTTAAAGACAAGAGTACTTATAAATTAAATGCAATCTTATAACGAAGGAAGTGCCAATAACTTAGTGCCAACGTCAAATCCACAAAATACCGATTAGTCAAAATATTCTAATGATGACAATTAACAATCTTATGCCAAGATTATGTTCTTAGACAATGCCAATATTGAAAGATGCTCAATTAGAATAAAACTTAAGATGCCAATTGCTCAAGATAGACAATAGAATTACCAAAGCTTCTTAAGATGGTGAAAGAGTATGAGATTATGAACTTAATTTAGAGCACTTATTCAACAAATTTCTCAACAATGCTTCAACCAAAATGCCAATTAGAAGTTAATGGCAAAAGTCTCTTAGACTATCAACAATATTAGAAGGTTTAGAGCTTAGATCTTTGAGTGATTTTAGTGCTAAGTTAACTATCCTTCAAATTTAACACAAGACAAGCAATTGTTATAACTTGACAATATAAACCATCGTGAGCCAATTTAATCATAAAAAAACTATTTATGATGTAGCATAGGACAACAATAAGTATGTCACTTCAAAGCAAGAAATTAACAAGCATATAAAACAGAAAATGACCAATGAGTAGCCTAATGACTTGCCAATGTAAATTTATGAATTTTAGCCCACTTAGGATGAAATATTTAGAATATATCAGATCTGAAATCTCTTATTACAGTAGTGAGAAAATTATGCAAACAATGACCATTAGTGTAGTAACTTGCCAAAGTGTGGCCAAAAAATTCCAGATTTGGAATTTAGATTTTTAAGCCCTCTAAGATGTGATCTTCAGATATATATTAGATCTGATCTAGTTAGTTATGCAGAGATATTCCAGCAAGGAAATGACTAGATCTAAGCTAGAAATATCATGCCCAAGTATCCAAAACACTAGCAAAAATTTGTCATGAAATTATTGAGGTGTTTAGATCATTGAGATGTGATTTTCGGGCATTTAATTCACTGTTACAAAGAGTTTATTACAGCTGAAGCAGAACAGAGATAAAATGAGGGTTTAGAGAGCAAACCTATTAAGGGGATACGACTAGCCTCCAAAAGGTTAGAAAGTGTGACGTGAGCCCCAGGAGGGATGATACATGGCACTAGGAGGGAGACATTGGCCTTGGAGAAGGCAAATCCGAGCTTAGGAGCCATAAAACTTGAAACCCCAACGCTGATTTTTTTTTCTTCAGATCTTCAGTTTGTTGCAAATTCTTCAATGGATGGTCTTGCAAAAGATTTTAGAAACTAGATCTTACCCTCAAGGGCCTAGATTTAGCTCTAATGCAACTCTTCTTGCTTGATTACACATGCAAAAATGAATTCACAAATACCAAAAACCACTATATTTACAAAAAGCTCAAAACCCTAGTTAGAAAAAATAATTTACAAAATATATTAAACAAATTTATTTACAATTGTAAAAATATACAATGCTTTTAAAAGGAATTTTGGGAAATATTTTTTTCTAAACATTTTTTTGATAAATCGCTAAGTGTACTTTGAAGAACAGAGGCAAGCAACAACCTTAGATAAACCATAAAAATATTCGAAGTCCAAACAAGATCAACCTACATCCACAGTTTCTGAACTTGGAGCCCAAGGACTGGGAAACTTGCAAATGCTATATATTTTTCTCAAGAAAGCTTGTTAGACATATGGTGAAACGGATCACCTAAGATAGACCCAAAACCTACCAATAAAATTTTCTTATCCACATCTAATGAATAAACAAACTTTAAAAAAATTAAGCACAATATAGGAATTCCCATACCTAACACATACCACAAATCAGTAGACAATAAACGCCATGAACTGCACCCCAAAGTATTTATTATGATTCAAAAAATGTTCCTAGTGGGACAGTAGTGTTATATCAACTTTGATGCAAAATTTTCTTAGCCAAACATCAAATGGCTTTAAACTCAAATGACTCTTAATTTATAGATAAATCCTCCAAGTGGAAAAATAATGGCTAGTTGGCTTGACCAACGACTCATCTTTCGACTGCTCCTCGGAAGACATCTTTTGGGATTTCCTGAAAGCTCTATTCTCCATGAACTTTACATCCCACCGAACTACTACCTTCTTACTCCCTGGAAGATAGACTCTATATGTCTTAGCATTTTCGCTATATCCCAGAAGATATCCTTTCTCAAAATTTATAGATAAATCCTCCAAGTGGAAAAATAATGGTTAGTTGGTTTGACCCTCGTCAGAATAATCTCAGCTGTCGAAAAATATTTGATTATCTTTTAATCTCCACTATTAAAAACATTTATTTTTGAAGAATTTTCGAATTTCTCATTTTAATTATTTTTTATTAGCTCAAAACTAATTATTTTGAGTTAATTTCCTAAAAAATTTGACTTTGAATTAACCACCAAAGTCCAAGGGTCCATTTCTTTTTGAAATTTCCAATATTCCCTTGGCGGGGGACCTCCAAAAATTAATTTCTTTGATACCCACGATTTTTTCCACTTGGAGAATTAAATTTCTCTAGGACTCTAATTTTGACTCTAATTAATTAATTTTCTGGCATAGGGTTAATTTAATTTTTGCCAGAAAAATTAATTAATTGACACTCGAGGGGATTAAATATTTTTTCCACCCTGCAATATTTTAGCCATGGTGTCTAAGTATGAGGGACCATGGACTAAAATATTTTTTACATAAGATTCTTACAGTTCAACTCTCAAAGGGAGAACACCCTTTCGATATAGACCTTCAAATTACATACTCAATTCTGCAACACAATATGATCTAGTAGAACAAGTGATTTGTAATAAAATAATTTAGCCAATTAGCTTAAATTGTTCCCAAATCACTTTTACAGAAGACCTGATTAGAACATTAGGACTCACCTAAGCCTTTGACTAAGAATTCCATCCTAGCTTTGGGGTGACGCTGGAGAGAAAAGCTTTGCCGACCATTTGTGTTGAATAACACAAATGAAACAGTGAGATGGAAAATCTCCTAGGATAAAACTTTTGCAAAAATTATAGGCTTACCTAAGTTGTTAAATACGTACATGGTCTTACTAGCATCATTTACATTATAAATTTGCAGAATGGGTTTACAAAGACTCAATAAACTGATGACATGACGATCTGATCCTTGAAAAAACAATTTTGGCATGTCATCTTCGTTGGAACTTTGAAAAAAAAACGTGCAATATCTAGCTCCATATGGGGACACTTTGCTTGCATGAAGTAACGTGAAAACCCCAGGATCCTGCATCCAAGAAAACAGAAGACCATCAAATAGATATCTATTCAAAATCAAAATCATCATGCATATATAGTAAATCTTATTGGAATAGAAAAAATCTACTTTAACAAACTGAAAACTACAAAATATAAATGCATGAAGTAAAATTTAGCTAACAGCATAAAGTAAAAAGAGTAGGGTTAGAGATACTATATAAACGATGCCCTATGGCATTTAATGTCATCGATCTGGCTCAATCTCAGACATCTGCTTGCTGACTAGGAGATCAATAGGTTTCTTTTTAGATGTCCCTTGCCGAAATTTGACCCTCTTTGGTTGATGAGCTTCTTGATCACTGTGTTGTATGTTGCTGTCATACTGAACTCTCTTTCTTTTTCTGCTAGGAAAGTAAGATGGAAGATGTGACGAAGAAAAACGATACACTGGCTGGACAAATTCTGATTCAAAATGCGGTGCATGACCCGTGGCACAACTTCTTCACCATTCTCCAATATTTTTGGAACTTCCACATGATATCTTCTTTCCACTTCTTTGTATAATCTGACCAATCCACCTGCTGCTGTGGGAATAATGGTGTAAGATAGATCCATTTGAATAGACCAACCTAAATCAGCTGCTAACTTTCTGGAAAGAAGCATCCCCCACACATCTGGTGCATTAATCACTGCTATAAACCTGGAAGACGAGTTTTGATTCCATTAAACCTTTTTGACCATATGTGCTTTAATTAAAGTACTAATAAAAGACGAGATAGAAAATGACAATGTTGAAATTCCAACGCAACATAGAATTTCTAGTCATGATAATTACTTGTAACTGTTATCTATGTTTTCTTTTAGCATTTGCTTTATTTACTTATGTCATCAAACAATTATACATTGAAAAATATAAAGAAATTGCACAATATAAGAGATACTATAGATTAGGCCAGATGCTAGGGAAAAACCCACAAGGGGAAAATCAATCATTTCTTTGTAGATTCTTCATCAGCAAGAGAAATCCAAGTCAAGCTAACCAGTGATCAAAGTGCCAAGTCAACACTCCAATTGTTCACAATACTTTTTACAAGATACCACTTATCTGTCCTCAAATCATCTTCAGTCCATAGGAGTATAGCTGACCAGTGACAATACAGCGATATAGTGTCATAAGTAGCTCGCATATATCAGAGATAGATTGCCACAGAGAACTCACATTCATCAGATACACTTTGCCTCAGGGAACTCGCATACTTCAAAGATAGTCTTCCACAGGTAGCTCGCATATTTCAGAAATGGTCTTCCACAGATAGGTCGCATATTTCAGAACGTATGTGCCTCAGATTCCATGCCACAGATCCGAGTTTCTCTGCCACAGAAGATCACTGAATTGTTTGCCAGATGGTGGAGGATAGGTGCCAATATATGGTTCATGAGAAGGGACATGTCCTTTGGACAGGCCGCTTTGTCTTTTTGGAGGGCTGACTTGGCGACTTGGAGGGACAAATGACATACTAAATTCAAATTTTCTTCTTTTCACCAGGGTCATGAAGAACATGCCCTTTTACATTTTCTTTTGACCAAAACTAAGCATGAAGAACATGCTTGACAACTAAAAATAATAATAACAATTTTTCTTCTTTTTGTTTTTAACTGAAATACATATTGATGCAAGTACAATGACAATTATGAAGACCAAACCTATTTAGAATTCCAACACAAAAGAGATTAAAAGACAAAATAGCAACATCCCACCATTGTATCCTAATGCAATGCTGGTGTCAACTGGAGGACATTGGTGTTTGGTACATTTTTCCTGGTTTTCTGCTAAAATGCATGTTGAAGATTATTCAAATGTTGATGATGCATGTGCTGCTGTCGTCTTCCTGTTCCCATTTAGTTTCTGCTCATTAGTTTGTTGTCCTAAAAAATGCCTAGATTTCCATGGATAGGTTTTTTTTGTTTTTTGTTTTTTTTTTTCTTGTTTTTTTACTTGCTTAACATGTTTTCCAATATCATCATGGTGTGGTCATTCTCTAATCTCTTCAACTTCCTCAGCCTGATCAGCACCTGGTACAACCTTTTAAATTTTGTTGCATAGATGATTCTTTTTGTTGAAATTATTTTTGAAATGTCGATATAATCAAATTTGTTTTTATGAATGCTGTCTAATGTGGTATTTATTGCTTCGAAGATTGGTTTCAATAGTATATTATGCAATAATCATGTTATCTTCTGTTTAGATTTGTATTAGAGCATGCTACCTATATGTTTCCGTATTGATGTGAATTGGGTATATTGATTTTTGTTTTTGGATTTTGATTTGATGTCATTTTGCAGGCTATTGCTGTTGCCTCATGTCTCAAAGATGCTTGGCCAGTTCTTGTTATTACTCCATCTGCATTGCGTTTACAGTGGGCATTGGTATTACTACACTTTCACGTTTTGCATGATTTGTGCGCTATGCTATTTGAACTTTGAACATCTTTCTGTTGATGCATGCAAACATACAAAATATCTTGGAATTATTTGTAATATTCATAATTTATTTGCAGATGATTGAGCAATGGCTTCAGATTCGTTCATCTGAAATATTGGCAAGTTTCACTATTCCTAATTTAAGTTCATTTTATTTTTATTTTACCCATTTTTGGAATGTTTGAATAAGCCTTTTTCTTATATATATGTGTGTGTGTGTATCTTTTAAATGCCTATTGGTGTCTGTTGCAATGGGTGCAAACAAGACATGTTTGCTGTTCTTCCTTGTGTTGGGAGGTGACGTCAAATATTTCTGCTTTATCCAAGTAATTTATGATTGTATAATGTTATTATTTTGTGAGCATGAATGGAGTATATACAAAGCATTTTTATTAAAAAAACAAAGTGAAAATGAATTTTTGATTCGAAATGGATCCAAACAAGTGAATGCTTGTAGGACTCAGTACCTACAAGTGTCATTCGTTGATTAATGAAGGTTAATAACTATGTAAAAGACAATGCAAAGTGGGATAAGAAAAAGAGTAGAAAACATGACTTAATTAAAAAAAAACTAAAATAGGAGAGAAAAAAGCAAGAAATGGGAAATGAAAGGTCATGCTTGTTGACCTTTTCATTACCCCAGTTCTCGCTATTTCTTATTGTTCCTTCACTATAAATGGGTCTTTTGGCCAAGGAGGGGGAGTATGTACATAGAGCCATGAATTGCATTGTAACCAAAGCTCGCCAAATTGAAAGTTGAGCAACCATTTAAAGCTTGTTTTCCCAGTTGGGTTCCGTGGTAGAATATATGTGTTCATGGTGTGTTTGATTTTATCCAATGTTGCACGACTTGTACCCGTATAAGACTCGTCTGGCTATTGACTCGGTAAAAGTTTCCCTCCATTTTCCCTTTCCCTCCACACGATCTACAAAAAAAGAAATCCAAATTTTGATGGTTTCCATGGGTCAGATGTTCTTCTTCACGGGTTCAATGTGAGTAGCCGAGTTTTATCGAGATTTGGTGGGTACGAGTAGAAATTGCGGGTTCTATGCGAATGACCCGTCTCGCTATAAAACCCGTCAAGGCCTGCGGGTCTTATAAGAGTCGTGCTACATTGATTTTATCCATTGGCAAAATTCTCTGTGGTCAATTATTACTGCTCTTGTCTGTGTTGCAAACTACTGTTAGTTCTGTGAATGGATTACCATGGTGGATTTTGGATTTAATTTGATAGCTCAGAATAAATTAAACATTTTCTTCCTTTTATGGTGTGATTGTGGACAATGAAACGTCACCACCATCCATTTGACCCTGAATTCTTGGATCAATGGCTCATAGGAAATGGCTGTTGTAACTGTTAGAAAAATGAGTACCAAGGACAAGTGTTCCTAAGGCTTAGTGTCTAGCCTAGGAAAGAGTGTCCAAATGTTACTCCCTTTAATTTTATGGGAAATAAAGTTAAACTGAGTTTATAAGTCATAAAGGGACTTTATGAGAAATAAAGTCATAAAGTGTCTTTATAAACATTAAGTGACTTTAAGAGAAATAAATTCATAACGTGACTTTATAAACATATAGTGACTAATGGGTCAATGAGAGATTAGATCTCCACCCTTGATCTAATTGGCTTAGATTTAATCTCAACCATTAGATCTTAGGGTTAGGTCTCTCTTCTTAATGAGAGAACAAAAGGGAAAAAGGAAAGGGGAGAAGGCACCATTTTGCACATTTCTTCATGAGAGTTGGAGAAGAGAAGCAAAAGAAGGCTGAGAGAGTCATTCACAACTTGAGAGGGGCTCAGTACAACAGGAGGGTACAACTAGTCTAACAGGGATTCCAAGGCTGAGGATGGGCTCAAAATTCAAGTAAAGGATTAATGTTGTTATTGCTGAAGAGAACATTGAAATTGAAGTAGTGTAGGTTGCATTTATTGTTGCTTCCTGAGCTCAATTTTCAAGGGACTCTGACCCAATTTTAAGGGGTTTGATAACACCAAAATTGTGGCAATCAGAGCTGTAAGTAGTAGCACGAATTCTCGAGAAACCTGGGTGTGAAAATCAAGTTATTTTGACAACATTAATTACAATTTGTTAGTCAGTAACCAAAACGATTTTTGAGGGAGGAATTGTTGGGAATTTGTGTAGTTGGCACAAATTTCTTGGGGGGGATTGGTAGGCACAAATTTCTAGATGTGATGGCATAGAAAATGAGGAATTTTTTTAAGGAGCAACTACAACACAAAATTCTAGGAAATTTAGGGGTAATTTCCTATGAGATAAGTTAACTACTATAATAAATGCTATAATAATTTCTCTGAAATTAATGAAAATCTCTCTCTTCTCATTGGTTTTCTCTTCGGGGTTTTTCGAGGGTCTTTGGACCAAAAGTCATTGTGTGAAATTTGTGTGCTTGTTGCATTTATTCACAATGAAAGTGAAAGAGTAGAGGGGCTTATGTGTTTCATGCTTTAGCAAATATTCATGTTTAAAAACAAGAACATAAATCTATGTTGGGTTGGGCATTAAAGTGATGTGATTCCTTAAACTGAAATTGGGTGGGGCCTACAATTTTCTAGATGGTATCAGATTAACAGTGAACCTATCAGCTGAGAAGTGTTAAACAACAAGCATAACCAACCTACATACCTAGAGATTTGGTGGTTGAGAGGGAGATTGTTTACTCATTTTTCGTTGTTTGATAGTTATGTTGGTTGAGAGTGTCAAATGACTTTTGGTTTGAGGGTGGAGGACAGGTTAAGTGGGGTTGAAAAGTTTGGCCCATGGAAGGAGAGGCTGTTAAGAAATCAATGCTTATAGGAATTAGGGTTGGATTCCTCTTTCTTGATAATTACTTGTGAATTATGTTGGCTTCTTTTACTTCTTAATTAGTTTATCTTTCATCAAGCAATTACCAAATTATATGTATATGAAGACTACAAGAACAAGAGACACATGATGTAGGCGCTCAGCCAGGGAAGAACCTCGACAAGGGGAAAATCCTGTCAAAACTCTTCCTTTAGTAGATTCAAATCATGATGAGACACTTCTAGACTTCTTATACCTAGATAAAGACCTCCTCCAACCATCAAGTCAACCCTTCCCTTCAATAGATGATCCTTGTCAAAGTCTCCAAGTGACAACTCTCCAACAACGACTTCTGTCCAGAATTTTGGCACCTAGCAGCGAAATTTCGATCGCCAGCAACATTATTTCGGACCTGCAGTAGACACAGAATTTATGCCCTAGCAACTACCCAAAAACTTCACACGTGTGAGAGATAGTTCAGAAACTTGAATTAGGTCTTCCCAACAAATTTCATCCTTCTTTAGCTACTTCGCTCTCTTTTCTACCTCTCTTCCTTGAAGATCGAACTTGTTGAGTGAATGCTCCAAATAGGTCGAATTGCCTTCCTTTAATAGCTTTTCTGCTGGGTCGAATCTAGCTTATTTCGTTTTTCCTTTGGAACGTGGATATATGCGGGGCATCCAAAGATTCATAGATGGTCCACACATGGCTTCTTTCCCGTGAATGCTTCTTTAGGTGTCATATTATCGAGGATTCTATGAGGACTCCTATTTTGTATATATACTGCGGTCATTGTTGCTTCTCCCCATAGAAAATTGGTATATCTTGATCAAAAATCATTGTTCGTATACATTGTTCAAGTCTTCTATTTTTCTTTTCCGCAACTCCATTCTGCTCGGATTGTAGGGAACAGTAAGCTCCCTCTTAATTCTTGCTTCTTTGCAATATGCAATTATTTCTTTTGAAGTGTATTCTCTACCATTATCGGATCTCAAAGTCTTTATTCTTCTTTCGGTTAAGGTCTCTACTTCAGATCTAAATTCCTTGAACTTTTCAAATACTTCGTCCTTTGATTTGAGTAGATAGAGCCATGTCTTTCTAGAGTGATCATCAATGAAGGTTACATAATAAAGATGACCACCAAGTGATTTGTCAGACATAGGCCCACACACATCTGAATGAATGAGGTCCAATATTTATTTAGACCTTGTTTCACTGCTTGTAAAGGGCTTCCTTGTATTCTTTCCTAAGCAACATCCCTTGCATATTCCTCCACGATCTTCTTTGATATTGGGAATTCCGTTTACCAATTGATTGAGAGAGGGAATAACCTTATAATGTAAATGTCCATATCTTCTATGCCATAGTTCAATAGGATTGATTTCCATGTGAACTAGGGCTTGAGGAGATGGTGTTATTGTGAAAATTTGTTGCAATAATTGATTTATTTCTCCTACTTATTTATGATAAATTATTTACCAATATTTCAGTAAATACCAAAATAAATTTAGTTGTAGACTTCACAAACAAGAACTGAAAATTAAACGGCAAGAGAAACATCAACATATGAACAATCACATTGAGACACTTGTTTTTGGACAATCGTCCCCAGAAAAACCCAATGTGGGAAACCGATGCAGTAGATTTGAGGATTCTTATTATTGGCAATAAATATCTGAATACAATCTAGGATGCTCAGCAATCCTTTATAGAGAAAATATTGGTGGAAAATATGAGTGAGTTTTACCTCACTTCACCCGACAAAATTCCTGCTGATCCGACACAAGACTGACTAATCTCGACTATTTCTGCATTGGCTCTGCGTCACCTTCTCTGCCCTCTGCGTCAGCTTTCCCGATAGTTCCGACAATTCCTGGCAGTTTCGACAGTTCCCGACAGTTCTTGTAGTTCGACAGTTATGGATTCTCCGTGATAGGCAACTTTTATACTCTGTGTTGGCCCTTCTGGCTCTGCGTTAGGACTGCGTGGGCCCAGACTGGCCCAACGTCAGCTCTCCTGGCTATTCCGCTACCTATCTGCAAGCTCTCTCAACCTCTTTGCTCTGTATTTTCCGGAAAGTACTTCTCCAGGATTCTCTTTGCCGCTTGGCCGCAAGATCTCCCCAATTGATTTTCCTCTTGAGAACTTCTCACCTCATAAAATCAATTTCCTCAATCTCTTTGTGTGTTTTCAAATGAACCCCAGGCATCCATTTTATACTTTTCTTGTTGAGTGTTCAACGACCGAGATTAAGTCTCCAATCAACTACTAAGATTAAAACATGACATGATCAATGTTCTAGATCATTCTCGCCCATATTTTGATTAATACCCATTAATATTTTAATTTCCCTAAGTTTAGACTCAGGAAATCCATTATAAATATTAATTATTTTAATAAAATACAATCGGGTGGAATTTCATCAAATGGTTTTTGGGTTCTTTAGAACTCATGTGCCTTAGCCTCTCCACCAATTTTCAAGGCTAGAGCACTTCTGATGCTACCAAAAACTAACACTCCCTCTTAGCGAGGAAAGTGCTCTAGCAAGAATGTCCACCTTCATGTTGCCCTGTTTCTGAAGCATCTCCTTTCTGCACTGTTGCTGCCACAAACACTATGCTACTGCTGCTACTGTATTGCTGCCCATGACACTGCCACTGCCACTGCTGCATCTGTACTACAACTCCCTCTCAAGCACTTTATTGTGCTATTGAAAGGGATTTTCCAACATACCCATCTGTTGCCGAAATTGAAGAAACTTGGCTCTTCCTAGAGCCTTGGTGAGTATGCTTGCCACGTGATTTCGTGTGGGAGTGTACTCCAACTGTACCTTTCCATGCTAAACATAGTTTCTGATAAAGTGACACCAAATATCGATGTGTTTGGAGCGATCATGAAATACTAGATTTTTAGAGAGCTTGATACAACTTTGATTATCACAAAAGATCGTTGCCGCTTCCATCCTTCTCCTGAGTAGATTTACAAGCAGTTTCTTGAGCCATATAGCTTCACATATTGCTTTGCTAGCTGCCATACACTAAGTACTCAGCTTCAGCAGAGCTCAGAGCTACAAACTTTTGCTTCTTACTACACTAGGAGGTCATCCCAGATCCAATACCGAAGCAATACCCAATGGTACTTTTCTTGTCTACTGAACTTCCTGCCCAATCTACATCAGTGAATCCACTCAATTCAATATCATTGCCCTTGGTGTACCTTAATCCAAAATTTACTGTTCCATGCATATACCTGAGAATGTGCTATGTTGCTGCCTGGTGCGCCCTTTTTGGTTCTACCATGAACTAACTAAGGGTGTTGGCAACATAACACAAGTTTGGCCTGGTGTTGATCGGATACATAAGTGATCCAATGAGTTGTCTGTATAAGGTGGGATCCACTTCCTTGTCTTCTGAATCATCTATTTTCTTCCAATTGATAATATAGGCGTGTAGCCATAGGTCGATAATCCTGCATTCTGAATCTTTTAGGAATTTCTGATGCATATCTTCCTTTGCCAAGGAAGATCTCACCATCCTGCTGCCAAACTTCCAATCCCAAAAAATAGTGCATTAGCCCCAAATCCTTCATATTAAACTCAGTTTCTAGGTTCTTCTTACAATCCTCTATGATGATCCTGTCAAGAATAGATCATCCACATACAATGCCAGGATCAATGGTTCACCTTTTACCTATAGATAATAAAGATTGGGATTGAAATTACTCTTGATGAATCCCAACTTTTGTAAGTAGCTGCCAATTCGATCATACTAAGCTCTGGGACTTGGGTGCTTGTTTTAGCCAGTACAAGGCTTTCTTCAACCTGCACACATGAGTTCTCTTTTCATGTGTTTCAAAACCTTCTGGCTGTTCGATATGCACCTCTTCTTCTATCACCCCATTCAAGAACGCTGTCTTGACATCCATTTGGTGAATCTTCAATCCCATCTGTGCTGCAAGGGATATAATGGATCTGATAGAGTTTTATCGAGCTACTGGGGCAAAGGTTTCCTCATAGTCTATTCCTTTCTTTTGCGCATATCCTTTTGTGACAAACCTAGCCTTGTACTTATCTACGTTGCCATCTGTAACATACTTGATCTTGTAGATCCATCTCGAACCTACAGGCTACAACTGATCTGTTCTCTGGTCTTGGTAGAATTTCCTAGACATCATTTGTCATGAGAGAACTGTACTCTTCTACCATGGCATCCACCCATACCTGGTGTTGTACAACTTCTTGAAAACTAGAGGGTTCTTTGACCTGAGCTACCAATGCTTGATACCTGTCAGGTTGTCTACGCTGTCTTTTTAAGGCTCTAAGAGCTCCAACGAATTCCTTTGCATCCCTTAGAGTCTGTCATACTTCTCGGTTAGTTCTGCCACTGGTGGTGGGAGGTTCCATATGTTCCTCTTCTTGTACCTGCTGTGACAGTCCGGGCTCCTCTTCTCTTGAGGAGATGCTAGTACTAGTTACCGTGCTTGAATCAAATGCTTGTCTTCCTGCCAGATTTGATCCTTGTTGCTGAACTATAGGAGCATCCTCATCCTATTCTTCAAATGGCAACTCACGAGCTTTCTTGAAGGCTCTATCTTCGATGAACTTCGCCTCCCGCCTTACTACAATTTTCTGCTGCTAGGAATGTAGATCTAATACGCGTTTGAAGTCTCGCTGTAACCTACTAGATACCCAACTTCGGCAGTCTACTCTAACTTGCTTTGCTTCTCTTCTGGAATATGGCAATAAGCTACACTTCCGAATATCATGAGGTGGCTTACTTCTGGCTTCTTTCCCGTGAAAACTCCCTCTGGTGTCTTCTTTCCTAAAGCCTTGTGAGGAGTTTTGTTATGAATGTGTACAGCCGTGCTGCATGCTTCTGCCCGTAAAAACTTGGGTAGATTCTGATCATATAACATCGCCTTTGCTGCTCCAACAATAGTTCTGTTCTTTCTTTTTGGGACTCCATTTTGGATTATAGGGTGTTGTCCATTCTCTACGGATTCGTTCTCTTGCACATAAATCAGTGAAGTTCTTATCTGTGTATTCTCTACCATTGTCTGAGCGCAATTTCTTGATCTTCCTTCCTGTCAGGTTTTCCACTATAACCCTTTAAACCGATCAAAGACCTCATCCTTGGTTCTCAAAAATTAGATCCAAGTTTTCTTGGAATGGACATCTATGAAGGTAACAAAGTACTCAGCGCCATTGATGGCCCTTGTAGACATCGAACTGCAAATTTCCTAGTGTATTAACCCCAATACACTCTTAGCTCTATTGTTGCTTCTAGAATATGCTGCTTTGGCGTACTTACCTAGCACGCAACCTTTGCATGTATCATCATGCTTGGTAGTAAACACTGGAACTTCCGTAACAGTTTCCTTGAGCATCCGTAATGCCCCATGATGTAAGTGTCCCATCCTCCTATGCCACAACTCATTTAATTCTTTTTCTCCATCGACATTACTACTTATCAGTGCCATAGGAGACTCGAATTGCAACTTGTATAATCTGTTGCTTCAAGCTCCAATTTGGGCCCTATTTTTCCACCTTGGATGCTTGACATATGCTCTATTACCAACGAAGTATATATCATATCCCTTATCTTGTAACTGAGAGATAGAAATCAAATTCATTTCCATACCTGGCACATGCAGTACATTCGTGGCCTTAAGACTATCTCCTGCTGCTGTCTGGAATATAACGGTTCCTTTTCCTACTGGGGTGCACTTCGTCCTATTACCCATTGTGATTTGTAAGTTCATCTGTTCCTCCTGATAGCTCGAGAAATATTCTCGTTCTTCAGACATATGAGCTGAAGCCCTACTATCAATGTACCAGTCCTTGGCTGATGTAGAACTTGATAGGGAAGCAAACTCCTCTTCCAGCCTGGAAGCTAATTCGGAAATATTCTGATCCCTACTGTTCTCCATGCCCCTTTTCTTTGCTTCCATCTTGCCTGAACCTTGCTTTGATACCATGTGAAAATTTGCTATAATAATTGATTTATTTCTCCTACTTATTTATGATAAGTTATTTACCAATACTTCAGTAAATACCAAAATAGATTCTGTTGTAGACTTCACAAACTAGAACTGAAAATTAAACGGTAAAAGAAACATTAGCATATGAACAATCACATTGATACACTTGTTTTTGGACAATTGTCCCTGTAAAAACCCAATGTGAAAAAACCGGTGCAACAAATCTGAGGATTCTTATTATTGGCAGTAAATATCTGAATACAATCTAGGATGCTCATCTAGCAATCCTTTACAGAGAAAATACTGGCAGAAAATCTGAGTGAGTTTTACCTCACTTCACCCGACAGAATTACGGCTGATCCGACACAAGACTGGATAACCCCGACTATTTCTGCGCTGGTTTTGCGTTAGCCCTACGTCACCTTCTTTGCGCTCTGCGTCAGCTTTCTTGACAGTTCCAGCAGTTCCGATAGTTCTGGATTCTGCGTGACAGACAACTTTTCTGCTCTGCGCTGACCCTTCTGGCTCTGTGTCAGGATTGCGCGGGCCCAGACTAGCCCAACGTCAACTCTTGCGACTACTGCCCTGCCTCTCTGCAAGCTCTCTCCTTCTCTCTGTTCTGTATTTTCCGGAAATTCCTTCTCCCGTATTCTCTCTGCTCCTCAGCTGCAAGATCTCCCCAATCGATTTTCCTCCTGAGAACTTCTCACCTCAGAAAATCGATTTCCTCAATCTCTTTGTGTATTTAACCCCAACCCTCCATTTTATACTTTTCCCGTTGAGTCTTCAACAACGGAGATTAAGTCTCTAATCAACGGCTAAGATTAAAACATGACTTGATCCACCTTCTAGATCATTCTCACCCATATTTTGATTAATACCCATTAATATTATAATTTCCCTAAGTTTAGACTTAGGAACTCGATTAAAAATATTAATTATTTTAATATAATACAATCCGAGTGAAATTTCACCGAATGGTTTCTGGGTTCTTTATAGCTCATGTGGCTTAACCTCTCCACGAATTTTCAAGGCTAGAGAACTTTCGATGCTACCAAAAACTAACAATTATGACTGTATATAGACTTCCTTCACGTACTCCAATAGCCCTAGCTTTATCGATGCTTAAATCTACTCCCCAAGCCAAAACTTTTCCATCTATAAAAGCAATTCATCACCTTTATCTTCTAAGCAAGAAATTGAAAGTAAATTCTTTTTCAAACCTAGAACATAAAGTATATGGTTGAGATGTAGCTTTGCTCCATTGTCCAACTTCAAAGAAGTTGATCTCGTGCCTTTAACAACATAAATTTTGTTGTCTCCCAATTCCACTACATGAGAAGATTGTTCCTTTGATAGAGTGTGAAGTTGTTTGCTATCTCCTGTCATATGCCTTGATGCTCCACTATCACTAATCCATGCATTGTCATCATTGAGTGAAACTGTGAGTGCAACCAAGAATCCTTTGCTTTTGACTTGTTGAATAAGTTGTAGATGATTCTTTTGATCCAACGTCCTGCATTATTAAATCCCATTTTCAAGTATCTTATTATAGAGGGAGTAACCTTTTCTTTCAAGCCAACAAAGTGATCTCGAATCTTTTTTGACCTTAGCTCTGAAACCATGTTGAGAAATCAGTGCTAGTAGAATTAGGGTTTGATTTCTCTTTCTTGATAATTACTTGTGAATTATGTTGGCTTCTTTTTCTTCTTTATTATATTATCTTTCAACAAGCAATTACCAAATTATGTGTGTATGAAGAGCACAAGAACAAGAGACACAAGATGTAGGCACTCAGCTAGGGCAAAACCCCTATCTAGGGGAAACCCTAGTCAAACTTCTTCCTTTAGTAGTTAAGATGAGATAATCCAAGACTCTTCAACCTAGACACAAACTCGTCCAGCTGCCGAGTCAGCCCTTCCTTGTAGCAACTTTGATCTAGATCTGCGACCCTGCAGTAGCAACACTTCGACCAAGCAATTCTAGAATTTCGACCTTCCCTACAACAGAACTTTGACCCCAGCAAATCCATAACTTCGACCTTTCTAGTGTTGATTTTTGGTAGCATCGGATGTGCCCTAAGTCTCAAAATTTGTAGGGAGGCTAGGGCTCATGTATTCCAGAATACCCAGAAATCGTTTTGGGAAATTCCACCCAGAGACAATTTTATTAAAATAATTAATTATTTTAAATGGATGCCGAAGTCTAAACTTAAGAAATTAAAATAATTAAAGGGTATAAATTAAACTGGGGGTGGAACTTCTAGAAGAAGACGAGGATCAAGTCAAAATGATCTGAGCCATTGATTGATCAAGGAGAGGATTATAAGAAGAGGCTTGATGGGCATTTGGAAAACACCTCGGGTGAGAGATCAGAGTTCGATTTTCTCAAGAGAGTAGCGCAATAGTTGTTGGAGAAGGTGATCGAGGAGATTTCTTGCGGTGAGGGGCAGGGATAATTTTTCGGAGGAAGTTTTCCTGATCTGGAGAGTGCAAGGCAAAAAGGGCAGAGAGTAGTTCAGAGAGGTAGCGCAGAGCTATGCTGTGACAGTGCAAAGCTTCAGACGGAGTCCGTATTTCTGCTGGAGAACAGTCGGGATCTAGTGCCAGAGCCAGGGTGTGAGACCGAGAGGCCAGAGGGTTGAAGATTCCAGCGAACAGAGGTTCAAGAGGAGGTGCAACGCAATCCTAACAGCAGTGACGCAGTAACTGCGTGGGTGTGACACAGTACTGCGTAGAGAGTGCATAAAGACAACGCAAAGGCTCATTTCCAACGCAGATCAGTGCTGGATTTCCCAGTGACAGGGTGAGATCATATCACTATCTTTTGTCTAGTTAAATCTCTGTATAGGATTTCCAGTTTGGGCATTCAAAGAATTGTACTTAGAAATTACTACATAATAATGCAAACCCTCAGCTGCTGCACTGGTTTTCCCACATTGGGTTTTTCCAGGAACATTTGTCCAAAAGTAATGGTGTCACTTGTGCGTGCTATTTCTTTCTTGCTCAGTTGCTGTTTCCGCATATTATTTAAGTTGTGAAGGTTGCAGTTGTATTTATTTCGATGTTTACCGTATAATATTGTAAATAACTTGATTCAGTAGGAGAAATATAATCAATTGCTGTAGTACTGATTCGGGGATTCCAAATTTTCACACCCAGCAGCAGAACTTCGACCCAACAAATAGCCGAGTAACTTCGCATAAAAAGGAGAGAGAGATAGCCCAAAAAATTCGACTTCTTCTTCTTCTGCAATCGTTCCTTCTCTTCCTTGAACTTCACACTTTTTTGCACTTCATTCTTGAGTATTGAACTTGTTGACTTGGTGAGCAAATAGATCGAACTGGACTTGTATATATAGCTTCTTTTGTGGGTTGAATTGTCCTCTTGTAGGCCGACTTCATTAGGCAAGGGTCGACTTGGTGTGGAGGTGACAAATTACATATTTGACTTAATAATAATTCTTTTTACATGATTCAAAAGCCCAAGAAGGGTCTCATTAAATGGACAATGACTCTAATGACCCAATATAAAACCTAGAAGTCCTCAATGGGGACTTTGACCTATAAAATGATGACCCAAGCATGAAATCCATGCTTTAATAAGTCATTGTAATAATAATAAATTTTTCTTTTTCATTCTTCGATAAATACATTTGATAATGAGTCAAATATCAAGACCGAACCTAGTTACATTCTTCAACAATATTTATGTATGGTTGGACAGTGAATTGAGAGCTAGTAAATGCATAGGGGTTGTCATCATAGCAAAGTTCAATTCCAGAACTGAGCAAAGTGTTAATGGTAAATTGATATCTCTATATTACTGATGCCTATGGTTAAGCCGCTGGTTTGCAAATCTTGTTATGTTGAGATATGACAGTCATTGTGATCTTGAAACTTTGAAGTGGCATTGTTTGACCCAAGTTGTCATTGTTATAGACTCTTGCTAGTTTGAGGACATTTATGTTGCTATGTTACTATGGGCATATAACTCGTGATTGCAGGTACAATATGGAATCTTTTATGGACAACCCTAATATTAGGTACAAGAAAGTTTGGAGAAGAAAACAAAAGCAAGAAGACCAATTGAATGAGAATGTCTCTAGAATCATGCTTTCAGGTTTTGTATTGTCGAAGGGTCGTGATGAATCTACAATGGAAGATGATAAGGTTCAGGATGATTCGACCGAAGAGCTTGTTCATACACCTGTTAATATTGAAGAGGGGGAGTCTATATAGTAGATCTATCCTTTTGATAGGTTGATAGATGGAAAATGTGAAGTCAACAAAGGAGTGATTAGCATGGTGGGTAGACTAGTCAGTGTATGAATTGACAAAAGTCAACTTTCAAGATTGAAGGACTCGTTATTTGGTAGGTAGATTTTATGGTGGCAAGCCATGAGAAGCATAACATACCAGAGGGAGAGTAGCAGTTAAAGAAAAAAAATATATTGAAGGAAGATAGAGGAGATAGGCAGTTTATTGTAGGAAGATAATTAGTTAGGGGGAGATAAATAAGGAAAAGAAGTTCAGAAATATGTAGTCAAGGGGAGCAGTAATTGCAAGAAGAGCAAAGGCATGTTATAGGAAAAGAGAAGTAGGTATCTTGATAGGGGGAATCACCCTTGCGATTGATGTCAAAGGGGAGAGAATACAGGTCCAGGGGAGTAGTGATCATAGGGGAAGTATATGTGTTTCCATCAATGACAAAGGGGGAGATTGTTGAATGGTGTTGTCATTGATGCCAACGTCAGTTTTTGAATTCTCTTAATACTTCTTTGGATTGCATTGATTGAAATCTCCAAGTGACAAAGAAGAAGGAAAACCCTAAAAGCCCCTATTTTGAAGACAATGATGACCAAGCAGATCAAGGTTTTTGGAGTCAGGATCATCGTCATATGATTCTCCTCGTCATGCCGATTCCAACGGTATATAGCACGCCATGAGATTCCTCACGGTTTGGGAAATATGCCTAATCAAATATTTTGCCCCCTCCTTGTGGTCAAAAACCCCAAAAGGGTGATGATGTGGCAACATTATATTGGCTAGACTGTGGCGCACTTCATTAAGAAAAGGAAGATAATTTTATGAAGGAGAAAATTTAATTAAGAAAGTCAAATTCAAATTTTTTAGTGGTCCAAAATTCGTAGTAAGGTTTTTGGCTCCAATTTCAATTTTTTGAATTCAAGTTTCCCTCCTAAGTTGGCTTTCTAAAGGCCCTAACCTTCACTATATGATCGATCTCCATCAAAGTTCAATCAAGTATTTCACATTTTTCTCTCTCTGATATTACTTGGCCTGTGGAGCAACATTTAGTATTTTGGAGGTCAAAGTTTTGGGAGGTTTCTGGCTTATTTCTTTGGGTTATGGCTCTTGGCTTAAGGGTTTCTCTTGGAGATCTTTTTGCAGAACAAAATCAGTTTTGATTGAATCTCTCTGATGTTTCAGACCTATGGTTAAGTAGTACTCCTCAGGATAATTTTGTTTGGGCACCACTTCTTTAAAATTTGGTACTGTCTGTAATTTAGCCATATTTAGGACAATTTCAGAGGCTATATAAATTTTTGATCTGAGCATAGTTTTGTTTGTTGTGTTATGGATAGTGGAAATAATGAGATTGCATAAGCAAAATTATCTGTTGCTATGGACACAACATATGTTTAGGATCAGTCATTAAAAATCAAGTTTTGGTTCGATAAATCAAGTGCAGTTGCATTCTCATGATTTGATTACTGCAACAAAGGCCCACTTCTCTTGTTTTGACTCAACGTAAGAATGATCGTATAGTTTTGGCACTTTGGCAGTGAAATATAATCGATTGCGTGTTATCTATTTTGTGGGTGCGTATGAATCATTTGCAGTCTAAGTAATGAAAAGTGCAGTGGATGCTGCAAATTTTTGTATATACCTGTCCGTTGAAGTACTGGCAAGCTGTGCGTGCGTTCTGAATTCTACAATTGGTCATCAACGATTAATTTCTATATATATATATATATATACATTTGGCTTTTGAACATTTGTCATAGTTCATATCCACATGTATATATGGTCTTGCACGTTGTTAGAAATATAGTGCAAGTCTGAAGGAGTCTTGGCTTGTGCGTGTCATTGTACGTTGTTCTATGTCTTATTGACACCAGCGTGATGATTCATTTTAGTGATCAATTACATATAGAACTGAGCTAGGATTCGTTGAACAAAATTTCCAGAATTGAATTGCTTGAATTGTGAGGCATCTCGTGCAAGTCTGGTAACTCATTTTTCTGAGTTTGTATTGTCCAGAATTTGTGTTGATGAAATCAAACATAATTACTGCACATAGAATAGGTTTTGAGCAAGAAACCGTGGTAGTTAATCGCTGGAGGGTTTTCATTTATCCGCACTATATACCGCTACAATTTTTTCGCTGAGAGTTGTGACAGAGTGAGATTGTCAAAGGTTTTGGAAATACTGTTTTGCAGAAAAATTCATTATTTGTCTCACACTGGCAGAGGTTGAATGCAGGGTTTAAATGAATGCACGAATCAGTATGCAGGGCAAAGGCTTATTTATTTGAGCAAAGTTCACTTATGAATTTGATATATGTGTTGCCGTTGTTTATCCTTCTCTAATCTTGCGGAAACTGAATATTCTATGCTTGAGGTATTTTTGTATGGTTTGATAGTGAATTGAGAGCTAGTAAATGCACAGGGGTTGTCATCATAGCAAAGTTCAGTTCTAGAATTGAGCAAAGTGTCAATGGTAAACTGAGATCTCTATATTATTGATGCCTATGATTACGGCTCTGCTTGGCAGATCTTATTATGCAGCGATATGACAGTCATTCTGATTTTGGAACTTTGAAATGGCATTGTTTGATCTAAGTTGTCACTTTTACAGAGTTTTGCTGGTCTGAGGACATTTATGTTGATATGATTAAAAATGTTGATGACCTAGGGTTTGTGATTGGAAAGTATTGATACTTCTAGGCGGATGTATTTGGCAGACTTTTGAGCTTGGGTTTGCAGTACCTCTACGATAGGTTGATATTGCTTGAGCAAGAGAGCAGAGTTGTAGCCAAATGCTGAGGATTTGTCATTGAGCAGAGCGTCTGAGATAAGGTTTTGCAGAGTTGACTATGCAGGGATAATACATTGCTGCTGCTAGGGTTGTCAACATAGATGCATGTTAAGCAGCGGTTGAACAGATATTATTGCTGAAGAATGCTGAGTAGTGAACTAGTTTGTTATTGATGTACCTATTGAAGCAGAATTGCTGTTGAAAGTGTACTGCAGAGAAGTTTCACATTGATGCAAGTTTAATGAGTTAAGCTTGATATTGTTGACAAGACAGAGTTGTTGAGGGTGTCCAGCTAGGGATTGGTGCAACAACATATTTGATTGTGTTAGGGTTTGCTATTTGTAGCATGTTACTGCCATGAGTTTGATATAGGCACATTGAGCAGGGTTATTGACATGTGTGGACAATTGATGAATGCTAGGGTTTTTAGTGTTGCTTGAACTAGGACTATATAGGCAGATGGTTGATGACATGTTGATGATAAAGAGTAGTGATTGAGCAAAAAGTATTGCAGTTTGTTTTGTATTGTTATTGAGCACAAGTGGATCCAGTGTGAAAATATATGAAACGTGATCCTCCGGCTGATTAGGGTGGCTATTACGAATGAATATATATAAATAATATAAATATAAATAATTGTAATAATGATTTGCTAAGTCACCTGACACGGGGATTCGGGACACGTAGGATTCAGACACGCTGACCCCTCGGAACATGACACGTTATATATTGTTTTATTATATATATATATAGATATATATTAAAAATTAGATATTATCATATTTCTTACACAAATTTTAATTAATGATACAAATTTATTGATTTCAAACATAGATCTTCATCTATAGCTATTAGCATGCATAGTACATACAAAATTGAAATAAATGTCAGTGGCACTGGTCACATAAATGATAAATCTATTAAAAATTTAAATCATGATTCATAATTCATAACTGAAAGACAACTTACAACTACAAGATAGTAAGATAAACACACTGACAATTGTGGTTTTCTCATTAAGTCATCAAATCAAAATGTGTTACATAGGTAGTGTTGGTGCAATGCCAATGGAAAATAGAAATAGAAAATATAAAACAACTACAGGTATACAAGCCTCAAGGCATCAATCAACATCACTGTCCCCGTCATCATGGTCCCCACTGCTCTCCTTTGCATCCTCCTCCTCCTCTGTATCCATAGTCGCCTCTGCATCTTGCTGGTATGGAGGTTGACCCCTCCAAGTCATCAAATCTAACAGGCTCTAGCATTGGATCATTGAGATCCATGTTGGCCAATACCAACTCAACAGTGGTGTCCAGACCCATATCATCAGGAACAGTGTTACTTGGGAGCGGGAGCGAAAGCGGGGAGCGGGAGTGGGAGCGACATATTTAGAAGCTCTTGGTTTGGTGCTCTTGATTAAATACGAGTTCCATGCCCTAATACATGAAAAAATTCAATGGAAACATTGCAATCCCCCAATCCTAAAATCCTGAAAAACTGATAAGTCTGCTGGATTTCAAATGAAATCTAAAATTCTACTTTCTCCATATGAAATCCAATGAGGTCGGAACCACTCTCAAACATCGTGATTCATTTCATGGTAATGTTAAAAATTTAAGTAAAGGGATGAAAATGAAGATTAAGGAGAATGTCACTTTTACTTTAAGAATTTAACATTACCATGAATAGCATATCAATACTAGGGCCTAGACTTGATCATGAAGCTGCCAAAATGCTCTACTCCTTGCTGCAACAGCACAAATCATTTGCCAACAGCACAAATCACTTGCCAAATGAAAATATTAATGAGCAAACATGCCCTTTTCTTTCCCGCACTGAGCTTAGCGAGTCCTGGAAACAGGACACATGTCCCAAAATCGCGACACGCTTTTGGAAATCGTGACACGACCTCGGACACGACGTGTCAGAAACGGACACGATGTGTCATATGATTTGGACACGAATCTGGACCGAATCGTGTCGGATTCGCTGGATTCGGGATTCGTAGGGGGTTTAGGACGAATCTCTATAGACATGCTTGTTCGTGAAAGGGTACTTACCTAGCTATATATACAGGGCGTTCACTCTCATTGTATCATTCATATTCATACATTTAATATATAATATTTGTATCATCATGGATATGTTTATATTCCAAGTCTTCTGGAGTAATTAATTTGAAGAAGGAACTTTGTTCGCTTCATTAGGTATCAAAGCAGTTCGACCCTTTAGTCACTTCACCGCTTCACAAAGCTCGTTCATAGATTCAGGTCCTTGGCCATCGAAATTCGTCAACTTTGTTGCCATTGAAGCATTTCGCTACAAGCTTTTGGAGGGTCTCCAATTCGCCAGTTGCCCTTTGGCCATTCGAAAAAAGAAGGAAAAACAATTATAAGAAAAGAGACAAAAAAAATATAAGTAAATAAACTAAAAAAATATCAAAATACAGAAAAAGGATTTAAAAAAAATCATATAAAAAAATATATTATAAAATAAGGGATTATTAAAAAAAATTATATAGAAAAAAAGAGAAATTAAAAAAAATATATATATTAAAAAAGTGCTAAAAAAATGAAAAAATTTAAATATAAAAAGGTACATACTAAAAATAAATAAATTTTAAAAAGATCATATATTAATAAAAAGAAAAAATCGAATAATTTGTCTGGGAAATACTCGAAGTTGTTGTCGCCATTGAGCACGAAGCCCACTGCCATTGTTGTCGCTATAACCCTTACTGCAACCTGATGCCTGCCAAAGCACCGCCCCAGCTGTTGGTCGACGAACTACAAAAGACGCGACTAGATTCTCTTGTCACCTCCACCTTTTACCACGCCGTCGCCTGTAAATCATACATACATGTTGTTTGCAGTCCTCCCACAACATTGACATAGCACGCCCCTACACCACCCTCCTCGTTCGACACTTCCACCAAACAATCCATTGATTCACCCGTTCTACCTCACTACAGCCACCAATCGAGTTGCAATCTAACTGATTCGCTCCTCATCCATACTTGCTAGCCGTCGTTGCGGTTGCAGCTGTCTAATCCAACTAAAAAATATATCGTTCACCTCTCCATACAACAATCCATCTCCAACCACACTCTAATCCGTACAACCTGTCTCCAAAAAAAGTAAAAAGAAAAAAAGTCGCAACGCTTCATGGTATAACAATTCGCTTGAGTTGGTATAAAAAAAATAGTTGACTACCCTAGTTATATATATATATATATATATATATATATATATAAATAAATAAAACAAAATTAAAATTATAAGAGGTGTATATATCGAAAGTTCCATTTAACAAAATTATAAGAAGTGTATGTTAAAAGTACAAATTACAAAAAAAATAAAATTATTAAGGATTCATTACTCTTATATATATATATATATATATATATATATATATATAGATATAAATAAATATATATAAGTAATTATTAAAAAGAGAATACTTTGGAAAAAGGGCGAAAAGTATAAAAGAGTAAAAATTTTTGAATTCAACTCAAAAGTCCCAATCGAAGTATCATTGACGAAGTTCATTTTGACAAGCAAAATGGCATCTAGTTCGAAAATAAAGGAAGGACGATTTTTTGGAACCTCACGTTGCGCTGCTCCAGTGCTATTCAGAATTAAAGGGATTCTTGCAGGCAAAAATGTTATTATTTCTATCTCTCCCACTGAAGGGAAAAATTATATAAATTATAACCTTGCTATCCAATTGCTGATTCCGGAGTCAACTATAATTGAGAGTTTAGACTACTTGGGTAGAAACCAATATGACGTAACCAAATTACAATTAAACATTGGCGATTATACTTTTATATCACAATTTTCTGTTCAATCACTATGGAGTGATCTAGGTGACATTGTTTTGGGCTCACCCTGGATGGAAACTCTAGGGTCCTTTATTCTAAATACAATTTTTTTTTTTGACATTTTCCCACAAAAAGAAAAAATAATGCTACAAAATGTTACTTTGAAGCCAAATTCAGTGACGCCAAAAGACATACAAGAAATCTCAAAAGTAATTCTTCAAGAAAGTAAAAAAGCGATACAAAATATGCAAAAGGAAGTTGACAAAATCACTGCTGACAAGAATGAGGAAGTTTCTCGACTTAGAGACCATAGTGAAAAATTACTAACGCAAATTAAGAAGCTTAAGAAGGATAAGAAGTTGTTGGAAAACAAGGGGCAACAACTTGTTGAAAAGGAAGCGTCGAAATCTTCAAATGTAGAAATTCAAGTTGAAGAAAAAAAAACATCGATCCAGTGAATATGACAACTCAAGAAGAAGACAAGTCAATTGAAGAAAATACACACTTAGATGTTGTAGTTTAGATGATAAACATCCCAAGTGAAGGTTCTGTAACCAATTCAACAACATCGTCACCTGAAGTAAATAAAAAAATTTCCATACACTTAATAAGGGAAAGTCAAACAAACAAAACTCCCTATCAACATCCGAATCATGAGAGTAGCCAACTCAACCATGCTACGTATCGGGACCATTCAGAATAGAAACAACAAACTGATGTTCCAAAGAATATTGATGTAACCTCAATCTAGTCCTATGATGACGATTTGTTACAAATTTTCAGTGATCGGAATACTCCACAGATGATTAATCTAGGATGGTCTGATCCCTTCTCAGTGCGACAATTTTGTTTGTCACTTAGAAGATCATATCAACTTGTATCAACGAAGATGATAGTGCTGAGACGAAAAGACATTCGAAACCGAAAAAGAGATCAAGCCTTTTGCATCAACAAGCTTTGAGGACAAAGCTTTTTTGAGGAGAAAAGCAATGTTACGAAAAAATATATATAAATAATATAAATATAAATGTAAATAATTGTAATAATGATTTGTTAGTTAATAATTAGTTAAACAAAGAGGCATGTCTCTACAGACATGCCTATTCGTGAAAGGGTACTTACCCGACTATATATACAGGTCCCTCACTCTCATTGTATCATTCACATTCATACATTTAATATATAATATTTGTATCCTAATGGATATCTTTATATTCCAAGTCTTCCGGAGTAATTAATTTGAGGAAGGAACTTTGTTTACTTTAGTGGAAGAGTGGTGCAAGGTAGGAGAGTCGAGTCTCCTTCTGGTTGGAGCCTGAGAACACTTCAGGGAGGCAAGTTGGTACTAGGCCAGGTTGGAGCATGCATAGGGCGTTGGAGTGTCCTTTCAGTGGGCATTGATAAAGCTAGGACATTGGAGTGTCCTTCCGGTTGGAGTTGGTAAACCAGGGTGTTGGAACGCCTTTCAGGTTGGAGCCTGTAAACTAGGAGTTTGGAGCCTCCTTCAGTTGGAGCTGAAAATCTTAGAAGTTGGAACTTCCTAATCGATGTAAATTATTTAAGACAAATATTGAAAAGCATTCAATGGTTTTTGTCCGATAAGGGTTTCCACCTAAAATCCATTGCCTATTGTCTTGATGTTTGTGCATTGTTGAATGGTGTTGTTTGTTGTTCATGTGATGTGATGATAATTTAATGAATGTAATGCTTTGAAAATTAAAAGTATACTAATTGAAGAGAAATACTGATTCCACTCTTCCTTCTCAGTGTTTCCAACGAGGTAGTTCTCCAGAGTCCAAACTTAAAAGTGCCATGTGTGAACCAATAATGCATGAGAAGGTGTGATAGTGGCCTCATAAGGTGGATTGTTTCAGTCATGCTTCCTCAATATATGTGCGAAGTACTAGATCCAAAGAAGGATGAGTCAAACAAATCACTAATCACATTCCAAGTCACCAAAAAGTTCAAGCAACTCATCAAGAAGTGGAATGACCTGATCAAAGGTTGTATGAAATAATAGCAATTCAGCATATTCCTCCGAATGTGAGACAAGGAAAGGGAGTGCTCTACATAAAACCTTTCCTTACATTATAAGCCATCCATCTACATGTGGAAAGCATCCATGAAAGTTAATCCATTCTTGCACCCAAGGCTCCGATCACTCTTAGACCATATGTCTAATCAACACAAATGAATGTGGAATAAAGTGATGGCAAGGGGAGGATGCTGAGCACTCTACACAATCATGAAGCCAGTCAAATGAGGATGACAATACAATGTCAAACATGCCCAAAGGAGGCAGGCTGTTCCATCAAGGGAGGTATTTGCCATGATGTGGCATCCACCTCTAACAAATGTGAAATTTAGATTATCAGGTGCCTTTGTGATGAAAATCAGAAGAGTAGTGAAAAGCTAGCTAGTGTAGGCCTCATGCAAAATGAGAGATAACACACTGAATGTATCTAAAAACTGTTAATGCCAAATCATAGGATGTATTCACTAACATTCTTGAACATCACACTGAAGCTGCCTTCGGAAAATTCATTTTAAGAGGGCTTCTTGGTTGATGTCTGCTTGCCTAGTCTATTCTGTATGCTTTATCTTGATTCTTGTAATCAGTGTACATGCTCTACATTGTCTTTTGATTTTTCATCAGACATTTAACATCTGATTATATATGTAACATGTTTTGAGCTATATGTTCGATGTGAAAAAATGAAGGTTGATTCCTGGAGTAGTTTTCGTTTCAACTTTCAAGTAGACAGTGGCGTTTCTCTAAATGTTGCAAGGTTAAATGACCCTTATATTGTATTTAGTATTTACTATTGACAATGATTTAGGCCTCTTCATCATGGTATGGTTAGTGATTGTTCATCACATAATAGAGCCAAAGTAAGGTGGATCTTCTTCATCAAACAAATTGAGTTTGCCTGTATTCCCATTCATATTAAGTTTTAATGCTTACATGTGACTATGCAATATGTGAACTGTTCTTTCTTGAGCTGCGTGTCCTTTAGCATTTTCTCTGCATTTGGTCATATATTCTCCTGATCTCACAGGGTAAATTGATGTGCAGGTGGTCATGTCACAGTGGGCAGGGTCAAACATTGGGAACTTCAATATTGTGCAGACATCTAGTAAACAGACTATTCAGTTAGATGGTGTTTTCAACATAATATCATATGAACTTGTATCGAAGCTACAAGAGATACTAGTGAACAGTGATTTTAAGGCAAGTGGACTATACCATTGGCTATGCTGTTTATTTTCTGCAAGATGTTTTTTTTTTTCTTTAATTTGTTTATCTATAGTTGCAATTTTCATTTGATGAATATATTAAGTTTTAACTTTCCACAAACAGTCATATTTGGTTGGATGCTTTGTTTCACGTTAACTTATATAAATATTTATATCCATCCATCCATCCATGTATCTTTATATCTACACAGATACAAACATTTTGTCAGTCTTGGTCCCCTTGTTCTGATCTGCCTTTAACATGACGCTTTTGGGTTCTATTGAGGTGAATCCCTGTGGCTATTACTAGTGTTTAGAATGCCCAAAAAAAGGGGAAGACAGGTCAGCATTTGCAGGATTGTACAAGATGATTGGTCAGCATTTTGAAGTGGTTGATTCATTTCAATTATGATGGAGTTGGAGTAGTTGGAATATATGGTGGTTAGCATATAAATTATATGATGAATAATTTAAAGTGGTCACCTCCCCCTTACGTGGAGAATTAAGAGTTTGTCAGTAGAGTATATATATATATATATATATATATATATATATATATTGAATACTTTCAAGTGGTCACCTTCCTGTTATGCTGAGAGATATATAATACTCAAATAATAGAGTCCAAACACGTAGTAAACTCACGTTATGTTAAGTGACTTAATTGTCATTAAAAAATAAAGTGGTTAAGTAGTGCATGTTACCTTTTCAACTCACATCTAAGTGGAAAAATCCCTACTACAAGGATGCACGTTTGAGGTGAGTCTAGGAGAAGTACCATTGTGACCTCAGTAAAATTCTCCTCACACTTTTCGTTGAATCTGTTAAGGCCAAGGGGGGTATCCCCAGATGTGAATAATGAAATGAAACTAAGTCTAGGAGATTTATCATTGAGAACCTTAGAGAGAAAAGCTTAATGACGATGAATATATCATGAAAGGATTCAACTCTTCATAAAATGTTTAGATGTGATGCTTCATACAAGTAAATTTTAGCATCGATAAACCAAAGCATAAATCAGTTAGATCCAAATAAGATAAATCAATTTATAAGTGTATGGATCTATGAATCAAATCTCTTTTTGTGATATTATTGTGTTATAATTGTTGATTTGTGGTAGCATCGGATGTGCTCTAGCCATGAAAATTGGTGGAGAGGCTAAAGCACATAAGATCTCCAAGACCTAGAAATGGTTTGGGGAAATTCTACTCGATTGGAGAGATATTAAAATAATTAATATTTTTAATGGGGTGCCTAAGTCTAAACTTAGGAAAATTAAAATATTAATGAGTATTAATATGAAAATGGGTGAGAATGTTCTAAATGACATGGATCAAGCCAAATATAATCTTAGTTGTTGATTAGAGAGTTAATTTCAGCCGTTGAAGACTCAACAGGAAAAATATAAGAGGAGGCTAGAGGGTCAGTTGGAGATGCACCATAATTGATTAGTTAGTTCGATTTTCTGGAGTGAGGTTTGCTGAGAGAATTGAACTAGTGATCTGTTGCAGCGAGGGGTAGTTTGACACAAGGCTGAGAATACATAGCAGAGAGGCAAAGATAGTGCCAGAGAGAAAACACAGAACTGGGAAGGCTGACGTAGAGGCAGTTGCGATCTATGCAAAGGCTGAAGAGGCTAGCGTGGGTGATGCAGAGAGCCAAGGGGCTGACGCAGAGGCTTCAATAGCTGTGCAGAGGCTAGCAGAGATGACGTAGGGCCAAGAGGCAACACCAAGATATTTTCGTGGGGAAGATTGGGTGTTGGTGAGCCGGGAAGGGTGACGTAGTCCTTGTAGAGTGACACAGAGCAACAAAGAAGCCTTGGAGTAACTTTCGCTGTCCATCTAAGGTGCTGCCATTGTTGCTATGGGATCATTCATCCGGTGATTGATCAGCCGGAATATTTGTCTCTGAGGAGAGGTACTACTGCCGAGGGCATTCTCTGTTGGGTGAGCCATTTCTGGCACCCTAAATGTATTCAGAAACTACATACTAATAAAACCCTCATATCTGCTGCAACGATTTTCCCGCATTGGGTTTTTTCGGGCACGATTGTCCAAAAATATCGGTGTCCCTTGTGTGTTTGTCTCAGTTATTTCATTTTCTGATCTGTATATGTGTTAAGGCTGCATTTGTGTTTATTTTTAGTATAATATATCTATAAATAACTTGTTAATGAAAATAACAAGTAGGAGAAAATAAGCCAGATAATGCAGTAGGGATTTCTGACGTGTCAGACTTAGAAATTTCAACATGGTATCAGAGGATTGCAGATCACAAGAGAACTGAAGGCACCAACAGAAATCTGAATTATTTGCAGCAGTAGCAGTTGTCCCAAGAGACAACGCTGTTCCAGAGCAGGAGCAACAGAGAAGAAGTGACACAGAGAGCCCGCGTCATCATTTCGAGCCAGAAGAAGGGTTAGAGCGGCAAATCAAACTTATGTAGTGCCCGATCATCTTTCTCAGTCGGGAAAGATCGACGCTGTGGCCAAGAGGAGAAGATTCTGCCGTTGTCAAGATTGTGTGGAGCCTGAAAGGCTCAGTTTCTTCAATTTCTGGGGCTTGGGGAGCCGTGGGCAAATTATGATTGAGAAGTTGGTGGGGTGCTGTTTCTGTCAGTGCTGAACAGTACCTAAAGGGACGGAACCAAGGTAGAGGGAGTCACTATCTTGACGAATTTCTAGCTAAGAAATCCAGATCCGAGTTGCAATTGCAAGGAGGATTGGAGAGGAGTGGTTCGACAGTTGGCCAGAGGATTTATAGGAGGGAAATCAAGACTTAGAGGGAGATTTCTAGGAGGGAAGTCGAAACTTAGAGGGAGTCCAAAAGAGGAGCTAAAATGGCAGTGGACGGATTGAGGGATCAGGAAAGGTTGGATGGGGCTTCCAACATTGTCATCTAGGTCGGGATCCTAGCAGTCCTGGATTGACTTCGCATTAAGGACTTTACCTTGAGAACCATGGTTATCTTGGGCGACCCAGTTGAAAATGAGAATTATGAGGATGCAATGGCAAGGGCGAAGTGCATGATCCTTGACGAGGTCAAAGATCATGTCGTACCATATATTGCTGAAAAGAACACAACAAAGGAGATGTGGGACACTTTGAAGACCTTGTGTCAGGGCACTTTCGTGCAGCGGAAGATGCTATTGGAAAATCAGCTGCAGTCGTATCAGATGCAGAAGGGAGAGTAGATAGATCATTCCTTCATAGGTTGCAGGAGATTCGCGACCAGCTTACTTCCGTGGGGTTTACATCGGATCCAGAATTTATGGTTAGGACTACCTTGAATGTAGTCTCTGAGTGGGAGACATTTGTCCAAAGTATTTTGGGTAGGGTTACTCTTCTCGGTTGGGAGGAGATGTGGCAGCTCTTCGCCAAGAAGAGATCAGACGAATGACCAAGGCGGGGAGTAGTGGCAAGGGAGGTCGAATCAAGAAAGAGGAGGAGGATGCAGCTCTGGCATCTGCGGGACAACAGGGGAAGAGGAAGAAAAAGGATATCTCCAAGGTGAAATGCTTCCATTGTGGGGAGCTGGGACATTATGCATCCCAGTGCCCCAGGAAGAAAAACAAGGGAGACGCTTTCGATTTTAAGGCAGCTCCAGCTAAGGCAGAGAAAGAGGTAGAGACTGATGACGACTGTGCTATGAGTGCTCATGCACCTTTAGAGAAGAGGTGGGGAGACATCGAGTTGTAGTCAGGGTGACTACATACTAGGGGCAGGATCCTTGAGGTGCCCAAACTCTTGGATCATATCCGGCTACGGGAGCCCTTAACGACAATAGCAGGATGACAAAGGTCAGGTGGAGCAAAGTGTTGTGGAGCAACAAGGCAGTGCTTCGGTGCGGAAATCTGAGGCAGCGCAGTGGAGGTTGCAGCAATGCGAGAGGCACATAGGTGTATGCAACAGTGCAGTGGCAACAGAGGGAGCATAGGATAGTAGCAGAGGCAACTTCAACATCATGAGGCTTCTAGACTGACCGGGATGTCAGTATTTGGGAGAAGACAATTACTTACTTCTCGGTAACTGGGTTGCAATGCAACAGTTAATAGTGGCAGTGCTAGGGGCAACATGGGAAACATGTTGAGAGGGAGCTACAATACAGATGTAGAAGTTGCAGTGGGAATGTCATGGGAAGCAATATAGGAAACAACAGTGCAGATGATGTGTGGCAGCAAGCTAAGCATAAGCACAGGTACCGGTGCGAAGGATCAGTGTGATGATTCAGTGATGGAGCATTACTAGAGCACATTCCTTGCTAAGGTGGTAGCATCGGGTGTGCTCTAGCAATGAAAGTTGGTGGAGATTCTAAGGCACATAAGATCTCCAAGTCCCAGAATAATAAATTCCATGCTCCCTTAATACCTTTCTTGAGATGGCTTGCAATCTTCTTGATGAACTTCTTCACTGTAGAGGAGATCTTCATGATGCCCTTAGCAAACCTTAGCTCTGATACCATGTTGAGAATTCAATAGGGCAGTAAGTATGTTAATTCTCTTAACTTGATAATTGTTTGTGTTACCTTTTTACTTATTAGCTTTGTTCCTTATTATTACAGTGTGCGATACATCAAACAACTACCAAAACAATAAGAATAGTGACATAGTATATAGGCTGCAAGCCAGGGCCAAAACCCCTCCTCTTGAGGGGAAAACTTGTAAATCCCTTCTCTTCCTATAGATTCTTCAATTGACAAATACTATGACTCAGTGACTCAGATAAATACCCTTCAAGATCAAGATCAACTCGGCCTCCTACTGTAGTGACTTCAACCTCCTATTATAGATCCGAAATTTTGTCTCATGACAATTACTGCTCCTCCCTTAAATAGCCCTCTCTTCTTCTTCGCTTGCCTTCCCTTGAGACTTAGGGCTAGTGAGGTGCCCTAAGTGACCTTTGTTTGCCTTTCCTTCTTTCTTTCCTTCAAGATCGAACTAGAGATAGACCCAACATAGAAACCCTAACTTCGACTTCACAAGAGAGATAGATCTAGCCCAAGCACTTCGACTTCTTTGTCTTTCTCTTCTTTGTACCCTCTTCTTCGACTTTTTTCTTCCTCTTCTTTGCATAGAGAATGAGATGAGTGAGTGTGTCTAATGGAGGACGAGTTCCTCTCTATATATAGGCTCTTCTAAGGGTGGATGTGGCTCTTCATGTAGGCCGACTTGACAACTCCTTAGGCTGACTTGATCTTGGAGGTATTTCGACACTTTAAAGACAAAACTAATTTTTTGTTTACAAGATACAATGTGCCTATTGGGTCTTCGATATATGACAATGACTCTTAAGCCTAAGACCTAGGACAAACCCTAGAAGCACTCAATGGGTGCCTGACCTATAAAATGAAAGAACTTGAGCATGAAACCCATGCTCCAATAATAATAATTTCTTTTTTACTTTATTATTTACAAGAGTACATTTCATACTTATGAAGATCGAACCTAGTTTCACTTTTTTCAACAAAGGGTTCGTTCAATTCAAACTTTTATAATTAAATTGTAAAGAGTTTTGTTACCACTTAGATTAGTAGCCTCGGTAAGGTTCAGTCAAGGCGCTAAGTGGTAAACACACGTGAGATACACTTACTGTCATTGTTACCTTAGTATAATCTCCTCTCACTTTAGGCCGACTCCTACAATGCCAGGGGGGTATCGCAATTTACACAGACTTCACCAACAAGCTTAATAGATCATTGACTATAAGGACCAAGTATGATGAATGTTAGGAGTTAGTTGAAACAAAATGTTATGTCTAATATATGCATGATAGCTGCAGAAAATACAAAAGCATGCAAAACTCACTCAAAATACACAGTACATGGTTACCTTTCATGCTAAAGAGTGAGGGAGGGGTACATATGCTGAGTGAGATGATTATTCCTTGATTGTCACTTGATTTTAACATGTTTTGAACAAACATGTTGCTGTCCTACACTTAAAAATCTGCAAAATAACTAGAGGAAGTAGAAATACTAGATTTGTAGTGTCTTTGATGCAACCCAAAAGTGTGGAAACACACAAGGATAATGGATCCTATTATCCATGATAACACTTAGAAATAGTTTTTGAGTCAATTGGTCAAATTAGCTAGGTTTTTAAAAATTTCTCAAAATAAAAGTTCATGTTCAAAGTGTCATTTGGTCATCTTGTCATTATGTAGGCTCAATATGAGTTAAAATATGGTCAATCATAAAGGTTAAAATCCAAATTTCCATGTGTGTCGGGCTTATTTGTTCATGATTGGCATTTTGATAGTTTTGCAAAAATTCGTTGCAACTCCAGTTAGGGAAACCAATGGTTTGCTACGAAAGTCCCTGACACTTACATAGCAGATTTGTCTCTTTGAACACCTATCTTGCTACAGAATTGCACAACTGTGTCAAACGACGGAGTAACGGTGCTTTTTATATGAACAACGTGATTGGTTAGTCTTATGGTGGGTCACAGATGCAGTTTATTAGTCTTTTATCCATTTTCCCTACATATTGACACTGTGTAGCTTCTTGTTGCTAACTCGTTTATTTTTATTTAGCTTTGCTGCCATAAGCTTCACGCTGTCATAGGAGTTGGTTTGATGTCTTTCACATAGGTCTAGTTCTCACGTAGGTCTTGCTGTCTCTAGGTTAGAGTCCACTGCTGTCTAGTTGTCTCTAGGTTAGATTCCACCGCTGTCTAGTTGTCTCTAGGTTGATTTGCAGGTGGCAAGAAGGTGACAAGGAGGAGCCGTACGTGTTGCAACCATGGCACACAGATGTTGAAGTTTCTAAGTTTACTTAGTTTAGAAATCCTTCATGCACTTTTTTCTGTTTTTTTCCTACCTACTTCTTATTTTTCCTTGAACAAGATATTTACAAAGTAAATACTGAAAATAAACACCAGTGCATGCTCAACAAATTATAGATCAACAACTAAAAGAAACAAGAACAAACACACCACATGACATAATTAGTTTTGGACCAATGTCCTTGGAAAAACCCAATGCGGGAAAACCAGTGCAGCTATTTGAGGGTTTTCTTATTAAGCAATTTCAGAGTACAATCTGGGTGCCGCAACTGGCCTACCCAACAAAGAATTTCCTTAGCAGCTATACCTCACAGTTTGAGAGAAATCTACTGGCTGAAATCTCGGAAAAACCCTTCCGACAGTTCCTCAGCACAAAACTGCTCTGGAGCCCCAGCGTCTGCCCAAACTGGACTGCGTCAGCCCCTCTCTGTCTCATGCTGGCCCTGCGTCAACCCTAGGAGGCCCTGCGTCAGCTCTGGGAGCCTCTGCATCAGCTGCGCTGGGCCCTCTAATGCTCTGCGCAACACTTGGCTGCCTCTGCGTGGCCCTGCGTGAGCCCTTGCTGGCTCTGCGTCACCCTCCTTGGCTGTTGCGCTGCTCTCCCGACACAATCTCTACCTTCTCTGTTTCTCTGTACTCAATGCCCCTCAGTTGCTTTCCCGATCACTGATTCTATATCTCTTAGCAAACCCCGCTCTAGAGAATACAATGACTGATCATCTGCTGTACTCTCCAAGTGACCCTCAAGCCTCCTCCTATACTTTTCTTGTTGACATCTCAACGACCGAGATTAAGTCCCTAATCAACGACTAAGATTAGATCTGGCTTGATCCATGTCTTTTGGACCATTCTAACACAGATTCATATTAATACACATTAATATTTTATTTTCCTTAAGTTTAGACTTAGGGACTCCATTAAAAATATTAATTATTTTAATATCTCCTGATCTGTTTAGAATTTTCCCAAACCCTTTCTGGGTATTGGAGATCTCATGTGCCCCAACCTCTCCACCAAATTTCGTGGCTAGAGCACATCTGATGCTACCCCAAATCAACACTCCTTCTTAGCGAGGATTGTGCTCTAGCAATACTCCTCGCTGAGTATTACTCTTATCATCCGGCATCAGTACCTGTGCTGATGCTAGGCCTTCCTGCCCAACATCCTCTGCACTGCTGCCCATGGTTCTGCCACTGCCACTGTTACATCTGTACGATAACTCCCTCTTCCGCTCTATCCGCATCCGTCTCTACCCACTCAGCCAGTCCTGCTACTCCTCGTCGGGGCTCCCGTAGCAAGGTCTAATCCAAGAGGCTGGGTACCTCAAGGATCCTACCCCTCATCGCTTGTAGTCCGCCTGACTACAACTCGATGTCTCCCCACTTCCGCTCAAGTAGCGTGTGTGCACTCATGGTGCAATCATCGTTTGTCAAAACTTCCTTCTCTGCCCGTGCTGGCACTGCCTTAATCTCGGAAGACTCCCCCTTACTCTTCTTCCTTGGGCACTAGGTTGCATAATGACCCATCTCCCCACAGTGGAAGCACTTGATCTTGGAGAGTTCTTTCTTCTTCCGCTTCTATTGCTTTCCCTCAGATGCTAGGGCCACATCCTCCTCCTCCTGCTGAACTTTGATCCCTAAGCTACTGCTACCTGTCTTTGACTGCTGTCTGATCTCTTCCTGGCGAAGAGCTGCCCACATCTCGTCCCAAGGTAGGAGAGTTCCTCTGCCCAGGATACTTTGGACAAACACTTCCCAATCTTCTGAGACAACATTCAGGGTTGTCTTGACCATAAGCTCCTGATCCGGTGTCGCTCCTATAGCAGTCAACTGGTCTCAGATCTCATTCAGTCCTCCGAGGAAGGTGTCAAGCGATTGACCCTTCTTCATCTGATACGACCTCATCTGGTTCTCGAGCAACATTCTTCTCTGCACAAAAATATGTTGGTACAGGTTCATGAGATCCTCCCACACCTCAACTGCCGTTTCCTTCTCGGCTATTTGTGGTACCACATGATCCTTGACCCCGTCAAGGATAATGCACTTGGCCCTCACCATTGCCTCTTCGTACTTGTCGTTATCATTGGGGTCGACTGGGATAGCTATAACCTTCAAGGCGAGGTTGTTGACACGATTCTTGTCAAGCACTAATAAGATTCTGGCCTTCCAGACTGTGAAGTTCGATGCTCCGTCCAGTCTATCCTGGTCTCTTACCCCGTGTAGTGCCATGACGCTCCTCTACTTCCCTCCTGGAAGTTCTCTTTTCAACTCCTCTGAGTCTCTACTTCCCGTTTGAAGTTCTCTTCTGGACTCCCTCTGAGTCCTAATTTCCCTCCTGGAAATCCTTCTACCGCTTGTTGAGATGTCCCCTACTCTGATCGTCTTGTGCAACTGCATTGCTGATACAGGTTCCTCGGCTAGAAACCCTCGGTAACAACTCCTCTGCCCTGCTCTGTCAGGTACTGTTCTGACTACATACCTCTCCAGCTCCACTCTGCAATATTCCTGCAACCTTCTAGACCCAACAACTGCCTCTCTGTGAATTGCGTCAACCCCTCTCTGTGTCATGTTGCCTCTGCGTCACCTTGGATGGGTCTGCGTTAGCCTTGGGATGCCCTGCATCAGCCCTCTGGCCCTCTGCATCAGCAACGCTGGCCTCTTTGAGGCTTGGCGCAATTCCCGACTTCTTCTGCGTGGCTCTGGTTGGCTCTGCATCACACTTCCTTGGCTTCTGCGCTGCTAGAAACAACTTCTATCTCCTCCGGACAACTGTTTTCTGTTGCTATTTCTCTACTCGGCTGATGTATTTTAGTCCTCCTGTGATCTGCAATTACGCTCTGATACCATGTGGAAGTTTCTAAGTTTACTTAGTTTAGAAACCCTTCATGCACTTTTTATGATTTATTCCTACCTACTTGTTATTTTTCCTTTAACAAGTTATTTACAAAGTAAATACTGAAAATAAACACCAGTGCATGCTCAATATATTATAGATCAAGAACTAAAAGAAACAAGAACAAACACATCACATGACACCATTATTTTTGGACCAATGTCCTTGGAAAAACCCAATGCGGGAAAACCGGTGCAACTATCTAAGGGTTTTCTTATTAAGCAATTTCAGAGTACAATCTGCATGCCGAAACTAGCCTACCCAACAGAGAATTTCCTTAGCAACTATACCTCATAGTTTGAGAGGAATCTCTTGGCTGAAACCCCGGAAAAACCCTTCCGGCAGTTCCTCAGCACAAAAATGCTCTGCAACCCCAACGTCTTCCTAAACTTGACTGCGTCAGCCCCTCTCTGTCTCACATTGGCCCTGCGTCAGCCTTTCTAGGCATGCATCAACCCTAGGAGGCCCTGCGTCAACTCTGGGAGCCTCTGCGTTTGCTGCGCTGGCCCCTCTGGTGCTTTGCGCAACACTTAGCTACCTTTGCGTGGCCCTGCGTGAGCCCTTGCTGGCTCTGCGTCACCGTCCTTGGTTGCTGCGCTGCTCTCCCGACACAATCTCTGCCTTCTCTGTTTCTCTGTACTCAATGCCCCTCAACTGCTTTTCCGATCACTGATTCTATATCTCTTAGCAAACCCCACTCTAGAGAATAGAATGACTAATCATCTGGTGTACTCTCCAAGTGACCATCAAGCCTCCTCTTATACTTTTCCTGTTGACATCTCAACGACGGAGATTAGGTGCCTAATCAACGGCTGAGATTAGATCTGGCTTGATCCATGTCTTTTGGACCATTCTAACACAGATTCATATTTTATTTTCCCTAAGTTTAGACTTAGGGACTCTATTAAAAATATTAATTATTTTAATATCTCTTGATCTATTTAGAATCTACCTAAACCCTTTTTGGGTATTGGAGATCTCATGTGCCCCAACCTCTCCACCAAATTTCGTGGCTAGAGCACATCCGATGCTACCTAATCAACACTCCCTCTTGGCGAGGACTGTGGTCTAGCAATACTCCTCACTGAGTATTACTTTGATCATCCGACTTCGATACCTGTGCTGATGCTAGGCCTTTCTGCCCAACATCCTCTGCATTGCTGCATCTTGTATTGCTACCCATGGTTCTGCCATTGCCATTGCTGCATCTGTACGACAACTCCCTCTGCATCCGTACTGCTGCTGGTCCTTCCTCCCAACACTGCATCTGCACTGCACCTCCTCTCATCATGTTGCATCGTGCTACCCACTGCTGCACTGCAACTCAATTACTGAGAAGTAAGTAACTGATCTCGCAACTGAGCTCCTTGTTGGGCTAGAAATACCGTCCGATGTTGAAGCTCCCTCTGCTGCTGACAAGTGCTCCCTCTTTGACCTCTGCGCTGCTGAAACAACTCTCTTGCATCTCGCATCGTTGCACACCTCTCTGTGTCGTCCTGCACTGGTTCAACACTCCTGTGCCTCTTGCACTGCTGCAGCCTGCTAGGTCTGCACTGTCTCGGGACTCCTGCACTGTAGCTCCCTCTTCTGCTTCATTTGCATCCGTCTCTACCCACTCAGCTAGTCCTGCTACTCCTCGTTGGGGCTCCCGTAGCAAGGTCTAATCCAAGAGGCTGGGTACCTCAAGGATCTTGCCCCTCATCGCCTGTAGTCCGCCTGACTACAACTCGATGTCTCCCCACTTCCGCTCAAGTGGCGTGTGTGCACTCATGGCACAATCATCATTTGTCAAAACTTCCTTCTCTACCCGTGCTGGCGCTGCCTTAGTCTCGGAAGACTCTCCCTTACTTTTCTTCCTTGGGCACTGGGTCGCATAATGACCCATCTCCCTACAGTGGAAGCACTTGATCTTGGAGAGATCTTTCTTCTTCCGCTTCTCTTGCTTTCCGTCAGATGCTAGGGCCATATCCTCTTCCTCCTGCTGAACTTTGATCCCTTTGCTGCTGATATCTGTCTTTCACTGCCGTCTGATCTCTTCCTAGCGAAGAACTGCCCGCGTCTCGTCCCAAGGTAGGAGAGTTCCTTTGCCCAGGATACTCTACACAAACACTTCCCAATCTTCTGAGACAACATTCAAGGCTGTCCTCACCATAAGCTCCTGATCAAGGTGTCGCTCCTATAGCAGTCAACTGGTGTCGGATTTGCTAGCATGGGATGCCTACGCTTTTGCCGAAAGCTATAGTGTTACCATGGGTAGATTACCAAAGACTTTGTTGTAAATTTCATTGGACATAAACGAAGGTTGGTCTTCTGAACTTTGCAATGTCCCCTGACACAATTACCCATGCTACAGAGATCCCTAGGTCAGGAGAAATGTGGTTCAAGGTTCAGAAGTTTCAACTGCTAAATTGTGATGAATTCCTCAAGGAAGAACACATAGGGATTGACATGACTGTTGGCATTTCTAGAACTTGCCTCAAAGAGCATTTTTCCAAACTCTTAATGGTCATCTAGAAATATTTCACATGTGAAGGCAGATTCAACATGGTTTACCAGTATCATTTCAGATTGCTATTGCATTTCACAAGTAAACAACCTCTAGACATTCCTTTTTATCTCTTTAGAAGTTTGGGAAAGATGGCTGACAAGGTCCAAGCCAAGCTTGATGCTAGTAATACCTCTGTTCTTTACCACGACCTCATTAAATTGCTGGTTGTAGAAGAGCTAAATAGGTTAAATGGAGATTGGATTACCTTCTTATTTTTGAGTGGCTATGAGTTAGATACTGCCACCCCTTCTAGGAGAACTCCAAAGTCTAAATCAATAACCCCTAGGGAAGAGAAGCAACCTGTAGCAGAACCTGTAGTAAAAACTTCTACAAGCACTGAGAGGAGGATGACCAGAAGGTAGAGTAAAAGGAAGGGTAAGCTAACTGATATCCTAGAGGCCATTGAGATTGAAGAAAGCCCAATTGAGAAGCTTATAGAAGTGACCAAGATTGAAACTAAAAAGAAGAGCAAGAGGGCCAAGAAATTAGATTTTACACAAGAATAAGTTTTGTCTCCAAGGCAAGGAAACCTGTTAGAAGGTCAATGCAGCAAGCTGAAGAGATGCCATAAGTGCCTTTAGAAAAGACAGAGCCATCAAAGAAAAGGAAAGGCAAGGAGCCTGTACAAGAAAAAAGTGAAATAGAGGTTCTGCAAGAACAATTGAGAGAGGCTAGACAAGAAGTCATTAATTCTAAACTTGAGTTTGAGGAGTGACAAAGGGAGGTGTCAAAGCAGATAGACTTCTATGATGAAACTGCAGAAAAAGCCAAAAAGATGATGAAGAGGACTCTACCTTTGCACAAAATGTTGAAGCATATGTACAAAATGAACAACTAGCTACAAGCAGACAAGAATAAGGTACAGGGACAACTCAAAGCATTAGAAACTCAAATTTAAATGAGCAAAGCTGAGCTCTTAAAGAGAAATTTGAAGATTTTTGCTGTAGTAGATGACACTCCTTGAATATGGTAAAACTCTCATTTTTGCCTATACTATCTTAAACTAGTAGTTTCAACATTGTGCATAGTTGAACAAGATATTAGGAGTAATAAGGAGGCACAAGAAATCATGAAAAATAAAAAAACTCAGAAAATTCAATTTTCGTAGCAACTCTCCATAGTTAAGCTGAAAATTTGCTACAAAATTGTTGTAGCTTTTCATGGAGGATAATGCAAACTAAAAACACAGAAAAGGGAGTTCGAAGGGCATGTATTTAGCTTAAAAACATCACGGAAAACCTCAGAACTTGCAGAAAGAGCAGAGGAGTAGTAGAAAGGTGTTTTTTGAATTTGCTATTGAAGTTTGCTACAAAACTGTCAAAACTTTGTTTTTTTGTGTTTTGGAAGTTTTGGACATCGAACAACGAGGTAGCTAGATGGATTACATGTCATGAAAGTGTCCACATCAACTCCTACTTTTCAGGGAGACAAGGCAGCAAGTCAACCAGGTCAACATCCACGTGGCATGAGACACATCATTAGCTCCAATTCCTTCAAAAAATCACTTGGGTTCAATAAGCTCTATCAACAGAATTTGGTTAAGTTGATTAATGTTGGAAGAGTCCTACTTGTATTCAAATTGTGCAAAACCGAAATCCCTAAGATTTCTCAATAGGTGTCAAGCTATGAAACCAAATTCGTTGAAAGAAGCTGATGTGTCCCGAATCTGGTGAATCAGACACGATTCGTGCCAATTCGTGTCCGGAAATTGGGACACGATTCAGATTGTGTCCAAATCGGACACATCGTGTCCCGATTTCCTCTTTATTTTTTTGCATTTGTATTACAACAGTGTGCATATGCATTTCTTTTACAAATTTGTGCATTTTTGGTTTATTTTTTACTGTATTCATGGCTCAATCAAGGGCAACAGGGAAGGGGAAAAGGAAGGGGAAGAATGTCCCCATTGGATATGCCCGCCCTCCACCAATTTCATCAGAGTCTGCTGCAAGTATTCCCTCTATTGCAAGTAATGTTGAGGGAAGACTTCCTCCTCAATGTAACATTGAGAAATATCCCTTTGTGGAAATATGTCATAGGAGAGCAAGGGCCAAGAAAGAAGGTGAAGGGAGGAGGCAATGTGAATTGGAGATGCAACTTTTGCGACAGTACTTTCACAAGCACATATTTCCATGTGAAAGGCCATTTGTTGGCTTTACCAGGGTGTGGAGTTGGAGCTTGTACAAAAGAGGAAAGAAATGGAAAGTGTTCAATGTTAGTATGGCAAATGTGGCTGCAAAATAAAAAAGAAGAAGAAGAAAAAGCGAACAATGATGACCCCCTTCTATTTTTGAGGAAAGGCAACAACAAATTCCCATTTGAGAGTTCTAGTGGGGGACAAGCAGCAAAAACAAGGGAAATTTCACTTGGTCCAACAGACAAGATTTTTCAAAAGGAGAAACAGGACGAGCTTGATCTCACCATTGCCATTTTTAATATCGAAACTTCAAATCGTTTAATGTTGCATGCTCACCTCTATTTATTGAGATGTGCCGAGCTCTAACTCGGGGGGCTCCATCAGGGTATGTGCCTCCTGGTTCAGAGAAGCTTAGAACCACATTGTTGACGAAGGCAAAAAAAGAGGTGCAAAAAATGCTTGAGCCTATTAAAGCATCATGGCCAACATCTGGGGCTAGCATTGTTTCAGATGGATGGACAAATCCAACAGGACACCCACTCATCAACTTCATGATGTCTTCCTTGAACGGTCCAGTTTTCTTGAAAGCACTGGATACACTTTGAGAATACAAGGACGCACAATATATCGGTGAGTTGTTTATTAAAGTTATTGAAGATGTAGTTGTTGATTCTTGTGTGCAAATCATTACACATTATGCACCTGTTTGCAAGACCGTTGGCATGATTGTGGAAGCTAAATATCCACAAGTGTTTTGGACACCATGCATTGTCCATTCATTGAACTTAGCACTAAAATCCGTTGCTTCTAATGTGCTTTGGATTGGTAACATTATTGAGGATGCACGACCTATCCGTAACTTTGTACACAATCATAGAAATGGCCTCACTATCTACAAGGAGTACAAAAATCTATCATTGTTGAAGATTGCGGATACATGGTTTGCCTCTTCATTCATCATGTTGAAGAGGTTGAGGGAGGTGAAGACCGCCCTTTGGGCCATGATTATTTCAGAGTTTTGGTCTTTTTGGAGAAAGATAGGTCAAGTAGCCTCTAAAAGAGTGAAGGACACAGTGCTAGATGATGCTTGGTGGGAGAGGGTAGATCTACTTATTCAGATTATGGACCCTATCATTTCTTTGCTTCGATTTGCAAATACAGACCAACCCATCCTAGGAGAGGTTTATGAGGGATGGGATTTCATGATTGAGTTTGTGAGGAGCATTATTGTATAGAGTGACTGCCCCGAGTATGAGACATCACCAGAGGCCTTCTTCACCACTATACAGGATATTCTTGTTAGTAGATGGGTCAAGAATTGCATACCTTTACATTGTTTGGCTCACTCATTGAACCCAAATACTACAACCATGAGTGGCTAAATGGTGGATCTTCCCACAGATTCCCTCCTCAAATGGATGGTGAAATCTCACAGGGGAGGAAATATGCATTTAGGCGGGTTTTTCAGGATAGAGCATTCCTTGATGAGGTGGAGGATGCCTTTGCAAAGTTTTCCATTGGCACTGGTCGATTTGCAGGATATGATCTGATTAGAGACAGGGGGGCTAAGAAGCCCTATTCTTGGTGGGCAAATCATGGGGCAAGAAGCCCTCCTCTACAACAGTTAGCCATGAGGCTCCTCTCTCAGGTGACTTCATCCTCTTGTTGTGAGAGGAATTGGAGCACATATGGGAATTTGTATAGTGTTAAGAAGAGCAGGCTTGAGCAGTCCAGGGCAAAGACAATGGTGTATGTACACACGAACCTTCGTCTTATTTACAGGCAGAGGGGAAGAGTGATTGAAGGGAAAGACAAAAGACGTGGGATGTCTTTCCTGATGATATGGGTCTGGAGAATAGTGCTGAGTTGGCATTGGCCAACATGGATCTCAATGATCCAGTGCTAGAGCTTGTTAGATTTGATGATGGTGATACTGTAGAGGGGTCATCCTCCACACTAACAGTTGCAGAGATGACTTTGGATACAGGGGAGGAGGATGCAATAGAGGAGAGCAGTGGTGACCATGATGATGAGGACAATGACGCTGATTTTGATGATGACTATGAGGATTGATGACTCATGAGTCATGAGCTACCTACCACCTTGAGGCTTGTATACTTGTAGTTGTTTTTTATTTTCTATTTCTATTTGCCATTGGCATTGCACTACCTATGTAACACATTTTGATTTTGATGACTTAAGGAGAAAACTACAACTATCAATGTCCTTATCTTACTATCTTTTCTTTCTCCTATTAGATCATTGATGAATTGAATATGTATTATGAATTCAGAATTTATGATTTATCATTTATGTGACATGTCAAAAATTACAATTGTATTTGAATTTTGTATGTACTATGCATGCCTTAATGTTACTAACTTACTTTGTAAACAATAAAACTTACATCTAGATGAAGATCTATGTTGGAAATCAATGAATTTGTATCATGAATGAGAATTTGTGTAAGAAATATCTAATTTTTAATATATATATATATATAATTTTTTTTTAATAAAATAATATATAGCGTATATGAACGTGTCCTGTTCCGAGGGGTCAACGTGCTCGAATCCGACTCTCGAATCCCCATATCCGTCGAATCCCGAATCCACGTGTTAGGTGACTTAGGTGTCAAGTGTTGGCATTATGATACAGATTTGGCACTATGACACAGGTGTTGTCCTTGATGGCAATTCACTCAGATGACAGATCACAATTCAGACTCACAAAATGAAGAAAGAAAGGTATACACAGGTTCCCCATTGACCATGCCGCATGTACACGCGGGTTCGCAGACCAAAAGGCGCGTATAGCGTACACACGCACTTTCACGGAATGAAAGGCGCGTATAGCGTACACACGCACTTTCACGGAATGAAAGGCGCGTACATGTTGGAAAACTTAGTTTTGGTCAGTGGTATTTGGTCCATGATATTTTGATCCATGGTATTGGTCCAAGGTATCTTGTCCGAAGTATTGACCCCAGATATTGTTTCTAAGTGGTTTTGGACCATGGTATTGAGTAAGGCCTAAGACTATAAAAGGATGAGAAGATCATTAGGCAAGGTAACTCAAGTATTGAATATTTAATGAAGAGCAAGATCTAGAATACAGGTTATTGGGTTATGGTGCACAACTGGATTTGAATCAAGGATGAACCTGAGCGCTTGATGAAGGAGAAGTTCTATTGATGGGTCAAGATCTTAAGGCTTGAAGAAAAGTATCTTTGTGTGGTTTTGATCTTTTATCTGAATAACTGGCGCATGTTGTAATCTGTAAATATGATGATCTGGGTATAATTGATGTCTGGAATTGTCGTAAAGTTTAAATCATCATTTACAAATTTGTACGCAGGTTCACTTTAGCAAAGGCGCGTATACACGCTGGTTCTGCATATCAAAACAACGTATACGCAGGTTTGCCTTGAGAAAACAACGTATGTACGCAGGTTCGACACATTGAAGTAGCGTATACCTAATAAAATATGCTTTAGCTATCTCTGTTTGCTGTTGCAGTGTTCTGGGTTTCGGCTTGGGTAGTGGTTACTGTTACTGTATTTTGGTTACAAATTCTGAGAAGTGATTGATTGATTTAGTTTTGGTTGATGCAAAGGAGATTGGTTGATATAGATATATTTGATGGTTGATTGATGTTATTGATGGATCTAGTCTGAAAATTCATGAAACGTGGTCCTTGGAAGAAAAAAGAAGGTTGTAGTCTTTTGTAGGCCAGCACCTACGTACTAGTAAACACATTAGCTAGTACAAGAGCTAGGGGGTTGTAGCTCCCTTCCAGGAGAAGCTGGAGAACGAGAGAAGGTTGTAGCTTTTTGCAGGTGGAAACCTGCGTACTGGTATAAGACTGCACCAGTACAAAAATTGTAAAAAGAAGTTTCTTATTAAAAGAAGATAGAGACAATTGCAGCAGGTGGTTTTCACCCACATTGGGTTTCCACCTTATATCTTATGTTCATGTGTGTGAATATCTGCTCTATTTTTTACTGCACTTGGTTACTGTTTATATGATTTTGATGCACAGATTAAAGATCAACATATGATGAATTAACTAAGTTATAAGTTTGCAGGTTATACGCTAGTTTCCTTAAATACAGTTGCGTAGAGACGCAAGTTTCATTAACTAAAGTAGCGTATATAAATCTGGTTATGGAAATGAAATATTATTGACTTGCTAATACTGATTCACCCCCCTCAAAGTATTATATCCAACAATTAGAATCGGAGCAGGTCCTTCAGAAGAAGCTTGATCGCTTGAAGGAAGATCTATCATCATGAGTAACTACGAAAGAGAGGGATCCATTAGACCACCAATCTTTGATGGGAGCAACTTCGTTTATTGGAAGGTAAGAACCACAACCTATCTTCAATCTCTTGGAACAGATGTTTGGGAAATCGTGGAAGGAGGATATATATTTCCATCAGCAATTCCTACAGATACGACAGGTAAAAAGCAATATGAAACCAATGCCAAGGTTGTCAATACATTATTGGGGATTCTGTCACAATCAGAATTTGTCAAAGTTATGCAGCTCAAGACCGCCAAAGAAATATGGGACAAGATCGTTCTAAGCTATGAAGGAGACAATCAGGTAAAACGTGCAAAACTGTTCAATATGAAACTCTCAAAATGCACAATGATGAAAGTATAGCTACTTACTTCTTACGTATAGATGAGATTGTTAACTGCATGAAGAACTTGGGTGAAGAGATAAAAGAAGTTACTTTAGTTGAAAAGGTTTTAAGATCCTTGTTTACTAAGTTTGAATCAAAAGATTCTGCCATAGAAGAGAAGTAGGATCTTCAGAATATTACTATGACACAGTTGCATGGAATCTTAACTGCTTTCGAAATGAGAAAAGGAGGTCCATCAGATATGAGAGAAGCCGCATTCAAAGCTTCAGGAAGAGAAAAACTCAATGAATCAGGACATATTTCAGAAGAAGAGGAAGAAGCAAACTTTGTCAAGAACCTTCAACGGGGTTTTGGAAGATTCAAAGGTAAGCTACTTTTCAAATGTTTTGCTTGTGGAAGAGTCGGTCATTATGCTGCCAAATGTCCTCATAAAAATAAGCTTGATAAAGGTAAGGAATCAACAAAATGGAATAGAAAACAAAGTGTATGTAAGAAGAGCTACTATACACATGAAGATAGAGATGGTTTATCAAATAGTGATGAAGATAATAATGACTATAGACTTTTGATGGCTTTTGAAGATGATGATTTCTTGGATGCTTTAGATGAAGATGATCTTTATGAAGAAATCTCTAAACTCAAAATCTATTTAGAAGAAAAGAATATGATTATAGATACATTGACATTCCAACTTGCTGAAAGAGAAAAACATAATGAAAAACTATAATGTGAAATTGTGGGTCTAAGAAAAGATGTTGAGAAAACAGAAGCTCTCAATCTCAGATTTGCTAAAGGATCAGAAACTTTAGATGAAATTATCAAAGTGCAACGTTCTTCTTTGATAAAAACAGGTCTTGGATATACTGAAGAAGCATCTCAAGCACATAAGCCGTGAACCTCCACTAAAAGCTATCTTGATGCAACAAAGAGCAGTGAACTGTTTGACAATCGTCAGCAAAGGCATAAAGTAGATCACCAAGTAAATCGGGTTCAATCTACTTGAAGGATGAACAGAAGCTACAACCAACCTCAGGTAAATCAAGCTCAATTTGCTTCAAGAATGAATGTCAATGGAAACTAAAATCACCAGGTCAATAGATTCTTTAATGGCCAACATTCTTCATGTCATAACTTTGGACATAAAGCTGCTCAATGTGTTGCTTGCAAGACAATCATGACTAGAGAAGCACGAAATCAAAGGAATGTGACAGGGATTATGGAAAGGACCTACAATAACTTTTCGCTTCTTGAAAATGAAATAGAATGCTCTATATGTAACAACTTCAGTCATGAAGATTCTGAATGTAGGAGTAAATTTCGACAAACATCTCAGAAGGAAAAAACTTCATTGAGTCCCAAAATATGGAGAAAGAAAGAACCGCAAACAGAAAGATGTGGTATAGCCTTGTATGCAAAAGGACAAGAAAATCAGTGGTACATTGACAATGGATGCTCGAAGCACATGACAGGTGATAAAGAAAAAATTCAGTCATATAATGCCTTAGAAAAGGAAAAGAAGGTCTCATTTGGAAATGACATTCATGCTGTCATAAAAGGTAAAGGGTCTGTTCTCTTAAAAGAAAAGATTAAAGCTGGGAATGTTATGTATGTTGATGGTCTAAAGCATAACCTATTGAGTGTTAGTCAAATGTGTGATCAAAGAAATGAAGTAGTATTTCGATCAAATGGATGTGTTGTTCGTGAGCTTGATACATGAGAAACTGTGATCAAAGGCATAAGAACTCCAAACAACTTATACATACTCAAAGAAGGACAACAACAGTGCTATCTAAGCAAAAATGATGAACACTGGCTATGGCACAAAAGATTGGGGCATCTAAGCTTCCCTCAAATAAGGAAAGCATGCAAATTCCAGGCTGTTCGTGATCTTCCTGATATCAGCATTCCAGAAAATACAATATGCAAATCATGTCAATTTGGTAAGAAAACCAGAGCACATTTCCCTGAGAAGGAAGGATCAGCTAGTAAGCCTCTTGAACTTGTCATACTGATTTATGTGGTCCATCAAAGAAAAGGTCACCTCGTGGAGAAGAATACTTTATATTGTTCATTAACGAGTTTTTCAGAATGTGTTGGATAGGATTTTTAAAGCATAAAGATGAAGCATTTGAAAAGTTCAAAGCCTTCAAAGCTTTGTTTGAAAATGAATCAGATCGTAAAATCAAATGCCTCAGATCTGATTGAGGAGGGGAATTTACCTCGGATGAATTCTTTGACTTTTGTGAAGCACATGGAATAAGAAGGGAATTCTCCACTGCAAGGACTTCTCAACAAAATGGAGTGGTAGAAAGGATGAAAAAAACTGTTCAACAAATGGCTCGTGCCATGTTAGATGAATCTGGAACTCCTGCAATGTTCTGGGGTGAAGCTGCATTTGCTGCTGTCACTATTCTCAACAAAGCAAATGTTCGGGTAAACAACACTCAAACTCCACATGAACTTTGGTATGGTAAGACTCCTACTGTAAAATACTTCAAAGTTTTTGGAAGCAAATGTTACATCAAAAGGACTGATGAAAAACTTGGCAAGTTTGAACCCAGAGTAGATGAAGGCATTCTCCTTGGTTACTCTTCACGAAGTAAAGGATATAAGTGTTATAATAAAAGACTTGGAAAATTATTGAAAGTATTGATGTTGTGGTTGATGAAGCAGGGGAAAATTCAAAACAGGTAAAAACTGAAGATTGTGGAGAAGATGAGGATTTGAAGAAGAAGAAACCAATGAAGCACCAGAAGAACAGATAACGACAGAAGAAAGGACCTATCCAGGTATGTTCAGAAAAATCATCCACAGACTCAAATTTTGGGACAGAAAGAGGCAGGTGTGCAGACAAGAAGAACTATTACAGAAGCTTCAAGCTATCTAGCATTGCTTTCCTCCATCGAACCTCAAAATGTAAATGAAGCATGCAAAGATGAATATTGGGTCAAGGCCATGAATGAAGAACTTGAGCAAATTGAAAAGAATAATACCTGGGAGTTAGTTCCTAGACCTCATGATAAGAATATCATAGGAACCAAATGGATATTCAAAAACTAGCTGAATGAAAATGGTCAAGTTATCAGAAACAAGGCCAGACTTGTTTGTAAAGGATATGCTCAACAAGAAAGTATAGATTTTGAAGAAACTTTTGTAATTGTTGCTAGACTTGAAGCCATAAGAATGTTCCTTGCTCTTTGTAGTTTTCAGAAATTCAAAGTATAGCAAATGGATATAAAATCTGCCTTTCTTAATGGAGACTTAGAAGAAGAAGTATATATTGAGCAACCAGACAGATTCATCCTTGGAAATGATCCAAAATTTGTATGCAGACTGAAAAAAGCTCTCTATGGTCTAAAACAAGCTCCAAGGGCCTGGTATTACCGTCTTGACAAATTCTTCCATCAACAAGGTTTTTCAAAAGGATCAGCTGATAGCAATCTATACACAAAGATTGACAATGATAAATTGTTAATACTTGTTGTGTATGTTGATGATATCATTTTTGGTAGCAATGAAGAAGCCATGAGTCAAAATTTTGCTTTGGTAATGCAACAAGAATTTGAAATGTCCCTGCTTGGTGAGCTCACATATTTTCTTGGTCTACAAGTTCAACAAAAGAAAGATGGTATTTTTCTGTCACAAACCATTTATCTCAAGCATATCTTGAAAAAATACGGCATGGAAGATTCTAAACTAGTATGTACCCCTATGGTAACAGGATGCAGTCTCAGCTCAAATGATGAATCAACAACAATACATCAACCAACCTACAGATCCATGATTGGCAGTTTGCTTTATCTAACAGGTACCCAACCAGACATCATGCATGCAGTAGGAATAGTTGGAAGATTCCAAGCCAATCCAAAGGAATCACACCTTCAGGCAGTCAAAAGGATTTTCAGATATCTTCAGGGAACACAGAATTTTGGTTTATGGTATCTTAGAGATACAGATCTTACACTTCATGCATATACACATGCAGATTGGGCAGGAAGCGTTGATGACAGAATGAGCACTAGTGGTGGTGCATTCTATATGGGTTCCAGATTAGTGTCTTGGCTCAACAAGAAACAAAGTTCAATTGCATTATCTACAGCTGAAGCAGAATATGTGGCTATTGCATCTTGCTACACACAACTCCTTTGGATGATGCAAACGTTGCAAGACATTCAGATCACATGTATTCCACCCATATCCATTATATGTGATAATATAAGTGCAATCAATATTTCAAGGAATCCAGTCATGCATTCCAAGACCAAGCACATACCCGTCAAATATCATGTTCTACGTGAACAAGCGCTTGAACAAAAGGTCAAATTGGAGTACATTCCCTCCAAAGAACATGTTGCTGATATATTCACCAAACCACTGCCCAGAGAGACATTTGAATATCTCAGACAGAAGCTGGGAGTAGTTGATGCATCATCTTGCTGTTGAAACTTATCTGTTTCAGAGAAAAGTGGTTATACGCGAGTTTCATGAAGCGTATCCGCGTACATACGTTGGTTTTTGTAGATACAGTCGCGTATATGCTGGTTTGAAAAACAACAGTGGGTCAGACTCAGGGTGAAAAGAGTCTAATATGGGTCTGACAGTGATCATCTGGCACAGGTTCAGGGGGAGCATAGACTTCTAATAATGCATTGTTGGCATTATCTTAGAAGATCTTGGTACAAATTCACAGTTGTTTTTGTTTCAGGTGGAACAGGTTCAGGGGGAGATCATGGTTGCTGGTCTGGATGGTGATTGACAGATGCTGCTGATGATAGTTGCTGATAACTATCATAGTATTGTTTCAGATATTTGGACTCTATGTCATGTATATCTTTTAATGTCAAGGTCATGAAATGACCTATTAGGCATGGGATGGATGATGTAATGTTCTTGGTTTGACGTGTATAAACATTTGGTATATATCCACTTGGTTGGATGGATGAGTCAAACTTGGTAGATCCCCACTTGGTTGGGAGATGGATGTATGTATGAGTCATTGGTGATAGGAAGGTCATTTATGATGTATGTATAGAGTCATCTTTTTGCAGACCTTGCTTATATTCAGGGGGAGCATGGACTCGAGCATGGAATCAACACTCTTCAGCATATCAGAGAATTCAGCATGTATTCAGGGGGAGCATAACCCTTTGCCCTTGATGACAAAGGGGGAGAGTGACTTGGGGTTGCCATCAAGTCCAAAGGGGGAGATTGTTGACATTATGATACAGATTTGGCACTATGACACAGGTTTTGTCCTTGATGGCAACTCACTCAGATGACAGATCACAATTCAGACTCACAGAATGAAGAAAGAAAGGTATACACAGGTTCCCCATTGACCAAGCTGCGTGTACACACAGGTTCACAGACCAAAAGGCACGTATAGCGTACACACACACTTTCATGGAATGAAAGACGCGTACATGTTGGAAAACTTAGTTTTGGTCCATGGTATTTTGATCCATGTTATTGGTCCAAGGTATCTTGTCTGAAGTATTGACCCCAGGTATTTGGTCCAAGGTATTGGTTCTAAATGGTTTTGGACCATGGTATTGAGTAAGGCCTAAGACTATAAAAGGAGGAGAAGATGATTAGGCAAGGTAACTGAAGTATTGAATATCTAATGAAGAGCAAGATCTAGAATACAGGTTATTGGGTTATGGTGCATAGTTGGATCGGAATCAAGGATGAACTTGAGCGCTTGATGAAGGAGAAGTTCTATTGATGGGTCAAGATCTTAAGGCTTGAAGAGAAGTATCTTTGTGTGGTTTTGATCTTTTATCTGAGTAACTGGCGCATGTTGTAATCTGTAAATATGATGATCTAGGTATAACTGATGTTTGAAATTGTCATAAAGTTTAAATCACCATTTACAAATCTGTATGCAGGTTCACTTTAGCAAAGTCGCGTATACACGCTAGTTCTGCATATCAAAACAGCGTATACGCAGGTTTGCCTTGAGAAAACAACATATGTACGCAGGTTCGACACATTGAAGTAGCGTATACCTAATAAAATATGCTTTAGCTACTTCTGTTTGCTGTTGCAGTGTTATGGGTTCTGGCTTGGGTACTGATCACTATTACTGTATTTTGGTTACAACATTCTGAGAAGTGATTGATTGATTCAGTTTTGGTTGATGCAAAGGAGATTGGTTGATATAGATATATTTGATGCTTGATTGATGTTATTGATGGATCCAGTCTGAAAATTCATGAAACGTGGTCCTTGGAAGAAAAGAGAAGGTTGTAGCCTTCTGTAGGCCAGCACCTACGTACTAGTAAACACATCAGCTAGTACAAGAGCTAGGGGGTTGTAGCTCCCTTCCAGGAGAAGCTGGAGAACAAGAGAAGGTTGTAGCCTTCTGCAGGTATAAGACTGCACTAGTACAAAAATTGTAAAAAGAAATTTCTTATTAAAAGAAGATAGAGACGATTGCAGCAGGTGGTTTTCACCCACATTGGTTTTCCACCTTATATCTTGTGTTCATGTGTGTGAATATCTGCTCTGTTTTTTACTGCACTTGGTTGCTGTTTATATGATTCTGATGCACAGATTAAAGATCAACATGTGATGAATTAACTAAGTTATATGTTTGCAGGGTATACGCTAGTTGCCTTAAATACAGTTGCGTACACACGCAAGTTTCATTAACTGAAGTAGCTTATATAAATTTGGTTATGGAAATGAAATATTATTGACTTGCTAATACTGATTCACCCCACCCCCTCTCAGTGTTATTTCCAACGTCAAGTAGGATAAGGTCTCTAAACTGATTGATCGAATCAAGCCCCAAGTGGCAGATTTTTGTAATTAATGATATGATGGTGGTCTTACTCTATATATTTGTAGTTTCTTGACTCTGAAGGGGTTGATCGATAATGTGAGAAGCTGAATCTATGTAAACTTTTGATCCAGTTAATATATATTGCAGCAACTTTGTGTTTATACCTGAGACTCATGTTATGCCTTTATGTGTTCTTATCATGTTTTCTATGTTGCTATCACTGTTCATAGTATTTTGATTAGTTGGAATTCATGTCGAGTGCTCCAACTTCCTTCATTTGCCATGTATGACTGTGAATGTTTATTTGACATCAGTTTTAAAGCCAAAAATGCCTCAGTTTCCATTAAACACTGTTGTTTGCCAATGATTTTCTTTTATTTGACTCCATGCCCAATGGTGGCAGCCATCACATTCTCCTTCACCTGTAAAACTACATAAAAAGAAATCAGAGTTAGCCATCTGTAGTTTTGAGTTGATTAACGTGAATTTGATAAAGTGTTTTGAGAGAGCCCTCTCAAATTGGAAGGACTAACTTCCAGTTAAAGTGGTTTGAAATAGTTACTCTTGGTTGGAGGTTGACACAACCAATCTTGTCTAACCTAGTGATAACAAATCCTTGGTTGCTTGAGCTTGGGCACTAAAATAACAGTGAAAATATAGCCCAACAATTGTGAAATGCAAGTAAATGGTAAACTACAACAATTAAGTCCAAAACTTGAATGAAAAAGTAGGTCTAACCCCGCTAAGGGCAAAAAGTGGAAAGTGATTTAATCAAGATGAAACCTTTACAATACTTGGGGCAACTTTATGTTGAAAATATGTAGCTGCGGTCAGTATTTGAAGTCAATAAGTCAAAAGAAAATTATTTTTTATGTATGTTTCATGTAGGCCCCATGATGGACAGGTCGGCCCCACCACATGAAGTGGTGTGACCCTTGAGTTTATTTGACTTGATCAATCACATATATATTGAGAGACTCATCCACCTCTTTTCGCATCCATCACACAATCAATTCAGATCTATTCAAGGAGTATTCTCTTCACACATGCTGGGTTTTTCCCTTGGTTTGGGGTTTTCCCAGGGTAAACTTTGTGTCTCTTGTGCATCTTTATTTTATTGTGATCTAAATTGCCCTACTAGATTTATGGTTGAAATTTTCTGAAGTGTAATTGCTTAATGATTTGAATGTGTTAACGAAGTAATTATATCATTGGAATTAATTATCTGGCAGAAAATTTGTGCTTGTCTTAATTGCACTCTAAAAATATACTCTTTAGATACTAGCAAATATTGATAATATGTAGTTAAAACACTTATGAAATGGATCTAGGGCTTTAAGTGATTAGAAACCACCTCTTTCACAAAACCCTAAGCAAGGAGCCTTACCAATCAAAAGAGCTCTTCCTTCCCTTAAGGTTGGAAGCACCTAATAAAGCCTTTGGATGACCCTCCCATATCTAAGCATGGTAACTTGTTTGCAAATCGTAAGCTAGGAAGATGTGAAGATGATATCTATGTGAAGTACTATGGTTCCTTTTGCATTAGATGTTGCCTGCTATGATACTCTTATGGCTATTTTACTTATAATGATGATCTCTTTTGCTTTTGAGGGTATTTTTCAGATGCTTTCTCCGAGGTGTAATTGCCATCCATTGAGGGATTGTTTGAAGCTTTTACATCACTTCAGAGAGGACATCCAACCCCATTTGAGGACCCTTCAGGGCACCATAGCTAGGATTTTGATCACTTTATTAGGAGCATTAACCTTGGGATGTATCCAACAATGATGATGACCTTCAACCCTTTGTCCAAAGCCTGGGACGATACATATTGAAGCCAGGATGTTGTTTAGAGGGAAGATGTACCTTGGAGACCACAAAGCACCCCTAGGTTGGCATTGTACCTTCTTGATGGATGTTGCGCTCATTCTGAACTAGTTTGATGATGATGATGATGACGACTTGATATCCCTTTAGAAGGTATGATACACCTTTTTAGATGATGACATCATGCCCTAGCCTTGCGATGTCATCCTAATGAGGCTTGTAGTGGTGATGTGGGCTTGGTTGCAATGACATGTTGATGAGGAGAGTTTTGTTTGATGGGTGGACACCTTGTTAATGAGGGGATGGATTTTGAGTGAGAAGCACTATTTTGACCTGTCCATGGCACAATTTGATGGAGGTCTTCGTCATTAGAGGATTACGTCACCCTTGGAGAACCTGTTGGTCACACATGTGGGCCGAAAGGAGGCTTTTTGTTATGTTTTATCATTCAGAGAGCTGTCTATTAGGTCAACTTCTGACCTACTTAATTGATAACATCTTAAATTATTATTTTTAGAAATTTTAGTCAATTATTGACCTAAATAGGTTTGATTTCCCTCCTGTAAATAGAGGGAAGTCGATTTAGTAGAATCATTTTCACACACACTCATTTACTCATTGAGAGAGAGTGTGTACTAGTTCTTTTTCTCTTAGACACAATAAAGAATTGATGCAGCGAATTGCCTTGGGAGGATATTATGCTTGGAGGGATTTTTCTCTTGGACTGATGTAGTGATTTTATGGTGATCTGTGCAACTTTATTGTCAGTAATTTTCTTCAATTTTGCAAATGTTGTAGAATTAGGGTCTCATTGAAATTTCCATCTTAATGTATTAAATTTTTATGGTTCTAACATTTTCTTTGAAATTATCACCAAGTGTCCATCAAGGAGACTTAATATAGCATTCCTTGACCTTTCATCTCCAATTGATTGAAAGTTGCTATGATTTAGATTTAGAGGTTTTCTCTCTCTTAACTTGCTCCAATCAATTCTTCCTCCACTGACCTTGCCCTTTTGACTCCATATACCGAAGATTGATAAAGGAACTAGTCTTTTTGATGTGTCAATCTTTTTTACAAAGAAAATATTATTCCTTTTTTAATGTTTTCTATGGTAAACTCGGGTTGGTAGGTTATGGTAAATTCTGCATTTAATATCATAAAATATCTTGTATCTTATATTCTTAGGGTTATGCTTTGCATCTATTAAATGAAAAAGAAAAATATTATTTTATATGCATTTTTCAACCACATTTTTAGGGCTGAGTTCTTATTTTGTTTGCTTACTCAGAAGCCTTTGATTATTTATTGTTTATCATTAACTATAGCTATTTTTCTATTGCCATCATAAATTTTGCATGCTGTAGATTGTGCTTATCTAAAAACTCTAATTTATAACAACTACCATTAATTTCGGGGTGGCATGTCTGTAGGATCTATTTGAGCCTCTTCAGAAATATCTTTTACCTCTAGATTTAGCCATAGGTTCTCCGAACTTCATCTCACCCAGAGCCATACTTCATTTAATATTATCCTTGGGTTTTTATTTAGTAGAATCCTTGGAGGGTGTTTAGCCCTTGGAATTCTTAGATTACTTAGTCTTTGAGATCTACTGGGGAAGCCTCCCTTGTGGGGATAAAATCCAAACACAAAACAACAGAGGAGCAGCTACTAAGGTGATAGTGGTGGCTGGTCCCATTTTTGCCCATGATCTAAAGTGCGTAGTGAGGATTTACACTTAGATGCTAGATTTTGCAGTAACATGGCCTTCATTTGTAATTCTATCATATTCTATCTCTCACGTTTTATATACTATTCCTATCCTAAATGGATTTATTTATGCTGTTCTAAATGTTTTGGATATTCGTAATTTGGATCAGATTGGTTTGTCACGTAGGCACTCTGGGAGGGCTACTCAATCATTCAATTGCGTAAAAATACGTAGAATAAGGAGGGTGCTTCACATGAAGGTGTCTCACATTATTTAAACAACCAATTATACACCAAATAACCCTAAGTGTTGGGGAAGTAATCACCCAGGCCAAAGTTTGACATACACACATAGATCTGTGCTTACTATAATGGAGAATTGTGCTTCTAGGTATAAAAACTTTACAATAACATAGCACACATCCACCTCAACCATAGAACGAGGGTCTAGAGAAACCACCTAAACACCTTGCGTAGATCAATAAGCATGGTCTAGTGAAAATATAACTGACAGATTGTCACAATGCTTGGCTCATCATTTTAGATTACAAAAATCCTTCTAAGGTAGGGCAAGGTGCAACTGGTCATTGAACGCTAGGCTCTAACATTAGCTCAAAGATTTACAAGACCATCAACGCTGATGTTGGGGCAACCTGGGCAAAGAAAATGGATCACTCTGATGCAAATCTGTGGGGTAATTGGCTGTGCAGCCACCCTATGAATGAAATATAAGGGGGTGTCCCTCACTGTATTGAATTACTCCCTTTATAAAAGTCCAAATATCCCCCTGTATTCACGTGTTCACTCTTTAAGAGTATATCAGTAAGCTCAAATTTTACCAAGATTGTTCTTGCTAGTTCATGTTTTGGTTGCAACACATGTTCATCAAAAACCCTTTTTGATTTTTAAAGATGTTGAGCCTTTTATTATAAATTAAATTTGAATAGTTGAACAATGATTGCAATATATCCTAATTGTCACCCATTTAGGTTTTAAAATTTTATGAATTTCAAATAGTGAGACACTGAGATTTTCTTATGCACAATCAGAATCCCTAAATGCTCTATGCTGAGAAGCATGGAAAACACATTTGGGTTATGCACATGTTGTTCTCTTTATGCATTGCAAATGTTGTGATGTATGTATTGACTCCTTTGTTTTCTGGTTTGTTATGTTTTCTACAGATTGTCATTGCTGATGAGTCCCATTATATGAAGAATCCCCAGGCTAAAAGGACAAATGCTTGTATTCCTCTTTTCCAGGTAATTCTTGTGGTTAACCTTATATTGTTGAGGCTTTGATTCTGGAAGTGTCAAGATGTTATAAGAACATCCTTGTATTTGGCAGATAAAATGGTATTTTTTAAAATTTGAAGTTTGGCTCTGTTTAAACATGTATATATTAGTAAAACATTCTCCACTTCTTCAGAAAGCCCAGTACAGTATCTTGCTTAGTGGGACTCCTGCATTGTCCCGGCCTATTGAGCTTTTGAAGCAGGTAGATTGTCTTTGGTCCGTTTAATGTAAAACTAAGTACTGTATATGCATTTCATAAAATGATTGCATCACTTTTCAAGTGTTTGGATGTTATCCCAATTGTGGATATTATTGACATGAGAATTTTTTGGATATAAATTTCCAGCTGGAAGCTTTGCATCCTACTGTTTATAAGGATTTTCACCAATATGGGCAGCGATATTGCAAGGGTGTAAGTAATTTTATAATTACTTTTATCAATCCAGTTTAATATTCTAGCAGTTTCAAGTCTTGACACAACATCTAAGCAGTTCTATGAGCAGACCAGTTGTTCTGCATTATGTGATCACAGGGTATTTTTGGAAAATATCAAGGAGCTAGTAATCATGAAGAGCTGCATGCTTTAATGAAGAAAACAGTGATGATTCGGAGGCTAAAGAAAGATGTTCTCTCAGAACTTCCACGCAAGTGTCGACAGCAGGTATACATTCTGCTTAGAGGGATTAAGGATATTCATGAATAGTGCAATGGTAATATAGGAATGCTGGTGGTGCAATAATTGTTTCTAAATTTGTAGTCTGCAAGTCTTGTTATGTATTCTTGAAACATTTGCTTGAGGGGTGAGTGATCACTATAGAAGCTAAACAATCTTGTCAGACATTTGTGAAAGCTTACAATACAAGTTTTGTAAAATATTTAGAATGAAGAATAGAGCAGTGAGACATCTTCATTTCATAGAAAATAAATTTTGCTTGGTAATTGAGTTGCTCAAGTTTGATGTGTGACATGAGCTCAAGTCAAAAGGTTGTAATGTGGAATCAGTTTGAGGATGGAGACTTGTTATCCTTTCAACATCTCCTGCAGGTTGTCTGCAAAAGTCCATGCTATCTGGGTAAGCTTAGTGGGCTCTAGGATTGTAAGCATAGTTGCTGTGATCCTCCTTGCCCACTAAAGTACAAGTATAAGCTCCCTCCTTGATCCATTTTTGGTACCATTCTTCTCACCAAAATCAGATCCAAATGGATTTTGTGGTGGAGCTGCTTTTTGGTCTGCAGATCCATTTCTGATCTCATTTTTCGGTTCATGGATTTGAGTAGTCCAGATCCTTTTCCCTATAGAGATATTGGAAAGTAAAATACTGAGGACTTTGACTGCAAAGTTTGTCAGTTTTTTTTTTCTTGCATTATAGTTAGCTATTGCTTTATGCATAAGCCTATGTTACCAGGATATGGATATGGGTCTGCTAGATTTCTGATAAGCCAGGATCTAGATACAGCGAGGATACGCCAAGCACAAAAATATAATATAATATTCTTTGAATTGTGAAAAACATATTCAATGTTTAGAGTCAAAACCATGTTAGTTTTCCTGCCAACCTAGCACCCGACAAACCGTTAACCTAGTTGATTACAAATCTATTGTATGAATTGCACAACTAGGTTCCTAACATTAATTAGTGGAAGAAAAACAGAATCAATTTCACAAAATAAATGACACAACAGATTCTGCCCAATCAAATTAGTTCATCATTAAATTGATTCAGAGCCCAATTGGACTCCCATCCTCGAATAATGGCCCAACTGAAGAAATAGATGTACAATGCTGGATCTGATCCAGCTGATCAAGCCCTCCTTGGCTGATTTGGATCTCCTTGTTTCCTCCTTTCATGGACCCAACACACTAGAGTATGACACTCCTCACTGAGATGCTTCTCTCATTCTTGTGTTGCTGTATGGTGTGTCTTCTCCCTCTCCTTAGCCTTTCTTTTATAACTTTACATTGTGCTAAATCTTAAAGCCTTGTCTCCAAAATGATTGATGGCCAAGATTAGATCTCACCTCACTTGAGATCAAAAGCTGAAATAAATACCTAATCACTAAAGTAAATAATTTACTTTTTCGAAGTTTACTTTAGCTCAATAAGCCAACATAATAATTGTGTGGCTTTCCTAAGGCTAAGTTACATTAGCAACTTGGTCACACTTAAGCAAGTGTTCTAAGGAGATCTTTGGCAATTTCTGCATGCCTAGACACTTACCTTGTGCAGAAAAACCTTCTTGAGTTACAATCATCAACAAACCATTCATGAATCAAAAGAGTAGAACTGAAATAATTAGATAATTTACAAATCTAAACACTAAAATGATGCATCTTGCCTCATACAAAAATGATAATAGTATATACGAAAGAGAATTGACTCTACTAATATAATTATGCAGAGTAGATCTAAGTACAAATTTTGAAATGGTTCTACATTCTCATAATTTGCATGTTGCAACATTATATCATGAATAAGATGACAAGGGGTCAGGAATGTTGAATGTTGAAGGAGAAATTTGAACTTGTGGTGTAACATCCTCAAGTAGGTTGAGCTGAGTCATGGCATTCAATGTCATGTTCAAGTGATATATCTCAGTCTCTACATCCTACATCCTCTACTTAGCTGTTTTTTTATACTCTAGACTAGAATGTGATAAAAGGAACAAGTTGGAATGAACATACACAAAATCCTTAGCCTTTGTTGCTCCTAGTCTATTTCACTTCACTAGATGGATGAAGCCATATGCACCCCAATTCCTCTCAGCTGATGAGTAACTGACAACTTGTGATAATAACCTTTTAGCTAGAGTTGAGAGATAAATCCTCTCGTCACCATGGAATCCCCTCCAAGTAATAGTGTTACAAATAAAATAATAAATTAGTGATGTCACAATAAAAATAATTAGTAAGTAAAGGGTGCATACCTTACCCTCTCACTTGTGACCGCTCAATGCTATATGACACACCATACAAGTGACATTATAAATCATATCCATTCATTGTTATTCAATAATAATTATTATCACTTCAAGTATCCAAGTGTTCTTACATTGCTATTACAACCACATTAGGTGCTACCTCCACGTTCTTACATTGTCTATGCACTTTGTATTGCGCTGCACATTCTCCGCCACTGGTGCCACAAAGAAAAGATTCTCCTCTCAATGTTGCTTCCTGTTCTATGTTATATAAAAAAATAGCTAGTTTGTAATTTATTAGGCAAAGGGCATAATGAAAGATCATGCTCGTTCACCAAGAGGCACCCAAGGCAATATATATAGCCAGGGCCTCCCACAAAATGTAAACATCATCTATTCATTTATTAATAAAATATTTATCATGGCTATCAATAGCTAAATTCGTGTGTTCCATCTGGTATCAGAGCGAGTCGATTGCTGGCTTCTTGCTGTCCGTACAATGCTTTCACACCTTCACCGTCGTTGTCCCTGTATATTGTTTGCTAAACCACGACCCTTCACCCCAAAGTGTTCCACCACCCATCCGTTCTACCTATCCTTGTCTTGACACCGACATCTGCCATCGGAGCTGGAATTCCACGCCAACTCTAGCACTCCGTAGGGGCACCATTAACATCTTGTCCAGCCACCGACCCCGTTTCCCAATCGACGCATCCACAGGTCAACCTCTCGAAGTCACGGGTCAACAACTTGAATTAATTGAATTATTAATTCATTCTACTAATTTGAATTATTAAGTCCTCATATTAATTCGAACTATTAATTCATTATATATTTTATATTAAAAAGAAACCCTATATGTCATATCATTAAATTAATTAATTTAATTTAATTATTTAAAAAGAATAGAATTATTTAAGCTGGCAGACAAATATACACCCCCACAAACTCGTTCAATGTCGTCGATGTCAATGGCCGATTTCAACAAAAAATTGATTGATTTGGAGAATAGGATTACTAGCCACTCCGATGATTTCAACAAAAAATTAGTCGATCTCGAGAGTAAGGTTATCGGGCATTCCGACGATATCAAGAAGCTTCAAGATACGACAAATTGGATAGAACTACAGCTCGAGCAGAACCATATCCAATCCGAAATGAATCATAATCAGATAATAGCATTGCTGAACACCTTGTGTGAAAGGACGAAGGTTACACCCGAACAACTACTCCAAGATGATGGAGGAAATCAAGAGCACAATTCCTCAAATTCAACAAAGTCACCAGATTCTCACGAAAAAGCGGAATCTCCAAAAAAATCTGCCATGCCCCACCAAGGAAATAGTAACGCGACTTTTTCAAATAAGCAACTTTGGGATACATTCACTAATCAACACCCTCTTTTCGCTCCGCTGTTAGCAACGTATTAGCAAAAGGCAAAAATTGAGCTGCCCAAATTCGATGGGAACGAGAAATGTAGTGTTGCGTGGTTGAATAAAGCAGAAGAATACTTTGAGATTTACGACATCGATAATGATGACTAAAATATTAGGCATGCTTCCATGAAAATGGAAGGAGAAGCATATAACTGGTATATGTGGTGGAAGAAGGCGACAATCACCATCAGTTGGAGAAAATTTAAGGATGCATTCTTTAAAAGATTCCAAGGTGTAAAGGAAGAAGTGTTCTTTTCAACACTCATCAGATTATGACAAAAAGGCAGTGTTGATGAGTACACTCGAGAATGGGAGACCTTAGCAACACGAGTACCTGGGTTATTAGAATCTCGTCTAATTCAATCATACATCTCCGGACTTAAAACTCATCTACATGTAGAACTTGAGCTTCATGACATTACATCAATAGAAGTAGCAAGACGAAAAGCAAAAACCGTTGAAAAGAAATTTGAACAGATACTGTGGTCAAAACCGAAAAAAGTATATTCGAGACGAAGAATGCCCCAGTCTGTGGATACGGATAATACAAGATATGTTCCACCACATTGTCGTGAAGGCGAAAAATCTAATGTGGAATTGCAAAGGATAAAAGAAGGCAAATGCAAATGCTGTGGTGAGAAGTGGGACCCTAAACATAAGTGTGCAAAAGGAAAAGAATCAAAGAACTTGTATAACTGTAAAGCAACTAATGATTCAAACAGTGATGATTCCGACATAGAAGAAACAGAAGATGCCCAAGAATTCTCTCCAGAATTAGATGATAGAAGTATTTCGCAAATGTCACTATCAGCTATGACAGGGATATCACAACCTCAGACTCTAAAATTAAAAGGACATATAAAGAAGAACAACGTAGTGGTTCTCGTTGACTCTGGTAGCACCCACAATTTTTTAGATGCAACTGTGGCAAAGAGACTCAATATTTTCTCATTTCCTTTATTGAACATGAAGGTGATGGTAGCTGACGGTAAGAAGATTGAAAAGGTAGGGAAATGCCATAAGGTTAAATTGTAGATACAAGACTTTAATTTAGAATTCCCGTTCTTCACTGTACCATCAGGTGGAGTAGATGCGGTCTTAGCTATCCAATGGCTACGAACTCTAGGCACTTATGCTGCCAACCATCAAGTACAGTTCATAAGATTTAACTGGGGAGGGCAAAGGTACAAATTAGACGGATTCCAAGCACTAGAGAATCAAATCGTATTGTCATTGCAGATGATGAAGATGATTCGAAAAGGAGCACCAACTTATGTAGTACAATGTCACCAATTAGAAATGTTATCTGCAAATATGATCAACGAAGAGTCACCAGAGGTACAAGATCTAATTCAGAAGCATGAAAAGGTATTTCAAGACCTGCCTATGAAAATGCCTCCTAACAGGGAAATTGAGCATACAATAGAAGTGAAAGCAGGGTCAGACCCCATCAACATCAAGCCGTATCGATATCCACATCACCAAAAGACGGAAATTGAGAGATTAATCCAAGACCTTTTAAAGTGTGGGATCATCTCAAAAAGTAAAAGTCCGTATGCTGCTCCAGTGGTATTGGTAAGGAAGAAGGATGGTTCATTCAGGCTATGCATTGACTATAGAGGATTAAACAAAATAACAATTAAAAACAAATTTCCAATGCCCTTTATCGATGGAATGTTGGATGAACTACATGGCGCAAAATACTTCTCAAAGTTGGACTTAAGGTCAGGCAATTACCAAATCAGAATCAGGTTGGAAGACATACCAAAAATGGCATTCCGAACACACGAAGGTCACTATGAATTTAAAGTAATGCCATTGGGTTTAATCAATGCACCAGCAACGTTCCGAGCCACTATGAACGAATTATTTCATCCATATCTTAGGATGTTTGTATTAGTATTCTTTGATGACATTTTAATTTATAGTAAAACTTGGAAGGAGCAGTTACAACATCTGGATAAAGTTCTTACACTACTGAAAGAGCATCAGTTCTACGCAAAAAAAATCCAAATGCACATTTGGAAAGGAAGAAGTAGAATACCTCAGACACATTATATTCCATGAAGGCGTAAAAGTGGATCCTAATAAAATCAAAGCTATAAAGGAATGGACCAAACCGGTTAATATATCCAAGCTAAGAGGGTTCTTAGGATTGACTAGATATTACCGAAGATTTATTAAAAACTATGCACATATCGTTGCACCAGTGACAAACCTTTTAAAGAAAAATTCATTTCAATGGGATGAGGAAGCAAGAAGGTGTTTTGAGGAGCTTAAGGAAGTTATGTCTAATGCCCCGGTATTGGCAACTTCAGATTTCTCTAAACCATTTATCATTGAGTGTGATGCTTCCGGATTCGGTATAGGCGTAGTGTTAGTGTAAGAAGGGAATCCAATAGCTTTTGAAAGTAGGAATCTCAATAAAAGAGAATGTCTCAAGTCCACACACAACAAGGAAATGGTCGCTATTATGCACGCACTGGCTAAGTGGAGACAATATCTTTTGGGAAGTAAGTCTTCCATTTGAGTGGACCATAACAGTCTCCAACACCTCCTTCAACAAAAAACACTTTCTGAAGAGAAACATAATTGGATTGAAAAAATTTCCGCCTTTGACATGGAGATACTACATAAAAGGGGAAAAGACAATGTAGTAGCAGATGCCCTATCTAGGAAGGATGAAGAACCAACATTACTTGCAGTCTTCGTTGTTGTTCCTGAATGGCTTAATGAGATTCGAAGTGAGCATGCGAAGGATCCAAAAATAAATGCGACAACCAATAACCTTCCAGACAACTCAAAATTTGAATGGAAGAATGATATTCTATCGTACAAAGGAAGAATCTATCTGAATGCAAACTCCAAGTTTAAGTCCAAGATACTCAAGGAGTCACATGATTCACTGTTAGCTGGACATGTAGGATTCTTTAAAACTTACTACAATGCACGTCAATCATTCTTTTGGAAGGGGATGAGTCGCGATATTCAGAAGTATGTAGCAGAATGTGACACATGTCAAAGAAATAAAAGTGAAAATATTATGACACCTGGATTACTTCACCTCTTAAACAATCCGAATCAGAAATGGGAAGGAATATCATTGGACTTTATTGAGGGATTACCTGTATTTGAAGGCAAGGACAAGATTTTCGTAGTGCCTGACAGACTCACCAAATATGCTCACTTTATGGCAATAAAGAAATCAGACTCAGCTAAACAAATCGCTGAAATATTTTGCAAAAATATATATAAATTACACAGTTTTTTGAAAGTCATTGTGAGTGATAGAGATGCCAAATTCAAGGGTAATTTCTGGAAGGAATTTTTCAAACACATAGAAACCTACCTAAATATGAGTTCCCCTTATCACCCTCAAACAAATGGACAAATAGTGGTTGTCAATAAATGTTTGGAAGCCTACCTATGTTGTTAATCTACAGAAAAACAAAATAAGTGGGCTCAATGGTTGCATCTCGCTGAGTGGTGGTATAGTTCGACTTATCATACGTCAGTAAAAATGACTCCATTCCCATCTTTGTATGGATATGAAGCCCCAAAATGGAAGGATCTAGCTGCCGTCCAGACAAATCTATTTGCTATTAAAAACCAACTAGAAGAAACCCAACCCCTAAAAGAAAATTTGAATAATGCAAGGAACATTGTCCAAACCCTAAAAGAAAATTTGAATAATGCAAGGAACTGTATGAAGCAACAAGCGGACTGAAATAGAACTGAAAGAGAATTTGAAGTCGGAGAATGGGTATTTGTCAAGCTCTAACCATACAAACAACTGTCCTTGAAACAAAAAGTAAAAAATAAATTGGCACCAAAGTTCTATGGACCATATCAGATCAACAAAAAGATCGGCCAAGTTGCATATAGTTTAAGCCTTCTAGAGAAAAGTCGTGTTCACAACGTCTTCCATGTATCCTGCCTTAAAAGAGCACTGGGCGACCATCAATTAACGCAAACAACGCTTCCATCCCTAGATGATGAAGGAAGGGTCATTTTAGAACCAGAAGGTATCTTATCTACCGCTTCGATCCCATGCAATCAAGGAATACTTGATCAAGTGGAAGGACTTACCAGAAGAAGAAGCTTCTTGGGAGACTGAAGCATTTCATTAGCAACATCCGTCGTTACGTATGCTTTGAGGACAAAGCATTCTTTTGAGAGGAAGGCAATGTTATATAAAAAATTAGTTAGTTTATAATTTATTAGGCAAAGGGCATGATCAAAGATCATGCCCGTTCACCAAGAGGCACCCAAGGCAGTATATAGCCAGGGCCTCCCACAAAATGTAAACATCATCTATTCATTTATTAATAAAATATTTATCATGGCTATCAATAGCTAAATTCGTGTGTTCCATTCTGTGTTGTAGCAAATCATTTGTGCCTTATTCCCTTGAGTTTCATTTCAGCGCCACTATAGTAGTAGAGGCCGCTGTGTCAATATCTTGTCGCTACCTCGTCCCTTCTTCCGCACGTCGATTGTTGTCATTCACCACTATTGTCTCCTTTTCGTTGCTGCTAGCTTGCCTCGTTGAACATTCTGTCACCTCTTGTTTGTTGTCGCTAGCCTGCTCGAACTTTTTTCCATTGCTAGTGCTAGAATTTTTTTCTATCCCACACTCTAAAAAATCATATGGACGTGTCTATTCCCTAGGATAGGTTGACTCGATTTTTTTATTATATATATGTGTGTGTGTGTGAAAATTCCTACACCGGAATCCCTACTGCAGCAAACTGATGTTACTTTTCCTACTTGAGAATCAGTGACTGATCCTTTAGCTCTGGAGGCTTTGCGTCACCCTCTGCGTGGCTTTTGCGTCAACCTGGGCAGCTTCTGTGTCAACCCTCTTGGGTATTACACTGCCTCTCTGCTTTGGATCCTCCGCTAACTGAGAAATCGACTTTCCTACCTCCCAGACTCACACTCTAGCTTCCGGCAACTGAACTTCGAATTCCCTCTGCATAAACTTGACTTCGCCTCACTAAATGTGCTGCCTCTGCGTCAGCACTGTGTAGGCCATCGTCAACCATCCTTTGGATGACTTTCTTTCCTCTCTCTGCCTTGTACTCTCCATAAATTCCTTCTCCCGGATTCTCACTGCCCCTCTGCTGCAAGATCTCCTCAATCGATTTTCCTCCTGAGAAATTCTCACCTTAGAAAATTGGTTTTCTCAATCTCTCTGTATGTTTTCCAAATGACCCTCATGTCCCTTCTTATATCTTCCCATTGGGCAACCAACGACCTAGTTTAAAACATAATCAAAGGCTCAGATCGCTTTGGCTTGATCTGTGGCTTTTTCTAGAAGTTTCACCCTTGATTAGATTAATACCCATTAATATTTTAATTTTCCGAAGTTTAGACTTAGGAACCCCATTAAAAATATTAATTATTTTAATAAAATCACTTATGGGTCAAATTTCCCAAAGCGCTTTCTGGGTTCTTTGGAATACCTGTGCCCAAGCCTCCCTACAAAATTTGAGGCTTAGAGCACATCCGATGCTACCCCAAATCAACACTCCCTGTTAGCAAGGAATGTGCTCTAGCAATACACTGCCTCTCTGAATACTGCTCTGACTCTGAAGAGTCGTCTTTGCACTGTTGATGTCTGACTTACTGTCCACCAACCACTGCGCTATTGCTGCCACTGTACTGCTGCCGTTGACACTGCCACTGTCACTGCCAATGCTACATCTGTACTGTAGCTCCCTTGCACTGTTGCCTCTTTGCTCTGCGCTGCTCAGTCTTTGGCTCACCTAGCCACTGCATCTGTCGAATCAACACTCCATGGCACCAACTGAAACTCCACCATCCTGCTAGTCCTGATCATGGGCACTCGTAGCAAGGCGATGATCCAAGATTTGGGCTCCTCAAGGATCCTACCCATCTGTAGTCCTCCTGACTATAGCTCTATATCAGCCCACCTCCCTTCTGGAGGTATCTCGACTGTCATGGCGAACTCCTGCTCGTCAATCTTTGCAGTTGCAACCTTTAGATCATGCTTCTCATCCTTGCCCTTTTTCTTCAAAGGACACTGGGATGCATAGTGGCCCATCTCGCCACATTTGAAACACTTCTCGTTGGAGACGTCCTTCTTTTGTCTCTGTTGCCCTGACTATCCCTTCGATGCAAGGGTTGCGTTATACTGCTCCTCTACTTTGGGCTTCTACCCACTGCTGCTGCTGCTCCCATCAAGTTTTACCTTGAGCAGGTCTCTCCTCAGCTCTTCCTGTTTTAGAGCTGCCCACATGTCATCCCAATTTAGCAATGCTTTTTTGCCTAGGATAATCTGGACAAAGATATGCCTATCATCTGAGATGGAGTTTAGAGCCAATCTCACTAACTCTGAGTTTTGAGGAGTGTGTCCTGCAGCTGACAGCGCATCGCCTGTCTCCTTTAGCTTTGTAGGGAACGAATCCGCTTGCTCCCCCTTCTGCATCTGAGCAGATCTTAGCTTCTGTTGTAAGTACATCTTCTACTACTTGGAAGTTCCCTAATATAATGTATCCAAAGCATCTCACATTTCATTAGCGGTCCCTTTGCTTGCAACGTGGCACACCACGTTATCCTTGATCCCGTCCAGGATCATTCTCTTTGCCTTAGCCATCTCATCCTTGTACTTTTTCAGCAGATTTGCATCCGTAGGTTCAACCACCACATTGTCAACGTACATCTTGAGGGCATGCTCATCAAGCAGGAAGGTCATCCTAGCCTTCTAGATGACATAGTTGGAAGCTTTGTCCAACCTATCCCAATCCCTCATGCCACTAGTTTCCATATCCTCCGAAAAATGTCGAACAAATCCCTCTTTCTCCATACTACGAAGCTCCTAGGCTGACTTACGCACTCCCTAATGGAGCTGGTAAGCTGCTACTCCTCTGCGCTCAACAAATGAGAAATACTGATTTCCTTGGCAAGAAATCACTGAAGAATTATTCCCTCACTATGCAATCTACTTCTTCCTTCTGACAGCTTTTCTGCCCAACACTTAGCTTGCGGAAACTACATCCCTCTAGGTCTGCGTGGCTCTGCATAGCCCCCTCTGCCTTGGCAAGTTTTCCATCTGGCAGTTTTACCTCTCTGTTGGTTCACTCAAAGAGAGGCACCCACGAAAATACAACCCCCTTGGTTAGAACTGTGCAATCCCTCAGGGGATTCAAACTGCTGCTTGCTGCAGCAAGTTGGCCCTTGCTTCAGTGCTAGATCTGCTCTTCCTTGTTTCAAATCAACAACTCCGATACCATGTGAAAATTCCTACACCGGAATCCCTACTGCAACAAACTGATGTTACTTCTCCTACTTGATTAAATCATACAAGTTATTTACTCTCTTCCACTGTAAATTTCGAACTAAATACATCTGCAGCCTTCACTTAATTAATATATTTGCGGAAACAAAATACTGAGCAAGAAAGAAGAATGCAACACATAGTACAATTAGTTTTGGACAAATAGTCCTCGAAAAAACCCAATGCGGGAAAATTGGTGCAACAACTTTGAGGGTTTATTATTGTGCAGGAGAAAATTCTGAGTACAAATCTAGGTTGCTCAACTAGCAATCCTTTGCAGAGAAAATGCTAGACAATTAGACTGGTGAAATGATCTCACCATGTCACTAGAGAACCACTGACTGATCCTTCAGCTCTGGACGCTCTGCGTCACCCTTTGCGTGGCTTCTATGTAGAACTGCATCACCCTTCGCAACTTATGCGTCACCCTTTGCATGGCTTTTGTGTAGAATTGCGTCACCCTGGGCAGCTTCTGCGTCACCCCTCTTGGGTATTACTTTGCCTCTCTGCTCTGAATCCTCTACCAGCTAAGAAATTGACTTTCTTGCATCCCAGTCTCACACCTTGGCTTTCGGCAACTGAACTTAGAATTCCCTTAGCAGAAACTCGACTTCCCCTCACTGACTGCGCTGCCTCTGCGTAGGCCAGCGTCAGCCTTCCTGTAGACGTCTTTCTGTCCTCTCTCTGCCTTGTACTCATCGGAAATTCCTTCTTCTGGATTCTCACTACCCCTTTGCTGCAAGATCTCCTCAATCGATTTTCCTCCTGAGAACTTCTCACCTCAAAAAATTGATTTTCTCAATCTCTCTGTGTGTTTTCCAAATGACCCTCAAGTCCCTTTTTATATCTTCCTGTTGGGCAACGAACGACCTAGATTAAAACATAATCAAAGGCTCAGATTGTTTTGGCTAGATCTGTTGGCTTTTTCTAGAAGTTTCACCCTTGATTAGATTAATACCCATTAATATTTTAATTTTCTTAAGTTTAGACTTAGGAACCCCATTAAAAATATTAATTATTTTAATAAAATCACTTCTGGATGGAATTTCTTGAGGGTAAAAAAATGTGAAAATTCCTACACCGGAATCCCTACTGCAGCAAACTGATGTTACTTCTCCTACTTGATTAAATCATACAAGTTATTTACTGTCTTCTACGGTAAATTTCTAAGTAAATACATATGCAACCTTCACTTAATTAATATATTTGAGGAAACAAAATATTGAGCAAGAAATCACAATGCAACACATAGGACACAATTATTTTTGGACAAATAGTTCCCGAAAAAACCCAATGTGGGAAAACCGGTGCAGTAGCTCTGAGGGTTTATTATTATGCAGGAGAAAGTTTTGAGTACAAATCTAGGATGCTCAACTAGCAATCCTTTGTAGAGAAAATACTGGACAAATAGACTGGTGAAATGATCTCATCCTGTCACTGGAGAATCGGTGATTGATCCTTCAGCTTTTCCTCTTTGCTCTGGATCCTCTGCTGGTTGAGAAATTGACTTTCATGCTTCCTAGAATCAAACCCTGGCTTCCGACAACTGAACTTCGAATTCACTTAGCAGAAACTTGACTTCCCCTCACTGAGTGTGCTACCTCTGCGTCAGCACTGCGTAGGCTAGCGTCAACCTTCCTCTAGACATCTTTTTGTCCTCTCTTTGCCTTGTACTCTCCAAAATTCCTTCTCTCGGATTCTCACTGCTCCTCTGCTGCAAGATCTCCTCAATCGATTTTCCTCCGAGAAATTCTCACCTCAGAAAATTGATTTTCTCAATCTCTGTGTGTGTTTTCCTATGACTCTCAAGTCCCTTCTTATATCTTCCTGTTGGGTAACCAATGGCCTAGATTAAAACATAATCAAAGTCTTAGATCGTTTTGACTTGATCCATGGCTTTATGTAAAAGTTTCACCCTTGATTGGATTAATACCCATTAATATTTTTATTTTTCTAAGTTTAGACTTAGGAACCCTATTAAAAATATTAACTATTTTAATAAAATCACGTCTGGGTGGAATTTCCCAAAACGCTTTTTGGGTTCTTTGGAATACATGTGCCAAAGCCTCCCTGCAAAATTTGAGGCTTAGAGCACATACGATGCTACCCCAAATCAACACTCCCTCTTAGCGAGGAATGTGCTCTAGCAATACACTGCCTCTTTGCATACTGCTCTGACTCTGAAGCATCGTCTCTGCGCTGCTGATGTCTGACATACTGTCCACCAACCACTGCGCTGCTGTTGCCACTGTACTGCTGCCTTTGACACTACCACTGCCAATGCTACATTTGTATTGCAGCTCCCTCTCAAACGCTGCATCTGCTATGTTGCTGGCACTGCCACTGCTAACTCTGCATTTGCACTACAACTCAGTTGCTGAGAGAGGCAACTGAAAACAACCAAAATTGGACAAGTATCCAGTGGATACACCTTAGTGCTGACATCTTGACTGCTGCTAGTAACTTGATGTCTCTGAAGCGACTATGCTGTTGAAACTCTACATTGTGCCTCCTCGCACTGCTGTCTCTCTGCTCTGCGCTACTTAGTCTCCGGCTTACCTAGCCACTGCCTATGTCGAATCAACACTCCATGGCACCAACTGAAACTCCACCTTCCTGCTACTCTTGATCATGGTCTCCCGTAGCAAGGTCAAGGATCCTACCCATTTGTAGTCCTCATGACTACAACTCTATATGATCCCACCTTCCTCCTGGAGGTATCTCGACTGTCATGGCGAACTCCTCGACAATATTTAGGGTTGCAACTTTCAGATCATTCTTCTCATCCTTGGCCTTGTTCTCCAAAGGACACTGGGATGCATAGTGGCCCGTATCTCGACTGTCATGGCGAACTCCTCGACAATATTTAGGGTTGCAACTTTCAGATCATTCTTCTCATCCTTGGCCTTGTTCTCCAAAGGACACTGGGATGCATAGTGGCCCGTCTCGCCACATATGAAGCACTTCACCTTGGAGACGTCCTTCTTACGTCTCTATTGCCCTGACTGTCCCTTCGATGCAAGGGTTGGGTTATCCTCTTCCTCTACTTTGGGCTTCGACCCACTGCTGCTGCTGCTTCCGTCAAGTTTTACCTTGAGCAAGTCTCTCCTTAGCTCTTCTTGTTTCAGAGCTACCCACATCTCGTCCCAATTTAGCTATGCTGCCCTAGCCAGGATACTCTGGACAAAGATCTGCCAATCATCTGAGACAGAGTTTAGAGCGAATCTCACTAACTCCAAGCCTTGAGGAGTGTGTCCCGCAACTGACAGCTCATCACGGGTGTCCTTCAGCTTCGTAAGGAATGAATCCACTCGCTCCCCCTTCTGTATCTGAGCAGATCTCAACTTCTGCTCTAAGTACATCTTCCACTGCTCGGAAGTTCCCTGATATAATGTGGCCAAGGCATCCCACATTTCCTTAGCGGTCCCTTTGCTTGCAATGTGGCACACTATGTGATCCTTGACCCCGTCCAAGATTTTGTACATTTTTAGCGGATCTGCATCCGCAGGTTCAAACACCACATTGTCAACGTACATCTTGAGGGCATGCTCATCAAGTAGGAAGGTCATCCTAGCCTTTCAGATGGCATAGTTGGAAGGCCCGTCCAACCTATCCTGATCCCTCAAGCCACTGGTTTCCATCTCTTCCGAAAAGCTGTCGAACTGCTCCCTCTTTCTCCCTACTGCGTAGCTCCTAGGCTGACTTACGCACTCCCTGATGGAGCTAGTAAGTTCCGGTTCCTCTGCTACTTAGCAATCGAGAAAAGCTGATTTCCTTGGCAAGAAAACACTGAGGAAGTATTCCCTCACTATGCTCTGTTGCTTATTTCTTCTAACGTCTTTTCAGCCCAGCAAAGCTACTTATTGAAAACTCTATGTCCACTAGCTGCTCTTCATGTTGAGGCTCAGCGCTGCGCCCTCTGCCACTGCAAAAATCGAACTGGAAGCTCTTTCTCTCCGTCAACTCACTCCGAGAGAGACTCCCTTCGAATTTTCGATCCTCTAGCAAGAACTGCGCAAACCCTCTAGGGTTTCGACTTGCTTTCTCCTGCAACTTTTCAATTTCCCCTTCTGCTCAACGCTGGGGTTTCTAGTTTTGCTCTTCTTGTCTCACCTACACTAGCTCTAATCCCATGTGAAAATTCCTACATCAGAATCCCTACTGCAACAAACTGGTGTTACTTATCCTACTTGATTAAATGATACAAGTTATTTACTGTCTTCTACGGTAAATTTCGAAGTAAATACATCTGCAGCCTTCACTTAATTAATATATTTGCGGAAACAAAATACTGGTGAAATGATCTCACCTTGTCACTGGAGAATTAGTGATTGATCCTTCAGCTCTAGAGGCTTTGCGTCACCCTCTGTGTGTTTTCTGCGCAGAACTGCGTCACCTTGTACAAATTCTGTGTCACCCCTCTTGGTTATTACGCTGCCTCTCTGCTCTGGATCCTTTGCTGGCTGAGAAATCGACTTTCCTGCCTCCTAAACTCACACCCTGGCTTCTGACAATTGAACTTCGAATTCCCTCATTAGAAACTAGACTTCCCCTGACTGACTACGCTGCCTCTGCGTCAGCATTGCGTAGGCCAACGTCAACCTTCCTCTGGACGTCTTTTTGTCCTCACTCTGCCTTGTACTCTCTGGAAATTCCTTCTGCTGGATTCTCACTGCCCCTCCGCTGCAAGATCTCCTCAATCGATTTTCCTCCTAAGAACTTCTCACCTTCGAAAATCGATTTTCTCAATCTCTCTGTGTGTTTTCCAAATGACCCTCATGTCCCTTCTTATATCTTCCTGTTGGGCAACCAACGGCCTAGATTAAAACATAATCAAAGGCTTAAATCGTTTTGGCTTGATCCATGACTTTTTCTAGAAGTTTCACCCTTGATTAGATTAATACCCATTAATATTTTAATTTTCCAAAGTTTAGACTTAGGAACCCCATTAAAAATAATAATTATTTTAATAAAATCACTTATGGGTGGAATTTTCCCAAAACGCTTTCTGGGTCATTTGGAATACCTATGCCCAAGTCTCCCTTCAAAATTTGAGGCTTAGAGCACATTCAATGCTACCCCAAATCAACAATATATATATATATATATATATATATATATATATATATATATATATGAGGTAGTTATCCTTTAATAATTAACAAAGGAATTAATTCATAATGAATTATTACTACTTAATAATTAATTATTTATTCATTATAAAATAAATAAATAATTCATTATTAAAAAAATAAAGAGAACATAAAAAAGGAGAGGAAAAGTGGTGTCCACAAAGAAAATGGTTCACAATGAAGAAATATTTGCAAACATTAATCGACATAGATATGAAGTCAATAGCACAAGACATCGTCTTGTTAACATTGAAAAGGTGCAAACAGAGTTGGCAGAAGTACAACAACAATGAATAATAAAAATTAATAAACTAATAAGAATGGGAGAAATTATTGATAATTTATTAGCAAAACATGAGGGTCGATGGAAAAACGCATTGAAATTGAGGGACCATGACAAGGATGACACTACAAGGACACTTAACTCCAATGGAGAGACGATTGACTTGCTAATTGAGAAGGTAGATGCTTTACTAGCAGAACCGTTAGTCTATGAGAAGGTGACATGAAGTCCTTAATCACAAATTACAAGTCAACAAGGAAATCAATAAGCGCATGAAGTGATTTTTTGGGTAGTTAGTATCATTTCAGTTAGTGATTTTTTAGGCGAGATATAGATCAACAACGAATTAAAAGGGAATTACTGAAACCATAGAGGAGTAATCATATGGATCAACAAAATGGAAGGAATTTTTCAATCAAACCCCCATTATGTGAAAGAGAAAAAATATGATAGCTTTCAACAACTTGGAAGGGAAGGTTACGATTGGTTCCTATGGTGGATAAAAGAATGTGGCGTTCATTCTTTTCAGTGACAGTTTCACAACTGCCTTATTAAAAAGGATTTAGATGATTTGTGGAACAAAGACTTCTGGCAGATGATTATTGATCAATTTTTGCTTTTACGATGTCCGGCAAGGCACTAAGAATGACATTCATGGCTTTTCTATTGTACCTTGTTGATTCATCGATAGATGTATCTCCAGAAAGAATAGAGCGCCATAGATCACATCTCTGAGGTATCAAATAAACTTTGATTTTAGATTCGCATATTTCAAATTTGGCTTCATCGAATTTAGGTGCTGGTGAGCCAACTTAATTCACTTCGTCAATTGCAACATGGAGACTTCCTTTGATTCTTTTGAACATTTGGCAGTTTTGTTCTTTGAATTTCCCATCGCTGCACTCTAAGATCTGCCTTCCAACTGTTAAAGCTGCAACTGAAGGAACCAACTGTGATACCAATTGTTGGAAATACTAAGAGGGGCGTGAATCAATATTTTTTTTCAATTAGTGCATTTTAACTTCACAGAGCATTAATTATCCTTAGCATTAGTTAAACATAAACAATCATCAACACCATTCAATAATGCAGAACAATAAAGATGGTACACCAAATATTTTTTGCTAGAAACCCTTCCCGGAGAAAAGCCACCGAACGCTTCTTAATATTTGTCTTCATTAATCTACATCAATAGGAAGCTCAAACTTCCAAGTTTTACAACATCAAGTGAGGGAGGCTCCAACCCCCTAGTTTACAGGCTCCCACCTGAAGGACACTCCAATGCCTTGACTTTACCAACTCCTACTGGAAGGACACTCCAATGCCTTGGATTTAGAGGCTCCAACCTTAAGGATGATCCAATGGCTTGGCTTTACCAACTCTTACTGGAAGGACACTCCAACGCCCTGTGCAAGCTCCAACTTGCCCTAGCACCATCCTACGAACCTAATCAACCGACGGAACCACAATTTCATCTCATTTTCAAACTGGATCCACTGTGCTTGATATCAATACAAAATCAAAGTAACTCTCTGCATAGCATCCAACCTTATACCTTTCTGCAATACAAGCCTCTGCTCAACTATCAGATCTGCTTCTGCTCGACATGAATATCAACGACAAACCCTGTCTTAATAGCTCTACTCATGTTGCAAATGCCTTTGTCAAACCCTAGCTGTCATTACCATTGCTGCACTTCAATTGAAACCCAAGTTCATCAACATTCTCTACTCAAACACAAATCCTCAATCATCTCTGTTATCCACATATCAAACTGGTAGCATCTCAACCTGTAGTAGAAAGAAACTCTTCAATACTTGTATTCTGTCATGTGACAATTTTTCACAACAATAGCATGCATGAAACCCTAGTAGTATACCAATACTTTCATGACCTCTGTAATGATGATCTAGGCCTGTATATATAATTACCGATTGATAGACACGACTTTCTATTTTTAGAAGGTCACTCTAGAATAGTCAGAAATGAAATTTTATTCAAGAAAATGCATCCCTTCGCTGCCAATTTTCAACATCATCATCAATCTGCACAATCCAAGGAATTGTACCCCCTTCTCTGCACTACACTCCTTTAAGTTGTCTCATGTCCCTTCCAGGGCTTTAGCACAAGTTGCCTAGCATGTGTGAAAACTTTGTGTCTCCACGAACTCCATTTATACTTAGGAGTCTCCAGGTACCTTGGGAAACTGCCCTAACAATTCTTAGTCTAGATTTTGATCCTTCCTCAAGGAAACCTAATGAGAATTGTCAATAAATCCCTGCAGGAATTCACGTAGAGGTCAAAGGGATTCACCGACAAACACATGACAATAGAGCTTTTCTAGTTCACTCTCAACTCAGTTCAACAGTAACGGTCAAGAAATGGTTCAACAAGATACCAATTAGCTCAGCAGGTTGAGATGGTACATAGGTACATATCTGGTACAACAAAGTACAGTGATTTGGATGAGGACAATTGGCAAGAATGAATGGAATAATGCCCCCTTCGCATAGAAAATAGGGCTTATATATGCATGGCGCTTGCTACTTAACACTCAAAGAACACTTCAAAAACTTTTACCAATCTTCGGCTACAACAGTCACGTGACTTGTGCTTTGGTATGTGATATTATTTTTTGCATTAAACCCTTTTTAGGCTTCCTAGTTTCCTCAATTTTCCATCTCATGGAGTCTTAGTCTCCCATGGTTTTTTGTCCTATAGTTTGCAGACACTATGTATTTTTATTAATTATAAGAATTTATGTAGAATTACATTACCTAGTTCTCTAGGCTTTCAATATATGAGATCTCCGACGTTTCATATTTATAGGCACTCTTGCTAAAAAACACATATTGGCTCCCCAGCCTAAGTATCATATGTACATATTGAATATTCATTTAGAGCGGGGGATCATGCTTATACATTACATATATTGTATTCCTCATTTGGATTTGAGGCATAGGAATTGAAGGCTGTAGGATATAATGTCATGTGGAGGCTTCATATATTTTCCAGTATAAGTAAAACTAGTTACTACTCAATCTTACTCAATTGGTGGTAACAAACTTTAGAATTTGTTGATGATTTGTGGAATAATCAGTAAACTAGGAATATTCAGTAAGATTCATTTAAAAGCATACAAAAATAATAAAATTTAGGAAATCACATCATATTTTGTTTTTATTTTGGAAATTTAAAGACTCCATTTCCAGATTAGCCAACTATTTTCGTCCGTTCAGATGGTTTCTCTCATCCACCAACCTTTGTCTGATTTTTGTAATGTTGTCTTAAGTTTTATAAAAAATAGTCACCACTTTCCTCTGAGATATTAACAAATGATCCAAATCTTGAAAGTGACTTTGGTTTATTTAAAAGGTGTTCGAGTGTGTTTGCATGATTAATTCACCGATTTAAGCACCTATATATATAGAAGAACTAATGTAAAACTGCAGAAATGAGAAGAGAACTGAAAAGAATAATAAGATCACAACCGGATTGTTAAGGGAGTTCATCCACTACTTAGACTATGTCTCTGGGCCTTTTTTGCCAAGTGGGAAGGTCTTTTCTTGTTATTTAGATGCAAAGCTCCAATTCATTTTTCTGCATCGAAAATTCATTAAACAACCGTCCTAATGGCTCCAATAGTTTCTCATCGGCCCTAAGAACTTGTTGCAAAAGATTGCTTGGAAAAAAGCTGAGTAATGCCTTCGCAATTGGCCTCCAAAGTTTGCTTATGTCGCTGGTTTGCAGGCCTAATCTTGCCTCAAAAAATCTCATCTATGTCTTTTACCTAACACTCCACAGTCTACGCGTGGTGGCATACTTTTCATAATTAAAATCATTTTTGGGCAACCGCCTCAGGGTCAAACCTGCGGGGGTGGCATTGGTCATAACAAAATATAAACGAAACATATTAATGGTCGAATGTTGTTTTACCAACATAACATATAGTTTGCATGTTTTATTCTAACCATCCAACAAATTAAATGGTGGTTGTATGGTGTTATACCACTCCATGGGCGTGGAATTTATTACGGTCCAATTGTATTATGCGGCGGAAACCATACAACAAACATATTCTATGTTTGGTGGAGGTTTTAACTGTAGCTATGTTTGGTGGTACCACCAAGTATGGCGACATGCCAGCCCGTTTTTCGCCATATACATTGCGAAAGTTTAAATACAATACTTCTCATCAATGTAATAACCAACAAGCGTGGCTCAGTGGTTGGGCGCGTGGCTTGTATCTTGGAGGTCACATGTTCAACCCCCATAAGTGCTGGTTTGTTGAATTTTCCACGGGCCTATCGGGCCATTTTGGTTGCTGCAGGGTGTCTTTTGGCACCATCCCATTGGCCCACATGGCATATGCCCATTGTTCCACCTATGCACCAATCAACCTATCCCCTTGCCCACGTGTCCGCTATTAAGCCACCACGTCAACACCGACTCAACTTCCTAGTCAGCGCCAATCACCATGCCACGTCAACATGGAATCAACTAACCAGTCAACACTAATCGTCATGCCACATCAGTGCTGACTCAATTGCCCAGTCAACGCCAATCACCATGCCACGTCAACACCATACTGTCATGTGGCACCCTGTGGGTTTCGCCTCCACAAATTTTCATTGTTTGTGCCAAACATCAGATTGGAATATTTTTGACATATGAACTTGTTTTTCGCCCATTCAAGTTGTGTTGGATTCAATTTTTTGAGCTCTACCCAATGACGTTTTTCTCGCTTGTGTCCAAAGACTTTGCATTTTTGGCTCTTTCTAAAATCCTTTTGGATCAACAAACCGGGTGTTTCTCTTAATATAATCAATAAGCAACTATCTTCTCCCTTGAGGAGATGTGATTGGACACTCCATCCACTCATTTTAAGGACTTGATTTAGTCTCTAGGCTTTCAATACACGAGATCTTTGACCTTTCATGTTTACAACCACTCTTGATCAAAAACACGGATCGGCTGACCAACCTAAGTATCATATGTACATATTCATTTATAGTGGGGTATGAAGCCTATATATTACAAATATCGTACTATTCCTCATTTTGATATTAGGCCTAGGAACTGAAGGCTATAGGATATATGTCATGTGGAGGTGGCATATATTTCCCAGTATAAGTAAACATAGTTTGTTAAAATTGGCAACTAGGGCCAAACTCCATGTGGGTCATCTTATTTATGGCAACTGATATTTTTCTTGGATTCCTCTCGTCAAGAGGTGTAGGATTGATCTAAAGATCATCCGATTCCGACATGTATTCATGGAGATATGAGTTTATTTGTGTTATGGGACAATTCATCAAGGTTGGCCAGCAACCAAATTGCCCCCACTTATCCTCCACGTTTTAGTATAAATAGAAGAGGACTTTAAGTCATTTGACACACACACTCTTGTGATCTCTCTTTATTCTATTTTGGGTTTGATGAAGATGAGATCTAGAGAGAGTTCCCTAGGTGATACATTGCCCTAGAAGCTGTGATGGAGAAGGCTCTACACTGTCATGGACAAGACTCTATGCTGCCCTAATGGAGAAGCCTAATGCAACCATGGAAGAAGCCTTATTGTTATCGTGGAGAAACACCTATGCTGGCATTGAAATAAAGCCCTAACGCTGAAGCCTCCTAAACGCAGTCATGGAAGAATATAATACGCTGCCCTAGAGGATGCCCTAGACTCTAACACAGTTATGGAAGAAGCCTAACACAGTCATGAAGATAGGCTTCTAACGCTGCCCCAATAAAGCCTTATCACTGCCCTATCAAACTGTTCTAAGCTGCAGTTTAAAGAGGGTTTTATGTTCCCTAATCCGCTATTCTTAAGAGCCCAAATTGTTGACCCTTATACATAGTCAAAGTCTCCTATACGTTGGCAGAAAAAGCTCTTATACGCAACAAGCAGAAGGAGCCCTTGGTAGTGGAACTGCCATCGTGGAAGAAAAGGACTATCATTGTTTAGAAGCTGTCATGGAGGAAGGCTTATTATGCAACCCTTACCTGGACTGTCTGGGCATATTGGTGATAAGCTTGATTTGAAGGGTTGCTACAGCTAGTTGCTTTGCTAGGCTGCAAGCCATAGCAAGCAGGTAAGGCTGTCCCATGACAGTATTGCAGTGTACAACATATTGATGATGGACATGGTGTGATAGGTGGCAACATGATGTGGGCAGGATGGTGCAGTATGGTGCAGCATAGTGCAAAGTGACAATGGTGCAACATAGTGATGCATAATGCAGCATGATGAATGGTGCAACATAGTGCATAGTAACAATGGTGCAACGTAATGATGTGATAGGTGACAGTGAGGATGGGTGCAGCATGGTGCAACACAGTGATGATGGCAATGGTGTTGGCATTATGATTCAAGTGTTGTCCTTGATGGCAACTCACTCAGAGGTTGGTACAGGTGCTCAGAGACTGGTACAGGTGATGACAACTTAACTAATGGACAGATCTCAGTACAGCAGGACAAGAAAGAGATATACGCAGGTTCAGCAAGGCGAATCAGCGTGTACACGCAGGATGGCTTCAGCAAAAGCGCGTGTATGTGGAAACGTACCTTTGGTCCATGGCGGTTAGTCCTTGGAAGTTGTGCCTATGGTTTCGGACCATTGTGTCTCGACGGGCGTGTCGATCCCTAGTATTGAAGTTGATGGTATTGTGTTACTATGGTTTTGGCTCTTGGCATTGAACAAGGCCTAAGGCTATATAAGGAAAAGATCACTAGGCCAAAGTGTGCAAGAGTGAGAGAGTGTATGAGTGATGAAGATCTGAGGAAGTGTGTGATCCAAGTGCTGGTTATGGGTTGGTGATCTGAACCAAGGTTTCACCCATGTGGAGGATGATGAATGATGGAACGAGATCTCAAGGCTTGGAATGATTATCTTCATATGGTTTGACTGTGGATAGATCAGATCTACTGACGCATGTTTATTATTATGATCTGGGTATGTTTTGATGTCTGATATAGCTGCAGAGCTATAAGTTAGAATTTGCAGATCTGTACGCGGGTTGGCTTTGGTAAAAGAGCGTATACACGCAGGTTGGGTTCATCCAAGTAGCGTATACAATGTGAAGTATGATATTTGAAGATGGAGTTGGATCTGGTTGTTGTTATGTTGTCTGGTTGTTGTTGACAGGGTTACAGTGATTCAGAATTGGGTGTTTCAGTGATTGATGATGCAGGTTGTACTACAATGATGATTGTCTTATGGATCTAGTATGAAAATGTATGAAACATGGTCCCGGGAAGATCGTAGGCCGGCACCTACGTACTGGTAAACATATCAGCCAGTACAAGAGCCAAGGGGGGTTGTAGCTCCCTTCCAGGAGCAGCTGGAAAACGAGTGAAGGTTGTAGCCTTCTGTAGGGTTGGCACCTACGTACTAGTAAATGGATCGGCTAGTACAAAAGCTATGAGGGTTGTAGCCCTCTGCAGGTTGCAGCCTGCGTGCTGGTAAATGACTGCACCAGTGCATTGTAAAAGAAGTTTCTTATTAAAGAAGAAAGAGACGAATTGCAGCAGGTGGTTTTCACCCACATTGGGTTTCCACCTTATATCATGGTGTTCATGTGTGTGGCTCTTGTGTGATGTTCTGTTCTGTTATTCTGCACCTGTTTACTGTTAATATGCTTAATAATGATCTGATGCATTTACTGAAGATTAAGATAACTGAATTATAAGATCTCTGGATATACGCGGGTTTCATTAGACACAGTAGCGTGTACACGCGGGTTCACTTAATTGAAGTAGCGTATATGTTTCTGAGTATGAAACAGAAAAGTTTGATTGTTGGAAATAATACTGATTCACCCCCCCTCTCAGTATTATTTCCAACAATTGGTATCAGAGCAGGTCCTTCAGAGAAGCTTGATCGCTTGAAGGAGATTCGTAGAACAATGGGGAAGAAAGCACGTCAGAAGAAGAAGACAACTCAAAAGAACAATGACAACCTGTCGTTGTGTGGAAGCAAGTATTCAGATCCAGAAGCACCTCAGATTGAAGATGGACAAGCAAATGAAGCGTCAGATCAAATCGTAGATCAACAAGATCTACCTAGCAAAAGGGAGAATGCCCTCAAAGAAGAAATCATCAGATTAGAAGAACAGTTGGAATGTGCCTTCAAAGTTCGAGAAATGCTGCTAGCACTGAATAAAGAGCAAGAAAACGAGATCCTCAAACTAAGGCATCAGTTGGATGAAGAAAGGAAAGTTGGAGAGACCTTGAAGAAGCAATGTCTTGAAAAAGAAGAACAACATCAAGTTGAGGTAAATATCTTGAAAAGCAAATTAGAAGAAAAGGATAAGCTTTTACGATTTCAAGATAGCTCTAAAGTCTTGGATGATATTCTTAGTAGTCAAAGATCTCCTGCTATCAAGACTGGTCTTGGTTTTCATGAATATGTTGAAGGTGAATCTAGTTCACAAGGTGAGGCAAGAAACTCTAATGAGAAATCTGAAATGCCCAAAAAGGAACAACCAAGGAAAGAAATTCCTCAAGGAAGATTCTCTACTCCTAACTATGGACGTGATAGACGATTATTTCCTCCACTGAATAATGTTGAATGTTATGTGTGTCATAATCTTGGACATGTTGCAGCCATATGTAGAAGAAGACGGTTTCAAGACCATCATGCAGAAAGATCATCACATTCAAGATACTTTAATGGATATTGCTTTTCTTGCAATATGTTTGGCCACAAAGCTGCTGATTGCTACAAGAGGAATATGAAACATGTAAGATGCTATGCATGTAACAAGTTTGGACATAAAGCAAGAGATTGCAGGAACAAAGCTCATGATAAGAAGAAATCATCAACATGCGTGAAGATATGGAAGAAGAAGGAAGTTCAGTCAGAAAGATGTGGCACAGCACAGGGTACTCAGCACAGCACAGACATAACAGACTCAGGGGGAGCTGAAGGTATAGAACTTCAGTGTTCTGATTCTCATACGCAAGTTTCATGAAGACAAGTCGCGTATATACGCGAGTTACAGGCTGCAAAGTCGCGTATATGGAGAAAGGGCAGCAGAACAGACCCAGGTTCAGTCATGGTTGGCTCAGGCTCAGGGGGAGCAGAACAGACTCAGGAAATGGTTCAGACATGGTTGGCTCACACTCAGGGGGAGAATATTCTTCGAATAATGCATTGTTGGCATTATGGTTAGAAGGTGTTGATAAAGTCTATGAAGCTAAATGATACATCTTACTGTTTAGGAATGGTATTGCAGGTTGATGCTTATGGTACAGATCATGATGCTGTTGGTGGCTTTCATAAGTCTTGGTCTAGATATTTCATCACTATGTCATGTATCTCTTTTATGATGTCAAGGTCATGTAACGGCCTATGTTGGTTTCCCCACTATGCCTGGGATGAATGATGAAATGTTCATGTATTATCATGTATCTTCACATGGTTAGGTGAATGAGTCAATATTGGGATATCCCCACTAGGTTGGGTGATGAATGTATGTTGAGTCTTTTGGTGATAGGAAGGTCTTCTATGATGTATAAGTCTTTGTTCTTTTTGTAGAACATCTTTTACAGATCTTGCCTACAGTCAAGGGAGCATGAACAGCACAATTCAGCAAGAGCAGGATGGATAGATTGGTACACTTTGGCATACACAAAGGGGGAGCACATTTGGAGATTTCAGCATGTACTCAGGGGGAGTATGGACAGCAGTATGGACAGCAGAAGGTATACCAAGGAAGAGAATATCTTGGTCCACCCTTTGCCCTTGATGTCAAAGGGGGAGAGTGACTTGGTGTGGTGGTTGCCATCAAGTCCAAAGGGGGAGATTGTTGGCATTATGATTCAAGTGTTGTCCTTGATGGCAACTCACTCAGAGGTTGGTACAGGTGCTCAGAGACTGGTACAGGTGATGACAACTTAACTAATGGACAGATCTCAGTACAGCAGGACAAGAAAGAGATATACGCAGGTTCAGCAAGGCGAATCAGCGTGTACACGCAGGATGGCTTCAGCAAAAGCGCGTGTATGTGGAAACGTACCTTTGGTCCATGGCGGTTAGTCCTTGGAAGTTGTGCCTATGGTTTCGGACCATTGTGTCTCGACGGGCGTGTCGATCCCTAGTATTGAAGTTGATGGTATTGTGTTACTATGGTTTTGGCTCTTGGCATTGAACAAGGCCTAAGGCTATATAAGGAAAAGATCACTAGGCCAAAGTGTGCAAGAGTGAGAGAGTGTATGAGTGATGAAGATCTGAGGAAGTGTGTGATCCAAGTGCTGGTTATGGGTTGGTGATCTGAACCAAGGTTTCACCCATGTGGAGGATGATGAATGATGGAACGAGATCTCAAGGCTTGGAATGATTATCTTCATATGGTTTGACTGTGGATAGATCAGATCTACTGACGCATGTTTATTATTATGATCTGGGTATGTTTTGATGTCTGATATAGCTGCAGAGCTATAAGTTAGAATTTGCAGATCTGTACGCGGGTTGGCTTTGGTAAAAGAGCGTATACACGCAGGTTGGGTTCATCCAAGTAGCGTATACAATGTGAAGTATGATATTTGAAGATGGAGTTGGATCTGGTTGTTGTTATGTTGTTTGGTTGTTGTTGACAGGGTTACAGTGATTCAGAATTGGGTGTTTCAGTGATTGATGATGCAGGTTGTACTACAATGATGATTGTCTTATGGATCTAGTATGAAAATGTATGAAACATGGTCCCGGGAAGATCGTAGGCCGGCACCTACGTACTGGTAAACATATCAGCCAGTACAAGAGCCAAGGGGGGTTGTAGCTCCCTTCCAGGAGCAGCTGGAAAACGAGTGAAGGTTGTAGCCTTCTGTAGGGTTGGCACCTACGTACTAGTAAATGGATCGGCTAGTACAAAAGCTATGAGGGTTGTAGCCCTCTGCAGGTTGCAGCCTGCGTGCTGGTAAATGACTGCACCAGTGCATTGTAAAAGAAGTTTCTTATTAAAGAAGAAAGAGACGAATTGCAGCAGGTGGCTTTCACCCACATTGGGTTTCCACCTTATATCATGGTGTTCATGTGTGTGGCTCTTGTGTGATGTTCTGTTCTGTTATTCTGCACCTGTTTACTGTTAATATGCTTAATAATGATCTGATGCATTTACTGAAGATTAAGATAACTGAATTATAAGATCTCTGGATATACGCGGGTTTCATTAGACACAGTAGCGTGTACACGCGGGTTCACTTAATTGAAGTAGCGTATATGTTTCTGAGTATGAAACAGAAAAGTTTGATTGATCTGATAATACTGATTCACCCCCCCTCTCAGTATTATTTCCAACAAATGGATGTATAGAAACAACTTGATGATGATGGGTGCAACAACATGATGTGAGTAGTGCAACAACAAGAATGTATTGCAGCAGCTTGATGATGATGGGTGCAACAACATGATGTGAGTAGTGCAGCAACAAGAATGTATTGCAACAACATGATGATGATGTATTGCAGTATGCATAGTGCAATGAAGGGTACATCACAGTGCAGCATGAAGGATGCAACATAATGACGATCAACTGCAGCATGATGGGTACAACATAGTGATGAGAGCAACTCAGTGATTGGGTGCCGCGCAGTGACGGGTGCGACATGATGATGAGGTGCAACACAGTGATGGGTGCAGCATGGTGATGGAATCACCTTGGAGAATCAGTTGAAGCAATATGCCTTCACCTGAGTTCAGATCAACGACCGCATGTGTTATCTTCTTAGTGAAGATCTCTAGTCTTATTTTGTCAAGGCAAAATGTTGACTTCTGATGTATATGTACTATCTCTCTCTCTGTGCTGAACTATTGAAGAACATAAGAAGAATTGATCAAGGGTTTCCCCACATTAGGGTTTGTCCCTGGTTGGTGCCACATCTTGTGTCCCCTTCTCTTGGCCCGTTTTCTGCGATTTATGTTTATGTTTTATCTGCATTTTACTATCATGCTAAATGTGATTGCTAATTTGGAATTGATATTGAGCTAATATGGAAAATTGAAGTAAATTTGCTCTCAGCATAGAACATACCTAAAAATAACATGGTATCAGAGCTGAGGTGAAGACAAAGCCCAAGCAAGAGTGAAAGAGCAATCATCGAAGATAGTTGGACAAGGTCAAAAGACTCCATGGGTTCCTCATCCCACTTCAAATTCACCAAGGGTGAAGTCGAAACAAAGAAGATTATCAGAGTGGCGCAGCGGAAGCATCTGGTGGCCTAGCTACAGGTCAATTCAATGGGAAGTCTAGATCTAAGGGTGGAGGGAAAGGCAGATGCCTTGCTTGTAATGAGTTTGACCATTATGCGAAGAAATGTTCGAATAGAAGGGACACATCACTTGATGATGATATCAATCATTCCAGGGGCATCTTCAATGATCAAAGGAATGACAGGGTCAATGGCAAAGGAAAAAGGAATGCAGGTTATCAAGGAAATGGCCGACTCTTCAAAGAAAGCAAGGAATTCTAGGTATGAAGAATCAAATGTTGTTTCTGATAAGCTAAAGGAGTATTATCTTATATTGGCCCTCTCCACTACTTCTCCTCTAGACTCTTTGGGAATTTGGCCTATTGATAGTAGTGCTTCAAGGCACTCCATCAGATACAAGTAATCTCTCTCTAATTTGATAGAGAAGGAGATGATCATGGAGATTATTCCTGGAGTTGATGCCACCTATCCCAGAAAGGGTATAGGGAATGCTACCCTTCAATTAAATGAGAGTAGCACGATTCATTTACAAGAAGTTATTTATGTACCTGATCTCAAGAAGAACCTGGTGTCCATTTCGATAATGGAAGTCAAAGGTTTCAAGGTGGCATTCATCGATGGAAAGGTACGCGTTTGAAAATAGAATTTTCAAGATGATTTTAGTCATGGGTTCAGGGTTGGCAATTTGTATCAAGTTGCAGGAAGTCCATTGGGGACCATGTCATGTGACACATCTCTTCAATGGCACTGGATGTTTGCCCATCTTCATTATATGGCCCTACCCAATGTGAGTCGGATGGTGATAGGGATGCCCGAATTCAAGAAGAGCATGAAGGTACATGTCCGATATGTACCGAAGGAAAACTTACAAAGGGGACCATTCCCCTCATGTAGCAGGTCCATAGATTTGGAACAACTTGAGGGGTTTGAGATTCATGATCGAGAATCTCATGTATGCAGGTTGAAGAAAGCTCTTTATGATTTAGATTAAACACCACGGGCTTGATATGAGAGGATTGATAGGTAGCTGATGAAGCTGAGATTCACTAGGAGTGAAGCCGATCCAAACCTGTACTTGAAGATTGTGGATGATAGACCTCTCATTTTGGCACCTTGTGAGGACGACCTCTTTCTGACAGGTGCAAACCCTCTCATTTGCAAAAGTAAGAGGGAGTTGGATTCCGGATTTGGAATGGTCAACTGCAAGCCTGTGACTACCTCAATGAAGCCTCACTTTAAGAAGTTTTGTGGTAGTGATGCCGGACCTGATTTGGGAAATGCCTCTGAGTTTCATAAACTCATACTATCATTGATGTTCTTGGTGAACTCTCGTCTGGATATATGTTTTGCAGTTAGCATGTTGAGCTCATATATGGTTGAGCCTCACTGGATTGGTGCCAAGAATCTTTTGAGACATCTTCGCAGCACAATCTCTCATGGATTGAGATACAATGCCGAAAATGTGAAGCTGCATGATTATTCTGATGCTGAATCGGCAGGCAGTGTGGAGGATCGCAAGAGAACTTCTAGTGATAGTTCTCTTTAGGTTTTGCTTTGATATCCTGGATGAGCAGGAAGCAGAAATTGGTTACTTTGAGCATCGATGAGGCCCGATACATAGCTGCGAGTATGACCTCGTGTGTAGCTGCCTAGTTGTGGAAGCTCTTTAGTGAGCTGTTTGGACATGTATTGGATACCATCGTGATCTTCTGTGACAACGAAAGGGGGATTCGATTGTAGAGGAATCCCGTGTTTTATGATCGCTCCAAGCATATAGACATCAGGTAACACTTTATGTGGGATATGGTACATCGAGGAACAAGGAGGCTCCTTCGTATTGAGACTGATGTGCAGGTCACTGATATTCAAATGAAGCCCCTTGGAAAGGTCAAATTTTTGAATTTCTGAGAACGACTAGGAGTCGTGGAGAGACTCTCTCCTAAGGGGGTCCTGTATGATATGGACATTGAGCTCTGGGAGCTCCAGGGGGCTTGGGGGTACATTGTGAAGCGTTGAGCAACCATAGGGTGAGTGGTTTAACCTTCCCCTAGTGGCCTGCTATGTAGGCAGGATGAGTGGTTCATCCTTCTCCTGCTGAGAGACAATCATAGGGTGAATGGTTCAGCCTTCCCCTAGTGATTTGTTGTGTATAGGGTGAGTGGTTCAGCGCTCCCTGGGATGCACCTGGCGACATGTAGGTAGGAAGAGTGGTTCATCCTTCTTCTGCTGGGACATCCTACCCATGTAGTCTGGGACTCATGGGAAGTACCTCTCATCTGGCCAATGAGTAGGGAAATGAGGATAGGGACCATAGTAGTACCGATGGACGCATCGTGTTACTACCGTACTCCCTATGCTAGGATGATATTGATCTGGGATCAATTGGAACTGACTTTGGGTCAGTAAGAGTGATATAACTCACTCTCTTTTGGAACTGATTTCGGATCAGTAAGAGTGGTATGATACACTCTCTTTATTTGGAACTGATTTCGGATTAGTAAGAGTGGTATGACACACTCTCTTTATTGGAACTGACTTCAGGTCAGTAACAGTGGTATGAGAGACTCTCTTTTATATGGGACTGACTTCGGGTTAGTAGAGGATGGTATGATACATTCTCGATCACTTTTTCTTCTTCATAGTTCAACAGAGCAGCGCAGTGCAGGGCACTGATGGCAGAGATAGTACAGACTGGTGCATGGATTGGCAGATGGAATTCTCCCTAGTTGAGAGGGAGTGTTAAGATTGGCAACTAGGGCCAAACTCCATGTGGGTCATCTTATTTATGGCAGCTGATATTTTTCTTGGATTCCTCTTGTCGAGAGGTGTAGTATTGATCTAAAGATTATCTGATTCCAACATGTATTCATGGAGATGTGAATTTATTTGTGTTATGGGACAATTCGTCAAGGTTGGCGAGCAACCAAATTGCCCCCACTTATCATCCACGTTTTAGTATAGATAGAAGAGGACTTTAAGCCATTTGACACACACACTCTTGTGATCTCTCTTCATTTTGTTTTGGGTTTGATGAAGATGATATCTAAAGAGAGTGCCCTAGGTGATATGCTGCCCTAATAGGAGATGCCCTAGAAGCTGTGATGGAGAAGGCTCTACGCTGTCATGGACAAGGCTCTACGCTGCCCTAATGGAGAAGCCTAATGCAACCATGGAAGAAGCCTTATTGTTATCATGGAGAAACACCTACGCTGGCATGGAAATAAAGCCCTAACGCTGAAGCCTCCTAAACGCAGTCATGGAAGAATATAATATGCTGCCCTAGAGGATGACCTTGACTCTAACGCAGTTATGGAAGAAGCGTAACACAGTCATGAAGATAGGCTTCTAACATTGCCCCAATAAAGCCTTAACGCTCCCCTATCAAACAGTTCTAAGCTGCAGTTTAAAGAGTGTTTTATGTGCCCTAATCCGCTGTTCTTAAGAGCCCAAATTGTTGACCCTTATACATAGTCAAAGTCTCCTTTACACTGGCAGAAAAGTTCTTATACGCAACAAGCAAAAGGAGCCCTTGGTAGTGGAACTTCCAACGTGGAAGAAAAGGATTGTCATGTTTAGAAACTATCATGGAGGAAGGCTTATTACGCATCCCTTACCTCGATTGTTTGGGCATATTGGTTGTGAGTTTGATTTGAAGGGTTGCTATAGCTAGCTGCTTTGCTAGGCTGCAAGCAATAGCAAGCAGCTAAGGCTGCTCCATGACAGTATTGCGTTGTACAACACAGTGATGATGGACATGGTGTGATAGGTGACAACATGATGTGGGCAGCATGGTGCTGTATGCTGCAGCATAGTGCATAGTGACAATGGTGCAACGTAGTGATGCATCGTGCAACATGATGAATGGTGCAGCATAGTGCATAGTAATAGTGGTGTAGCATAATGATGTGATAGGTGACAATAAGGATGGGTGCAACATGGTGCAACATAGTGCAACACAGTGATGATGGGCATGGATGTATAGCAGCAAGATGATGTATTGCAACAACATGATGATGATGAGTGTAACAACATGATGTGAGTAGTGCAGCAACAAGAATGTATTGCAACAACATGATGATGATGTATTGCGGTATGCATACCGCAATGAAGGGTACAACACAATGCAACATAATGATGATGAAGAGCAGCCTGATAGGTACAACATAGTGTTGAGAGTAGCTCAGTGACTGGGTGCAGCACAGTGACAGGTGCAGCATGATGATCAGGTACAACACAGTGATGGGTGCAGCATGGTGATGGAATCACCTTGGAGAATGAGTTGAAGCAAAATGCCTTCACCTGAGTTCAGATTAGCTATTGCATGTGTTATCTTCTTAGTGAAGATCTCTGCTCTTATTTTTTCAAGGCAAAATGTTGACTTCTGATGTACATGTACTATCTCTCTCTCTTTGCTGAACTATTGAAGAACATAAGAACAATTGATCAAGGGTTTCCCCACATTGGGGTTTGTCCCTGGCTGGCGCCACATCTTGTGTCCTCTTGTCTTGGCTTGTTTTTTGTGATTTATGTTTATGTCATATCTGCATTTTACTATCATCCTAAATGTGATTGCTAATTTGGAATTGATATTGAGCTACTATGGAAAATTGAACTAAATTTTCTCTCAGCATAGAACATACCTAAAAATAACATAGTTAGTACTCAATCTTACTGGATTGGTGGTGACTAGGGTTGCGGGGAAGCGCCCCCTAAATTTGCTCCTGAAGGGAGCGAATTCCGGGAGCGCCCTTCCTTAAAAAAATTCCCTGGCTTTTTGGGAGAGAATGCCATAGTGGTTGGGGAGCGGTCACTCCTTAACTGCTTCCGTTCGCTCCTAGAGTGACTTAAAAAAGTCGGGAGCGGTCAGTGAGTGATCACTCCTCCTGACGTAAAAAGGTCTCTCCTGTGGGCGCAGGTTGTGTGACCCCAAATTTTTTTGGAGGGAGGGGAGGAGGGGCCAAAAGAAATAAAAGCCCCTCCTCCCCTCCCACAAATGCACCATTTGCTTTGTGTTGAGAGCAAGAGAGAGCAAGAGAGGGCTTGAGAGGAAGATTGAGAGGAAGATTGAAAGGAGCAAGGAGGTGAGTGAGAGGGTTGCTTGGGAGCTTGAGGAGTTTGAAAGGGAGATTGGAGCTTGGGATTGAAGGCACCATTGGAGAGCCAAAGAGGTAGGGTCTAGACTCTAATTCCATTCTTTTTATTTTTCCATGAATCCATGTAGCAATAGCATTTGTGTTTTTTATATGTCCATTGTTGAATGAAAGATGTTCTCTTCTCTCTTTCCCATTCCTATTGCTCCTTCATTTTATTGTAGGCAAGAAACTATAACTCCACCAAACATCATGGCTATATGGCTTGGCATTCTCTTGATGTTGGTTCCCTTTTTGTTATGATGGTGTTGGGGAGTAGAAGAAGAAGGGGTGTCGAAGAGGATGAAGAAGTGGGTACTAGTGGATATGAAAATCCTGGTGAGGAGTACCAAGAAGAAGAGGAGGAGGATAATGAGAGTGGAGATGATGAGGGCAAAAAGACCAAAGTAGACCAAACCCCCTTGTGGAAATATGTTAATAGGCTTTTAGGAGGGAAAGGGGGTGGAACCACTAAATTTACATGCCTCCATTGCAAAACTCTTACACAGGCTCATACAGTCCTGCCAAAAAGCATCTCTATGGGAAAATGGCATGGAATAGAAATAAACAAACAGGAATCAAAACTTGTGGAATTGTGTCACAAGTTCAAAGAGCTAAATACAAAAGGGAAGAGGAGGAAGCCCAATACAAAGATAAAAGATCAAAGCGTGACTTTTAACATGACACCACTAGTCCACAATCACATAGACTAAGAGCTCCATCAGCATCCACCCATGGTAGTGGATATGGAGGCATAGGCAGTGGCACAAAGGTCTCTTTAAGGCGTAGAACCATATCAGAAATGCTTGATCAAGGGTGTAGGGATGATGTGGATGCAATTTTTTTTTGGTTTCTCTATGAACGTGGGATACCATTGAATGTTCTTCGCTCACGTTATTGACATGAAATGGTTTCCGTTTTCAATGATGCCTCTAAAGGATATAAGAGCCCTGGGTATGACAAAACTAGAAGCTTGATCATGAAAAAGCCAAATTAACACATGCTTTGGGTAAATTCATAAATAGTTGGAATGAATTTGGGGTATCCACTGTACCTCATGGCTGGACAAATGTCAAAAGCAAGCCATTGTTAAGTGTTCTTGCTGTGTTTTCTTCTGGTGCAGTCTTCCTTTCATCACATGAATACTCAGACAAGTTCAAGATTGCCATCAACATTGCAAAACCATTGACTCAAACAATTGAAAGTATTGGGCCATACAATGTCATCCAAGTCATCATTGATAATGCTTCTAATTTTAAGGGAACAAGAAGAATCATTGAGGATAAATACCCCGACATTTTTTTGTCTGGGTGTTTGGTTCACACAATGAGCCTTTTGATGCATGACATTATTATGATCAATGAACCTCGACATGTATGGATTGGTGACTTGTACAAGAGAGGCAAGAGAACGATAAAATTTATTATCGGTCATAGCAATACCCGTGGGCTTTTCCGCAGTCACTCAAGGTTGGAGCTATTGAAGCTTGGGAAGTCTAAATTTGCTAGCTATTACCCCACCTTCAGGAGCCTTTTGAGGGTGTGAGAGTCATTGGCTAGCATGGTATCAAGTACACATTGGCAGGTATTAAAGGATAGGGCTTGTTGACAATGTTAATCTTCTCTGCGGACAGAGACAATCCCTCTAGCCCAATGAGTGGGTCTAGGAACTCAAGGGACAATCAACTGGACATCTACCTAGATTATAATTGAAAAGTAGAACAAGAGAGAAGGCATACCTTGCTTTGATGCTAATCCGATTTCCTTTATTGAGGTCCTCGAACTGCTTGTGTCACAGACTTGTTCCTACTTCTTCCAGTGCTTATGTACCTGCACAAGTGACCAAGAGACAACAAAGCATACCAAAACCAATAACAACCTACTTAGCTCATCAAGGAATGCTAAGCCAATACATACATGAACATATTTATTTAGGGAAGATGAACCAACAATTGTATTATTATTTAAAGAATAAAGGGGAAGCTTACAACCATAGCCTTGATGTTGAAAGGCTCTCCTTGAGTGGTAATCCAAGTTCAAGCCAAGAAACTCTCTAACACTCCTTCTCCAAGTCTAATGAATAACCTCTAAGCACAAGCTCAGCATAGGGGTGCGAATGGACATAGATCAAACATTTGAGAATGGTAGAAGGGGAATTTGTAGGCTGGGAGAGAGAGCTAGGCCTCCTCCAAAGATAGGATTAGGCCTACATCTAAGGAGGTAGCTCATATGGATGAGACCAAGAGCTCAAATTAGGAGGATTCAACCTCATCTATATGAAACCACCTCCAGCTCGCCGCTCTAGAAGCTTCTAGATCACGAAGCTTCTCATCCTCTTTGGGAAAAATTCCTTTTTGAGACCATCACGAGTATGAGAGAGAACAAAGCGATGCCATCGCTGGCTTAACAAGGTGCAACAAACGATCATCGCGGTTTTGGGCTTCACAAGGTTGATGACCCTCATTTTAGGGTTTCATGAGCCATTTCTTCAGGGAAAGCTCTAGATATTTTCCAAGCAAAGTTAAAGAAGGGATTTGAGCTGTATACATGGATGAGTATACTGTATAATGATCATGTTTAAGGCACTTCAGGGTATGTCACAGGGTAGTGCAGGAGGCGTGACAAAAAACTGTGTCACAGATGCCCCTAAAGCATGAAGGCAGAACGAGGAGTGATGGATGAGATGTTGTACAAGCTTTTGGCAAGGACGAGGACATGCACGGTCAGGAGACTTGCAAATCAAGGATGCATATACATATACATATTTGAGATCAAGACATGAATCCACGACATGGATGCAGCCATCCGGATGATTAAGACTAAATAAAATATCCATGGCATGGGCGCAGCCATCCAGATAACAAGGATCATCATATATATAAAGTCTCATGGTATGGTCACAACCATCCATATAGTAGAAACATGTGTACAATAATGAACAACATAAAATGTCGTGCAATCTGAGCTATAACAGACAAGACTCAGGGTCTTGCGCTCCATCTCGATCCGATCAATGTACGAATTACAACATGTGAATAAACGTGTTGAAGTCGAGCATGCTAGAAAACCACTTGATTACCGATCAATGATGTGGACTGTTAACAGGTACGAGAGAAACCACCAATAATGACAATGGCTCTCAAGGTACAACAACACAATTTGTGAATGTGATAATGAAGCTGAGGTCGAACACTCGTGGAATCACCCGATCGAAAGCCAATAATGAAGACTTGTCATCGGATGCGAAGAACTGGCCATTAGGGCATGCCAACTCTAAGGTATTGAAAGGGAGTTCCTAAGTCATCTTCCTAGATAGTGAGCTGAAGTCGACAGGAAGTGACCCATCGAAGGAGGGCAATGATGAATCCCCCATCATCGACACGAAACAAGGAATAAAGTGGTATGATATTCAGGACTGTAGCAATGACTCAAACAATGTATAGGTAAATAACTGCAAATTGGACTTCTCTTGAACATATTGGCGACACGACTCTAGAGTGTGGCAACATCTGACTCAACATGGGACTAAAGGTCATGATGATAGTGTGGAATAGTCAAATGAGAGGCAAGATGGATCACCCAAACCCAGGAGGACAAGTGACTAAGTGAGGATATCCCAAACCCGACACGAGAGCAAAAGAGTGTCATGTTCAAGAGCGACATGCTGCCTATACAAAGGATGTTTCATCTTCATTTCTCCCCACTATTTCTATTGATTACCCCAATTATTTTTATCACAAGCTTGAAGGGGTTAGCATATGCTTGTTATGTAAGTTCATTCTTTGAATGAATCCATCCTATTAAGTTTTACGAGCCCTAGGAAGGAGAAGCTTGGTCTCATCATGGTGATTAGTCTTTCGCCGCAAAGTTTTAACGAGTTCAACGTAAGAATAACTCGACATCTTTTTCATCGTTGGAGAGTTTGAAAAAGAAACGAAAAAGAAAATTCCATCATGTCCGTTTTCGTAATTTGTCCCTCGAACCCGAAAAGGTAGAAAACAATATCCGAGGGAACCTCTTGACCATGTTGACCAAGGTGTACCTTTTCCATAAATAGTCAATCTTAGCACGAAAAAGGGGTAAATGTATACTGAGGTGATGTTGATTCATTTACTTTAACGAGTTTGAAACGACAAGTACTTGGCAATCTTTTCAATTTTCGAGAGTCAGAAAAGAGTTGAAAGATGACTCCAGGGGGGTTCCTTTTTTGTTTATTTAATGAGTCTGAAAAAGAGATAAAATAAAACTCCCAGAATCGGTCAATAATGATCACTGTTCACATTGAAGGCACCTGTAACTGCACAAGAAACACACCCATCACCGATATCGAGAGAAAAATATTAAAATATTATGAAAATATTTGACAAAATGACTTTCAAAAGTTATAAATAGGTAAAAGTAATTTCATTTGTTACCATTTTACCAAATTGAGCTCTGAAAGTGCTTTTGTGCCCTAATTCTCTTGATCTGTTGGTGGCTGCTGCGGGAGATCCGGGGTACCACTTCACAATTTGTCTGCGACATGTAAGAGCCTCATCCTTGCTCTTGCATTTCATTACTTTTTATTGCAATCTAAGTGGTGAATTTTATGCTAGAAAAGAGGATTTAAAAATTTTAGGTTGTCGACGACCATCGTGGGCATGGTCATCGAACCTGTGATGGTCGTGCTCGAGCGCCAAGGCTCATGCGATGCCATCGCACTGTTTTGAAAAACGGGCGCGGTGGTGCCGAGAGCAATTTTTTGAGATTAAAAACTCTTTAAAGAAGAAAATGCTGATTTTTATCTAGGTAAACAACATTAATAAGTGTTTAAACAGGAGAATATGGTCTTGGAGTGGAAAGAAAGAGGCCATGAGGCCGAGGATTTCCAAGCATCTCAGGATCCGGCATGCATAAATGCTCTGAGAGATTGCGGATTGCTAAAATTCTTCGAGACCACAAGGTTGAGGGCTCATATGGAGTTGTTGCCCTATGTTATCAGCCTTTGGGACGTAGATCGAGAGATCTTCATCATCAATGGGCAAGAACCGGAACTGGAGGAGATGGACATCTATTTCATCACGCGATTATCCCGAGCAGAAGTAGTTCAACTCTTTGGATCTTGCCAAGGAGGTGAGAGTACCAGGAGTCTAGTCCAAAGATATTGTCTTGGTGCCGATATAACCAACGGATGAAGATTGCAAGAATCACCAACAACCTCGTTCTGAGAACAATTTTGTTCACCATGCCACGTGTATCTAGCATGCAAGCTTTGCATGAGGCTTCGAAGTCTAAGTTTCAGTACGTTATCGCATGTTTGACCCCCACCATCTTCAATTGGTGTGGAGGCCTATTGGCGAATATGAAGCGCCAACTGACCAAGGGTAAGCACGAACACCTGAAGCAATTTGGGTTCGATTCTATATTGCTGACCTTCTTCTTGGAGCGAGTGCCCCTCTTTTGGTATCAGTGGGCAGAAGTACCACATCCTGCCCCTCGAGATCCGAGGCGCGTGAGATGGAGCTAGCTCATGCCTCGAGGAGGCACGGGTTAACATATGCATTACCCACCACAGTTCTTCGCTTGGCTTGAACATCAACTGCTTATGGTAGATGACTACGCTTATGCTGAGGCCTGACACAAATTTTAGAGGGGATCCATGTTGATTTGGGGCAGCATCGGATCTGCTCTAGCCATGAAAATTGTTGGAGAGGCTAAAGCACATGAGATCTCCAAGACCCAGAAATGGTTTGGGCAGATTCTAATCGGTTTGAGATATTAAAATAATTAATATTTTTAATGGTGTTCCTAGGTTTAAACTTGGGAAAAATAAAATATTAATGGGTATTAATATAAAACTGGCTTAGAAGGTTCCAAAAGTCATGGATCAAGCCAAATCTAATCTTAGCCGTTGATTAGAGATTTAATCTCGGTCATTGATGGACCAACAAGAGAAGTATAAGAGGAGGCTTGAGGGTTAGTTGAAGAACACACCAGAGTGATCAACCATTCATTTTGCTAGAGCGGGCTTGCTAAGAAAAGTTGAATCAGTGATTAGTAGCAAGCGGCAGTGAGTACGAAGTAGAGACAATACTGAGATACCAGCGCAGAATCAGAGAGAGCGAGAGTAGCAGCCAGTCCAGGCTACATAGAGCGCAACAGAGACAACGCAGAGGCCAGAGGGACTACGTCATCCACACGGAGGCTGCCAGAGTGACATAGAGGGTCCCAGAGGCTGCGCAGTGCCTCAAAGGGATGATGCAGAGGGTCCTAGGGGTTGACGCAGGTCAGCAGGAGGCTGATGCAAAGGCCAAAAGGGCCAGCGTTGAGCTTCAGTTATGCCAGAGTGGGTTTCGTGCGACATGTTTTCTGAATACCTATTTTCGGATATAGAGGTATTGTTGCCATGTATTTTTCTTTGTTGGGTGAGCCAGTTAGGCACCCAATTCTACTTAGAAAGACTGCATAATAATACAACCCTCTGAATAGCTGCACCGGTATCTTCGCATTAGGTTTTTCTGGGGACATTTTTCCAAACATAATAGTGTCACTTGTGTTCTTGTTTTCTTTCAGTTGATGAATTGTAGATGTTGTGACTATATTGTGTTTATTTCGGTATTTAAATGTATTAAATAACTTGTTCGAATTTAAACAAGTAGCAGAAATAAACAAGCAGAATACAGGTTAATTTTCTAACGGATAGACGTAGAAAATTCAACATGGTATCAGAGCGTGGTTGCAGATCACAGGAGAGCTGAAGGGATCAACTGAGCAGAGCATTTTCAGCAGAATCAACTATCTCGAGTGATAGTGGTTGATCCTTGTAGAAGTAATCGAGGAAGGGTTGACGCAGAGGGACTGCGTCATCAGTCTGGGCGAGAGAGAGGCAGCACAGAGGCTGAGGAGGGCAGTGAGAGGCTCATTCAGAGTCACGCAGAGGCCAGGAGGACTGACACAGTTGGCTGAGGGACTTGTTTTGCCGACGCTTGGATTGCGTAGAGCCAAGAGGCTCAATCCTTCAGTTGCTGGGGCAAAGGAAGCTGTAGGCAGTTTGCGGGAGCGAAGCTGGTGCGATATTGTGGTTAGAACAATACCTAATAGGGCAAGACCAAGGTAGAGGGAGTTGCTGCCGAGGCGGATTTCTAGCCAAAGAATCCGGATCAGTGTTGCAGTTGCACAGATGATTGAACAGGAGAAACTTGACAGTTGGTAGAAGGATTTCCATGAGGGAAACCAGGACTCAGATGGGGTCCAGAAGAGAACTTCCAGACGTGAAGTAGAGAGACTCAGCAAGAGTTGAACCGAGAACTTATAGGCGGGAAGTAGAGAGACTCGGAGGAGTCGACAGAAGGGCAACGAGATGGCTATGAATGGACTGAGAGATCAGGACAGGTTGGACGGAGTGTCCAACTTTGTGGTTTGGAAGGCCAATATTTTGTTCATTCTAGAGAGACATGGTATCAAGGGCTTCGCCTTGAGAGTGATGGCTATCCCAGTTGACCCGATAGCTAATGAAAGGTACGAGGAGGCAATGGCTAAGGTAAAGTGTATTATCCTTGATGGGGTCAAGGGTCATGTGGTCCCACATATGGTCAAGAAGGAAAGGACAAAGGAGATGTGGGACACTTTGAAGACATTGTAGCAACATACTGTTGTGCAGAGGAAGATGCTCGTGGAGAATCAACTAAGGTCATACTAGATGCAAAAGGGAGAGTAGATAGATGTCTTCCTCGGTCGGTTGAAGGAGATCTGTGGCCAACTGACTTCCATACAGGCCACGCCAGATCAGGAGTTGGTGGTAAGGACCACACTTAACGCAGTCTCCGAGGATTGGGAGACATTTGTCCAGAGCATACTGGGCAGGATGAGTCTTCCGGATTGGGAAGAACTATGGGCGGCTCTTCGTTAAGAAGAGATCAGATGGTTGACCAAGGCAGGGAGTAGCGGTAAAGGGGTCGGGATCAAGAAGGAAGAGGAAGAGGATGCAGCTCTAGCATCTGTGGGAAGCAGGAGAAGAGGAAGAAGAAGGACCTCTCCAAGGTCAAGTGCTTCTATTGTGGGGAACTCGGTCACTATGTGAGGAAGAAGAGTAATGGAGAGGCTTTTGACTCGAAGGCAGCGCCAGCGAGGGTGGAAAAAGAAGTCGAGGAGGATGACGATTGTGCCACGAGTGCTCATGTGCCACTTGACAAGAAGTGGGGAGACATCGCGCTGTAGTCAGGAGGACTACAAGCGATGAGGGGCAAGATCCTTGAGGTACCCAACCTCTTGGAATATACCTTGCTACGGGAGCCTCGAAGAGGAGTAGCAGGATTGGCGGATGTAGGTAGAGACAGATGCAGATGAAGCGACAAAGAGTGCTACAGTGCAGGAGTCCTCGAGCAATGCGAGGCTAGTAGGCTACAATAGTGTGAGAGACACGGGAGTGCTGCAACGGTGCAGGATGGCACAAAGAGGCGTGCAACGATGCGAGATGCAAGGTGTTGTTTTCAACAACGCATAGGTCAGTAGAGGGAGCACTTGTGAATGGCAGAGGGAGCTTTAGCATTGGGATTGTTTCTAGCCTGACAGGGATGACAGAAGTTGGTTGAATCAGTTACTTACTTCTCAGTAACTGAGTTTCAGTGCAGTAGTAGTATGTAGTAGCACGATGCAACATGATGAGAGGGGATGCAGTGCAAATGCAGTGTCGGGAGAATGAACTAGCAACAACATGGATGTGGAGGGAGTTGTCATACAGATGCAGTAGTGGCAATGACAGGGCCATGGGCAGCAGTACAGGATGCAGCCGTGTGGAGGATGTTGGGCAGAGAGGCCTAGCATCAGCATAGGTACCGATGCCAGATAATCAAAGTGATGTTGAGTGAGGAGTATTACTAGAGCACAGTCCTTGCTAATAGGGAGTGTTGATTTGGGGTAGCATCGGATGTGCTCTAGCCATGAAAATTGGTGGAGAGGCTAAAGCACATGAGATCTCCAAGACCCAGAAATGGTTTGGCCAGATTCTAACTGGTTCGGGAGATATTAAAATAATTAATATTTTTAATGGAGTTCCTAAGTCTATACTTAGGAAAAATAAAATATTAATGGGTATTAATATAAAACTAGGTTAGAAGGTTCCAAAAGTCATGGATCAAGCCAAATCCGATAGGGTTGGGACTAATGCCAGATGTGGGGTTGGTTAGGACGCGACAACTCACATCAGAAAGTCTGGGTTTGGAGATAAATAATAATGTCTACATACTAAGGGTCAAGAGTGCTGATTAGAAATAGGGTTTGATCGAGTATCTGCTTAGTGAAATCAGTTAGGATGTTTGCAAAAGGGATCCCCTTCTTAAGTAGGCGAGTAAAACGTTTGGCAAGTTCGACGTAATTAGGGACAAATTGATGGAGAAAGTTAGCTTTTCCTTGCAAACTTTGCAATTGCAACAGTGATGAAGGAGTGGGTAGATTGATTATGGCCTCAACTTTGAAAGGATCAATCTTAATACCATGAGACACAACAAAACCTAAGAGCCGGCTAGACTTGACGCAAAACACACACTTGTGTGGATTGAGACAGATATTATAATGCCGACATTGTAAAAAGATAGCTCTTAAGGGAACCGGATGGTCATGACGTTTAGCTGAATGAGCAGGCAAGTCGTGGAGGTGTGGCTAAACAATGTGTCGAATGTCATGGAATGCATGGGACATTGCTCGCTGAAAGGTAGCACCAACATTCTTCAGACTGAAAGGAAACTTTTTGTAAGCAAAAGGACCCTAGGGACAGATAAAGGCTATTTGTGAAGATTCTATTACTCCAGCAACTGATTTACTTTTACTACTTATTTCATCATAAGTTATTCATGAAATTACTTCAACAAACATTAAAATAAATACTGTTGCAGATATTACATCGTAATACAGAAACAAAAAATATGCACAGATTGACACAATTATTTTGGACTAATGTCCCTGAAAAAACCCAATGTGGGAAAACCGGTGCAGCAAGGGAGGATATTATTGTTCAGCAATTTTCTTGTACAACAGGGTGCCAAACTGGCTTACCCATAGATAGACAAAATTCTAGCACTTTCCTAAACCCAGCGTAGGCCCTACTGACCTCTGTTACAGCCTGAAACCCTCTGCGTCAACCTGAAACCCTCTGTGTTAGCCTAAAACCCTTTGCGTTAGCCTACTGAGGCTCTGCACAACCTCTCTGGGCTTCTGCGTCAATCTTGCAGCCTCTACGTGGATGACGCAGGCCCTTCTGGCTCTTTGCAATCTCTGCTGCCTCTGCGTGGCTTCCTCTAGCGCTGCGTCTGCCTCTTCTGTATTGATCTCCCGTCTTTGTGTTCCATACTTGCTGCCTCCTGACTGCTCTCCAGACCACCGGTTCAATTTTTTAGCAAACCCCGCTCCAGAAATTGAATTGACTGGTATCCCTCAGTGTGTTCTCCAAGTGCCCCTCAAGCCTCCTCTTATACTTTTTCTGTTGACATCTCAACGGTCAAGATTAAGTCCCTAATCAATGGCTAAGATTAGATCTGGCTTGTTCCATGTCTTTTGGACCATTCTAACACAGATTCATATTAATGCACATTAATATTTTATTTTCCCTAGGTTGACTCCATTAAAAATATTAATTATTTTAATATCTCCTGATCTGTTTAGAATCTGCCCAAACCTTTTCTGGGTATTGGAGATCTCATGTGCCCCAACCTCTCCACCAAATTTCGTGGCTAGAGCACATCCGATGCTACCCCAAATCAACACTCCCTCTTAGCGAGGACTGTGCTTTAGCAATACTCCTCACTGAGTATTACTCTAATCATTCGACATCGGTACCCGTGCTGGTGCTAGGCTCCCTGCCCAACATCCTCTGCACTGCTGCATCCTGTACTGCTACCCATGGTTCTGCCCCTGCCACTACTGCATCTGTACGACAACTCCCTTTGCATCCGTGCTGCTGCTGGTCCTTTCTCCTCGCGCTACATCGGCACTGCACCTTCCTCTGCATTTGTGCCGTTGCTGGTCCTTTCTCCCAACACTGCATCTGCACTGCAACTCCCTTTGCATTTGTGTTGCTGTTGGTCCTTTCTCCCAACATTGCATCTGCACTGCAACTCCCTCTTCATTCATGCTGCTAACACACTACTTTTGAAAGGGGTTCTTTACCATCCCCATCTTTTCTCTGAAGTAGTCAAATTTTGACTTTCCAAGGGCCTTGGTGAGGATTTTTTCCACTTGTTCCCTTATAGGAGTGTAGCTCAATTGTACAGCTCGACATTGGACACAATCTCTGACAAAGTGACACCGAATATCAATATGCTTTGACCTATCATGAAATACTGGATTCTCAGAGAGTTTGATGCAACTCTAATTATCACACATGATCCTGGTCACCTCCATATTTCTTCTGAATAGGTTTATCAGCAGTTTTCTAAGCCATATGGCCTCACACGAAGCTATGCTTGCTGTCATATATTCTGCCTCATACAAGCTCAAAGCCACAGACTTCTGTTTCCTACTACACCAGGAGGTTATTCTTGATCCAATGTTGAAACAATACCCAGAGGTACTTTTCCGATCCACTGAACTTCCTGCCCAATCTGCATCAGTAAATCTACTCAACTTGATATCCTTCCTGTTGTTGTACAAGAGCCCATAATCAACTGTTCCCTGTAAATACCTGAGAACGTGCTTGGCTATTGCCCAGTGAGCCCTCTTTGGTTCCTCCATGAACTGACTGAGGGTGTTGACAGCGTAGCAAACATCTGGCCTGGTATTGACTAGATACATCAGGGACCCTATGAGCTGTCGGTATAGGGTGGGATTGACATCTTTGTCTTCTGATGCATCAATCTTCTACCAGTTGGTGATCATTGGCGTAGCCATAGGTCTAAGACCCCCATCCCAAACCTTTTCAGAATTTTTGTAGCATACCTTCCTTGCCCAAGGAAGATTTCTCCTTTCTGCTGCCAAACTTCCAACCCTAGAAAATAGTGCATTCGTCCCAGATCCTTCATATCGAACTCTGTGGCTAAATTCTTCTTGTAGTCTTCAATGAGTCTTGATGATCCTGTCAAGAAGAGATCATCCACATATAATACTATGATAAGTGGCTCGCTCTCTATGACCAGATAGTAGAGATTCATATCTGCGTCACTCTTGACAAACCCCATCTTCTGCAAGTAGCCATCTATTCGACCATATCACGCTCTTGGTGCCTGCTTAAGCCCATACAAGGCTTTCTTCAGTCTGCATACATGAGACTTCTTCTCATAATATTCAAAAGCCTCTGGCTGTTCAATGTATACTTCTTCTTCTATTACCCTCTTCAGAAGTGTCGTCTTGACATCCATTTGATGGATCTCCCATCCCATCTGGGCTGCAAGAGATATCACGGTCCTAGTAGATGTATAACTGGCTAGTGGGGCAAAGGTTTCCTCATTGTCAATCCCTTCCTTTTGAGCATACCCGTTAGCCACAAACCTGGCCTTGTATTTTTCAATACTGCCGTCCACAACATATTTGATCTTGTAGATCCATATTGAACCTACCACAGATCTGTCTTGAGGCCTTGACACCACCTCCCAAACATTGTTTACCATTATGGAGTTATACTCCTCCACCATCACATCTAGCCAGATCGGATGCTGAGCTGCCTCCTTGAAGCTGGCAGGCTCTCCATCCTGAGCTACTAACGCCTGATACCTGTCTGGTTGTTTTTGCTCCCTTTTACTGTTCCTTGGCTCTCCGATGAAGTTCTCTGCATCACGCAGAATCTGATGAAGTTCCCCGCTGGTTTGTCCTCTACCAACAAGTGCTTCTGTTTGATCCTCTTCCTCATCCTGAGAATCTTCTTGATCTGAGGAAGGATTCTTCACTTCTGTTGGTTGAAGAGGCATGACCGACAGATCCTCTTTCGACTGCTCCTTGGAAGGCATTTCGCGAGATCTTCTGAAAGCTCTGTCCCCCATGAGCTTTACATCTTGTCGTACTACTACCTTCCTGCTCCCTGGAAGATAGATCCTGTATTCCTTAGCATTCTCGCTATATCTTGCCAGATACCCCTTTTCTGCAGTCTGATCCAACTTCTTCCTCTTTTCTTCGGGTATGCGATAATATGCCAAACTCCCAAATATCTTGAAATCACTGACTTCAGGTTTCTTCCCAGTGAAGGTTTTCTCTGGAGTAGTCTTGCCCAATGCCCGATGAGGAGTCCTGTTCTGAACGTAGACAACTATGTTGCATGCTTCTGCCCACCATATCCTGATCATACAACATGGCCCTAGCTGCTTCTACAATAGTCATGTTTTTCCTTTCTGCCACCCCTTTCTGATTTGGATTGTAGGGAGCTGTCCACTCTTTTCTGATGCCCTCCTTAGTGCAAAAATTAGTGAAGTCCTTATCGACATATTCTCCTCAATTATCTGAGTGCAAGAATTTTATTTTCTTACCTATCAGATTCTCCACTAGAGCCTTGAACTCCTTGAATCGACATAAAGCCTCATTCTTGGTTTTCAAAAAATAGATCCAAGTTTTCCTCGAGTGGTCATCAATGAAAGTAAGGAAATACTCGGCACCGCCGAGAGATTTTGATGGACATAGGTCTACAAATATCTGAGTGTATCAATCTTAGTACACTGTTGGGCCTATGGTTGCTCCTAGGGAATGCCACCTTGGTATACTTTCCTAGAGCGTATCCCCTGCATACATCATCTCGTTCCGTACTCAGATCCGGAACTCCTGTTACAGTGCTCCTGAGAATTCTCAGAGCTCCATGGTGCAAGTGACCCATCCTTCTGTGCTATAGTTCATTCAAGTCTTTGTCCCCATGACTGCCTATTAGTGCCTTTGGAGATTCTAGTTGTTATCTGTACAACTGATTACTTTTGATCCCGATCTGGACTTTCTTTTTCCAGTTCGGGTGTTTGACGTATATGTTTTCCTTGATGAAGTAGACGTCAGAGCCCTTGCCTTTTAGTTGTGACACAGAAAGTAAGTTCATCCCCAATCCTGGCACATGTAACACATTTGTGGCACAGAACCGCTCTCTTGATTTTGGCTGAAAAACTATGGTACCTTTTCCTACTGGAGTACACTTTTCCTTGTTCCCCATGGTGATTTGAAAGTTCATCTTCTCTTCTCAATATTCTAAGAAACACTCCCTGGTTCCTGTCATATGCCACGAGGTTCCACTGTCTATATACCATACTTCTGATTGTGCAATACTAGTCATGCACGCCACTTCTTCTTCCAACCTGGAAGCAACATAGAGAAATCGAAATCTCTTTCTCTTGTGCAATCTTCTGAAAATCTGCATGAGTCCCCTGAGGTGGATGCCTTTGCATTGTGGTCTCGACCCATAACTTATTTTCCCTTTCTCGTCTCTGATTGCTTGCTCTGATACCATGTGAAAGTTCTATCACTGCAGCAACTGATTTACTTTTCCTAGTTATTTCATTATAAGTTATTCATGAAATTACTTTAACAAACAATAAAATAAACACGGTTGCAGATATGACATCGTAATACAAAAACAAAAAATATGCACACATTGACACAATTATTTTGGACTAATGTCCCTGAAAAAACTCAATGTGGGAAAACTGGTGCAGAAAGGGAGGATATTATTATTCAACAATTTTCTTTGTACAACAATGTACCAAACTGGCTCACCCATAGATAGACAAACTTCCAACACTTTCCTAAACCCAGTGTAGGCCCTATTGACCTTTGCTACAGCCTGAAACCCTCTGCGTCAGCCCACTGAGGCTCTGCGTAGCCTCTCTGGGTTTCTGCATCACTCCTACAGCCTCTGCGTGGATGGCGCATGGCCTTCTGGCTCTGCGCAGTCTCTGCTGCCTCTGCGTGGCTTCCTCTAGCTCTGCATCTGCCTCTTCTGTACTGATCTCCCATCTCCCTGTTCTGTACTTGCTGCTTCCTGATTACTCTCCAAACCACTGGTTCAATTTCTCAACAAAGCCCGCTCCAGAAATTGAACTGACTGGTCTCCCTCAGTGTGTTCTCCAAGTGCCCCTCAAGCGTCCTCTTATACTTTTTCTGTTGACATCTCAACCGTCGAGATTAAGTCCCTAATCAACGGCTAAGATTAGATCTAGCTTGATCCATGTCTTTTGGACCATTCTACCACAGATTCATATCAATGCACATTAATATTTTATTTTGCCTAAGTTTAGACTTAGGGACTCCATTAAAAATATTAATTATGTTAATATCTCCTGATTTTTTTAGAATCTACCCAAACTATTTCTGGGTATTGGAGATCTTATGTGTCTTAAACGCTCCACCAAATTTCGTGGCTAGAGCACATCCGATGCTACCCCAAATCGACACCGTTTTATGCTGATCGACGGGTGAAATGTTAATTTGGTTATAGCCAGAAAAATCGTCCATGAACGGGAAAATCCCACTCCTAGCGCATTCGTCGATGATCTAGTCGATAAATGGAGTAGGATAATTGTCCCGAGGACACGCGCGATTGATATCGTGGTAATCAACACAAACACGTATTGTGCCCTGCTTGTTGGCAATAGCGACGCTATTGGATACCCAATTTGTCAATGGAATAACATAAATGAAACCTGCTTTCAAAATCTTCTCTACTTCTGAGTGTATAGGAGTCCATAATCAGGAGTGCCACGCACATATCGTAACACACGCTTTGCTGCTATCCAATGATCAGCCTTAGGTGCTGACATGAAGCGGGAAATGTAGCTCACTGCAAAACTGATGTTAGGTCTAGTGGCAGTAAGGTAGATGAGGTTGCCCACTAATTGTCTGAATAAAGTTTCATCCATAAGGGGGAGGATGACTGAGTTGAAAGTTTGAGCCCTGGTTCCATAGGAGTCGTGGCTGGTTTGCAATCCTGGATTCTGAACGTGTCCACAAGATTTTTGGCATACTTGGACTGAGAGAGAAAGATGTTGTTCTCAGTTTGCCAGACTTCAACCCCCAGACAGTAATGAAGAAGTCCCAAGTCTGTGATATCAAAGGTGCTGCATAAGTCTTGTTTGATCCCATGGATCAAATGTGCAAAGCTGCCAGTAATGATAAGGTCATCCACATAGACAACCACAAACAAAATATCATCACCAGTATGCTTGATATACAGGTTTGCATCATATGGGCTCCGTTGAAAGCCATGATCTGTCAGGTACTGATCAATTTTCATGTACCAAGACCGAGGAGCTTGTTTCAATCCATAGAGTGCTTTAACTAATCTACACACTTTCTGTTCTTGACCAACAACCTTGAATCTTGGAGGCTGCGTCATGTAGACTTCTCCCTGTCAGTCACCATTTAGGAAAGCACTCTTTACATCCATCTAATGAACTTTCCAATTGAACTGAGCTGCTAGGGCAAGGACAAGCCGTATGGTACTCATCTTGGCTGTAGGAGCAAAGGTCTCCTCATAGTCGATGCCTTCCTTCTGTGAGAACCCTCAAGCAACAAGACGAGCTTTATACTTGTCTAGGGTTCCGTCAGCTTTGTATTTCACTTTATACACCCATTTGCAGCTGATGGGATTTTTCCCTGCAGGAAGATCAGAAAGGGTCCACATGTGATTCTTCTGAAGACTCTGGAATTCAGCTTCCATAGCCTGTTCCCACTCAGATGTACCCTTAGCCTCTGAATAGGTTTGAGCTCAAAAATACTGTGCAGGTTATCCATAAGAGCAAAATTTACTATAGACCGCTGTTTGCTCTTATGTCTAGAAGTTCTACCTTTAAGGATCTCATTATCGTGGAGATCACCAATGATTTTATCCCACCATTTAGGCCGAAGATTAGAGGAACCAATATCAGGAGGAGGTGGAGAAGGCTCAGGAACAATAGGAGCAACAAGAGGAGGGTTATTTTCCGGAGGAAGCTCAGGTAGTGTATTATCAAATATTGATGCTGCATCATCCCTCCCATCAGGTGGACCTATTGGAAGAAGAACACTATGAGGCTGATCCTCAGAACACTGCTCAGAAGGAGAAGACTGAAAGAATCCTCTGTTTTCATCAAATACCACATCCCGACTGAAGCTAAGACGATCATTGGCTATATCTATCAGCCTATAGGCCTTGTGATGATCACTGTACCCTGTCATCATGAGTTTCTGGCTTTTGGAATCCAACTTAGAGCGTTTAGTAGCTGGAATCCAAACATATGCAACTGAGCCAAATACTTTATGGTCATTGATCTTAGGCTTACGACCAGACCAAACCTCTTCAGGAGTCTTCCCCTTAACAACCTGAGTAGGTGGTCGGTTAAGAAGATAGACAACAGTAAATACTGCTTCAACCCAGAATTTGTTTGGAACACTCCTGTGTTGTAACATGGAACGAGCCATTTCAACAACCGTATGGTTGCGACATTCGACAACACTGTTCTGCTGAGGAGTGTAGGGTGTAGTTAACTAGCGTTTGATGCCATGAGTATCACATAAGTTGGAAAAAGCAGAAGAACAAAATTCCCCTCGTTATCTGTCCTAAGAGTCATGATATTACAACCAGACTCTTTTTCAACTGATGTTTTAAACTTCTGAAAGGTACTAAATGCATCAGATTTATATTTTAGAAAATACACCCACATCTTTCTATTGAAAACATCTACAATAAGTAAAAAATATTTGCAACCGGTAATAGAAGATGTATTCATAGGACCACAAATATCAGCATGAATTAATTGGAGTACCTTAGATGCGCGCCAAGATTCTCCATCCTTGAATGAAGACCGATGTTGCTTACCAGCTTGACAAGTGCTGCATAATCCCAATTGCTGAGTCTAAATATCAGGTAAGCCTGACAGAAGTCCCTCCCAAGAGAGTTGAGAGAGATACTGCATGTTTAGATGCCCATATCGCTGATGCCACAGAGTGCTGATGGGAGAAACACGAGCTGCTAGAGCCACTTCTGGAGAATCACCAGTGTCAAGAAGCCTGTATAGACCATGATCCTCTAGGCCAACAACAACTGTAAGACTAGTCTCCCTGTCGATAATGGAGCACTTGTGTGCACTGAACATTACATCAAGCTAAGGAGAGTTCCTCATAATCTGGCTGACAGACAACAGATTAATTTCCATACCAGGAACATAGTACACATTCAGGAAGATGAGTGTGCGCCCACCAGACTGGATCTGAACTGTACCTCTGCCAACCACTGTGTACTTTTCACCTCCGCTGAATACCACAGAATCACTGAAAGGTGAGAAGTCAATAAACCAGTCACGCCTGTGAGAGAAATGGCGTGATGCACCAGAGTCAATGTACCAAGCAGAAGACAAGACATGATCTGAAGACCTTTTAGCCATAAAGGTGTAAAAGGAAGATTTTATCTGCTCGGAATGTTCTGCAACATTCGCTGTTTGATGGGACCCTCCCTGTTTCTTCTGTTCAAAAGCAATCCTCTGTCGGCAATCTTTCTTCATGTGGCTGAACTTGTGACAGTAATTACACTGCACAATTTTTTTCCTAGCAGGATCAAAAGGCTGAGAAGAACCTTTCTGCTGAAAGGACTGAGAGGACTTATATTTGGCAGCAAAAGCATTTTCTGAGGAGGATGATTAAGCACCCTACCAAATTGCTGTTTCCAACGATCCTGTTGCAAGAGTTTGGTGCATAACTCTGGAAACTTCAGATCAACATTTGTGGTGGTAATGTTGAGTGTTTTTATGAAGTGTTCATAAGATTTTGGTAGACTTTTCAGAGTGATGACTACCATATCTTCTTCCTCCATGGTCCGACCGATGGCTTCGAGCTGATCTCGAATGTCTTTAATCCTGTTAAGATGTTCCAAAGACATATGTTCGTCCATCATGATGGAGAACAACCAATTCTTGAGAAAGAAAGCTCTGCTCTTCTTGGATGTCTCGTGCAATTCCTTCAAATGTTGCCAGATTTCGGTAGCTGTCTTGCCGGAAGGAATTTGCGGTAACTAATCATCAGTCACAGAGAGTTTGAGAAGCATAACAACCTCTCGATTTCGATCATCAAATTTATCTTGATTGGTACCAGCTATACCAGGACGGAGCTCTTTGCCCAAAATGAGCTGATCAAGACGCTTGTATTAAAAAATGGTCAACATTCTCTGTTTCCAGATGTTATAATTGGTGCCATTAAAGCACTGATTGCCTTCCAGCATCATATTGGTTAGCGAGGCCATCGGCACATTTACCAAGACATGGAAAACAACAAAGAGTTTTGGCACGTATTTCAATGTAGATGCTAGCTGAACCAGACAAAATCTGATAGGTGTTGGTGCAGTATAAAATAGAACCAGAAATTGTAATATTTATGGACAGATGATACCCTGCACAAAAGGTATGCTTGGATCTTAGCTTCAGAAAGGTGAAAGTTGCTTTATACGCACATCATAAAGAGGATAAATGCATGCGTTTTAGCTCACTGTATCACGCCAAAAAAAAACAGTCACGTAAAAAAATCCACGACCCCTCCTTGATTAGATGCCACTGAAACTTCGGATTACTGGATGACTATAACTTCGAAATACTGAGTCAACTTCAGATCTTTTGCGTGAGTTGTGCTATGTGGACTCAGAAAAAAAAATAAAAAAATTCCGTGCTTAAATAAATCGGAGAAATGTCATATGCAACCGTGCTAGCAGTTCGAGCCGTGGGAGTTTCTTGTTGAAGATGTTCGAGATGCTTTACAAAATAGCGTGGAAATTTTATATGCAACTGTCTGGAAATCACGCGCCAAGAAACCTCACACGCAGCCGTTGTTATGGAGCACCCTGCGGATTCGTCGTTCGCACCGGATTTAATGGACAAGATCGCGAGCAGTCTGGCGTCGAGGGTATTGAAGAGAAAGTGAACGAGTTAATGAACCAGAGCACAACTTTTGGACGCTCGACCCCCAATCCTCTTCTGCTGCATGCCCTGGCTTCAATTCTTGAGTAGAAGGATGCAATATTTTTTTTTTCTTATTTCAGGAATCTGGTCACTCCTAGCAATGCTCGATTCTATCCGTCGCCGACGTTGCTTCTGCAGTCCACGCAAAAAGACTTCACCAACGGCAAAAAAAATGCTTCCAGCTTGGGTAGAGACAGAGGGTATCGCTGGGACGAGGAGCTCCTCGCTGAACACCAGGATGTACCCTAACCCCAACTACGAGCTCTCGAATAGAGCCACGGTGCAGACACGTAGCAAGAATTTGAGTCCAAATACAACTAAGGAACGAGTAGGGTAATAGTGAAACCCCAAACAGAGCCCGTCCTCAACTCAGCAGGCGACAATGTCAGGTAATATAGAGAATCGCTCTCAAGTTTGAACAACGTCAACCAGCGTGAAAACAAACACTCAGATGCAGACCCCTAGAAAGCAGTTTCGAAATGAAACACAGAATTTTTCACACACTGAAAAATTATTTCGAAAAGCTAACTTAGCTCTGATACCATAATCAATGAATGAATTGAATCAATTTACATGAGCAAAATGAAGCTCAATAAGTAATAAAGAGATATTTACAGTAATAGAAACATCAAGTTTCTATTAGGAAATAGAAACATCCAGTTTCATCTAAGAAACTACTAAAAAGATAGAAATAGCAACAACTAATAAGAATGAGCATTAAACACTAAAGAGTATTATTCTAATACTTTTTACCTTTAGGGGTTTTGTCTGCTACGATAGACTGGATAAGATATACCTCAGAGGTTTTACCAGGACTGGATGAATTCTTGGAGGGATTATTGGAACCAATGTTCGAGACCGACTTCTGCTTCGAAGAAGCTTTCACGGGAGTTTGAGACACGGAACCAATCACACCATCAACAGGTGGTGTATCCGGAGACTTTGATGCAGTTAGACCTGATGATGGTCTTAGAGCATTAGGTAACATCTCATAGAATGTGCCAGATTACAAATAGACTAGGTCTAAATAGTGGGCACGAGCAATACCTTTCTCTTCAGTAACACATCCACCCATGGCTATGTCCTTAGCAATTTTGCTGACGAATGATTTTGTGAACCATTATGTCAACAACTCATCAACAATCTCAAACTTGATGAGGCGACGTCGATGTCTCCATTCATGAATATGATGGGAAATGTGGGTTGCAGTGTCTTGCATAAGTGACGTAAGCAAGTGAATGCTAGTTTCATAGCGAACTGACAGTTCGAAATGTGTAAGGAAAGCCATAGTGAGAGAGTTGAAGTCACCGTAGGTACCTCGAGGGAATTCGATGTACCATACCTGTGAGGGTTCTTTGAAAGATTTGAAGATGGATAGAATCATCGACATACGAATTGGAGGAGCACCAGACGTGATATGTCATCATGTGGGCTTGTGGATCCTCCTTCACTTTTCCCTTGAATTTGGGGCAATCATCTAGAATTTTCGTCAGAACTGGAGGCCTGTAAGGCGAATGAAGAATGGGATCATTCATAAGCCTCGAAACATTGGGCAACTCCAACATAGCCAAGAAAGGAAATTGCATGTTAAACAACATATAGGGCCTTTGAGGAGACCCAAACTGTGAAGTCCATCCTTGTTGGTAAGGATTTTTCCGCCACAATGGAGGATTTCATCCATATGGTATCTGATTTTGTCGCCACTGAGGGTTACCATGTCCGTAAGGAGGATTCTGTCCCAGGGAGGTTTGATACTGCCTTGCCATAGGCTTTTGATGAGCATTGTATGCGGCATACAGGTTATAAGGTTGTTGAACCTGTTGACCCTGGACATAAGGAGATTGACCCTGGTGATGCAGGGGTTGACCTAGACCTTGCAAAGGCTGACCTTTGCTGATCTGCATATAAGGCTTGTTGCTGCCAGGGCTGACCTTGTTGCTGCAAACGTTGGCTTTGATGCTATAAAGGTAGCCCTTGCTGCTGCAAAGATTGTGCTTGTGAGGATAAAGTTTGGGAGGACTGCTGCACAAACTGTGTCTGCGGCTGCAAAGGTTGCTGCGACTGTTGCAAAGGTTGCACTTGCGATTGTAAATGTTGTCCTTGTTGCTGGAATGCTTGCCCTTGTTGCTGCAAAGATTGCGATTACTGCTGCGAAGGTTGCCTTTGTTGCTGCAAAGATTGTCCTTGTTGTTGCAAGGGTAGCTGGACAGTTCCTGGGGTTATACCCTAAGGGTATTGATAGTTCCTGAATTGGATATGGGCATATCCACCAAGCATAGCAGATTGACCAGGCTGAACATACGGTCCAACTTGAGGAATGTAAGGCGAATTAACCATGGCTTCCGAACCATATGGGACATAAGCTGGTTGGAATGGAACCTGAGCCGTATACGGCTGCTGATACTCAAGGTAACCAGACCCAGATGGACCAGCAGGGTTAGGAATAATGCCATAAAAAGGTTGATTCATTCCAACCATGTGAGTTTGTAATCCACTCACACTGGTTTCGCCTGACATGAGAGGAATATTCGGATCTTGCCCCTAGGCAGTGGCACAGTCTGTCCACTCGTTGGAGGGATAGAAGAACTTACCGAGACCTGACCTGAGACAGTCGGTTGAACCGGAAGAGTCGGTCGAAATGACGAAACAGGTTGAGATAGAATGGTAGGTTGAACCAGAAGAGTCGGTCGAAACGACAAAACAAGTTGAGACAGAATGGTAGGTTGAACTGGAACTGAAGTGACTGCAGTTTGTACAATCGGTCGAGAGGTCGTGTTCTGAATGAACAAACCTGATGTAGGCATAACGCCGGAAGACCAAATGGGGTTCTGATACAATGACGAGGCACTAGGAGTGCCCGAAACCAACTGAGCTAAAGAAGTATAACCATGTGGCAACATGGGCTCACTAATCTCAGGATAAGAGAGAGACGAGACTCTTCTTGTATAAGGAAAGCCTTCTGGAGGGAACTCATATCCCTGCTCATCATCTATGTGAGGAGTATGGGTAGTGGAGACTTCCGAATGGCCCAGAGAGGAGACTGGGATTTCTCCTTCTGACTCCATAGGTGGAAACAATTGGCGATGAGAAACTAGAGATGAACGAGGAGTTAACTCCAAAGGAATACCAGGCCAATCATACGAACTGTAAGGGCGTTGAGGAGATATGACAACAGGATTGAACAATGGGTTCGGTGGATAGATAACCAGCCGGTGCAGACTGTCAGGTGTTTGTGGACTCTCGTGTGCTTGGAGAGGATTATCAGAGGAATCCGGATCAGATTCTTGAGGTGACCAGGAATTTGATAGAGGTGGACAAGAAGACAAAGGTTGGATACTCAGAACAATTCAAAGTTCAACACCTTGATCCTCAAGCGACCGAGGAAGCTCCAGATGAACTCCTTGGGAGGACCCTTCAGTGTCAAACAACAAAGGGGAACTATGAGATGGACTCAATGGTTCAGTGATGCCAGCCTAAGCTGCAAACACCATAATGATGCAGCCTAAGTCGCATATACCCACATTATGCAAATACACTTGCATGTCATCACTATGTCCCAGGAACTCTAAAATTGCATACTTAGGGAAACCTTCACAAATCAAGGTTTAACCAGCGAAAATATAACATCTGATGAAAACCCACTTATTCAGAGTATAATTCCTTAAGCGGAAATATTTCATCTAACTATCCCACATTTAGACTTTAATAAACCTTTGAGCGGAAACTATACGATCCTTCAATATCCTTTGGTTAACTCTTATTACCCGTGCATATTAACCATACCATGGTCTTTAGACTTTGGTTAAACTCGACCTTAACCGATAATACCTTAATCTCGCTATTTCTATTATAATTCCCATATAATAGAAATATTTTATTAACCACACTTAAGCCTTACCTTTTCGCCATTCCACAACCTTAGCACATATACTGATGCTCAACATTAGCGGGTTCAATCCCCGCCGTTGATCTCATTCCTACAGATCTGACGGTTATCGCGTCATCCGCTCACTTCTTCAGACTGATTCTTTAGCGCATTAGATCTCCATTGTTTATTTCTCCGACCTCAATCCAACGGTGATCGCGTAATCTCGTGCGGATTACATGCATGACTGATATTAGCCGAGAGCACGTGAGAAAAATGGTTTTCTCTTATCTCCGTGTGCTACGTGTCACCCGCTAAGGCTAATCGCATGAACTCATAGAAATACCATTTACTGCTTTGAGGGTGCATGAGAAATTGCTTACCTTTTGCTTAGACTGCTCCGTCCCTGTGCTAACACGTGGTTTGGTATCCGCCATTGATATTCTTGACTCTATTCTACGCGACTTAATCCTGGCCGTCTATCTCCATCACTCCCATTCTTTGATCCTACTAATCCAACCACTGTGCTCCGCTGCTACGTTTTTTTGTCTATATGTGTAATAGCCCACTTGCTTCTCTGACTGTGTATTAATTCTCTCCTTACAATCTTCAACGGTTCTGATTGCAATCTTTAGCTCCTCGCACCTTTACGCTTCCGCTGCGTAACTCCTTAGGTTTTAAGAACCTTACAGTATACCTTCACTGTAACATTAAAGGTTTCTGCCAATGCTGTCTGCGTGTAAACCTGATACACTCTTCCCTGCACTTGATCTTTGATTCTGCATACTTGCAACCTATGTTACGCAGAATTACTCTAGTCCACACACAGTTTACAATTCACTTACTCAACACACCACACAAACTCAGAAATCAAGTTATTTGTATTAATAAAACATTTACACGATGAATTCCTTCTCGGCTTGATCTTCTATATCAATGGCCTTTTGACACTCTTGCCCGTAGGCTTATAGTCAAAGCCTATCTAATCTCTGTACTCTCTAACTAACTAGCTAACCCTCTTCTATGCCTTTTAGGCTCACATTTTCTTGGTTTAGATCAATAACCTTCTGAACAAAATCATAAAACCCCTTCTTTATCTCTAAGGATCCTCTCTAATCCACAAAATCATTAACTCATTCATAATCTAAGCTTTTACAATTAATTTCCAGACCTATCAATCCCTATGAACTCTCAACTGTCCTAATTCTCTCATGTTTCCCAACATTCGAGAACATTTACAAATATGCCTCACAATACTTAATTAAATCCTATTCTTAATATCTCTCATTAAAATTATTAAAAACCATAATAATTACATTAATTTAATATTTAGGAAACCAACTTCCATGAAAACACAAGACCCCCTATGTCTAAGGGAATACAATTAAATTTCTGAGCCGAATGCTGCTGCATCAGACTCTTAAGGTTGAAACATTCATGATCTACTGATCATGTGTTCTCATATGTTGATAGAAAACCTCCAAGGTCCCAAACTTTAGTTTGTAGTCTGTCTTTGGTTGTTGCTGTTGTTTGTTGCTGCTCTCCAGGTCTCCACACTTTATGCTGCATTGCCCCCCTAGCTATGCTCTCATAGTCTGTTGTTGCTAACCATACCTTATAGTATACCTTCATTGTAACCTTCTCAACAAAATCCTAAAGTAACTTCTTTATCTCTAAGGATCCTCTCTAATCCACAAAATCATCAACTAATTCCTAATCTAAGCTTTTATAATTAATTTCCAGATCTATCAATCCCTATGAATTCTCAACTGTCCTAATTCTCTCATGTTTCCGAACATTCGAGAACATTTACAAATATGCTTCACAATACTTAATTAAATCTTATTCTTAATATCACTCATTAAAATTACTCAAAAACTTAATAATTACATTAATTTATTCAGGAAACCAACTTCCTTGAAAACACAAGTCCCCCTATGTCTACTATAATACAATTAAATTTCTGAGCTGAATGCTCTGGCATCAGACTCTCAAGGTTGAAAACATTTATGATCTCCTGATCATGTGTTCTCATATGTTGATAGAAAACCTCCAGGGTCCCAAACTTTAGTTTGTAGTCTGTCTTTGGTTGCTGCTGTTGTTTGTTGTTGTTCTCCAGGTCTCCACACTTTATGCTGCATTGCCCCACTAGCTATGCTCTCACAGTCTGCTGTTGTCTTTTTCTTGCTGCTGCTTTGCTTTCTTGTTGTTGTCTTCTCCCTTTGAGACACTTTTCTCATCAATTCCATCATCAATTCAATTTCTATGTCCAACTCATTTCTTTGCTGGACTTTTTTCTCTTCCTCTCTTACATATCCTTCACAATCTTCATGAGGTTCTTTCTTCCCTACTGGTGCTTTCAGCCATTTCTCCAGTAGCTTCAATTCTTTCTCCCATTCATTGATCCTTTGATGAGAGTTTAGTCCTTCTTCTTTATTGACTGCCTCAACAGCTTCCATGGTTATCTCCACTGTGCCTATCATCATGATGGAATGATGATCCTTTACTATGTTTTCAGCTAACATAGTCTCTTCTTCAAGTTTGCCTTTAATATTCTGCTGGTTACCTTCACTTTGGAGTTGCTAGATCCTTACTACCACCTTTACATCCTTACCCTCTTGTTTCTTTTGAACTTCCATCTCATTTCCAAATAAACTTTGTTCAATTTTTTCGATCACAACATCACACTCATTCATTCTATTCACTGTTCCTGCAAACAAACTATTGGTTTGTGAATTAAAACACTCTTCGTCACCATGTCTTTTAGTGACTCTCTGCTACTGTCAAATACTGCTGTAACCGTTTCTTTTCTGTTGCCATTTCCTCCTAGCAACTTCTCCAGCAATTCAATTTCCTCTTTACATTTAGCAAGTGTTTTATAACAATGCTCTTCATTTCTAGCTTCATCCTTTACATGGTCATTATTGCTCAATGATTAAATCAGATTGTCTTCCATAGAAAATTATGTCTCATTCATCTTCACAGAAATAAGTTCATGTTCTCTCCTTACGTTTTCAAAAATCAATACTTCATCAACTCCATGCTGTGTAATAGTATTTGAGAACTGTCCTCCTTCAACACTTATAATCACTATATTCATACAACAATTGTCAGTTTGAAAAATGTAAGGCTCAACAACCTCAACTAATGTTTCACATATCAACTTTTCAGGTGAACGTCATCTCCTTCTTCCAAAAGGAATTGTCCTTGTTTTGTAACAGCTCCAAATATCAATTCATCAATAATTTTCTTCTGTTGCAACAATTCAATATTTTCCTCATTCAAGAGGCATTCTCCATCATACTCTGCTCTAGAATACTTATCTTCTGAGAAGTACTCTTCATCCTCTGTCAGCACATTAGTACACTGATCCAAGTTCTCCTCTGAACTCTGGTGACTTTTATCAATTTTTATGATAGCTTCATAAGACTACCAATCCTCTGCAGAACTTGCAAACACACCAAAACTATTAGATTCAAAAATATAAGGCTTGATAGCCTCTTCTGCTACCTTTGTCCACATTTCCTCATGCTGCTTTGAACTATCCCAATAGTTCACTGATATCCATTCTTCATCTTCACCCAGAACTTCCCCCTGTTCTGCTTCACAAATGGAAACTTTCATTTCCAACTCAGCTTCTCTGAGTTTTTCCACCAGCCACTTCACTTGCCTCTACTGTAGCCTTCTCTGTAATTTATGCCACTTCACTGCCTTTTTCCTCAAGACCCAACCTTGTCTTTGGTTTTCCTCGAGTATCATCCTTATTACATTGAGTTTTTCTTTTAGTTCCGCAATCTCCTTGTCAAGCTCCCCTTGACTCATTCTCTTGCCATTTGCCTTGGCATCCTCCTTCACTTTTCTTCTGTTGTAGTCTTCCTCAGAACCTCTGTTATCTCTGTTATGACTATCAATAGTCATTTTCTCCTCTATCTTCAAGAGTTCCTCACTCACTTATTATGCGCTGTACTAAAGTCTCTACAACAACAAGTCCTCCCTGCTGCTGCTTACCTCACCAAGCTTTCCTTTGTACTTGGTCTTTTGGCAAGGACTTGGTTCTCTATTCTCTCGAACCTCTTTGAGCACTTCTCTCTGCTCCTTCTAGGCTTCAACTCATCTGCACATTTTAAGAACACAACTGTTCTCTTTATCCAACTTCTGTTAGAATTTTTGAAGGTCTTGCCACATTCTACTTTCATTCAAAAACTCTTACCAGCGTCCTTCATCCCTTAGCAATTCTATCCCACATCCTCTGTGGAATTGCCTTTATGATCTTTCCGTGAGCTGCAACAATACCTCGGCAGTAAGAAGTCCCTTTTGCTACATGATACATCACTAAGCTTCTCTCCTCTTAGCTCAGTCTTTTGTCATCTCTCTGGTTCTTTCCTTTGGAACTAATTGAGCACTCCTTGATATAGGTTGCTGCAATCTTTTCACCTTCAAGATCTCTGCATGATCTTGTTCTACCATTCACCTGCACTTTGAATGGATTGTTCTCTGTTTCTTTGCATCTGCAAATTCTCCCAATATTCTGCTACACTTTATCTCTGTGTGTCTACTGTTTGTCAGATTTAAAATCTGATCTCCTCTTGCCTGCTTTCATCACCATTCACCTGTATACACACCTTCAAAACATAACTTTGTTCTAAGTTTCTCAAAGAACTTTTACACACAAAATTTCCTTATTCTGCTCTGATACCAAATGATGCCAGCCTAAGCTGCAAACACCATAATGATGTAGCCTAAGCCACATGTACCCACATCATGTAAATACAATTGCATGTCATCACTATGTCCTAGGAATTCTAAAATTCCATACTTAGGGAAACCTTCACAAATCAAGGTTTAACCAACGAAAATATAATATCTGATGAAAACCCACTTAATCAAAGTTTAATTCCTTAAGCGGAAATATTTCATCGAACTATCCCAATTTTAGACTTTAATAAACCTTTGAACGGAAACTATACGACCCTTCAATATCCTTTGGTTAACTTTTATTACCCGCGCATATTAACCATACCATGGTTTTTAGACTTTGGTTAAACTCGACTTTAACCCACAATACCTTAATCTCGCTATTTCTATTATAATTCCCATATAATAGAAATATTTTATTAACGACACTTAAGGCTTACCTTTCTGCCATTCCACAACCTTAGCACATATATCGATGCTCAACCTCAGCACGTTAAATCCCCGTCGTCGATCTCATTCCTGTAGATCCGACGGTTATCGCGTTGTCCGCTCACTTCTTCAGACTGACTCTTTAGCGCATTAGATCTCCACCATTTATTTCTCTGACCTCAATCCAATGGTGATCGCGTAATCTCGCGCGGATTACATGCACGACCGATATTAGCCGAGAGTGCTCGAGAAAAGTGGTTTTCTCTTTCCTCTGTGTGCTACGTGTTACTCGCTAAGGCTAATCACGTGAACTCATAGAAATACCGTTTACCGCTTTGAGTGCAAGTGAGACACTGCTTACTGCTTGCATAGACCGCTTCGTCCTTCTGCTAACACGTGGTTTGATCTCCGCCATTCATCTTCTTGACTCTATTCTATGCAACCTAATCCTAGTCGTCTATCTCCATCACTCCCATTCGTTGATCCGACTGATCCAACGACTGTGCTCTGCTGCTACGTTCTTTTGTCTATACTGTGGAATAGCCCACTCGCTTCTTTGACCGTGTATTAATTCTCTCCTTACAATCTTCAACGGTTTTGATTCCGATCTTCAGCCCCTCGCACCTTTACGCTTCCGCTGCGTAACTCCTTAGGTTTTAAGAACCTTACAATATACCTTCACTGTAACATTAAAGGTTTCCTCCAACACTGTCTGCGTGTAAACTCGATACACTCTTCCCTGCACTTGATCTCTGATTCTGCATACCTGCAACCTATGTTACGTAGAATTACTCTAGTCCACACACAATTTACAATTCAATTACTCAACACACCACACAAACTTAGAAATCGAGTTATCTGTATTAATAAACAAACATTTACATGATGAATTCCTTCTCGGCCTGATCTTCTATATCAGTGGCCTTTTGACACTCTTGCCCGTAGGCTTACAGTCAAACCCTATCTAATCTCTGAACTCTCTAACTAACTAGCTAACCCTCTTCTATGTCTTTTAGGCTTACATTTATACAAAAGGTTTCTATAACCAATTCCTGGTTTAGATCCATAACCTTCTCAACAAAATCCTAAAATCTCTTCTTTATCTCTAAGGATCCTCTCTAATCCACAAAATCATCAACTAATTCCTAATCTAAGATTTTACAATTAATTTCCAGACCTATCAATCCCTATGAACTCTCAACTGTCCTAATTCTCTCATGTTCCCCAACATTCGAGAACATTTACAAATATGCCTCACAATACTTAATTAAATCCTATTCTTAATATCTCTCATTAAAATTACTCAAAACCTTAATAATTACATTAATTTAATATTCAGGAAACCAACTTCCATGAAAACACAATACCCCCTATGTCTACTAGAATACAATTAAATTTCTGAGCCGAATGCTCCTGCATCATTCAGCCACGGTGGCTTCCCCTCAACAACAAAAAAGGAATGGAAAAAATTCTTTTAGGGCTTTAATAATCTAGAAATTAACAGGGAATTACTCTATTTGGTCTAAGAAGCAACTGCTTGGGATTGACATGTTTACCGTGGGCAGTTATATTTTTAGGAACAAAAAGATTGCGTTTCATCTTTTAAGAGTCAAGAAAAGGGCGAAAAGTTGACTATAGTCTCTTTCATTAGTTTTGCGATTTTGAAAAGACAATTTGCTCAATGATCTTTTGAAATTTAAAGAGTCAGAAAAGATCAAATGACTGCTCAGGTTAATCTAGGTAAAGGGAGTACCAAGTAATCGTGAACTGCAATATACACTTTAGCCAATAAGTTAACCAAGGACTTGACGTACATGTAGACAATCTCCCCGAATGCTGTGTTTAGTGTATCACGTTACAGGGCGGCAGACTCGGCTTCCTACAGATAAAGGATTGCAACCTAGGGGGGTCTCCGTTTATATATGCGACAATACAGGGAGCACAAGTCCTTGGTAGCACTGTCTAGTGCCAAAGAACGACAACTGCTAAGTTTTAAAGATGCTGGAACACGTCTCTAACCTAGACCACTAGATATGATCGTTAATGTTTCAAATGCTCCTTAGGTTAATTGATAGATTTTAAAGTTGATCTTGTAATTATGTCTCAATTTCAAGGCCTTAATGATGTTACCTCTTCCTAAAATGCAAACTAGATGATGAAATGAAATCCTTCAATTTGATGAAAGCTATCTATGTAGGGAAGAAGATCACTCAAATCATGCATCAAACCAAATGCAAAAATGCATCCATGACACTCTTCAAACGCTAAATGAAAAATATGAAATCTAATCTTTCATATGATAAGCAAATGCAATGCCAAAACAAATCTTAAAGCAAAATTTCCTTAAGATATAATGATGATTTTTCCTCTTTTTCAAAATGCAACTAATGTAATCTAGTGCAAAGGAAAAGAGAATGCAAGCAAGCCAAGAAATATGAAAATCTCTTTCACATCAATGATTTGAATGCAACTCAAAATGCTTCGAAAATTATGAAAAGAATAGCACTTTCACTTTCACTTTCACTTCGAAACACAAAAATAGTTCAAAGCAAATACTTCCTTTTGATTCCAATGAGACAATCGATTTGTAATCTATCGTTCGTCAAATGAAGCTTAAGTAACTTTCACTATTTCGCTAATGAAAACAACTTAAGGCACAAGAACCAAAAAGTGATCTGCAAAGTATGTCGAATACACAAAGACTCTTTAACACAGGCAATCGTTCTTTGATGGGAAGACCAACGAGTGTATGAAGGTTGACCTAGAAGACCTAGAACCCTAAAAGGCTAATGAAACTGCAAGGATACTCAAGCCAAGTTAAAAGACAATTGCGATCAGACAATGAGAGAGTCAATGAAAACACACTGGTAAATCACAAGTTGAAGGCAACTAGAACTGAACTCAATTTTCTGCAATCATCACACTTGTTAGGAGTAAAGTGGCAATCATCGCTATTGTAACGAAAAAACCCGCGATATCATCGCGACTGCCAGGGTCAAGGCCGTGATGGTCAAGGAAAACGAAAAAGAAACTCAAAATTTTTAAAATCAGCTCAAGTTAACAATTTTTAGGCATCTACCAGAAAATGACACTGACTATGTTATGTAAAAATTAGTTAGTTGTAGTTTATTAGGAAAAAGGGCATGATTCCATTCACCAAGGGGCACCTAAGGCGTTATATAGCCAGGGCCTCTCACAAAAATGTAATCATCATCATTCAATTTGTATATATATATATATTACATTTAGAATCCTATCTGGTGTCATGTTTACAGCTTACAACAATTTAGTCATTTTATTGCTCCATCTGGTATCAAAGCCAGCACGAGACTGGTGACACCCACAAGTTTTGCTGGCCATCAGGCCCTACGGGCTTTCCATAGAATAACAGTGCGTGTGGCTGTGCGTATTCTGCCTGGAGTAATACGCTGGGTGACATGCTGAGCCATTGGCGGAAGACTGCGGAGGGTACGCTAAACCATCGGTAAAATCTGCGTTTTTTTCATCTGTGGTGACTTGCATTGTTTTCCATTACGGTGGGCTCTTTCCATTACAGGCGGCTTTGCGGTGATACGTTGAAGCCTACATCGTTTTCCATTGTGGTGGGCTCTTCCATTGCGGGTGGCTCTGCGATGATATCCGCTCGAAGGGTCAACGGTCAAAAAGCAAGTGACCATTCAGCACGTGACTGTTCACTAACGTGACCGTTCAGTGAATTAGTTAGAAGACTATGTTATGATATGATATAACATAGGTATAGATTAAAGCATTAAAAAAAAAAAAAACTTATGTCTTATAATTAAGTTTAATTATTTAAAAAAACTTATATGTCATATAATTAAATTAATTAAATTTTTTTTTTTAGCTGGTAAACAAATATACACCCCCACAAACTCGCTCAATGTCAATGTCAATGGCCGATTTCAATAAAAGATTGATTGAATTGGAGAATAGGATTACTAGCCACTCCGATGATTTCAATAAAAAATTAGTCGATTTCGAGAGTAAGTTTATCGGGCATTCTGACGATATCAAGAGGCTTCAGGATACGACAAATTGAATAGAACTACAGATGGGGCAGAACCATATCCAATCCGAAATGAATCATAACCAGACCTTAGCATTGCTGAACCACTTGTGTGGAAAGTAGAATATTACACCCGAACAACTACTCCAAGAAGATGGAGGAAATCAAGAGCACAATTCATCAGACTCAACAAAATCAACAGATTCTCAAGAAAAAGCTGAATCTCCAAAAAAATCAGCGACGCCCCATCAAGGAATTAGTAACACGACTTTTTCAAGTAAGCAACTTTGAGATACATTTACCAATCAACACCCTTTTTTTGCTCAACCATTAGCGACATATCATCGAAGGGCAAAAGTTGAGATGCCTAAATTCGATGGAAACGAAAAATACAGTGTTGCATGCATGAATAAAGCAGAAGAATACTTCAAGATTTATGATATCCACGATGATGATGAAAAGCTTAGGCACACATCCATGAAAATGGAGGGAGAATCATATAATTGGTATATGCGGTGGAAGAAGACGACAATCGCTATTAGTTGGAGAAAATTTAAAGATGCATTCTTTAAAAGATTCCATGGTGTAAGGGAAGAAGAGTTTTTTTCAACACTCATCAAATTACGACAAAAAGGAAGTGTGGATGAGTACACTCAAGAATGGGAGACCTTAGTGACACGAGTACCTGGGTTATCAGAGTCTCGTCTAGTTCAATCATACATCTCCGGACTTAAAACTCATTTACAAGTAGAACTTGACCTTCATGACATTACGTCAATAGAAGTAGCAAGACGAAAAGCAAAAACTGCTGAAAAGAAATTTGAACAAATACTGTGGTCAAAACCGGAAAAAGTATATTCAAGACGAAGAGTGCCCCAGTCTGTGGATTCAAATAATACAAGATATGTTCCACCACATCGTCGTGAAGGTGAAAAATCTAATGTGGAAATACAAAGGATAAAAGAAGGCAAATGCAAATGCTGTGGTGAGAAGTGGGACCCCAAACATAGGTGTGCTAAAGGAAAAGAATCAAAGAACCTATATAATTGTGAAGCAACTAATGATTCAAACAGTGAGGATTCTGACATAGAAGAAACAAAAGATGCCCCAGAATTCTCACCAGAATTAGATGACGGAAGTATTCCGCAAGTGTCACTATCAGCTATGACAGGTATATCACAACCTCAGACTTTAAAATTGAAAGGACATATAAAGAAGAACAACGTAGTGGTTCTCATCAACTCTGCTAGCACACACAATTTTTGAGATGCAACATTGGCAAAGAGACTCAATATTTTTTCATTTCCCTTACCAAACATGAAGGTGATGGTAGCTGACGGTAAGAAGATTGAAAAGGTAGGAAGATGCCATAAGGTCAAATTGCTGATTCAAGACTTTAATTTAGAATCTCCGTTCTTCACTGTACCATTAGGTGGAGTAGATGTAGTCTTAGGTATCCAATGGCTACGAACTCTAGGCACTTATGTTGCCAGCCATCAAGTACAATTCATAAGATTTAAATGGGGAGGTCAAAGGTACAAACTACACGGATTCCAAGCACTAGAGAATGAAATTGTATCATCATCTCAGATGATGAAGATGATTCGAAAAGGAGCACCCGCTTATGTAGTACAATGTCACCAATTAGAAATGTTATCTGCAAATATGATTAGTGAAGAGTCACTAGAGATACAAGATCTAATTCAAAAGCATGAAAAAGTATTTCAAGACCTACTTAGGAAAATGCCTCCTAACAGGGAAATTGAGAACCCAATAGAAGTCAAAGCAGGGTCAAACCCCGTCAACATCAAGATGTACCGATATCCACATCACCAAAAGATGGAAATTGAGAGATTAATCCAATACCTTTTAAAGTGTGGGATCATCTCGAAAAGTAAAAGTCCATATGCTGCTCCAATGGTATTGGTAAGGAAGAAGGATGGTTCATTCAGTCTATGCATTGGTTATAGAGGATTAAAGAAAATAACAATTAAAAACAAGTTCCCAATTCCCTTTATTGACGAAATGTTGGACGAGCTACATGGCGCAAAATACTTCTCAAAATTGGACTTAAGGTCAGGCTATTATCAAATTAGAATCAGGTTGGAAGACATACCAAAAACGACATTCCAAACACACGAAGGTCACTATGAATTTAAAGTAATGCTGTTTGGGTTAACCAATGCACCAACAACGTTTCAAGCCACTATGAACGAATTATTCCGCCCACATCTTAGGAAGTTTGTATTAGTATTCTTTGACGATATTTTAATTTACAGTAAACCTTGGAAGGAGCACTTACAACATCTGGATAAAGTTCTTACACTACTAAAAGACCATCAGTTCTACGCAAAAAAATCCAAATGCACCTTTGGAAAGGAAGAAATAGAATACCTTGGACACATTATATCCCATGAAGGCATAAAAGTGGACCCTAATAAAATCAAAGCTATAAAGGAATGGACCAAACCAGTTAATGTATCCAAGCTAAGCGGGTTCTTAGGTTTGACTGGGTATTACCGAAGGTTTATTAAAAACTATGCACATATAACTGTGCCTCTGACAAACTTATTAAAGGAGAATTCATTTCTATGGGATGAGGAAGCATGGAGGTGTTTTGAAAAATTAAAGGAAGTTATGTCTAATGCCCCGGTATTAGCAACACTGGATTTTTGTAAACCATTTATCATCGAGTGTGATCCTTCCGGATTCGGTATAGCTGCCGTGTTAATGCAAGAAGGGCATCCAATAGCTTTTGAAAGCAGGAAGCTCAATAAAAGAGAACGCCACAAGTCCACTTACAACAAAGAAATTCGCTATTATGCATGCACTAGCTAAGTGGAGGCAATATCTTTTGGGAAGTAAGTTCTCCATTCGAACATACCATAATAGTCTCCAGCACCTCCTTCAAAAAAAACACTTTCTGAAGAACAACAAAAATGGATTGAAAAAATTGCTGCCTTTGACATGGAAATACTACATAAAAGGGGAAAAGACATTGTAGTAGCGGATTCCTTATCCAGGAAAGACGAAGAACCAACACTACTTGCAATCTCGGTTGTTGTTCCTGAATAGCTTAACGAGATTCGAAGTGAGTATGCCAAGGATCCTGAAATAACGATGATAATCAATAACCTTCCCAACAACTCAAAATTTGAATGGAAGAATGATATTCTATGGTACAAGGGAAGAATTTATCTAAATGCAAATTCCAAGTTTAAATTTAAGATATTCAAGGAGTCACATGATTCACCGTCAGCCGGACATGTAGGATTCTTTAAGACATACTACAATGCACATCAATCCTTCTTTTGGAAATGGATGAGTCACGATATTCAGAAGTATGTAGCAGACTGTGACACATGTCAAAGTAATAAAAGTGAAAATATTACGACACCTGGATTACTTCACCCTTTGAACATTCTGTATCAGAAATGGGAAGAAATTTCGATGGACTTTATTGATTGAGGGATTACCCATATCTGAAGGAAAGGACAAGATTTTCGTAGTGGTCGACAGACTCACCAAATATGCTCACTTGATGGCAATAAAGAAATCATACTCAGCTAAACAAATCGCTGAAATATTTTGCAAAAATATATATAAATTACACGGTTTTCCGAAAGTCATTGTGAGTGATAGAGATGCCAAATTCAAGGATAATTTCTGGAAAGAGTTATTTAACCACATAGGAATGTACCTAAATATGAGTTCCGCTTATCACCCTCAAATAGATGGACAAACAGAGGTTGTCAATAAATGTTCTGAGGCTTATCTACATTGCTCAACAGTTGCATCTCGCAGAGTGGTGGTATAATTCTACTTATCATACGTCAGCAAAAATGACGCCATTTCGAGCCTTGTATGGATATGAGCCCCCAAAATGGAAGGTTCTAGATATTTTCCAGACAAATCTACCTGCTGTTAAAAATCAACTAGAAGAAACCCAAAAAATCGTCGAAATTCTGAAAGAAAACTTGAATAATGCGAGGAATCATATGAAGCAACAAGCAGACCGAAACAGAACCGAAAGAGAATTTGGAGTCGGAGAATGGGTGTTTGTCAAGCTCCAACCATACAAACAATTTTCCTTAAAACAAGAGGGAAAAAATAAATTGGAACCTAAGTTCTATGGACCTTATCAGATCAATAAAAAGATCACTGAAGTCGCATATGGTTTAAGCCTTCTAGAGAAAAGTTGTGTTCACAACATCTTCCATGTCCCCTGCCTTAAAAGGGCACGAGGCAACCATCAATCAGCGCAAACAATGCTTCCCTCCTTGGATGATGAAGGAAGGGTCATTCTAGAACCAGAAGGTATTTTATCTACTAGAGAAAGAAAGCTTCGACGTCGTACAATCAAGGAATACTTGATTAAATGGAAGGACTTACTAGAAGAAGAAGCTTCTTGGGAGACTGAAGCATTTTGTTAACAACATCTGTCGTTACGTATGCTTCGAGGACAAAGCATTCTTTCGGGAGGAAGGCAATGTTATGTAAAAATTAGTTAGTTGTAGTTTATTACGCAAATGATCAAAGATCATGCCTTTCACCAAGGGTCACCTAAGGCGGTATATAGCTAGGGCCTCTCACAAAAATGTAATCATCATCATTGAATTTGTATCAAATATATATATATATATATATATATTACATTCAGAATCCTATCTGGTGTCTTGTTTACAGTTTACAGTGATTTAGGCATTTTATTGCTTCAGACTACAAACAAGCAATGAAGTCCAAAAATCAATGGTTAATCAAATTCGTCAAAAGACAAGGTCAAGGAAGGGAAGGAAAGGGTCATGGGCTCCCTAGTGGAGTCGCCATTTCGTTGACAAGGTTAATCCTCTTTGTGGACAAAGACGATCCCTCTAGCCAATGAGTGGGTCTAACAACTGAAGGGACAATCAACTAGATAACTTCCTAGATTATAATTGAAAAGTAGAACAAGAGAGAAGGCCTACCTTGCTCTGATGGTAATCCGATTTTCTTTGTTGAGATCCTCGAACCGCTTGTGTCACGGACTTGTTCTTGCTTCTTCCAACTCTTATGTACCTGCACAAGTGACCAAGATACAACAAATCATACCAAAACCAATAACAAATCCAATAACAACCTACTTAGCTGATCAAGGAATGCTAAGCCAATACATACATGAACATATATATTTTGGGAAGATGAACCAACGGTTGTATTATTATTTAAAGAATAAAGGGGAAGCTTACAACCATAGCCTTGATGTTGAAAGGCTCTCCTTGAGTGGTAATCCAACCCCAAGCCAAGAAACTCTCCAACGTAGGGGTGCAAATGGACATAGATCAACCATTTGAGAATGGTAGAGGGGGAATTTGTAGGCTGGGAGAGGGAGTTAGGCCTCCTCCAAAGATAGGATTAGGCCCACATCTCAAGGAGGTAACTCATAGGGATGAGACCAAGAGGTCAAATTAGGAGGATTCGACCTCATCTATGCGAAACCACCTCCAGCTCGCCACTTTGGAAGCTTCTAGATCATGGAGCTGCTCATCCTCTTTGGGAAAGCTTCCTTTTTGAGCCCATCACGAGTATGAGAGAGAATAGAGTGATGTTATCGTTGGCTTAACAAGGTGCAATAGGCGATCATCACAGTTTTGGGCTTCATAAGGGCGATGACCCTCATTTTAGGGTTTCATGACCCATTTTTTCAGGGAAAGTTCTAGATATTTTCCAAGTAAAGTTAAAGGAGGGATCTGTGTTGTATACATTGATGAGTATATTGTATAATGATCATGTTTCGGGCACTTCAGTGTATGTCATAGGGAAGTGCAGGAGGCGTGACAAAATACTGTGTAACAGGGATCCAATTGCAATTGACAGGAAAGCTTTTGATGATGTGGAGGTGATCACTCTTGATGGTTAGTTTTGGGCAAGTGTGAGGGATGTTTTGCAATTTTCAGGTAGCATCAGATGTGATCTAAGTCTTGGGGGCAGCAGGTCCTCTCCTGGATCAGAAACTCATCGAGAAGTGTTTGAAAAAATTCTCATAGAGAATCCTCTTCTATTCTGCTGGCTGTATCTTGTACATAAGAGTTTTGCTGAAGAATAATAAAGAAACCCTCATTTGTTGCACCAGTTTTCACACATTCGGTTTTTCCAGGGACATTTGTCCAAAAATAATTGTCATTGTGTTGTATCTTTTTCTTGTTTAGTTTCTTGTTTCAGCATATTAATTTTAAATTGTGAATGCCGCAATTGTATTTACTTTGATATTTACCATATAACATAGTAAATAACTTGTATGGTTTGACAAGTAGGAGAAGTAATATCAGTTGCTGCAATAGGGATTACGAGTTTAGGAATTTTCACATGGTATCAAAGCAACAGGTGAAACAAGAAGAACGGAGTCAGAAGACCCAATGTTGAAGGAAGAGGGAATTCAAAGTTCCTGCAGAGGTAGCAATTCGAATCCCAGAGGGTTTTTGCGTAGTTCAGGCCGGAGGGCTAGATTTTCAAGGGAAATCACTCTTTGAGTGAGTCGACAGAGAGGTAAGATTGCCAGATTGAGATTTATCAGCGACATAGGGAGCAACGCAGCAAAAGCTTCAAAAAAGAGGTTTTTCTAGTGGGACGTAGTTTTCTGCAGGTAGTTGCAAGAGCAGGATAGCATCAGAGATCGTTAACAAAATAGCACAAAGATGGAAACTCAAGATGTCTCCGAATTATGTTCGAGATTAGAAGAAGAATTTGCATGCTTAGCAAGTTCAGCGTTAACATATGTTTGGTACATTGATAGTGGGGCTTCAACCCATATGACTAGAGTGCGAGAATATTTCTCGAGCTATCAAGAAGAACAAATGGACTTCTAGATTACTATTGGAAACATAACAAAGTGCACTCTAGTAGGGAGAGGCACCATAGCATTTTAGATCGAAGAAGGAACCAACATTCGAGCCACCAATGTTCTGCATGTGCACAGGTTAGGAATGAATCTAGTTTCAGTGTCCCAGTGACATGACAAGTGATACGATGTATACTTCATGGGAAAGAAAGTATATGTCAAACATCAAAGATGGAAGAAGAAGAGACAAATTGGAGCTCGAAGCAATAGATTGTATAGGTTGCAGCTCGAGTGCCCAATGGCACTGATAGGAAACAATCATAATGGTGAAAAGGAACTGAATGAATTATGACACAGGTGAATGGGACACTTACACCATGGAGCACTGAGGATGCTCAGAGAGACTGTTACAGGAGTTCTAGTGCTTAGTATTGAGCATGATGATTTATGTAGAAGATGCGTACTAGGGAAGTACGCTAAAGCAGCTTTTCTAGAAGCAACAATAGTGCATAATGTGTATTGGAATTGATACACTCAGATATCTGTGGGCCAATGTCCACAATAGCTCTTAGTGGTGGCAAATACTTCGTCACCTTTATTGATGATCACTCTAGAAAAACTTGGATCTATTTCTGGAAGCCCAAGGATGAGGTCTTTGATAGATTTAGGGAGTTTAAGGCTCTTGTTGAAAACATGACTGGGAAGAAGATAAAGGTATTGTGTTCAGATAATGGTGGAGAATATACAGACAAAGACTTCACAAATTTCTGCGCAAATGAGGGCTTCAAAAGAGAATGGAAAGTTCCATATAATCCGGAGCAGAATGGAGTAGCGAAGCAGAAAAATAGAACTATTGTTGGGGCAGCAAAAGCTATGTTGTATGATTAGGACTTGCCTAGATTCTTATGGGCAGAGGCTTGCAACACAACGATATATATTCATAATAGAACTGCTCACAGAGCGTTGGGGAAGAGAACACCCAAAGGTGTCTTCATTGGGAAGAAGCTGAAAGTAAGTCATCTCAGGATATTTGGAGGTGTGGCATATTGTCACATTCCAGATGAAAAATGCAGTAAATTGGATCAAACTGTAGAAAAGGGGTACCTCGTAGGATATAGTTAGACCTCTAAGGCATATAGAATCTACATTCCTAGTAGTAGGAAGATTGTAGTGAGATGGGATGTGAAGTTCATGGAGAATAGAGCTTTCAGGAAATCTTGAGAGATGCCAGTAGAAGGTGAGTTAGTAGATGTTCCATTAGTCTAGCAGCATGAGGGGCAGCAAGGAGGACAGGTAGGAGGAAAGACACCTGGATCGAGTACAATGACTAGTACCAACATTTCCTCAAAAGAAGTAAATCCAAATGGTTCTCAGCAGATGGAACGACAGAACCAGGAAGAGGAGTTGATTAAGCCTCCCACCACCAGTGGTAGAACCAGCAGGGAAGTATGGCAGACTCCGAGGGACGCATAGGAGTTTGTGGGAGCTCCTAGAATCGAAAAGAAGGAGCGTAGATAGCCTGACAAATACCAGGCCTTGGTAGCACATGTTGAAGAACCCTCTAGCTTTCAAGAAGTCGTTCAACACCAAGTGTCGGTAGATGCCATGGTAGAAGAGTATAGTTCTATCATGATGAATGATGTCGGAGAAGTAGTACCTGGACTAGAGGATAGATTAGTTGTAGGATCAAGGTGGATCTACAAGATCAAGTATGCTGCAGATAACAATATAGAGAAATACAAGGCTAAGTTCTTGGAAAAAGGATTCGCACAGAAAGAAGGTATAGACTATGAAGAGACCGTCGCCCCAATAGCCCGATATACCTCTATCAGATCCATTATATACCTAGCAGCTCAAATTGGATGGGAGATTCACCAGATGGATGTGAAGACAACATTTCTCAATGGGGTGATAGAAAAAGAGGTGTATATAGAACAACTTGAAGGCTTCGAAACGCATGAAAAGAGAACTCATGTGTGTAGATTAAAGAAAGCCCTGTACGGGCTCAAGCAAGCACCTAGAGCATGGTATGGTTGGATTGATAGTTACTTGCAGTAGTTGGGATTCGTCAAGAGTGATGTTGATCCCAATCTCTACTATTTAATGGTAGAGAATGAGCCACTTATTCTGGTATTATATGTTGATGACTTGTTTTTAATAAGGTCATCTAGGTTCATACAACACTGCAAGAAGAATCTTGACGCAGAATACGACATTAAGGATATGGGGTTGATGCATTATTTTCTACGGTTGGAAGTTTGGCAGAAGAATGGGGAGATCTTCCTTGGGCAAGGAAGATATGCTACGAAAATTCTGAAGAGATTCAAAATGCAGGATTGTCGGCCCATGGCTACTCCCATGATCACCAACTGGAAGAAAATAGATGCATCAAGAGACAAGGAGGTGGACCCCACTTTGTATAGACAACTGATTGGGTCTCTTATGTATTTGGTCAACGCGAGGCCATGCATTTGTTATGCTGTCAACACCCTTAGTTAGTTCATGGTGGAACCGAAAAGGGTGCATTGTGCAGCAGCTAGACACATTCTTAGATAGCGTGGAACAGTCGGATATGGGTTGAAATACTTTCGAGGGGATGACGTCAAATTGAATGGATTCACAGATGCAGATTGGGCAGGTAATTCAGTAGACTAGAAAGGTACCTCTGGGTACTGCGTTAATGTTGGATCAAAAATGAACTCTTGGTGCAGTAAGAAGCAGAAGTTGGTAGCTCTGAGCTCAGCAGAAGCTGAATATATGGCAGCCAACACAACTACATGCGAAGCTATATGGATTAGAAAACTACTTGTGATTTTATTTAGAAAAAGCATGGAAGCGACCAAGATTTATTGTGATAATCAGAGTTGTATCAAACTCTCTGAGAATCTAGTATTTCATGATTGGTCGAAACACATTGATATCAGATGTCACTTTATCAGAGTCTGTGTTTGACATGGGGTAGTACAACTGCAACATGTTCCCACAGGAGATCAGGTAGCAGACGTACTCACAAAGGCTCTAGGAGGAGCTAAGTTCATTAAGTTCAGAGAGCAGATGGGTATGGTAGAGAATATATTTTAGTAAATAGGTAATCTCTTAGTTACAGTGTAGGGAATGGGAGAGAGTTGGAGTACAGATGCAGTGTTGGCAGTGGCAGGGTCAGCAACAATTAAATGCAACATTTGCACAGTAGTTGGTGGGTAGTGATGTCTTACATCAGCAACGTAGAGGGAGATATTACAAAACAGAGTGATGCTTCGGCAGGTCGCATTGCTAGAGCACATTCCTTGCTAAGAGGGAGTGTTGATTTTTGGTAGCATCGGATGTGCTCTAAGTCTCAAATTTAACAGGGAGGCTTTGACATATGTATTCGACAATACCCAGAAATCGTTTTGGGAAATTCCACCTGGAGATAGTTTTATTAAAATAATTAATTATTTTTAATAGGACCCTAAGTCTAAACTTAGGAAATTAAAATAATTAATGGGTATTAATCTAAACTGTGGGTGTAACTTCTAGAAGAAGACAAGATCGAGTCCAAATGATCTGAGCCATTGATTAGAATCTAATCTGGGTTGTTGGTTCTCAACTAGAAGATTATAAGAAGTACATTGAAGGGCATTTGGAGACACACCAGAGGCGGATACTCAGTTACCCGAGTAAGTTCGATTTTCTCATTGGTCGAAGTTCGACAAGAGAAAATCAAATCAGAGGGAGAGTTGCAGGTGAGAAGGAGAGAGTGAGGGTATCAGCGTCAGTCCGAATGTCAAGAGAAAAAGACGCAGAGCAAAAGGAGGACATTGCAGAGTCTGTGACGCAGAGGACAACGTAGAGGCAGTGTGACGCTGGGATATCATAGTTCTCACGCAGGGGCTGAAGCAGTGAGATGCAGAGGGTGCAACAAATCCTCTCCTGGGTCGGAAACTCGTCGAGAAGTGTCTGAAAAAATTCTCATAGAGAATCCTCTTCTATTTCGCTGGTTGTATCTTGTACATGAGATTTTTGCTAAAGAAGAATAAAGAAACCCTCATCTGCTGCACTGATTTTCCCGCATTAGGTTTTTCAGGGGACATTTGGCCAAAAATAATTGTGTCATTATGTTGTATGTTTTTCTTGTTCAGTTTCTTATTTCAACATATTAATTTTAAATAGTGAATGTTGCAGTTGTTTTTACTTTGATATTTACCGTAGAACACAGTAAATAACTTGTATGGTTTAACAAGTAGGAGAAGTAGTATCAGTTGTTGCAGTAGAAATTTAGGGTTTAGGAATTTTCACAACACCAAGCCCATTTATCTCATGATTCATTTTGTAGATATTGATGCACCAGTGATTGGGGAGGTGTATGAGCATATGCATAACATGTTGGGGAAAATAAAAGATACTGTTCAGCCAAAAGATCCCAATTTATATGATCATATATCCAATTTTGTGTGCATGGTGGGATAAACTTAATTTTCCACTACATGCCTTGGCATATATCCTTATGCCAAAACACTACTCTCCATCTTGGTTGGGCAAACCTGCATCTGGGTTTGGGTTAGGACCAAACCCGATACAGATCCAGAGGTACAAAATGGTTCTATGACAACATTAGACAAGCTAGTCCTTGACAAGGAATGTGCTAAATTGCATGGAGAATTAGGCAAATATTTCACTAGCATTGGAGTGTTTGGTTCTTTGCATGCAATGGAAGATAGGGATGGATTTGATGTTGTCACATGGTGGGACATGTATGGTGGCCAGGGTCTTTTGGCAAAATTGGCAAAAAAAGTGCTTTCATAAGTTGTAAATACTTCTTCTACAAAGAGGTGTTGGAGCACCTATAGCTTCATCCATAATGTGAGAAGAAACAACCTCAATGAAACTGAGCAGAAAGCTTGGTTTTTGTGCACTACAACTTGAGGTTGTTGACACGTTATTTTGAGCGGACTCGTGTTAATATATCATATCTGGCTTGGAACAAAAATCCCGAGGAAGATAATTTGGAGGATGGAGCTATACATTTAGAAGAATTGGAAACTAAACTTTTGAAAGATGATGATGAAGCAAGTGCAACAACAACATCCATGCCACCCCCATCATCCAGTACCAATGTTTCAACTCTGCAAGTTTCGCTGCCGCCACCTCCATCTAGATCCTCACGTGGAGGTCATGTACCTTTTGGTTCTGGTTTTTGACATGATCGCTCGACTATACGGGAGGAGACACCCAGTAGACAACGAGCTTCTCTTAAATTAAACATTTCCCCTGGCAAGTGGCCCAAGTAGTAGATAATAGATTGTCTTGCTTTTCTAGTTTCTAGTAGTTTTAACTTTTTATACTTGTTGACTTTTTCATATTTGTTATGATAATTTTTGTAAACAATATATGACAATTTAAGTTTGAAGTTGGCAATTATAACTCATTTGTAATGAATTATGAATATGATGCTTCGTGAAAGTTGAAACATTTCAGTTGATTTTAGATATTCTTTGTTATAGTTTGGTTAATCGGTAATGTATGGTTACAAGTACAAGTTTAGTGGTCAATGATGACAAATGTTTTATATTGAATTTTGAAAGCTTGAAACTTTAGGAATGATGAATCATCAATCATGAGACTCGATATGTTGTATGTTACTAACTTGTGGACATGGTTGATGAAGATTATAACTTCTAGATGATTGATGTTATATGGTTTAATCCATGTTTTTATGCCTTTTATATCTAATTCATCACTCTACATGCTTTTTTTGACATATATGCATCAAAATATATAAAAATCTATATTATATAAAAATTTGATCCCTGATTTGCTCTTGACCCAAACACTTTTGAAAATGTTGCTCCCCGCTCCCTCTTCTGCTTCCGCTTCCACTCCCCGCTTCCGCTCCTACTCCGAAGGAGCCTTGGTGGTAACAAACTGTAGATTTTTTGATGATTTGTGGAATAAACCGGTAAACTAGGAATATTCAATAAGATTCATTTAGAAGAGTACACAAATAATAAAATTTCAAAAAGCACATCATATTTTGTTTTTATTTTGGAAATTTAAAGACTCCATTTCCAAATTAACCAGCTATTCTTTTCAGCCTAGATGGCTTTTCCCATCCACCAACCTTTGTCTGATATTTGTGATGTTGTCTAATTTGAGCAAAACAAGTTTCCACTCTTTCCTTTGAGATATTAACAACTCAACTAAGAAACTGAATTCATCCAAAACCCTCTATGTGTCCCGTATCGGGCGAATCAGACGCAATTTGGTGGGACACGTGTCCTTCGATCATGTCTAGTCATGTCCAGGGAACGAGTCTATCGTGTCCCAATTCTGGGACACGTGTCCCTTGATTTGCGTGCCGTGCGACTGATAAAGGCTGGTTTTGGGCCATTTCTCCGTCACTTTTCTCTCTCTCTCTTGCTGTGGGTGTGTGTGAGCGAATAACAAAGGGTTTGGGAGCATTTTGGAGGTGACTCAAGCAATAGGTAAGTGCATTTTGTTTCTTTTTTTTTTGCATTTTATTACAACAATTTGCATGGGCATTTTTTTTACAAGTTTGTGCATTTTTTATTTATTTTTTTACAGCATTCATGGCTCAATCAAGGGTCGCAGGGAAGGGGCAAGGGAAGGGGAAAAATGTCCCCATTGGAGATGCCCCTCTTGTTCCAATTTCATCAGGGCCTGCAAGTGTCCCGTCTATTGGAAGTGGGGCTGCATCAACAACTTCAAATGTTGAGGGAAGAATTAATTTAGAAAGACAACATGCCCAACAAAACAAATATCCCTTATGGAAGTATGTCACAAGAGAGAAAGGGCCAGGGAACAAATTGAAGGGAGGAGGCAATGTTGCTTGGAAATGCAACTATTGCAACAGTCATTTCATGAGCACTTATTACCGTGTGAAATCTCATTTGTTGGTTTCACGAGGTTGTGGAATTGCAGCATGTACACAGGTGTCTTTAGCTAAGAACTCTTTGATTCCACGAAGTAAAATTGTAATAAACTCTGATACTTTTAAAAGTGTCGAATCTTATGTTGCCAAAAAGCATGGCCACTCATTATTGGACTTTTACATCAAGTTACATCGTTTTATATGAAGGATTGTTTCAGGGAAATTCGATCCAGGTCGTGCGAAGTTTGAATAGAAATTAAGATTTACACAAAACTCCATAATACTTTTTGAAACTTCTAGTTTCCCAAGAATCACGAATGTTACGCGTAGGATGTTTTAATATTCATTTCTTTATGTAAACTTTAAGCCAACCCTCATGGTGTTGGTGCGGTGGTGCCGATGATTGTAATGGCCTCCACTGTGCACGAACTCCACTAGTTACATTTGTTGTGCCCATCAATCAAAGGACAACAAGCTTTCAGATATAGACAATGAATTCTCATCAGATCATTGGTAGTGACAAATTTCGATAAAGTGGATTGATGAGTTGCATTAAAAGAATTCTTCTGAAAAATAGAGATTTAAAAGAAAATGTTCCTAATACTGTGAATTTGACTTCGAAAGGGAAACCTTCCTCATAGATGTGGAATTTGACGCTATACGGAACTTTTTTTTTCTTTTCTTTTTATTTCTTTATTATATGGCAGGGACTGAGTTCATTATATGATCGGGAGACGAAATTTATTATGTTTTGGATTATTTACATGGATATATAAAACGATTTTAGACTTATAAAACACATTGTTGGCATGGGTCGAGAATTTTACATCGTGTTATTTATCTGGTAGTTCTATTTAGACAAATTAATTAATTAGAGAATTTAAGGTACTTTATCCATCAAACCATGTCTAAAAAATTCTCGGCTGTTGAGAATCCAATCTATTTGAGCCAGTTCCGAAATATCTTTCTGTTGAAAGTTTTGGGAAAGGTGTAACGCTGTACCAAGCAAGCATATTCGAGCAAGTGTGATCTGGCTTACAAGAGACATCAACATTTAATTGTCAATACCTAAAACCTTGCATTTCCGAGCGCATTGAAACCTAGATTCTTAGGGATCGTAAATCAATTCTAGCGTATGAGACTGAATTAACAATCCCAATTAATTAAGCTTGGAAATCATACCTTCCATCACAATTAACAATTTTTAACAAGAATCATGCAAATTTAATAATTTGAGGTCGAAGGGTTTAATAGGCTCTGGTACCAGAATGTAAGGATCTAAATAATTTAATCAAATATTTACTCTAAATAGAATATGAAAGATGCTTTAAAAATTTAACCAGAATTCATAATATCAGAATTTATCAATTTGATGTTGAGTACGTACCTTGGTTTCTGTGGTTGAGGATGCTTCAGATTTGTTCTCGCTCTCGCTCCCGTTACTAAAAGACCAAAACCTCCCTGCCAAATTGGGCGCAACCTTGGTACCCAGCTCCAGAATACTTCAAATTTGAGGTACTCTGACCCCGTGCCCAAAACTTCAAGAACAATTGAGCTTAGAATGCCTTCTGTCTGTAACATGTTGATTTGGGGTAGCATCGTGTTATGAATATAATTCATAACAATAAAATAAATATAAATATTAAATAATTAAATATTAATTAGGTTAAATAGTCATTAAGTTAGGTGAAAAGGCATGTCTAAAATACATGCCCATTTACAAAACGTCACTTGTTGAGGTATAAAAGCAGGGCTTCATTGTAACATTCAAATCATCTTATACATTTTATATATAATAAATTATTATTATTAAATACCTGTGTGTATTTTTACCTTCAAATTTACAAGCTATCAGTTTTTGTGCTTCAACATAGTTTTTATGCTACAGTGGTATCAGAGCCATGGCACAGGATATAATCATGCGGGCCTTTGAATGTAGTTTGCCGCACAATGTGCCATTACGTTCACATCCTGATTACGTTGAATAGTTTAGTATTCATGAAGCATTTCAACATTTAGAAAAATCATTTGTAGAAGTTAAAGCATGTCAAAAGGAAATTGATAATAAGGAAGAGAATTGTGACAATTCAGAAACAAAACAAAGTGAAGCAGAAGAAGAAGACTATCTTGAGAAACAAGAAAAGGAACAATGTCATAACAATGAAGAAGATGTTGTCAATGAGAAATTATCATCCATGACCCCAGAACAAGAGCACGCTGTTGTAGATATTGGCAATAAAAGGATATTAGATTTATCTTGGTTGGAGGAAGATGTTAAAGAAAATCTTCCATCAGTGGCTCTTGAGAAAAAACAAGTTTTTGAAGATATGATGATTACTACTTCTGATTTTGATGATAAAAGTGAAGTGAAAATGGCTAATTCTGATAATGAAAAGGAAACAACGGCTCTGGTTGCCACCACATGGTGGAACGAATTGCCCCTGGATCTTCAAACAGAGATATTCTCTTCACTGCTAGTTGAATTGGTGTATAGGTATCAAATCGTGTGCAAGCAATGGAACGACTTGATTTCGTCAAACTATTTCATAACTTGGTATGGTGACGTGCATATCAGGTAGCAACCACAATTGGCTGTGCTCGATTTAAATCAAGAAAAGCCCTCCATGTCTTTCTGCTTCTACATCATCATGAATAAGCCAGTTAGACCTTGGAGCTACTATACGTATTTTCTTAGATCCCATTTTATCAAAATGAGAAATGATAAAGTAGGGCATGGAGACATGTATGAGCCAGATTGGTCTAATCCAGGACGAATTAAGCATTACGTTCATTCAATACACAAACCACTGGAATGGATAGTTCATATTGAAAAGAATGACGATTCTGAACGCAAATTGCCGTTTGTTGTGTCGATATTTAGAGTTCCTAAAACTCTTATGAAAGAGTCAAAGGAAGGAGAAGCATATGTCCCTGCAAGAGTTTCGTTCGGTCCATATCATCACGCAGAACTTCGTCTAATGGAGAATCACAAAGGAAAAGCCGTGCGTAGAATGATAAGGAGGCGCATGAACGAATCTGATCCAAATAATATGGATTTCTCCGTTCGTGCAAGGAAGGAAATCTTGGAGCTGGAGGGGGAAATGTTGCTGCTTGAGAAGGAAATCAAGGAAAACTACGAAGAAGAAATCGATTGCGATGGACAGATCCTTGCTGCGATGCTAATTTTGGACGGTTGCTTCATTCTAGAAATATTGAGGACCCTGGGTGGGGACCACTCTCCCGGAGAGAACGGGTACTATGAACCTCTTTTTCAGTCCAAGAAGATTAATTATACTGGAATCGATATACTGAACGATATTTTGAAGCCTGAAAATCAGATTCCCTTGATCGCTCTCCGAACGCTGTTGCAGTAGGGGGTCAAATCAAATGATGTGGAGGAAATGCTTTTCGACTTGCTTTATAAGCCGTTCTTGGGCTTTTTCTACCCTTTCGACAGTAAGAAAATTATATGTTCCTCGCGAAAACCAGATGAAAAAAATGTTCATCACCTTCTGGGTTTGTTGCATGCCTGCATCGTGTCTCCAGATTTCGATAATAGTATGTATGAAGAAGACAACTCAGTGAATGAAGAAGAAGGTGCACACTCAAATTGCAGTTTGTATTGGATATTCCAAAATATTCTCAAAATTTGTATTTGGATATTCACCATATTCCTAAATATTCTTAAAACCTGTATTCTCAAAATCTGTACTTGTACAAAAAAAGTGAATCCAGATATTGAAAGAATACCTCATGCGGTACAATTAAGAAAATCTGGGATCAAATTTGAGAAATTTGAGGAAGGCGATGAAGATGGCATCAAGGGCATCTGCTTTGATAAGAAAAGCGCCACACTTTTTCTTCCTACGATCATTATCACGGACTCCACAGAGATAGTATTCCGCAACGTAATTGCTTTTGAAATGTGCAAGCAATTTCAAATAAATTCCATTGTGTATTACCTGAGTTTGATGGGGATGTTGATTGGTTCCAAAGAAGACGTTGCTTTACTAACAAGAAAATGCATCATTACAAACTGGTTTGGGAGTGACAAGGAGGTTGTCAAGCTTTTCCATGGTCTCTGCAACGGAATCGCCATGAATACGAATTATATTCCCACACCGTTCCTTTCTGCAGCCACCTCGATTCTTGACAACCACTGTTCCACATCCATCCCCTTTGCTCTGTCACCAGCCAACCGTCGCAATCCCGCTCTTCGCTCCGCGTTTAATTGATGGGTCAACAAGCGTGATTCATCACGTCTATTCAGTATTAATTTTTATGCTTCAGTGGTATTAATACATGCCTCTGTCCATGTCCATGCTACCTCCATTCCCCGCTGCCTTAGTAGTTGCCAAACGTCATAACCTTCCACAATATGGTTTCAATTACAAGTTTTATATATGTTAAAGTTATACATATAATTTTAATATATTAAAATTTAATAAGACTATATATATATATATAAATAAAAAATTATTAGAGTTAGAAATCTATATATATATATATATATTAAAAAACAATAAAAATTTAGACTTATTAAAAAAAATAAATTTGAGGAAATACTACTGATGAGCTATAAGACAAAACGATGGCCAGATTAGCCAGATTATACACATCGAAGATGACACACACTAAAATGAAGAAAATCCACTACAATATAGCTTTGAGGACAAAGCTTCTCAAGGAAGGGGCTATGTTATGAATATAATTCATAACAATTAAATAAATAAAATAAATATAAATATTAAATAATTAAATATTAATTAGGTTAAATAGTCATTAAGTTAGGTGAAAAGGCATGTCTAAAAGACATGCCCATTCACGAAAGGTCACTTGTTGAGGAATAAAAGCAGGGCCTCATTGTAACATTCAAATCATCTTATATCATTTTATACATTTTATATATATTAATAAATTATTATTATTAAATACCTGTGTGTATTTTTACATTCAAATCTACAAGCTATCAGTTTTTGTGCTTCAGCATAGTTTTTATGCTGCACATCGGATGTGCTCTAACCACGAAGATTGGTGGAGAGGCTAAGGCATATGAGATCTCCAATACTCAGAAAGAGTTTGGGTAGATTCTAAACAATTTGGGAGATATTAAAATAATTAATATTTTGATGGAGTCCCTAAGTCTAAACTTAGGGAAAATATAATATAAATGTGAATTAATATAAAAATGTGTTAGAATGGTCCAAAAGTCATCGATCAAGCTAGATTTAATCTTAGCTGTTGATTAGAGACTTAATCTCGGCTGTTGATTTGTCAACGAGAAAAGTATAAGAGGAGTGTTAAGTTATGGTATGTTCTATGCTTAGAGCAATTTACTTTTCTTTCTTATTATTATTCATAGATTAGCAATCACATGTGCATAAGTAAAGTGCAAATAGAACATTAAACGATCAACAAAAAACAAGCCAAGACAAGACACAAGATGTCGCGGCTAGCTAGGGACAAACCCCACAATGTGTGGGGAAACCCTTTGATCAAATCTTCTTTTATCTTCAATAATTTAGCAGAGAGAAATAGTACAATAAATCTGATTTATATCAGTAGTAGCAAACCCTAGATCAACAGCATCAGCGTTAGCAACTTCATCATCAAAATTAGGGCAGTCGATATCTTGCAAACCAACCGTCAGATCGGCTTGATTCCACCACCAAAAAATGCGTCCTTTAGAGGAGGTCCAGATGAACCTACAATACAATTCAGAGGAGGAGATTTGATGGTCAACGTTGGTCAAACTTTGGATCTACAGTTGCAGCTTCAGGTTCAGCAGCTTCCTTCCACATGTGTGAGAGAGAGTCTCTTTTCTGCGTAGTAGAGAAGAGCCTCTTTTCTGCGCAGGGGAGAGAGAGAGAGAGAGGTGTGATGAGATGAGTGAGTGCAAATGAGGAAAAGTCCTCCTGTATTTATACACAATTGTTGATGTTTGAATAGATGCGATTGTTGGGCTTTTGAGCCTACATGAGTTGTAGGTCGGCTTGATAATAATTCCATAATTAAAATAAATTCATATCTCCATAAATACTTATCGGAATCGGATGATCTTTAGATCAATCCTACACCTATCGACGAGAGGAATCTAATAAAAATATTATCAACCATGAATAAGATGACCCACATGAAGTTTGGCCCTAGTTGCCAATTTTAACACTCCCTCTCAACTAGGGAGAACTTATCTGCAATCTGTCTGTCGGTCGCTACTATTCATCCATCAAATGCACTACCTTGTACAACCTGACCTTTGCCCTGCTCTGCTCTATTCTGCCTGTTCTTTTTTGTCTTGTTCTGCCCTGTACTGATTTGTACTGCTTTGCTTTGTTCTGCTCTGCTTTGCTTGGTTCTGTTCTGCTCTGCTTTTGTCCAAACTATGAAGAAGAAGAAATGATCGAGGATGTATCATACTGGCTCAAAGTTAGTCTCAGAGTATGTACCACTGGTCCCAGACCAGTCTCAACCAACCCGAAGTCAGCGTCATAGTGAGTACAACTCCTACCACTGGTCCCAGATCAGTATCATCCTCCACTGACTCAAAGTCAGTCTCAGAGTGCGTACCACTGGTCCCAGGCCAGTCTTAACCGACCTGAAGTCAGCGTCATAGTAGGTACAACTCCTACCGTTGGTCCTAGACTAGTATCACAGTCTTAGAGAGTGTACCACTGGTCCCAGACCAGTCTCAACCGACCCGAAGTTAGCGTCATAGTATGTACCACTCTCACTGGTCCCATACCAGTACTGCACTGACCCGAGGCCAGTCTCAGAGTATGTACCACTGGTCCCAGACCAGTTTCAACCGACCTGAAGTCAGCGTCATAGTATATACCACTCTCACTGGCCCTAGACCAATACTGCATTGACTTGAGGTCAGTCTCAGAATATGTACCACTGATCTCAGACCAGTCTCAACTGACCCAAAGTCAGCGTCATAGTGCATACAACTCCTACAATTGGTCCCAGACCAATATCATTGATGCTAGATCAATGAAGGTCATCCTAGCGTAGGGAGTACGGTAGATACAATGATGCGTCCATCGGTACTATTATGGTCCCTAACTTCATTTTCCTGCTCATTGATCAGATGAGAGGTACTTCCCATGAGTCCCTGACTGCAATGGTAGGATGCCTTGACAGGAGAACTTAATCAATTCTGTCCTCACAGGAGAACTAATCCTGCTACACAATCGCCATGGAAAACACATCATCCAGGCCTCACAGGAGAACTAATCGTCCTGCTACATTATCATCATGGAGAACACATCATCCAGACCTCACAGGAGAACCAATCATCCTGCTACATAGTCATCATGGAGAACACATCATCTAGACCTCACAGGAGAACCAATCATCCTGTTACATGGTCGCCACAGGGTGTACATGTACACCACCAGGGGATAGTGAATCACCCTGTGGTCATATGTCGCTCGAAGAAGTACCCTGCACCCCCCCCGGAGCTCCCAGAGCTCAATGCATCATACAGGACCCTCATCAGAGGGTCTTTGAACGACACCAAGTCGTTCTCGGAAAGTCAAAAATTTGACCTTTCCTAGCGGCTTTGTTAGAATGTCGGTGACTTGTTCATCTGTACCGATATGTTGGAGTCTGATAGCTCCCCGCTGCACCATATCTCAAATATAGTGGTACTTGATATCGATATGCTTGGAGCGATTATGAAATACGGTATTCTCTGACAATCGAATCCCACTCTGGTTGTCACATAGGATCATGGTGGTATCCAATGTAAATCCAAACAACTCATTAAAGAGCTTTCGCAACTAGACTGTCTCATTGGAGGCCATGCTAGCAGCAATATACTCTGCTTCGGTGGTGAGCCACCGACTTCTGCTTCCTGCTCATCCAGGATATCAAAGCATATCCCAAGGAGAAACAACACCCGGAAGTGCTCTTATGGTCTTCCACATTGCCTGCCCAATCAGCATCAGTGTATCCAAGTAGTCTCACATCTCCGGCAGTGTATCTTAACCCATAAGTAATTGTGCCACGAAGATATCTCAACAGATTCTTGGCACCAATCCAATATATGTGGTGATGTTCAACCATATATTGACTTAAGGTGTTGACTGTGAAGCATATATCTGGACGGGATTTAACTAAGAACATTAATGCTCCGACGAGTTGCCGATACTCGGTGGCATTTCGTAAAACAGGTCCAGCAACACTACCACTTAAATTCTTGAAGTCAAGCTCCATCGGGGTAGTCACAGGCTTGCAGTCCACCATACCGAAACTTTCCAATATCTTCACCACATATTTTCCTTGAGATAGGAAAATTTCCCTTGGCTTCTGCCACACTTCAAGTCTTAGGAGATAGTGCATCGGTCCTAGGTCCTTCATTTCAAATTCAAAAGCCAACTCCCTCTTACATTTGTGAATGAGAGGGTCTCCACCTGTTCGAAAGAGGTCATCCACATATAGCACCAGTATGAGAGGTTTGTCATCTTCAACCTTAAAGTAAAAGTTAGGATTGGCTTCACTCCTAGTGAATCCCAGCTTCATCAAGTAGCTATCGATCCTCTCATACCATGCTTGAGGTGCTTGCTTCAGCCCATAGAGAGCCTTTTTCAACCTGCATACATGAGATTTTCGAATAAATCTCAAATCCTTCGGGTTGCTCCACGTAGACCTCTTCTTTGATCGAACCATGCAAGAATGCAGTCTTGACATCCATCTGATGTAGGTTCCATGCTTGTGAAGCCGCAAGGGCTATGATCGAGCGGATGGTCATATGTCTGGAAACAGGTGCCAATATCTCATCATATTCTATACCTTCCTTCTAGGAGTAGCCATGAGCAACAAAACGAGCCTTATACTTTTCCTTACTTCCATCTGCTGCTTGCTTTATCTTGTAAAGCCATTTAGAGGTGACAACTGTCTTGTCCTAGGGTCTGGGAACTACTTCCCAGACATCATTCTTCATAATAGACTAATATTTTTCAGTCATAGCATCCTTCCATACTTGATGCTTGACAGCTTCTGAGAATGATGAAGGCTCATTTTGTATGATTGTGCTCATGATGGTCAGGTATCCCTGATACCTGTTAGGTTTCTTACTTTCACGGAAGGTTCCTTGGGGTGCAGCATGTCTTTCAGCATCATCAAGTAGCCCCCCAAGCGATGAAGGCCTCTTCCTAGAAGAGGAAGGCTCATGTGGAGGAGGATCAATCGGATCCATGTGTTCTTCCACATCATGCATTGTTTCATCATCCTTTTCTTTTGGTTCCTTGGTGTCGGCTTCTTGAGAGCTCCTCAAAGTCGGAAGATTGTCCACCTTGCTGAGAGCCATGTCTTCGTCAAAGGTGAGATCATGACTAATCACAACTTCCCTTTGGCCAGCTACATAGATTCTATAGCCCTTAGTATTTTCTCCATAGCCCACGAAGATTCCTTTCTTTCCAAATGCACCAAATTTATTCCTTTTCTCTTTCGGCACATGTAAATATACAGGGCTTCCAAAAATTCTAAAATGAGATATGTTAGGTTTCTTACCGATGAACATTTCTTTAGGAGTCTTGGAACCCAATGTTTGATGAAGGCATCGGTTTTGTATATATATGGCGGTGTTTGCAGCTTCGACCCATAGAAACTTCGGAAGTCTTTGATCGTGGAGCATGACACGAACAACTTCCACAATCGTACGGTTCTTGTTTTCCGCCACACCATTCTGTTCAGGAGTATATGGTGTAGTAGTCTCCCTCTTGATGCCAGCCTCTTTACAAAAATCATGGAACTCGTTAGATTCATATTCAGTCCCATTATCAGTCCTTAAGATTTTGATCTTCTTTTCAGTTTGATTATTGATCAAGGTTTTGAAGTGTCGAAACCAAGAGAACACTTCATCCTTCTTTTTCAAGAAGTATATCCGCGTCTTTCGAGAATAGTCATCTGTAAAAGTAAGGTAATATGAATATCCTCCCAAGGAGTTCACAGGCATCATACTAGATATGTCTGAGTGAACCAGTTGTAATATATCGGAGGTCTTGCTTTGGCTTGAGGGGAATGGTTCCCTTTTGAGCTTTCCTTTGGCACATCTCGAACATACACCTTATTTCTCTACTCGGAATTCGGGCATCCCTATTACCATTTGTCTTACATCGGGTAGAGCTTTGTAATGAAGGCGGGCAAACCTTCGATGCCAAAGTTCGGACTGAAGAGTTGTGTCACAAGACATGACACCCAATGGACTTCCACCAACTTGATATAATGAATCAACTCCAAACCCAAGAGTGAAGGCATATTTAACATTATTTTTCCATATACGTACCTTGCCATCGCTGAAGGTTACCTTGTAGCCTTTGTCTTCCATTGCCGAGATGGACACCAGGTTCTTTTTGAGGTCAAGTACATATAATACATCCTGTAAGCAGATCGTATTACCTTGATTCAATTTGAGAGACACATTGCCTACATCTTTCACGGGATATTTCATATTATCTCCAAGGAGAATTTCCATGTTAGTTTCTTTCTCTATCAGATTATGGAGAACTTCTTTGTAACTAGTGAAGTGCCTTGAGGCACCACTATCAATGAGCCAAATTCCCATTGAGTTCGAAGGAGCAGAGGTAGATAGAGCAACTGGCAGATAATATTCATCCTGCTTATTTCTCAGAAACAAAACTTGATTTGCATCATTAAATAAACTCACCAGTCTGTCGTAGATTTCCTTGGAGGTGTGCCGGTCGGAGATGTAGGCCACCAAGCGCTTGTCGATAGAGTCTCGGATGATCTTCTTTGTTTTGACTTCACTGGTTTTCCATTTGTTCCTTGTAGCAATGGATGCATTTGATGGAGGCTCAACAATATTGCCTCTCACATGGTCCAACACTTGTTGATCTTCCAAGGTTAGATCAATAGACATCTTCCATCCATGATAGTCAGCTTTCTCACTGAGCTTGTCTTCAGTAGGGAAGAGTGTTGAGGACCCCATAGTTCTTTTAGGATAGCCTTGCCAATCTTCTCTTCGGTGATTGCTCTTGCTCTTGCTCGGGCTTTGTCTTCACCTTAGCTCTGATACCATGTTAAGTTATGGTATGTTCTATGCTTAGAGCAATTTACTTTTCTTTCTTATTATTATTCATAGATTCGCAATCACATGTGCATAAGTAAAGTGCAAATAGAACATTAAATGATCAACAGAGAACAAGCCAAGACAAGAGACACAAGATGTGGTGGCTAGCTAGGGACAAACCCCACAATGTGTGGGGAAACCCTTTGATCAAATCTTCTTTTATCTTCCATAATTCAGCAGAGAGAAATAGTACAATAAATCTGATTTATATCAGCAGTAGTAAACCCTAGATCAGCAGCATCAACATTAGCGGCTTCATCATCAAAACTAGGGCAGTCGATATCTCGCAAACCGACTGCCTGATCAGCTTGATTCCACCACCAAAAAATGCGGCCTTCAGAGGAGGTCTAGATGAACCTACAACGCAGTTCAGAGGAGGACATCTGATGGTCAATGCTTGTCAAACTTTGGATTTGCAGTTGCAGCTTCATGTTCAGCAGCTTCCTTCCACATGTGTGAGAGAGAGTCTCTTTTTTGCGTAGTAGAGAAGAGCCTCTTTTCTGTGTAGGGGAGAGAGAGAGATGTGATGAGATGAGTGAGTGCAAATGAGGAAAAGTCCTTCTGTATTTATACACAACTGTTGATGTTTGAATAGATGCGACTGTTGGGCTTCTGAGCCTACATGAGTTGTAGGTCGGCTTGATAATAATTCCATAATCAAAATAAATTCATATGTCCATAAATACTTATTGGAGTAAGATGATCTTTAGATCGATCCTACACCTTTCGACGAGAGGAATCTAATAAAAATATTATCAGCCATGAATAAGATGACCCACATGAAGTTTGGCCCTAGTTGCCAATTTTAACAAGGAGGCTTGAGGGTCACTTGGAGAATACACTGAGTTGATCAAGAATTCGATTTTCTAGGGCAAGGCTTGTTGAGGAAATCGAAGGAGTGATCAGAGTTGCAGCTAAGGGGTAGTGAATGCAGTAGCAAAGAGGCAGAGATAGTACCGGGAGCATCAACACAGAAGCCAGGAGAGGGTTGACACAGAGCCAGCTAGAGGCCACACAGAGGCAGCCAGAGGCCACGCAAAGGCAGCCAGGGGCTACGTAGAGCCTGAAAAGGGCCATCATGGGAGATGCAAAGGCTCCAGGGGCTGATGCAGAGGCTTGAGAGGCTGATGCTGGGCTAGAGAGGTAGACGCTGGGCTAGAGTGGCTGACGCAGACCCTAGAGGTTGACCCTGGGAGATTTCGTGGGGCAGATTGGGGCTGATATCTGTCTTTTACTGAGAGGTACTACTGCCGAGGGCATTCTCTGTTGGGTGAGCCATTTCTGGCACCCAGATTGTATTTTGAAACTGCTTAATAATAAAACCCTCAGATAGATGCACCAGTTTCCCACATTGGGTTTTTCCGAGGACATTAGTCCAAAAATAACGGTGTCACTTGTGTTCTTGTTTTTCCTTCAATTGATGATCTGTATGTGTTGAGACCGTACTTGTATTTATTTTCAATATTTAGATGGTAAATAACTTGTTAATTAACAGAAAAAGTAGGAAGAAATAAATCAGAAAGTACAGGAAGGATTTCTAATAGTTAGACTTAGAAATTTCAACATAACACTGTGAGAATTTCCTACTATTTCTCTATCAATTTCCCAAAAATTCTCTTCTATTTCCCTCTGTATCAAAATTTTTCCTCTCTTCTCTACGATACGTTACCTCCTCTTCTACTGGGGAGGTTACTTGACCGTTTCGAATTGGATAATTTCAGAAGCGTGTGGAAACGTTTGCTGACTCAATAAACTTACTTCCCTTCATATGTCCCTTTTATTATGTTACGGTGCTTTTTACATATTTTAAGTTATCCTTTTATAATATTATGGCTCTATTTTAAATCATACTTTAATACATAGGTATACTTTCTCTATATGTTAATTTCTTTTTATTTCATATATAGTTTCTTTTGTTAGAATATTATTATATAAGTAATAATTCCTTGGTATTTACTTTAATACATTGTATTTATTTTTAATTTTATTGAATATAATTATATACATATATTATGGTCAAGTACCCAATTATGTTTTTGTAAGTTAGGTATTTATTTCACTAGTTAATTCATTATCCTAAATATAGACACATTTTAATGATATTAACCAATATGTATATGTTTTTGTAAGTTAGGTATTTATTTCACTAGTTAATTCATTATCCTAAATACAGACACATTTTAATGATATTAACCAATATGTATACTAGTACAATATAGGTGATGCATGCATATGTAGCTATCATATGCATGCCTCGCGTGCATGCTAATATCCCTATGCTTCCTTCAATTTGAGATGAGTTGTTACAATAGGAGGAGGATGCTGCAGAGGAATGTAGTGGTGACCATGATGATGACATTGATGCTGATTTTGATGACGATGATTGATGACTCATGAGCTACCTACTGCCTTGTACTTGTAGTTGTTTTCATTTTGTATTTTCTATTTCTATTTGCCATTGGCATTGCTACAACCTATTTAACACATTTTGATTTTGATGACTTAATGAGAAACCTACAGTTTCTTGTCTTTCTCCTATTGAATCATTGATGAATCTGTCACAATTGTATTTGTATGTGTAATGTTACTTTGTAAAACTTTCATTTAGATGAAGATCTATGTTTGAGTCAATGAATTTGTATCATGAACGAGGATTTGTGTAAGAAATATTTAATTTTTAATATATATATATATATATATATATTTAATTAAATAATATATAACATGTCTTGTTCCCAGGGGTCGACGTGTCTGTGTCGGACACTCAAATCCTCATTTCCTGCATGTCCCCGTGTCCCCGTGTCAGGTGACTTAGCAACTTAGGTGTTTCTCTTAATATAATCAATAAGAAGCTACCTTGTCCCCTGAGAGGATGTGATTGGAGACACCCCAGCCACTCATTTCAATGACTTGATTTACTGTTTGTTTCAATAATGCTATCGTATTCAAATTAGGGAATCTGGAGTTCATGTAATAGATGGAGCTGATTGAAGGAAATATATCTCGGAAGCGTACTACTTTCTGTTGGTTGCTTATAACTTATTAAGTTTAAGATACCTTATATGCAACTAAAAGTATCACATTTAGCTTGATGTAATTTGAAAGTGTGGACAATGCTGTAATATTTGCAGTGTTTATCTGTTACATTGTTTCTTCGTTTAGAAATTTTGTGCATGCTCTTAGACTTTATATAAACTATGATATTTTAATTTTTTGCAGATCTATTTTAATTTTTTGCAGATCTTTCTTTCTTTGGACGATAAAGGTCTGAAACAGATGCAGGCACTTTTTTCTCAGGTGACAACAAGATTTTCTCTTTCTCATAAAGTACCAGTGAAATGGATTGCTAGCTTCTAGTGTTCCTTTTTATCAAAATTAGGTTTATGTTGTCCATTTTTAATCAGTAGGCTCCTATGTAAATGGGAATGGGGGTGTCCAGTGTTGCAAAATACAGCGTTGGGAAAAACTTGGCAGGGGTCATGAACTAGGGAAATAGGAAAAATCAAGCAAAAATCAGCAAAACTCAACAAACATAAACTTGCACTTGAAAATCTCCAACACCTCAAAAACTAGGAAAATAATTGGAAAATTGGGAGAAATCAAAAATTTTTGCAACACTAGTTATGCCTCTCTTCTGTAGGTTTTGTGATCATTGCTGCAAACAACTCGTAGTACCTTTTAGTTGAGTAGGAACTAAGTTGCATTGAAACGGATACGGGAATAGATACGGATACGGGGTTTGAAGCGGATACGGAAATTTTCAAAAAATCTGGATACTATACGGCAGGAAACGGTACACACACACAGACACACACACACACACACATATATATATATCTGTGTGTATGTATAAATTTTAAAAATAAAAATTTCATATTACCATTCATATTTTAGAATCTAGATTACATCTAAAGACTAAAAATACATAATCAATTATCATCTACGATCTATCATGGTTCATCATTATCAATTCATCATAAACATTGTCATCATCATTAATGATTATTATAACATTCATGATTCAACATATCATGAAGTTTTTGTTTCAAATTTCAATCATCAAGTTATCAACATGACAAGTTACACCATCATTACCAAAATTAATAATGCATACTACATAGTACAAAGTACAAAGTACAAAATGAACTATGAATGGAAGTCTACTATCATTATTCTTAATTCATATGGTTGTTCAAAAGTTTAAAAGTTAAAACACCATCATAAAGTACATTTACTTATCATCAAATATGTCTTCATTCATGCCCCTAAAAAATTCCACATCCTCTCCTAAAGTGGGACTGGGAACATTGTTGCCATGTCCACTTGAAGATCCACCTATTGGTGACTCCACATCAAACAAAGTCATATGCAACATGACATTCAATGTCATATCCAAGTCAGACAACTCTGGTTCCACGTCCCATAATTTGGTGGGTCCAAATTTGTATTCATCTTTCTTGTGTGACAGAAGGCGAAGGTTTGATTGAACATACACTAGTTCCTCAGCGTTCTTAGAGCCCAATCTGTTTCGTTTCACTGAATGGATGAAGCCGTATGTACTCTAGTTCCTTTCTGCTGAAGAGGAACTAGCAACTTGTGACAAGATCATGATGGCCAATTTTTAGATATGTGGAAGTGCCCCACCATAGAAGTTCCACCTTTCAATTGGACTTAATCTGGTTTTGTCCCGCATACAATCAGTGTCACAACCCCAACCCTTTGATCCCACAGAATGAGAAAACTGTGCACGAATCCGATGCCCAATTTCGGGATCTACAAAAAGCTTTCTAAAAGCATTTTTAAATCCTTTTGCGACTTCTGGGTCTTTGTTTGGTGCGGTTCTTTCTGGATCACTTAGCAACTCTGCAGCATAATATTTTGGATTCATTGCATAGGCCAAAAGGTGCAATGGGGTGGTCATCTTGTTCCACCTTTTGGTCAATATATCTTTTACTTCTCTGTAAAAGAATTCATCTGGGTCATTCTCCTTGGCATTTATAACCAACCTTATCTTCTCTATCATGGAATCAATGCCCTCATACACCTCTCCCAAATTAGGGATATCTGTGTTAAACATATGGAGCAAAAGCAAAATTGGCTTAGTAAATGCCAAGAGGTACTCCACCCTATCCCACCATTCATCATGAACAACCAACTGTTTCAGTGCTTGTGCTCTATCAGATTGGGATTGCCTCCATTTGTTCCAAAGAGCACTGCATACCATTGATTGTAATGCATCTTTCACGTACATAAGCCTGGTTAAGACTATGATGTGAAAAGAAAATTGAGTCTCGGCAACCTGCAGGTGCCAAATTGTCAATGTTTGAAATTTCAACAAATTAAAAATCATAATTTGATTGAATAACTATTATGATTCACGAATCATGACATTTGAGAATCCAATTTAGATATTTGAATTTGGAGGTTAGAAATTAGAATTTATGAAATAAACATTAAAGTATAGGTACCTTAAGGAGCTCCAACTTAGCAAATTCCTTGTAGATGCCTTGGGATATGTGGTGGTTTGTGCTAAAGGCTTAAATTTCTTTTGCCTCTTCAAAAATAACTCGAATCCACTCAATTTGCTTCCTCGTCTTGCTTAACATGAGGTCCAAAAGATGTGCTGATATTTGCCTTCAATAATTAGGCCCGCTGCTCTACACACCGTTTCATTATCAGTTATTACTTGGAAAACATTTTTAGGCCCCACCAATTCAATTGTTTCAATCAAGACGTCAACATTGAATTGGGAATCTTTCATCTGCCCCTCACAACCCACTGCCTTCAAAAACATTGCCCCTTGTGGGCTCTAAGCAATCACATTGATCAAAGGCCTATTTCGTTGATCTTTCCATCCATCAGAAATGATGGACACCCCTGAAATGCGCCATGAATTACGAATGGGGCTTAATTGTGGTGCGTGCCTTCTCATATCTAGGGCTCTTGAACCCTCTTGGGGCTTCATTGATTGCTTTTATTATCTTTGCCCAGTAAAGAGATTGCACAAGGTTAAAGGGAAGACCATATGCATAAATGCATTGGCCTGTAGCTGCATTTTCTATCTCTCGAGTGTCATTATTAAAACTCTTTTCAAGTGGTCCCAAATTAGACCGCTTTGAACAAACATTTTTATGAGAATGAAGTGGAGGCTTTGATGAAGATGCTCCCAACCTTGTTGGGTGTTTTAAATGGGAGGTAGGATTTTCCTCATTTGCTTTAACATCTGCTTCGTCTTGTTCTTTCTGATATTTTGCAAGTTTTGCTTTGCTTAAACCATTTCTATTTGTCCCATTCTCTTTAGGTGGGCCGCTGCATATTTTAAGCCCATTGCCTTTCAACCCAAGCAAATGTGCTTTAACCTGTGTGTATGATCCCTTATACTCCTTTTTACACTCAATGCAAACCCATGCCAATGATCCCCATCCTTGGATCTTCCCAACAATAATTACATATTTCCAAAGTGGTGACTTTGGATCAACTTTAGGGGCAGATTCAATTTCATGTTCCACTTCATCTGCCTCACGAATGGCTGAACTTGAAGTTTCCATGATTTGATGATGATGTAAAATTGTAAATGAAACTACAAAATAAAATAAGAAATGATGAAAATAGTAAATACAAACTCTGCTCTAACCTATAGGCTATTATTAGTGATTGACTATACAGATCGTTGCCAAGCAGAAGTCCAGTTTGTAAACATTTTTGCACACAACTGTTTTCGTAGTTGTGTCATTTATTCAGATGAGAGAGCTTTGAGATGAAAATTTTGTTTTTCTGGTCTCAATCTCATAGTTTTGCATAAAAAGTGTTGAGAGTTTTAACTTCTCATATTTATCATTATTAAAATTGGCAACTAGGGCCAAACTCCATGTGGGTCATCTTATTTATGGCAGTTGATATTTTTCTTCGATCCCTCTCATCGAGTGGTGTAGGATTGCTGTAAAGATCATCCGATTCCGATAAGTATTCATGGAGTTATGAATTTATTTGCATTATAAGACAATTCGTCAAGGTCAGCGAGCAACCAAATAAACCCCACATGTTTTCAACATTTTAGTATAAATAGAGGTGGCCTTCAAGTCATTTTAGTATGATCTCGTCTGAAGTTGCATGGTTGCAGAAGCTCTTAAGTGATCTGTTTGTACACATGATGAATACCACTGTGATTCTCTGTGACAACCAGAGGGGGGATTCGATTATTGAGGAATCCCGTATTCGATGATTTTCTCCAGCAGATAGACATCAGATACTGCCTTATCTGTGATATGATAAGCCGATGAGCGAGGAGGCTCCATCGCATTGAGATTGATGTATAGGTCGCAGACATTTTGTCAAAGCCCCGGGGAAAGGTGAAATCTGTGACTTTCCCGAACGAGTTGGAGTCGTTGAGAGACCTTCTTATAAGGGTCCTGCATGTTGCATGCATTGAGCTTTGGGAGCTTTGGGGGACTTGGGGTACTTACTAGAGCAACATACGACCACAGGGCGACTCACCCTCCTTGGTGGTGCGCTATGAACATGATGATTAGTTCTTCTGTGGGCAGGGATGATTAGTTCTCCCGTGGCAACTGTGGAACAGGATGATTAGTTCTCCTGTGGGCCAGGATGATTTGTTTTCCGTGGTGACTATGGAACAGGATGATTAGTTCTCCTGTGGGCCAGGATGATTTGTTCTCCGTGGCGACTGTGAAACAGGATGATTAGTTCTCCGTGGCATCCACTGATAGGATGATTCGTTCTCCTGTGAGATAGGATGATTAGTTCTCCTGTCGAGGCATCCTACCGTTGCAGTCTGGGATCTGCCATAACTGTCGGGAATAGCCGGAACTGCCAGAACTGCCGGGAATAGCTGGAACTGCCAGAACTGCCGGGAATTGTCGAAACAGCTGAAGGATCTGTCTTCGAAGGAGAGCAACATGCAAGGGACAACTAACTAACATTGGGACAGTTGTATGGTACTTAGCAGCAAATACACCAAGCATGCAATGTTACAACTAGCATTCAAGGGATAACTAGCATGCAACAACAAGCATGCTAAGGAAAAAAAGGATGCTAGGGACAACAAGCAAGCAAGGGACAACAAGCAAGCAAGGTGCAATGAACACATAGGTCAGGATGGCAACATGGTGCAACAATGGCACATAATGCAGTATAGTGATGGGTACAGTCATGATTAATGAAGCGTGATGAGATGCAACATAGTGATGATGGGTGCAACATGGTGCAACGTGGTGAGGTGCAACATGATGACAAAATGCAGCACAATGATAGGTGAAGGAGTCACCTTGGAGAATTAGTTGAAGCAGTGTGTCTTCAACTGATCTCATGTATCATCTTCTTAGAGACGATCTATGCTCTTATCTAGATAAGTCAAAGTGTTGACTTCTGTTGTAAATGCACTCTCTCTCTCTCTGCTGAACTATTGAAGAACATATAAGAAGAATTGATCAAAGGTTTCCCCACATGGGGGTTTGTCCCTGGCTAGCGCTACATCTTGTGTCGTCTTGTCTTGGGTTGTCTTCTGCGATTTATGTTTATGTTCTATCTGCAGTTTACTTTAATGCTGATGTGATTGCTAATCTGGAAAAGGTATGGAGCTAACTGTGAAAATTGAAATAAATTGCTCTTAGCATAGAACATACCTAAAATTAACAATCATTTAGGCTATTAAATGTTTAGTTTGTAAAAAATATAAATACCCTATTAACTGTTGAGTTTATAGAAATGTACATACCCTATTAACTGTTTAGTTTATAAAAATGTACCTACCTTATTAACTATTCAGTTTATAAAAGTGCAAATACCCTACTCTACCCTGGTATTGAACCTGTGATGTTAGGTGTACTCAAATTATACCTATGACATTTAGCCACGCAACCTTATACAACAAAGAAACAATATGTCATCTAGTGACATGTTCCAAACGAGACTAAATGCCAAAGGAAAATTGTTTCTTGGGCAAGGAACTAAATCTCATGCTTGACCTAGAAAAAGACTATTACTATAATTATAGTAATGCGCGACATTACCCAATACAAAATCAACCTTCAAAACTTATGTAAAGAGTTCACTAAACATCCATCATGTAGACTCAGGTCTAAAATGGCCATGATAAGATGAGCATTTTAAGAACTGTTCAACTCAAATATAGAAAAAGAAAAATCACACTTGCCAGACTTTTTCAGTATTCAAATTATTTTCTGAGAGACAAGCATATTTTACTAAGGCAACATAAAACCCTCAGTTGCATTCCTTGAGAGAGAGGATGACAAATATTTCTCAATTGTTATAAATTTTTGAGTTGCACCAAATGGGTTCTACAACATGGACTAAAACAAGATAAACTAACATTATCATAGTATAGAATTCTGTTATTAGAGAAGTATGCATATATGCTTTGATATATTGAACTGAAGGAAGCATCCAAAGCAACAGGTCAACAAATGCAAAATGATTTTTGTAGCATAACATGAGTAAATAGCACAACAAAACTAACAAAAACCTTTTGCGACTGTAGTGATGGAATAGTCTCAAGTGGTCTCTATACGGTCGGCACAACGACTCAAGTAGTCTCTACACTGCCGGCACGACGGCTCAAGGAGGAGACCTATGAGGGTATGCGCAACCCTTAAAGGGTTAGTTTGTTGACTATGGGATGAAACTAGGGCTATTGCAAGTGCCCTAACCGGGTGTGCAACAAACCACTGTGCAAACTAATGATGTCATGGTCTAGTTGGACTATTTGGGCATGTTGGTGTAGATGGACATATTATGGGACAACAGCTAGTACAACATAGTGCTATCAACATACAGTGATGGGTAGCAATGCAGCATAATATAAAAAGAGTTCAACACTATGTATGATGCAGCTACATGACTGAATGCAGTGATGATGAGTGCAACATAGAGTGCAGATCCGTGATGGGAACAACCGAGTGATTGGAGAAGCACAGTGACAGGAGCAACAACATGAAATGCATAACATGGTCATTAGGTCTAGCACTGTGATGATGAGTGCAGCATGGTGCAACACGGTGAGGTGCAACACATGGACGAGATGCAGCACAATGATAGGTGAGGGAGTCACCTTGGAGAATTAGTTGAAGTAGCGTGTTTTCAACTAATCTCATGTAGAGATGATTTATTCTCTTATATAGAAAGTCAAAGTGTTGAGTTCTGTTGTAAATGTACTATCTCTCTCTCTCTCTCTCTCTGTACTGAACTATTGAAGATCATATAAGAAGAATTGATCAAGGGTTTCCCCACATTGGGGTTTGTCCCTGGCTAGCGCCACATCTTGTGTCCTCTTGTCTTGGCTTGTCTTTTGTGATTTATGTTTATGTTCTATCTGCAGTTTACTTTAATGCTGATGTGATTGCTAATCTGGAAAAGATATTGAGTTAACTGTGAAAATTGAAATAAATTGCTCTAAGCATAGAACATACCTAAACTTAACATGGTATCGGAGCTGAGGTGAAGACAAAGCCCAAGCAAGAGTGAAAGAGCAATCACCGAAGACAGTTGGGAAAGAACAAAAGGATCAGTGGATTCCTCATCCCTCTTCAAATTCACCAAGGGTGAAGTCGAAGCAGAGAATATTATCAGAATGGCGCAGCGAAAGTTTCTAATGGCCTACCTAAAGATCACTTTAATGGAAAGATCAGATCTAAGGGTGGAACGAAAGGTAGATGCCTTGGTTGCAATAAGTTCGGCCATTATGTGAAGGAGTGTCTGAATGGCATGGAGACATCACTTGATGATGATAACAATCATTTCGGGGTCATCTTCAATGATCAGAGGAATGACAGGGAATGCAGATCATCAATGAAACGGCCGACTCTTTAGAGAAAGCAAGGAACCCCAGGTATGAAGAGTCAAATGTTGTTTCTGATAAGACAAAGAAGCGCTATCTTGTATTGGCCCTCTCCTTTAGATTCTTTGGGAATCTGGCTTATCGATTATAGTGCTTCAAGGCACTTCCTCATATAGAAGGGTACTCTCTCTAATTTGGTAGAGATGGAAACAATTGTGGGATTATACTTGGAGCCGATGCCACCTATCCTAGAAAGGGTGTAGGGAATGTTACCCCTCAATTGAATGAGAGTAACAAGAAGAACCTGGTGTCCATTTCGGCAATGGAAGTCAAAGGTTACAGGGTGGGATTCATCGATGGAAAGGTACGTGTTTGAAAATGAAATTTTCAAAGATGCTTTTACTCATGGGTTCAGGGTTGGCAATTTGTGTCAAGTTGCAGGATGGTCCATTGGGGATCATGACATATCCCATCAATAACACCTGAGATCTACTTTATGAGGCCCCAAACCGATGTGAGTTAGATGGTGACTCAGATACCTGAATTCAAGAAGAGCATGAAGGTACATGTCTGAGATGTACCGAAGGAAAATCTTACAAGGGGACCATTCCCCTCATGTAGCAAGTCCACAGGTTTGGAACAACCCGAGGGGTTTGAGATTCATGGTTGGGAATCTTATGTATACAGGTGGAAGAAAGCCCTCTATGGCTTCAAGTAAAACATCTTGGGCCTAATATGAGAGGAGTGATAGCTGTTTGATGAAGCTGAGATTCACTAAAAGTGAAGCCGATCCAAATCATTGTTTGAAGGTTGTGGATGATAGACCTCTCATACCTGCAACTTCTGAGAAACGACTTATTTCTGACAGGTGCAGACCCTCTCACTTGCAGAAGTAAGAGGGAGTTGGATTCCAGATATGGAATGGTAAACTGCAAGCTCGTGACTACCTTGAGGATCTTAACTTTCAGAAGTTATATGGTGGTGATGCCAGACCAGATTTGTGAAATGCCTTTGAGTTTCATAAACTCCTCTGCATTGATGTTCTTGGTGAACTTCCGTTCGTATATGTGATTTGCAGTTAGCATGGTGAGCTCATATTTGGTTGAGCCTCACTGGATTGGTGCCAAGAATCTTCTGAGATGTCTTCGGGGCAAAATCTCTCATGGATTGAGATACACTGCTGGAAATATAAAGCTGCATGATTGTTCGAATGCTGACTAGGCAGACAGTGTGGAGGATCTCAAGAGCACTTTCGAGTGCTAATTCTCTCTGGATTCTGCTTCGATATAATGATATGGACAGGAAACGGAAGTCGGTTGCTATAAGCACCTCGAGACCGAATACATAGCTACGAGTATGATCTCGTGTGAAGTTGCCTGGTTGTGGAAGCTCTTCAGTGAGCTGTTTGTACACATGATGAATACCACTGTGATTCTTTGTGACAACCAGGGGGGATTCGATTATTGAGGAATCTCGTATTCGATGATTGCTCCAGCAGATAGACATCAGATACTACCTTATCTGGGATATGGTAAGTCGATGAGCGAGGAGGCTCCATCGCATTGAGATTGATGTACAGGTCGCAGACACTTTGTCAAAGCCCCGGGGAAAGATCAAATCTGTGATTTTCCTGAACGACTTGGAGTCGTTGAGAGACCTTCGTATAAGGGTCCTACATGTTGCATGCACTGAGCTCTGGGAGCTCTGGGGGACTTGGGGTACTTACTGGAGCGACATACAACCACTGGGCGACTCACCCTCCCCTGGTGGTGCACTATGTACAGGGTGACAGGTTCAACCTTTCCTTGTGATACCTCGTGGCGACTATGGAACATGATGATTAGTTCTCCTGTGGGTCGGGATGATTAGTTCTCCCGTGGCAACTATGGAACAGGATGATTAGTTCTCTTGTGGGCTGGGATAATTAGTTCTCCCATGGCAACTATGGAACAGGATGATTAGTTCTCTTGTGCGTCAGGATGATTAGTTCTCCCGTGGTGATTGTGGACAGGATGATTCGTTCTCCTGTGGGACAGGATGATTAGTTCTCCTGTCGAGGCATCCTACCCATGCAGTCTGGGACTCTTGGGAAGTACCTATCATCTGATCAATGAGCAGGGAAATGGGGTTAGGGACCATAGTAGTATTATTGATGGACACAGCGTTGTATCTACCATACTCCCAATGCTAGGATGACCTCCATTGATCTGGGATCAACGAAACTGATCTGGGATCAGTATGAGTGGTTTGAGACACTCTCTTCTGATATTGATCTGGGATCAATAAAACTGACTTCGGGTCAGTAGAGAATGGTATGAGACATTCTCGATCAATTCGTTTTCATGGTTCAACAGAGCAGAGCAGTGCAGGGCACTGATGGCAAAGATAGTACAGTCAGACATATGGATCATCGGATGGAGTTCTCCCTAGTTGAGAGGGAGATTTAAAATTGGCAACTAGGGCCAAACTCCATGCGGGTCATCTTATTTATGGCAGCTGATATTTTTCTTGGATCCCTCTCATTGAGAGGTGTAGGATTGATCTAAAGATCATTTGGTTCCGATAAGTATTCATGGAGATATGAATTTATTAGTGTTATGGGACAATTCGTCAAGGTCGGCCAGCGACCAAATAAACCCCACTGGTGTTCAACATTTTAGTATAAATAAATGAGGGTTTCAAGTCATTTAATACTCATCTCTTGTGATCTCACTCTCCACTTATTTTGGGTTTTTGGTGGAAGAGGAGGTCTAGAGGAGATGCCTTGTACGCAGACCTAAAAAAGGGTCATCTAGGAGAGCCTTAGCGCAGACTTGTAGGAGATCTGGCCGCAGATCTAAGAGGCCCTAATCCGCAGCTAGAAGAGCCCTTATCCACAGCTAAAGAAGAGCCCTAATCCGCAGCTAAAGGGAGCCCTGATCCCTAGTAAAGGGAAGGCCAACAACTAGAGTAGGCCCTACGTTGCCCTACCTAAGGGTGATATGGATATGCCCTAGCTGCAACAACCTAGAGTCTGGACAACGTGGGAAAACTGGGATCCAAAGTCTGCTACAGGAGGCCGAGTGACCGAGGTAAGTGCGGATAGTCTTAGTACTGGAACAATGATATAATTAGGATCTGAGTGTGCTGTGAATAGGGCCGAGAAGGCTCACTGTTAGGTCGAGTTCCTAAGGGTCAAACACGTTGCTGATTGGAAGTTATTTTGGCACATTTTCGGAGGTTTTTTACTACAACAATCTCTTGTGCTAGGCCGTAGGCCATAACACACAACTAGAGGGTGTGTCAGGGCTGTCAAGGGTGGACAACACCCTAAGCAAGTAGCGTGGGTGAGGAGGAGACCTATGAGGGTATGTCGCAACCCTTAAAGGGTTAGTTTGTTGACTGTGGGATGAAACTAGGGCTGTTGCAAGTGCCCTAACTAGGTGTGCAACAAATAGTTGTGCAAACAAATGGCAACATGGTCTAATTGGACTATTTCGGCATGTTGGTGTAGCTGGACATATTATGGGAGAACAGCTAGTACAACATAGTGCTATCAGCATACAATGATGGGTAGCAATGCAGCATAATATAAAAAGGGTGCAACACTATGTATGATGCAGCTACATGACTGAATGCAATGATGATGAGTGCAACAAAGAGTGCAGATCCATGATGAGAACAACCCAGTGATTGGAGAAGCACAATGATAGGAGCAGCGGCATGAAGTGCATAACATGGTCATTAGGTCCATCGCTGTGATGATGAGTGCAACATGGTGCAGCACGATGAGGTGCAGCACATGGACGAGATGCAGGACAATGATAGGTGAAGGAGTCACCTTGGAGAATCAGTTGTAGCAACATGTCTTCAACCGATCTCATGTAGAGATGATTTATTCTCTTATCTAGAAAGTCAAAGTGTTGACTTCTGTTGTAAATGCTCTCTCTCTCTCTCTCTCTATCTCTGTTGCACTATTGAAGATCATATAAGAAGAATTGATCAAGGGTTTCCCCATGTTGGGGTTTGTCCCTGGATAGCACCACATATTGTGTCCTCTTGTCTTGGTTTGTCTTCTGCGATTTATGGTTATGTTCTATCTGCAGTTTACTTTAATGCTGATGTGATTGCTAATCTGGAAAAGATATTGAGTTAACTATGAAAATTGAAATAAATTGCTCTAAGCATAGAACATACCTAAACTTAACAATATCCCAACTCTAGGATCAATTATTGTTTTCTGGAGAAGTTACTTCTGATAGAGAGTTGGTCCTCATTGCACTTGGAGGTCTTCCTCCAATCTAGGAGACATTCATCACTATTATTTGCATCAATGACAGGTTCTAGACATTTGATGAACTCATTGGCTAGTGCACTAAAGAAGAGACTAGGATGATATCTAGAGGGAAAATTCAAAAACATGAAGGGGACCCTTTTGCATTTGCTGCTCAAGACAAGAGGAAGAAAGGAAGAGGAAGACCATCTAATTCAAGGAAGCCCGCTTGATCATCGAAGGGCTCCAATAGAAGATATAGAAAGGGCATGTCAAAAATTGAATGTTTCAATTGCCGGAAGCTTGGCCACTATGCCCAAGATTGTCCTGAGAGGAGAAGATCTCCAAGGTCCAACTACAAAAACAATCGTGGCTACAACAACAACAGGTCTAACTATAGAAGAAGAAGAGATTCTCCTGCTAATTGTGATGAATGAAACCATCCTGAAAAGATAAAGGAACTCTAGCTATGATGTTAATGTAGCCGCTACTCAATCCAAATATTTTGTCATTTTTTCTCTTCCTAGTTCCTCTCCTCTAGATTTGTTTGATAGTTGGTCTGTAGATAGTTGGGTCTGTAGACACTTCATTTGGTATCGTGAAGTCCTCTCAAACATAGTTGAGAGAGAGACTAATTTGAAAATCATCATGGGAGACAATTCTACTTATCCTATGAAGGGGTTTGGTTCTGTTTCATTTCATTTGGGCTATGGTGAAATCATAAATCTACATGATGTTATGTACGTATTGGGATTAAAGAAGAACCTTTTATCTATATCTTCCTTGGAAGACAAAGGGATGAGAGTTCCCTTCATAAAAATTCATAAAAGGAAAGGCACTTACTTAGCCTATGCAATCTCGCATGAGGAATGCATTCACTTTGGGATCAAGAATATAAGGACTCTGTAGAGTCAATGGAAGTTTGACTCGAGCTCTAAGTCATGATAGTAATCATCAAAGTGAGCAATGTCATCGAAAGTTTGCTCATCTTCACTATCATGCTCTGCCTAAAATAAGAAGGATGGTTCCTAGAATGTCTGAGGTTCAAGCAAATCATGATGGGGTTTGTCCGAGATGTTCTAGTGGAAAGAAATCGAAGGGACCATTCCCTTCTAGTAGGAGCATGACCAGTGGTATTCTACAACTCATGTTGAAAATTAGCAGCTCATGGATGAATTTCTTAAATAAAATATCATTTCCAACAATTCTGGAGTGACATTCTAGAAATATAAAGTCATGTCTAGCATCTCAAGTATAACTTTCCAAAAGTAGTAAACCACCTTGCATCAATTGGTAATCAAGTATAGTTGAAGGAAAATCACTTAACTTATCCTTAACCAATCCTCATAGTTGAATCTCGACTTAATCATCAATTAACAATATTATTGTTATCCTTTATGATACTATGATAATATTATTAGAATGAATTACAAGTCACCTTACCTTCGTCACCTCAATCACTTTGCACATCTCTCCTTGATGACTCACATGGCATGATGGCCCTATGTAACTCTCTCTCTCTCTTAATGATATGTTACACTCTTTCTTACACACTCATTAAAGACATGGCATATTCCTCTTACACTCATTAAAGGCATGTCTGCAAAAATTCCTCGTACGCTCTCTTTAATGCATATGTTACATTCTACTTAACTAAGGCATGCATAGCTCTCTTAATGGCACAAGTTACTAAGACATGCGTTTCTCTCTTAATTGCATAAGTTACTATGGCATGCATACCTCTTCTTATTGGCATAAGTTACTAAGGCATGCGTTTCTCTCCTTAATGGCATGAGTTACGCTCCTGTAAATGGGATATGTTACTCTTTCTCAAGTCATGCGTATTTCTCCTCCTTTATGACAAGAATTCATTGCTCCTCCTATATATGTGTCTCATTTCTTTTCAACTGACTACTACTACTTGTGCACCGTGAAAGAATAATTTGAACTTGAGAGAGAGAGAGAGAGTTGGAGAGACTTGAAGAAGATTGTGAGAGAGAGAGAGAGTTGGAGAGACTTGAAGAAGATTGTGAGAGAGAGAGAGACTTGGAGAGTAAGAGTAGAACTTAGTGAGATAAGGTTGATTCAGTGCTTCCGTGTTTTAGTGTTGATTCAATTGAAGGGAGGGTTGATTCAGTGTTTGCATCTACTGCTGCTACCAGTGATCTTTATGCTACAAATTTTTTAGATTTGGGTGAACTTACTCATTCTCTTGATCTCTCGTTATAGTTTGTATCTCTCCTGTGTTGAGAAATCTAGGGGCAACAACATTGAATGATTTCTTTTTTCTTTGATAATTTCTTGTGTTATATTTTTACTTAGCTTGATTAGTTTCCTCACTCACTTGTTTATTATTAGTGTTTTCTTCATCAAACAACTACCAAACCATAAGGAACAATAAGACAAAGGACACAAGATATAGGCGATTAGCTAGGGCCAAAACCTCTCCAACTAAGAGGAAAACCCACAAGAATTATTTTCTTCTTATAGACCTTTCATTGATGAATTCCAAGACCTAGACCATTGACCAAGACCCTCCACGACCAAGTCCCTTGACGAGCTTTCCTTCTAGCAGTTCCTTAGTAACTCCTGCATTTTTGACCTCCAAAAAATTTTGGCAACTTCTACTAGTAGTTTCTACTACAACTTCGACCAACAAATTACACTGTAACTTCGGCCTCTCTAGCAGATTGATGGCTTCGACCTAGCTACAGCTTCGATGCAACTTCACAACTTCGACCTAGCTACAACTTCCATGCAACTTCACTACTTCGATACAACTTAACAACTTTGATGCAACTTCATAGTTTAGATGCAGCTTCATAGTTTCGATGTAGCTTCACAACTTTGATGCATTTTCATAGCTTCGATGCAGCTTCATAACTTCGTTGAAACTTCATAATTTTGTCTTGCCCAGTTACTGTAGAAACCCTAAGAAAAGAGAGAGAGAAAGAGGGCCAAAACTTCGATCTTGTTCTTCTTCGTCCTTTTCCAGCTTCTATCTTGAGGAGATCGAGCCTTGCTTAAGAGTATGTCCAATTAGGTCGAGTTCCTTCTTATATATAGTATTTTGAGGGGTACAAATTGCTATCTTTAGGCTGACTTGTCTCTTTATGTAGGTCGGCTTGATCTTTGCGCCATGACGAGGTATTGGAGGGTCTTTTGACTCTACTTTGACTCAAATAAAGTTTTCTTCACAATATGTAACATGCCCAAATGGGTCTTCAATACATGACAATGACTCAATAAATCTCAAAGCAGTTAATGGGTTCTTGACCTAAAAGTAAATTTCCCTTGAGCATGAAACCCATGCCTCAAGAATAACAATAATAAATTTATTTATCTTTTTACATCAAATACCTAAAATCATGATTACATAAGTCATTATGAAGACCGAACGTAGTTACATATTTCAACGTGTTGAACATTTGATATCTAATAGGAGAAGAATCTGGTTGGGTTTTCCTCTTGTGGGTTTTGCCCTGGTCATTGGACCTAAATTCTCTCTGTCTCATTTTGGCCTTGGCTGTCTTTTAATGCATTTGGTTTATGTTGTATCTACAATTACTTAATTTATATTGAAACATAAAGAAGTTTTCAGAATAAGTAATTGTTTCAGCGTAAAACATCAAAATTTCAACAAATTATACATTATGATCTATTTGGACCAATGCCGATGAAATCTCTTGGTGGTGATCTATATTATATAATCTATGTGGATGACTTCTCCCATAAGACATGGATATTCTCCGTAAAGCACAATGACAAGGCATTTGATATGTTCAAGGACTTCAAGGCACTTATAGAGAATGAAACATGGAAGAGAATCAAAAGTCTTTAGGGTTTATAATGGTGGATAATTCACTTCAAACGAGTTCAATGAATTTTGCAAGAAAGTTGGGATCAAGGAGACTATTGTACCTTACAATCCTCAACATAATGGAGTGGCTGAATGAAAGAATCAATGTTCCACGGGGACGCATCCCCCCACTTGGGAAACGCGTCCCTGCGCTTCCTTGCGTTTTAGGGACATGGGGACGTCTGGGGTATGTTTCTCAATGTCCCCAGAAAATGGAAACATGAGGAAACTTGAAGGGGGGATGATTCGTCCCAAAAGAGGAACTGTTTCCTACGTTTCCAAAAAAATTCAAGGTCAAATTCAGATCACACGATGTTTTTTTGCCAAGCAATTTAATGGGCGAGTAAGGGTAAGGTATACTACGGTCTGGCGTGTACGAAATATGAATTTGTACTTTGTGTCAAGAAAATGATGAGGTCCACTTGTAGAGGCATGTTGAGCTTTTGACTGAAACTAATTTGTTCAGTCATTGAAATCTATCGCCAATAATTGAGGTTGGTTGGGTATGGATTAGCCCTTTGCACGCTTCGAGAATCAGATCAACTAATGGAATAAATGATGCCAACTTCATAATCTAAATGACATGATTCGTGTTTTGTTTTTGTTCATGACTTCTTGATAAATTTATTCAATCAGATAGATCCATGGCCATTGATATCAAATTGTGAGATCAGAACAATATTAAAATAATGGTTAGCATGAAAAATAATTTTCATTGTTCTACTTGCCCTTCTTTCTTGGTTGGAGATATTGTTTGGATATTTATTCATAAAAGAACAATTAAGATATATATGTTATGATGTTTATAATTTGTTTTAGTTATATGATTCATTGATTTATCCTTCATGATCTATTAAAGATAGTTAAATTATAAAATGTCAATGATATATTTATAATTTTTTAGTATTTTACTATTTTTGTCGGGGTCCCTTATGTTAAAAACCCTGACGTCCCCCCACGTTTCGTAAAAATTGGTGGGGAGCTTTTGCATAGCCTGCTCCTGTGTTTCCCCGCTCCCTGTCCCCACATCCCAGAAACTTGGTGGAACTATGGAAAAGATAGAACAATCATGGAAATTCCCTAGCCATGTTGCATGACCAAAAATTGCCAAAGGTTATATGGGGAGAAGCTGCCAATACAACGGTCTATGTTCAAAACAAGACTCCTCGTCAAGACTTGGGTGATAGGACCCCAGAAGAAGTTTTCACATGTGTGAAGCCCAATGTTGGTCATTTGAGGATCTTTGGCTACCCCGTATATTTTCATGTGTTGAAGGAGAAAAGGAACAAACTAGAAGCTTCTGGGAAGAAATTTATGTTTGTTGGTTATTGTGAAAATTCTAAAGCTTATAGAATATACGTGCCTAGTCAAAGGAATATAGAGTTTAGCAACGATGTAACGTTTAATGAATATGCTACCCTTGGGAAAGCTAGGGATACTCCTCCCCCTACCAATGTATAAAAGAAGGATGATGCTATGGATGTACAAGAAGGCCCTTCTTTGCTTGGACTTGATTTTGATATTGTTGATGGTCCCTTGGAACACATGGACCGCTTGGATGCCCCTCCACGTGATCCTCCTACCAGGAAGAGACCACTATGGCTTCATGACACCTTATAGGACGCTGAAAGACATGCTGCTACCAGGGGAACCTTCAGAGAAAGTAAGAAGCCATGTCAATATCGTGGTGATGTTGTGGCTATGAGCAAAATCATACAGGATGCACCACAAACTTTTGAAGAAGCAGTGAAAGAGCAAGTATGGAAGGATGCTATTTTCGAAGAGTATGAATCTATAATGAAGAATGATGCATGGGAAGTAGTTCCAAGACCCGAAGGGAAGTCTGTGCTGACTTCTAAATGGCTATATAAGATCAAGGATGGAGTAGATGGAAGTATCGAGAAATATGAGGTGAGGTTTGTGGCTAGAGGTTTCTCCTAGAAAGAGGGAGAGGACTATGATGACATATTTGCATCGGTTGCCTGCTATACTACTATTCGATCTATTGTTTCCCTTGCTACAAGCCAGGGATGGACTCTTCTCAAAATTGATGTGAAGAATACATTTCTTAATGGCATTCTCTAGGAAGAAGTATATGTTGAGCAACCATAGGGCTTTGAAGTACATGACAGGAAGAGTCATGTGTGCAGGCTAAAGAAGGCACTCTATAGATTGAAGCAAGCCACCAGGGCTTGGTATGCCTATAGTGATAGTTACCTGATGAGGCTTGGATTTACAAGAAGCAATGTTGACTCGAACCTTTACTACCAAGTCGTCCAAGGTATGCCCCTATTTTTGGTTTTATATGTTGATGACTTGACATGTGGAGAGCCTTTGATTTTCGAGTGTAAGAGGGAGCTAGCCTTTGAATTTGAGATGAAAGAACTTGGATTGATGCACTACTTTCTGGGCTTAGAGGTGTGGCAGAGGCTTGGTGAGATTTTATTTTCACTAGGGGAATATGCTGTAAAACTACAGGAAAGATTTGGAATGGTAGAAAGCAACTCCATGGCCACATTGATGGAGATGAACTTCAAGAAGTTTTGTGGAAAAGCTACTGGACCTGATTTGGCTAATCCCTCTGAGTGCTGATTTTTTGAGTAGGTAGGAGGTACTCCAAGCCCTAGGGTTCAGGGTGTGGAGGGTGGAGCACCACAAGAGTCACTTGTGGGCTTGGAACCCGAGCTTGGGGTTTTGCACCCATCGTGATTTGGGCCAAAACCATGGAGCATTTTGGACATTTGATGGAATGAGATGAAAGAGGGCGGAAAGGAGAATCGAATGCTTTGAGAATCGTCAAATTTCGAGTTGTCCTTAGTGAGATATGAATTTTTGAAGTTGACAACTAATTTATGGACAGTCAAGTCATGTAGGCTTGGTCCAAAAGTCATGTCTCTTCAACAAATTCGTTGACCCTTCTTATGTTTATAAATAGAAGGCATGTGAGGCTCATTTAGAGCATCCAAGGACATCAAAGAGCATCATACATCTCTGAAATTAGGCCGATCTCAAGGAGGACAAAGCGTGGAGAATTAAGGGCTGTTTTGGGCTAGGGTTCTTCTTCATTGCAGGTCTGAATTAGTTGCTGAAGGAGGCCGCATTTCAGAGTGATGTGGAGGTCTGTTTTTAGTTGCTGTTTGAGGAGAGCTTTCTCCTCTTGCTAGGCCGCAACACTAGTTATCAAAGTATGGGTAGGCTGCAGGCTTGAACCTCCCTGTTCATGAGGGCCAAAGTTGCTATATTGATCACAACCAACCGCAGGAGGACAAGGATCAATTGTGGGCTTGTTGAAGGGCTGGTTTGATGCCTATCCCACAACAAATTGAACAACAAAGTGAGGAAGGTAGGCCACAGTTAATAGAACATTGTTTTGTCAAGGTATGTAATGATGAAGAATTTGTGTGGATTTGATGTTGGAGTGTGTCCATGATTGGACATAATTTGTAGCAGCCTGTGGGAGCAAGGTTGAAGGCTTGATTTAGTGATTGGGAGCCTTCACAGGTGCAAATCTTGCAGTGATTGGATTGGGTGCCATTGGTGTGGTGTTGGGCAACGTGTTTGCTACCCAAAGTAGCCCTAGACAAGCAATCTTGAAGTGACAAAGAGAGCTGAAGGTGGGGTGAATTTTGGTGCCTAATGTGCAACATTTTGATGGACAAAAGTGACTGCTAGATTGGTGGGTTGGAGCTCAGGTATTGGCTAGCTTGGAGAATAGGTTGGATCAGCCCGTGTGCATGCAGTAGTGATAGGTGGAAGCCCTCTTGGAGTCTCTATGTGTTGTCCTTTGAAGGACTAAGGGGGAGATAGAGAGCAGTGTGGAAGGGGAGGACCGACAGGACAAGATACAACATAGAAGCTACAACGAAGATTGTCATTGTATCTTGTATTCAATAAACTGTTGTACTATTCAGATTGTTTTAATATAACGAAGATTGGGTTGTACATTATTGTACAATATTTGTTTAAAAATTGTGTATACTTGTGCATATATGATTTACTGCTTTAAATTTTCCCCTGTGCAAAGTAGTTCTTGTTGAGATTCTTGGTTTGGTAGCATTAGAGATTTAATATTCTAACCTAGACCCAAGATCATGGAAATTCAACATGGTATCAAAGCATGTCTGAGCTCTTTGGAAGTTAGTGAATCGAAGTTGTGCACAACAAAGTACAACTTAAGAGGGAGTTGGTTATATTGTAGGTGATAATGTCGAAGTTGTACGCTGGTATCTAGCATGAGGACGAGTTGGAGGGTTTGTCCAACTTAGTCCATGGAAGGAAAGGATCAAGTTGGTCTTGCAGGTCAACATGATCTGGGAGTTCGTCGAAAAAGCCATAAAGAAGGCATTTGACCTAAAGGAGCTAAGTGTACGAGGATTTGGATATGAGGGTGAGATTGATCATCCTTGATGGTATGAAGGATTCCCTAATACCTGATTTGTTTGGGAAGAAGACTGCGCATGAGATCTGGATGGCTCTTCAGAATTTTTTCCAGAATAAGAACGAGAACTGGGTATTGTTATTTGAGGATAAGTTGGAGTCCACCAAGTTGATACAAGGTGAAGGCGTGACTTCGTATTTGACGAGATTGTTTCAGGTCAAAGTTGATCTTGTTATCGTCTGTGTGACTTTCAGATTTTGATATGGTGAGGATTTATTTGAAAGGGTTCACGAGGAATGGAAGCCCTTCATCAAAGGGATTGTTGCGAGAGAGAAGTTGCCAGACTAGAATAGGCTGTGGGGCGACTTCATTTTGGAGGAGTTGCGAGATGAGGATCTTCATCTGAAGAAGAGGGCTTTAGAGGATGACATGGCACTTGCAACACGAATGGAGGGTAAACAGAAGAAGGACTTGAGTAAAGTCAAGTGTTTCAACTGTGGCGAGATGGGTCATTTTTCGTCGAGATTTTCGATGAAGAAGAAGGGAGATGATGAGAAGAAGAAAGGAAAGCAAGTCGCCAATGTTGCCACTTTTGCTGAGATAGATGCTCTCACCAACAGTTTGGAGGAGGAGGACTTTGCTTTGATCTCTCATTTCTCGCATGGTACTATCGATGAGGATGGATGGTATGTGGACAATGGTGTGACGAAACATATGAGAGGGTCACATGAGGTTTTTGAGACACTAATTGAATGAGACTCGAAGTTGCACATGGTGTTGAGCGACAAGAGTCAGAAGGAGATCTGAGGATTGGGAGTTGTGCCATTGAGAATGGAGACAGGATGTGTGATGCGGGTCCAGTATGTACTGTTTGTACCAAGGCTCAGATATAGTGTGATTTTTGTCTCGATGATTGAGAAAACAGGGTTTGAGGTCTTGTTCTGGGATGGGAAGACAAGACTCAGACCTAGAGGCTCTAGCTCCGATGGGATTGTGCTTGGAGTTAGAGTGCATGGCTTATTCAGGTTGACGGGCAAGCCTATGGATCATGGAAGAAGCAGGTGTAGGTTCTAGAGAAGCAAGTGTAGGTTCCAGAGAAGTAGGTGTAGGTGCAGGTTTCAGAGGAGCAGGTACAAGTTCCCAAGAAGAAGGTCTAGATTCCAGAGACTCAGAGGGAGTCGAGTTCTAGCGGGAGCTTGTAGATTCAAAGGGAGACTTTGCAGCCCAAGAAGAGCACGTGGTCAGTGGGGAGAAAGGGTACTTGCACATCTGACAAGAAGGAATCATGGAGGTATTGGAAAGTGATACAAGAGAAGAAGAAGAAGCAGGATGCTTACAGTGATAGCGACACTTTCGAGAGAGGCGCGGTTCATGCTTTAGGGATTGTTGCAATGGTGAGCGCCAAAAGTCAGGCGAGTGTTGTGAGTAGTGATGATGAGGATGAGTTACTTCCTAGTCTTGGAAGTACCTCCCTCACTAAGAGGGAGTGTTGATTTTTTGAGTAGGTTGGGGGGTACTCCAAGCCTTAGGGTTCAGGGTTTGGAGGGTTGAGCACCACAAGAGTCACTTGTGGGCTTGAGGTTTTGCACCCATCATGATTTGAGCCAAAACCATGGAGCATTTTGGACATGTGATGGAATGATACGAAAGAGGGCAAAAAGGAGAATTCAACGCTTCGAGAATCGTCGAATTTTGAGTTGCCCTTGTGAGATATGAATTTTTGAAGTTGACAATTAATTTATGGACAGTCAAGTCATGTAGGCTTGGTCCAAAAGTCATCTCTCTACAACAAATTCGTTAACTCTTCTTATGTGTATAAATAGAATGCGTGTGAGGCTCATTTAGAGCATCCAAGGACATCAAAGAGCATCATACATCTCTGAAATTAGGCCGAGCTCAAGGGGGAGAAAGCGTGGAGAATTAAGGGTTTTTTTGGGCTGAGGTTCTTCTTCATTGCAGGTCTGAATTTGTTGCTGGAGGAGGCCGCATTTCAGAGTGATGTGGAGGATTATTTTTAGGTGCGGTTTGAGGAGAGCTTTCTACCCTTGCTAGGCCGCAACAATAGATGTCAAAGTATGGGTATGGCGCAGGCCTGAACCTCCTTGTTCATGAGCGCCGAAGTTGTTGTAGTGATCACAACCAACCGTAGGAGGAACATGAATCATTTTTGGGCTTGTTGAAGGGCTAGTTTGAGCCTTATCCCACAACAAATTGAACAACAAAGTGAGAAAGGGAGGCTGCACTTAATAGAAGACTATTTTGTTAAGGTTGGAAGGGCTATTACCTAGTGACAAGTGCCCTAACTAGGAGAAGAATTAAACAACATTGAACAGACCTACCACAAGGTATGTATTGATGAAGAATTTATGTTGATTTGATGTTGGATCATGTCCATGACTGGATAGAATTTGTAGCAACCTGTGGGAGCCAAGTTGAAGGCTTGATTTGGTGATCGGGAGCCTTCATAGGTGCAGATCTTGTAGTGATTTGATTGGGTGCCATTGTTCTGGTGGAGGGCAGTGTGTTGGCCACCCAAAGTATTCCTAGACAAGCAATCTTGAAGTGATGAAGAGAGCTGAAGGTTCGGTGAAGTTTGGTGCTTAATGTGCAACACTCTGATGTGACTGCTAGATTGGCGGATTGGAGCTCAGGTATTGGCCAACCTAGAAAGCAGATTGGATCAGCTTGCGTACATGCAACAAAAGTGACTTGCAACAGTGTTAGGTGGCAACCCTCCTAGAGTCCCTATGTCACATGTGTTGTCCTTTGAAGGACTAAGGGGTAGCTGGAGAGCATTACGAAACTTAAGGACAAGCAGGACAAGATACGATATAGAAGCTGCAAGGAAGATTGTCATTGTATCTTGTATTCCATTGACAATTGTATTACACAAATTGGTTTAATATAACGAAGATTGGGTTGTACATTATTGTACAATATTTGTTAAACAATTGTGTATACTTGTGCATATGTGATTTACTGCTTTATATTTTCCATTGTACATTGTAGTTCTTGTTGAGATTCTTGTTTTGGTAGCATTAGAGATTTTTAGATTCTAACTGAGTATCGACAATTGACTGGGGCACTGATGTTCTCTATGGACACTTGATCGAAAATATGTTTTGCAGTTAACACTCTGAGTCAATTCATGACCGAGTCTCTACATGCACACTAGGTTGCTGCCAAGTATGTGTTGAGATACTTACATGGGACGATTAATCTTGGATTGAGATATACTGCTAGAGATGCGAGGCTACGTGGTTTTAATGACACTGACTGGTTCGAAAATGTTATTAATAAGAAAAGCCTTAGATATGCCATGATATCTTGGATGAGTAGGAAGCAAAAGTCCGTCGCTTTTAGCATGGTTAAGGTTGAGTACATTGTTGTTACTATGGCCAGTTGTGAGGCGGTATGGTTGTGAAAGCTCTTTGGACAGCGGCTTGAGCAGGTAATAGATACGACAATGATATATTGCGACAATAGGAGTGGGATCCAACCTTTAGAGATCCTGTGTTCCATGATAGGTCGAAGCACATTGAGATTGGATATCATTATATCTAGGATATGGTGCAGAGAAGATCCGCAAGACTCCCTCACAGTTCGATAGATGCATAAATAGCAAACATACTCACGAAGCCTTTACCAAAAGGGAAGTTATTGGTCTTCAGAGAGCAACTTGGACTGATGGATGTGACCTTCCTAGGAAAGGGTCATGACTGATCCAGGACATTCAGCTATGTTCTTCCCCCTTGTTTGAGCTCCCATGGAGAGGAATTGAGCCAGAGAGCTGCTAGGGTTGAGGGACCTTATTGACGATAGGATATGTGCGAGACTTACCTCTCATGGTAAGTGGTATCTTGCTTATTGTCACAATAGGATGTGTGTGATCGTTACCTATGGTAAGTGTTATCTCCCCTACTATTGAGTATACCCCAGTGTGCATCCTACCCAATGTTGCACAAAGCGGGGATGAAGCAGGGACGCGGAAGCGTCATTTTCCAAAAATCTAGGAAGCGAAGCGTCTCAGAAACATCTACTATATAGATATATTTTTTTGCATTTATATTGAAAAAAAACTTCCCAAATACCAAATTAGTTGTAGAAGACATGAAAACATGCACACTTTTACATAAATCAAGATAGATATGGCATCCATGATTCCATTGTAAATCAATGATTAATTATTTGAGCATCAACCATCTATATTCTAGCAATTACAAACATACATCAAATTTTTAAGCATATTATAAAACAGAGAACATTTAAGCATATTATAAAAAATAAAACATAGAGCATATTATGATTTATCTAGCAAGTGAGTAACTACCAACATTTGTCATGTCCAAAATTCAAATAATAATGTTTACAAAATAGGTCAATTGGTCATTGCCAAGACAAAAAGTTTCAAATTCACAACAAGCCTACAAGTCTAATGATTAATCTATGAAAAAAGTAGTAAATTGTGAATCTATCCACTAATCTCTCCTCCTTCCACCACGAAGAGAGCGTGGTGTTGGGCCTTCACGTGGTGGCAATGGAGAAGATGGTGCATGTGGAAGTTGTGGCATTGAAACTGATGAAGACGACCCCCTGCTGTTGGTGTTGAACCATGGAACTTGGGAACCAAGGGGCTAGATGGGGGTGGCATCTCAACTCGATCATTATCATCCTAGAATTGCTCAAAAGATTCATACCAAAAAAGCCACTAGTTAACAAAAAATAATTAAAAACAGGAATTAGAGAAATGCTTTATAAGCAAAATTCATACCACAATGGACATACCTGGATAAGAGTATTCTCTAATTTATCTAATCGCAACACTCCATCCTCCAAATTGGGCTCCTGTCCCAGACCTTAAGGTCTTTATTAGTCTTTGCATCATCACAGTAATGGGACAACAATCGCAAGTTGTAATGAACTTAATCCAAGCTCTCTGCCTGGTCTAAGCTCAACCTGTTCCTTTTAACACTGTGGATGAAAGAATAAGAGCTCCAACACCTCTCTGCAGAAGAAGTGTTTACCTCCTGTGATAGCACCCGCAATGCCAAAGTCTATAGAAGTGGAGTAACACCTCCATGCATGTTCCACCACTCAAGAGAAGAAAAAGTCTCTCGATCTCTAATTGCATGCATGCTCCCAAATGGATCAGTGCTAAGCGTATAGTTGCTCAACTGTCTTTGTACCATGGCAGCCTCCTCCTCATCAGGGAGTAATTTACTCAATGCAATCATATATTTTTTGTGAACCTCTTGATCTTGGTGTGGTTTTCTCGTACTCCCCCCCTCAGGTGCTGGTGTTGAAAGCCATGATGGATGATAGTATTTAACTGTCAAAACATATGCTAATGCATGCAATGGAACACTTAGCATTTCCCATTGGTTTACCACCTCTGCACGCATATAATTGTAGAAGGTGATATCTCTAGGCTCAACAATGTCTTTAATCTACCCCAACATGCTATCCATTTGCTCATACACCTCCCCAATTATTGGTCGATCTGAAACTCCAAACTTGATCATGTAATAAATTGGTTTGGTGAATTGTAAAACATATTTAACCTGTGACTAAAATTACATGTCAAGAATAGTGTCCTTGGCTACATTAGCAACATCTCTATTAGTGTTAACTTCCTCCCATGATTCAATGCGCACCATATTAGTTAAAGCTTGTATCACCTTCACTAGCCACCTAAAGGTGAGGTAATAATTGGCAAATATTGTTTTTGCAAGTTTAAGAAACTGCAACTTGGAGTAAGTGCCATAGAAGTAGTTTACCCTTGTATGCCCTATGATGAATTTAATGAGTTGCTTCCCTCTCCTGTAAAGCTCATTAATCCACCCACAATTTGCTGCATTATCTGTGATCACTTGAACCACATTATTTGGACCAACATCTCTGATTGATTGCAATAGGAGATCTGCAATGTTTTGGGAAGATGCACCGATGGAGGAGGAGTCATGACATGTAATAAACACTGCACCACTAGCAGAAACAGCAAGAACATTTATCAAATGTTGGTTTCTAATATTTGTCCACCCATGTGATACAATGGATACCCCATAATCTACCCGCTCATTTGTAAAACGTGTCAAAGTTCTTTGAACCTTTGCTTTTTCTCTTTCTAATAACAGTGTTCTAACTTTCTTATAGTTGGGGGACTTGTATCCTTTTGGGGCTTCATTAATGGCCTTTACCATTTCATGCCAATAGGGAGAGCGAAGCACATTGAATGGTACACCGTAAGCACAAAGAAATCGGACTATCTTTTCATCCACATCATCCCTCCTAGCAACATTCAGGAAATCCCCTATTGCTCTTTTATCTCCAGAGCTTGCAGAAGTACCATGAGGAGATGAGCTACCAAATCTAGAGGTTGCACTTGATTCAGAATGAGTTTTTTCTTTCTTTCTTTTTTGTTGTGCAACCTCCTCTATTTGGATGTATTTTCTTCTTTGTTCAACTGAAATGTTTGGGCAAATTTGTATCCCCACAACACCCTTTTTATCATCACTATCCATCACCCCACAAAGATGCCTCATCACACGGGTATATGAACCACTAAATGGGTTTTTTTCATGACAACCATGAGGGCACAAAATTTTTTAGCTTCCACCTCCCTTTTCCCCTTCAAGTTTGGTCACATAGTTCCACAAGGGTGTTAATGCAACTTTCCCCTCTAGCGTTTCAGTGTTCCCTTTAGGTTCAACTTCATCCCCTTCCTCTTCAAACCCTTCCTCCTGATCATACATTGGGTCACTCATATTGGGACCACTATCCTCTTCTTCTTCTTCCATTCTATTCTCACTCCCCCTTGCCATCATTAAAACCAAAAGTGGAATGATAAATAGAAGCTAGAAGAACACCATCTTAGAATATGGATATAGGTGGTGGAAAACCTACAATTAAATGAGCAAGTAGAAAGAATGGGAAAGAGTAGGAGAGAGAGAGGAGAAAAAGACAAAAACAATGTCAAAAAAATGAGGGAGTTTGGTGTTTGCACTTACCTCTTTAGCTCTTGTAGATGGAAGTCCTCCAAGCTGCTCCTCCTTCTCCTAGCTCCTCCTTCACTCCTCCAAGCTCTCCTTTCTTTTTCCTCTCTTTTCCAATCTCTCATAAAATAAAAGTGAGCAAATGAGAGATGAAAGGGTCTTTAATTCCTTCACTTCTCACCCTAACCTAAGGTGGACCCACCCCCAACAAAGAAAAACAAAAAAGGGAATTTTTTTTTTAAATCGCCGCTTTGTGGCACGTGCGAAAGAAACGACTGCTTTCCTAGGGGAAGTGGTCACAATCCTTACGGATTTGACCCGAAATGCTGTGCATCGTACGACCGATCTGCCGTACGAAACATGTTTAAGAAAAACCGAAATGCGGATCGGGCCATACAGTTCCGAAATGGCAGGAATTGTATGTTTTAGTTGGATCCGCTTTTCAGTTTTTCCGAAATGCGTTTTGGAGGGCTGGTCATGCATGGATCCGTACGGATTGCGTTTCAGGCTTTTGATCATGGGGGGAGGGGGTTTTCCCGCAACACTGATCCTACCCACAAGCTAGGCTTGTTAAAATTGCCACCCATCTGGCCAATGGGTGAGGAGACTTGAGATCAAGTGCGATCCTTACCTTCTATTGTAAATGGTATCCTTCTCAAGTGATGGGATGCAGTTGTTCTACCACTGACCCTTGAGGGTGTAGATGAGAAGATTAGCAGACAATAGTATGTGACCAATCCTTACCTCTCATGGTATGTGCTATCCTGCCTATTTTCATTATCAAAAAGATGTGTGCGATCCTTACCTATTATGGTAAGTAGTATCTTGCCTATTATCCATAAATTTAGGGTGGAAGCGGGGGCTCCCCTATGATAATTCTTCTTCTTTAGATTCAAGAGTGTTCATGCAAATGAATAGAGATAAGCACAGATGCGATATGATATTATTTAGTGATGTTGATGATAGGACACTTGAGATGAGATTCATGATGCAGTCGGAAATTCCCTAGCTGAGAGGGAGTGTTGACATTTGGCATCTTCGGGAGAAATTCCCTCCATTGGGAAGCCTTTCTAAAATACACCAATTCAAACATGAAAATTCATCCATGTTCCAATTCATCCTCCCAAAAAAAGTGCAAAATTCTCTCAAGAGAAGAATGATCCAATCCAAAGTGATCATACAAATGAATTCATGTTTCTCCTATTTATGCACTCATTAGGAGTTCGAATTACCTAATTTGAGCCTACATTAGCCCAACAACTAAAATAACATGCAAATAACTATCTATTGGTGACAAGCCCACCAAACTAGATCATAAATAAAATAATAAGCATCCCAAGAGGTTGAATGATCAATAACGCATGTCATTGGGCTCTCTAAGAGGCCTCATGAAGTCCATAAGCGCCAAAATGATGAGTTGGACTTCCAAAAGTAATGGACAAGGGTTTGCCCCCTTGTTCTCCACAGAATAAACCTGTGGTTCTCCCAATGGTTGTGAGGGTCACAAGTGACCTCATAGGCCTCCAAGTAAGTCGAAGATGCCTATAGGCCATTTGTAAGGGCTCAGATGATGGTGTAGGTGATGCCACATTATCCTAAAAGTCCTGGGTCAGCTGCCAAGTGCATGGTACATCTATGGGGCTGACTACGCAAAGGTGAACCAGGTGCATCTTCCTCGTCTAATAGGTGAATCTCGGGCAATCTCTAAACATCTCTGGGGATCCATGGAGTGCTTCCTATTGTTGTGGAGGCCCATGGCTCTCAACACACACCCTACATGTGCCAATGTAGCCCTTTGGAGGGTTAGGACCCCGTATAGAGAGACCAAACCCAAGACGGATGTGAAAATTCCTAGTCTCGAAGGAACCCTACTGTAGCAGATCTGAATCTACTTTGCCTACTTGATTTTTAAATTACATTCATCAAGTTATTCATCTGAATACTGAAGCAAATTACTTCTGCAACCTACACTAATTAAATATTTGATCTCATGAAACAGAAAACAGAGCAAAGAACAAGATACATAGGACACACTTATTTTTGGACACAATGATTCCCAGAAAAACCCAATGCGGGAAAACAGGTGCAACAATTATGAGGGTTTATTATTATGTAGGAGAAATATCTGAATAGAAATCTAGGATGCTCTTCTAACAATCCTTTACAGAGCGGAAAATCTGAGTGAGTTTTACCTCACTTCACCCAGCAGAATTCCAGTTGATCCACCACAAGATTGGCTAACCCTAGCTATTTCTGCGCTGACCCTACGTAGGCCCTGCGTCAGCTTCTCTTCCCTTTGCATCTGCTATCTCGGCTGTTCCGATAGTTCGCGGCAGTTCCAACTGTTGCCGACAGTTCTGGATTCTGCCAGACAGGCAACTTTTTTGCTCTATGCAAGCCCTTCTGGCTCTGCGTCAGGACTGCGTGGGCCCAGACTGACCCAGCGTCAGCTCTATCGACTACTGCGCTCCCTCTCTACAAGCTCTTTCCGCCTCTCTGTCAGTATTCTCCGAAAAGTCCTTCTCCTAGATTCTCACAGCTCATTCGCTACTGAATGATCACTTAGTTCGAATTTCTCAGCTTCCTAGCCCCAAAAATCGAACTCTAGTTCAATTCTCTCTCTTTCTCTCTCTCTCTCTCTCTGTTTCCAAATGAACGCCAAGCCTCCATTTTATACTTTTCTTGTTGAGTCTTCAACGACTGAGATTAAGTCTCTAATCAACGACTAAGATTAAAACATGACTTGATCTGCCTTCTAGATCATTCTCACCCATATTTTGATTAATATCCATTAATATTTTAATTTCCCTAAGTTTAAACTTAGGAACTCCATTAAAAATATTAATTATTTTAATAAAATACAATCCGGGTGGAATTTGACCAAACAGTTTGTAGGTTCTTTAGAACTCATGTGCCTTAGCCTCTCCACCAATTTTCAAGGCTAGAGCACTTCTGATGCTATCAAAAACTAACAATCCCTCTTAGCGAGGAAAGTGCTCTAGTAACAATGTCCACTTGCATGATGCTCTGTTTCTGAAGCACCTCCTTTCTGCACTGTTGCTGGAACCAACACTGTGTTGTTGCTGCTACTGTACTGCTGCCCATGGCACTGCCATTGCCACTGTTGCATCTGTACTACAACTACCTCTCAAACACTACATCTGCTATTGTTAAAATTGGCAACTAGGGCAAAACTTCATGTGGGTCATCTTATTCATGGCTGATAATATTTCTATTAGATTCCTATCGTCGAGAGGTGTAGGATTGATATAAAGATCATCCGATTCCAATAAGTATTTATGGAGATATGAATTTATTTTGATTATGGAATTATTATCAAGACGACCTACAACTCATGTAGGCTCAGAAGCCCAACAGTCGCATCTATTCAAACATCATCATTTGTGTATAAATACAAGAGGAATTTTCCTCATTTGCACTCACTCAACTCATCACATCTCTCTCTCTCTCTCTACTGCGTAGAAAAGAGTCTCTTTTCTACTGCGCAGAAAAGGGTCTCTCCCTCACCCATGTGAAGCCGGAAGCTACTGAAACTGAAGCTGCAACTGCAGAAGTAAAGTCTGACCTGCGTGGACTAGAAGATTTCCTCATCTGAACTGTGCTGTAGGTTCATCTGAACCTCTTCTGAAAGCCACAAATTTTGGTGGTGGAATCAAGTCAATTCGACGGACGGTTTGCAAGATATCGACTGCCCTAGTTTGAAGGAAGCTGCTCAAACTAAATCTGCAACTGCAGAAGTAAAGTTTGACCTGCGTGGACTAGAAGTTCTCTTCATCTGAACTGCACTGTAGGTTCATTTGAACCTCCTCTAGAAGCCACAACTTTTGGTGGTGGAATCAAGCCGATCCGACGGTCGGTTTGTGAGATATCGTCTACCCTAGTTTGATGATGAGTCGCTAAAGCTGATGCTGCTAATATAGGGTTTGCTACTGTTGATATGAATTAGATTTATTGTACTATTTCTCTCTGCTGAATTATTGAAGATAAAAAAAGATTTGATCAAAGGATTTTCCCACACATTGTGGGGTTTGTCCCTGGCTAGCCGCCACATCTTGTGTCTCTTGTCCTGGCTTGTTTTCTGTTGATCGTTTAATGTTCTATCTGCACTTTACTTCATGAACATGTGATTGCTAATCTGTGGAATATAATTAGAAAAAGAAGTAAACTGTTATAAGCATAGAACATACCATATCTTAACAGCTATGCTGCTAGCACTGGCACTGCTATACTGCAACTTAGTTGGTGAGAGAAGGAACTGAAAAACATCCGAATTAGTTGAACTTCACTGTGTTCAACATAATACAATAAATGTTGGACTCTGACTGCTGCTGATTCTGACCCTCTGAATCTTCTGCACTGCTGCTGACTCCTGCACTGTGCCATTTGCATTGCTGCCAACCTTGCTCTGTGTTGATCAGTCTCTAGTCCCTAGCTACTACATCTATCCTCGAAACAGTCCACTGCATCATCTCACACTAAGTCCATCTCACTACTTCTAAATCTTGGGTTGCCGTAGCAAGGGATTGATCCAAGATGTGGACTCCTTAAGGATCCTGCTCACATGTAGTCCTCCTGACTACAACTCAATATCGCCCCATCTCCCTCTTGGAGATGTGTGGGCACTCATGGCAAACTCATCCTCGTCAATCTTTGTTGAGGCAACCTTGGGATCATGTTTCTCATCCTCGTCCTTTTTCTTCAAAGGACACTGGGATGCATAGTGGCTCATCTTGCCACAACTGAAACATTTCACCTTTGAAATGTCCTTCTTTCGCTTCGGCTTTTGCTATCCCTTCGATGCTCGAGTTGCTTTCTTCTCCTCCTCCTTCATCTTTGTGCCACTCCCACTGCTGCCATCGAGGTTGACCTTTACTAGGTATCTCCTTAACTTCTTCTGTTGAAGAGCCGCCCAGATCTGTTACCATGAAGGTAGTTTTTCTTTGCCCAATATGCTTTGGACAAAAACTTGCCATTCATTCGAGACTCCATTCAAGGCTATCCTCACCAATGCAGTTGGCTGAGGAGTGGACCCCACTGTAGCAAGCTGGTCTCTAGTGTCCTGAAGATGCTGAAGATAGAGGTTCTCCCCTTCTCTTTTCTGCATCAAAGTCCACTGCAACTTTTGCTCCAAATACATCTTCCGCTGTTTGTAAGAGCCTTCATACAGAGAAGACAAGGCTTCCCACATCTCCCAGGCTGTATCTTTGTCTTGCAAGTGTGAGACCACATGATCTCGAACTCCATCGAGAATGAGCCTCTTCGCCTTCCCCTGCTCGGTTTTGTACTTCTTCTTTTAATCGTTGTTAGTAGGAACAACTACAACACTATTGACGTAGGTCTCGAGATCATGTTCCTCCAAAACAACTAAGATTCTAGTCTTCCATATGAAATAGTTGGAAGATCCTTCCAACCTGTCCTGATCTTTGAGCCAATGCGATGCCATTTCACCCAACTGTCAAACTGACTCCTCTAGTCACTGGTTAGCACTACTCAATTGCTCAGAAAGTGAGAAATTCGAGCTTTCTGGCTGAAAGTTCTCTGGGGAGAAAATTCCCCTCATACGTGTCTTCGTTCTTTTCTAGTGTATTTTTGCTCTGGCAGAAACTGCATCCTTCAAGCACTGCACTGAGGCTCTGCGTCAATCCCTCTACCTCTGCAAACTCATGAACTGGAAATCGTACCTCTCTGTCGTCTCACTTAGAGAGAGATTTCCTCGGATCTGCTTGCGGGCAAGGACTGCACAATCCCTTCAAGGGGATTCGAATTGTTGCTAAGTGCAGCTTTCGACTTCACTGCTCCGCACTGGATCTGCTCTTCCTGTTTCAAAATCCACACTCGAAGGAACGCCTACTGCAACAAATATGAATCTACTTCACCTACTTGATTTTTAAATTACATTCATCAAGTTATTCTTTTGAATACTGAAGCAAATTACTTCTGTAGCCTACAGTAATTAAATATTTGATCTCATGAAACAAAAAAAGGAGCAAAGAACAAGATACATAGGACACACTTATTTTTGGACACAACAGTCGCTCGAAAAAACCAATGTGGGAAAACAAGTGCAACAGTTCTGAGTGCTTATTATTATGTAGGAGAAATATCTGAATACAAATCTAGGATGCTCATCTAACAATGCTGATCCGCCACAAGACTGGCTAAGCCTGACTATTTTTGCACTGACCTTGTGTAGGGTCTGCGTTAGCCCTGCGTCAACTTCTCTGCCCTTTGCGTCAGCCCTACGTCAGCTTCTCTGCCCTTTTGCGTCAGCTATCCTGGCTGTTTTGGTAGTTCCCGCCAGTTTCGGTTGTTCTCGGTAGTTTTGGATTCTGCATGACAGGCAACTTTTCTGCTTTGCGCAGGCCCTTCTGGCTTTGTGTCAGGACTGCATGGGCCTAGATTGGCCCAACATCAGCGCTCTCAGCTACTGCGCTGCCCCTCTGCAAGCTCTCTTCGCCTCTCTGTTAGCGCTCTCCGGAAAGTCCTTCTCCCGGATTCTCATTGCCCCTTTGCTGTTGAATGATCACTTAGTTCGAATTTCTCAGCGTCGTAGCCCCATAAATCGAACTCTAGATCAATTCTGTGTGTGTGTGTGTGTGTTTCCAAATGAACCCCAAGCTTCCATTTTATAATTTTCCTATCGAGTCTTCAACGGCTGAGATTAAGTCTCTAATCAACGGCTAAGATTAAGACATGACTTGATCCACCGTCTAGATCATTCTCACCCATATTTTGATTAATACCCATTAATATTTTAATTTCCCTAAGTTTAGACTTAGGAACTCCAATAAAAATATTAATTATTTTAATAAAATACAATCTGGGTGGAATTTCACCAAACGCTTTCTGGGTTCTTTAAAACTCATGTGCCTTAGCTTCTCCACCAATTTTCAAGGCTAGAACACTTCCATTGCTATCAAAAACTAACAATGGAGACCACGTGCAATCCTGCATAAGATCCAATGCGTCCCCTAGCCTTCCAGTACAACAAGTCATTAAGGACATTGAGTAAAAGAGCTTACAAACCATGGACCGTAGGCGAGGACTTCATAATGGCCTGCCCTTCCATAATGGGCTTTGGCATGTTTTAATGTCTCCAAACTCCAAATGGGGTTAACAAAGTATCCCATTAGGTGGTTTCTACTTTTAAAAGGGATAATGTTTCCATGGTACATCCTTTAAAAGGTGGTGGCATGTGATAAAGAGGTGAATGGAGTAGGGAATGAGAAGGGGTAGCCCTTGGCCACATGCTAGGGTACAAGGGTAGCTAGTAGAAGGGAAGCCCATTCTTGGGTATATAATGTATAGGAGGGAGCAATCGTGGTACATGAGGTGCCCCAACCTTGATTTTTCCACCCTTCTTTATATGCCTTTTGTTTTTTTATGATTTTTTTTCAATTAACTACTCAGGGCTCAAGGGTAAGATAATCATGTGTTAGATATAACAATGGATACCCCCTTTTAAGGTAGGGTGGTTTATTGCTCATCAGGGCTTGGGAAAATCATGGGTTCCTATATGATGAAGGAGGGTCAAAGAACTTGTAGGAACAAGGGTGATGGCCATGATGATGGGGTAGAGCTCATGTATTGGCTTTTGTCCACATGCTAAATGTGTTTGTCCCGACCATCTTTTGCATTTTGTGGTACATTTTCTTGTTAAATGTGGCAAATTATGCTTTTACATTTCTTTTAGTTGCATCAGCCTCCGGGGCATCATTTCGGGCCTGACCCAAAGTTTGGGCAGGGGAGGGGGAGAGCTAGCCCTATGTGGACCCAATGGAGGAATGTGGACCTAGGTGGGAGAAATAATGAATGGGGTTATAATGAGTGGAAAGGGGCAAATATATGTGGATGAGGGAGCGGGACAACACAACCAAAATTATGGTTTCCAATGAAATACCATCCCTAAAGACAAATAGTTAGTAAAATATATCCCATGGGACTAGAATCCAAGGTTAATGTCCAAGGGGGTCGAGGGGACTAGAGTATAAACCTAGCCCATTCTTTCTGCTAAATCTAGAGGACGAGGGTACAAACCTAGCCCACACAACCAAAATTATGATTTCCCATGAATACCATCCCTAAAGCCAAATAGTCAGTAAAAGATATCTCATGGGACTAGAATCAAAGGTTAATATCCAAAAGGTGTCTAGGGAATGAGAGTACATACCTAACCCATTCTTTCCATCGAATCCCCCCCCATTAATCCATGCCCGGAAGTGTCTATGATAACTAAACTACAATACTCAATTACCAAATGAGAAGGCATTCCTCTAGGTTCTGGAGGCCCATCTTCAAACATATGATCATGACAGATGGTTGAGGGCCCACATGTCTGGTACAGGTGGCAGAGAAATGGCAAAATGAACTAGTTGGTGGCTGCAAGGGGCTGTCGGCTGAGGACCATCTTGGAGAAATTTTTCTCCAAGGGATATCACGCACAAAATGGTGGGTAAGATGGTTGACTTGAAGAACTTGAGTAGTCGAGTTGTAGGAGTGATGAAATAAAGTTTTATTCATGTTTTTAATGAAAAATAACGACGATAGTTATCCAAGTTTTCAACATTCCCTCTTAGTTAGGGAGGTAGTTTTTTATTCTCTTTCAAGATCAATCTTCCTGACTAGTTCCTATATGATGAAGGAGGCTCATAGAACTTGTAGGAATGAGGGTGATGGCCATGATGTTGGGGTAGAGCTCATGTATTGGCTTTTGTCCACATGCTAAATGTGTTTGTCCCGATCATCTTTTGCATTTTGTGGTACATTTTCTTGTTGAATGTGGCAAATTATGCTTTTACTTTTCTTTAGTTGCATCAACCTTCGGGGCATCATTCCGGGCCTGACCCAAAGTGTGGGCAGGGGAAGGGGAGAGCTAGTCCTATGTGGACCCAATGGAGGAATGTGGACCCATGTGGGAGAAATAATGAATGGGCTTAGAATGAGTGGAAAAGGGGCAATATATGTGGATGAGGGAGCGGGACCACACAACCAAAATTATGGTTTCCAATGAAATACCATCCCTAAAGACAAATAGTCAGTAAAATATATCCCATGGGACTAGAATCCAAGGTTAATATCCAAAGGGGGTCTAGTGGACGAGAGTATAAACCTAGCCCATTCTTTCCGCTGAATCTAGGGGATGAGAGTACAAACCTAGCCCACACAACCAAAATTATGGTTTCCCATGATATACCATCTGTAAAGACAAATGGTCAGTAGAAGATATCCCATGGGACTAGAATCCAAGGTTAATATCCAAAAGGGGTCTAGGGAACGCGAGTACAAACCTAACCCATTCTTTCCGCCGAATCCCCCCATTAATCCATGCCTAGAAGTGTCCATGATAAACAAACTACAATACTCAATTACCAAATGACAAGGCATTCCTCTAGGTTTGGGAGGATTGCCTTCAAACATATGATCATGACAGATGGGTCAGGGTCCACATGGCTGGCGCAGGTGGCAGAGAAATGGCAAAATGAGCTAATTGGTGGCTGCAACGGGCTATCGGCTAAGGACCATCTTGGAGAAATTTTTCTCCTAGGGATATCACCCACAAAATGGTGGGTAACAAGGTCGACTTGAAGAACTTGAGTAGTCATGTTTTTAATGAAAAGTAACGACGATAGTTATCCAAGTTTTCAACATTCCCTCTTAGTTAGGGAGGTAGTTTTTCATTCTCTTTCAAGATCATTCTTCCTAACCAGTTCATAGGTCTCACAACCCACAACCTAAGGAAGAGATCACAATCTAAGTCTCTCTCTTTTTCAATCTCATCATGAAATATACATAGCATCCATGTCGAAGCATCTCCCCAACCACAAGGTCTCACAACACACAACCTAAGGGAGGGATGACTAAATTAAATCATCTCCCAGATCACAAGGTCTCGTAGCGCACAACCTACATGAATAATCAACAATACATCTCTTGGACCACAAGGTCCCACAACGCACATCCTACCTGAGGAATCAACAATACATCTCTTGGACCACAAGGGCTCACAATACACAACCTACAAGGGGAATCAAAAATACATCTCCCCGATCATAAGGTCTCACAACACATAGCCTATAGGAGATGGTCCATAATATGATGCTATGTAACTAGTGCTGCCTCTCTCAGAGAGGGTTTCTCAATAACTCCAAGTTCTGTGAAATATCCAATTTCATTCTTTCAGCTACACCATTTTGTTGAGGATTATAAGGCACAATTGTTTGATGTTGGATCCCATGTTGGCGAAGATAGTTTTCAAATTCATTTGAAGCATATTTTTTTTTCCATTATCAGTAAGAATAGAGCCAATATGTGATTGTTATTGTTTTCAATCCATGCATGAAAGTTTTTGAAAGTTTCCAAAGCTTCAAATTTGTTCTTCAACAAATATACCCAACACATTCTGTTGCATTCATCAGTGAAAGTCATTATGTTTTTATTTCCATTTGTAGAAGGAACAAACATAGGGCCACACAGATTAGAATGAATCAGTTCAAGCTTTCTACATGCTTTGGAATGAGAAGCATGAAATGAGTGTTTGCTGTGTTTTCCTAAGATACAAGCATCACATTTCTTAAGTTTCCTAGGAATCCTGGACAAATCAGTGACACCATTTCTCTTCAATGAATGAAGACTGTCATAGTTCAAATGTCCAAATTTTGCTTGCCATACGAGACTGGATGGCAGTGTACCTTCATCATATTTAGAATTGTATGCAAAGTTTTGTGCACAAGCATAGGTTTCTTGTTTTGATTTTTGTATAGCTTGGGAGGTACTCCAAGCCCTAGGGTTCGGGGATTGGAGGGCAAAGCACCACAAGGAGTCTCTTGGGCTTGGAACCCAAGCATGTGGTTTTGCACCCATTGGAATTTGGGCCAAAACCATGATGAATTTGAGCTTGATTGGAAATTTGAGGTGATAGAGCTTGGCGTGCCAATTCCAACGCTCCAAAGATCACTCAAATCAGAGCTCTAGAAACAAAGATATGAATTTTTGAATTTAACAATTAATTAATGAACAATCAAGTCATATAGGCTTGAAGTGAATTCGTCCAAGAGACATGTCTCTTCATCAATTTGTGGAGCCCCTCATTTGTGTATAAATAGAGGGTGAGTTGATGTCATTTTCTCATCCATTTGTGCAACACTTACCTCACAAAGAGCTTGTTGGAGAGGGAAACACATCTGTTGGAGGTCGTAGCAAGAAGAGGACAAACAACGAGGGTACAAGGTTGTTTTAGGGCTGCTGGAGGGTGACCGAGCTCATGAAAAGAGGGTCGAGTTGTTGTTCTTGAAGGCCGAGGTCATTGGAGATTGTTTTGTGGTGAAAGGAGGGTGGTCTGACCCTTGTGGAGCATGCCACAAACGTGGAGGAGCCTGTTGTAGGTAGCCACATGCAATTGAAGGGAAGCCAAAGGGTTGGTTAGGGCTGGAACAACCCAAAATCACTGCCAAGGGTCATATCCCCTCATGGAAGGGAAACCACACTTCTTTAGTGCAATTCTGGGTAGAATTTGAAGGTTGGTAGGGGTTGAGTTTTGTGCCCTAACCAGGCCTAAGTTGCAGTAGTGGAGCTACAACAAAACAGTCAACAAGGTATGTGTTTTGGTGAATGTTTGTAGGTGTTGGATCCTAGTTTTGGGTCAAATTTGGATCAATCTACATTGCAAGTTGTTTGGAGCCATTTGCTGGAGTTTCCTTGGCCATGAAGGAACTCCAGCTAGGAGCACATCCCGATATGGAGTGATGTAGGTGTCCTAGTGTGGATAGAGTTGTTGCAGCTTGAGGAAGCCAAGGAGGTAGGGTTGACATGGCATGTTAGAAGCCCTAACCAGTGGGCTGTTTCACAGTGAATTTTGGAGCCTAGGTTTGTGCAATAGCTCCTCTACTGCAAAGCAAAGGGCGAATGTAGAGAAGTCTGTGGGCAACTGTTTGTAAGGGTCTCCTAGGTATGAGGATGCCCTAACTAGGTGCAGATGCTACAACGTGGACTTGGTCACTCGTGGCCTGTTGGAGGGCAGTGTGGGAGTGGACCAAGTGTGGACGTGATTGGGCACTTATGGTCTGCTGGAGGACAGAGTGATAGTGTCCAAGTTGGAGCCTAGTGAGCAACACCTTGATGGACAAAGGTAGTTGCGAGAGAGGGAGTTGTTGAGCTCAGGGGTTTGATCAGCCAAGAGAGGTTTGTGGAGCTCGAGAGTTGTGTGTGGAGAAGGATTTCTAGAACACATGATGGAAAATCGTCCTAGTCTGTGTTCATTGTGGGAGATGGACATCTTGCAGTGATAAATGGCAACCTTCCGTGCCCTATGTTGGCCTTCATCGGTGCAACACAGGAAGACCATAGTGGGCTGAAGTCCCTGAGTAGCTGAGGAGTAGCAGTCAGTAGAGAGAGGGTTTACACAAGTGGAGCTGTGAACAACTCGACAAGAGTCTCGATGTGCTGATCCCTTGATGGAGTAAGGCAAAATTAGAGAGAAGATTGACAACTGAGTTTTAGTGGCTAGATGGACTTTGAGCATATTGATAAAGGCAGGAGCCGCAGATCGGGAGCTAAAGGACCAAGCAGGTACAAGGTATGACCGAGGGGAGTTGAGAGAGTCGACTACATCAGCTAGATGGTCAAAGTATCTTGTTGAGGGCAGATTCGTTGTCGATGTACTGACACCAAGCCCCAGTTTTGTATCTTGTAGTAGTGGATGTATGAGGGCCATTATCCTTGGTACGAGAGCCCTAGATTGTTGTATTATATGTTGTTTAATATAACGAAGTTAGGTTGAAAAATGTAAAATGTTGTCTATATTCTGTGCATGTGTGATTTATTGCTGTTTATATTCCGTTGTGCAAAGTAGTATCGTTGAGATTCTTGGTTTGGTAGCGTGAGAGATTTTAAGATTCTATCCTAGACCCAAGGTCGCGGAAATTCAACACCTTGCAGCATCAAGAGTCTTTCTTTTCTATCCCAATCATGACAAGTCAGTTGTCTAATGCTTTTCTCACCTCAACCTTGCCATCACTGATGTGAATGGACTGTCCTTGCTGGCAGATGTGAACCAAGGACAACAAGTTTCTCCGTAACTCTTGGAGGTAGAGAACTTTATGTAGAATAAACTCAAGTAGACTAGGCAGTTTGAGCCTAATGGTACCAAGTTCGGATGGCTTGAGTTTTGATTTGTCTGCAAAGTAGACTGCCCCATCCACATTGTCATCGAATTCTTCAAAGAAGTCCCTGTGTGTTAATTTTTGGTATGTTCTATGCTTAGAGCAATTTATTTCAATTTTTCCATTTAGCTCAATATCAATTCCAGATTAGCAATCACATCAGCATGATAGTAAATTGGAGATAGAACATGAACATAAACATCAAAAAACAAGCCAAGACAAGAGGACAGAAGATGTGGCACCAGCTAGGGACAAACCCCAATGTGGGGAAACCCTTGATCGATTCTTCTTATATATTCTTCAATAGTTCAGCAGAGAGAGAGAGAGATAGTACATATACATCAGACGTCAACATTTTGGCATTGGAACAAACCCCAATGTGGGGAAACCCTTAATCAATTCTTCTTATATATTCTTCAATAGTTCAGCAAAGAGAGATAGTACATATACATAAGAAGTCAACTTTTTGATTTGTCATAATAAGAGCAGAGATCTTCTCTATGAAGATAACACCTGAGGTAGCTGATCTAAACTCAGGTGAAGGTATATTGTTTCAACTGATCCTCCAATGATTCCATCACCATCCTGCACTCATCACTGCGCTGCACCTCATCATCATGCTGCATCTTTACTGTGCTGCACCCAATCACTGAGCTGCACTTCATTACACTGTGCTGCACTCATCATACTGCATACAATCATCATTGTGCTGCACCATTTATCATGCTGCACTCGTCACTGTGCTGCACCCAATCACTGAGCTCCACTTCATTACACTACGCTGCAGTCATCATGCTGCATATAATCATCACTGTGCTGCATCATTTATTATCATTATGCATCACCACTGTCATGCTTCACTATGCTGCACCATTTATCATCATTATGCTGCACCATTTATTGTCGTTATGCTGCACTATGCTGCGCCATTTATCATCATTATGCTGCACCAGTGTCATGCTGCACTATGCTGCACCATTTATTGTCATTATGCCACACCACTGTCATGCTGCACTATGCTGCCCCATTTATCATGCTCAGCTCATCAATCTGGCTTCTAACAATGATGGAACTACACCATGGTCACTGAACCTAGACCTATATTAATCTGCCCTTTAACAGACCTGTTTTCTGCTCCAAAGGTTTCCAACCAAGGTCTTTAACATAATGAATACATTCACTGTTCATAGCCTTCAAGTTCACACCCCTTGTTCCATCCATGTGACTGTACATAGCCTCTAGATCAAGGTCTGCAACATACAAAACACAACCCGAACATATACTGTCCAATCATGCCTTTCAGCACTCTGCTCCATGACATACTCAGACCTTCTTTCTGCCTGAAGCTTGACGCTGTCCCTATCCCAATCAGAGGATAGATTAGGCACCTTTTTGCTGTATGTATACCCTCATGGATTGCGGCCTAGGACAACGTATTTAGAGCTATTGCTTTGCTGTAGTTGGATCTCCTTTATGGCTGAGATTAGGGTGTCTTCTTGCCTGCGTCAAGGCCTCTCCATGGACTGCGTTAAGCCTTTTCATTGACAGCGTTAAGGTCATCTCCTTGATTACCTCCATGACAGCGTTAGGGTCATCTCTTATGACAACGTTAGGGCCTTTATAGACTGCGGCTCAGATCCCTTCTTTCTCTGCAGTTATGACTCCACTAGGACAGTGTTTAGGTCACTTTTGAACAGCGTCTTAGGGTCTCTACGTTTAGGGCATATTAGAAACCTTGCTGTACTTATGGAAGCCTCCTCCATTACTGCGTTAGGAGTCTTCTTCATTAGGGCTTCTTTATTGACTGCATTTGGAGGCTTCTTCATTACTGTTAGGGCAGCGTAGAGGATTCTTCATTAGGGCAACGTTGGAGCTTTATTAGGACAATGTTAAGGAGCTAGGGCATCTCCTCTAGGGCAGCGTATACTCTTGTTGACTTCTCCTTCCACCAAAACCCAAACAAATGGAGAGCAAAAGATCACAAGAGTGTGTTCCAAATGACTTGCAAGCCACCTATTTTTATAGTAAAACGTTGAGGATAGATGGGGGGCAATTTGGTTGCTGGCCGACCTTGACGAATTGTCGCATAACAGAAATAAATTCATATCTTCATGAATACATGTTGGAATCGGATGATCTTTAGATCAATCCTACACCTATCAACGTGAGCAATACAAGAAAAATATCAGCTGCCATATATAAGAAGACCCACATGGAGTTTGGCCCTAGTTGCCAATTTCAACACTCTGAAAAGTCATGTGGCAGGTTGCTCCTGAATCAAGCAACCATGCATCTTTCCACGAAGTAAGTGAAGCATTAAACAAGTCTTCAGTTACTCCAATATTGCAATGTGCCACAATATAATGAGGGGATCGAGGTGCTTTACCTTTTCTTGGGTCTGGTGATTTTCCTTTCTCTTCTTTCCTTTCTTGTCTGATTCTGTCTTAAGAGATATCTTACATGTGGAAGCATCATGTCCATTTCTGTTGTAGTGTATACAATTAAGATCAAGTCTTCCTTCTTGGTCATGTTAGCCCCCCCTACCTTTGTTATTCTTCTTTCCACGTCCTCTTCTACCACCTCTTCCTCTAGAAGAATCATGTGCCTGATTCTTCTCTTTTTGTGCAAGGCACACAACTTCTTCAGAAGACTGAGCAACTGTCTTCTTCTTCCCAAAAGCTTTCTCTCTTTCTGCAAACTTCTCCACAAGAGAGTCAAAGAAAATCTCCTTAAGTTTGCCACTAGCTTGTAATGATTCAAGATAATTAGAATATGTGGGATATAGTGCCTTGACGAAAGCTGTGAGAAGAACATCTAAGTTGACACCAATGGCTTCTATATCATGCATAATAGCTCTTATTTCAGAGGCTAGGGCAAGGGGATCATCATCTTTCAATTCTAGATTGAAGAGTTTGATCATTAATTGGACTACTTCAAGCTCAGAGTGTGAGTCATATAAATCTTTCAGCTTCTTTAAAGCATCAAAGGCATTTGTAAATGGTGCAATGTGACGACTCACCTCTTCATTTACTGATGCAACAATCAAAGCATAGGCCTTGCTCTTCCTGTTCTCCCACATGGTGACCTCTTTGTTAGATGTGGACGTTTTAGGTGGATTCCGATTTTTTCACATATTCCTTTCCACAATTCATTGAAAATGAGCGTATGCTTTATCTTTCTGGACCATTCATGGTAGTGCTCTTTGCCAGCGAGAACTACTGCAATGATACAAATGAGAGAATACATCTTTAAAAATAAGTACACTTCATAGTACCTCTGCCTTCCTTGAGCTTAGAATTCAAATTGTATACTTATGCTATCCTTATAATCAACACACATGAAAATAACCAAATATGCTAGCCTTCAATTCAAAAGCTTGTTCATCAATGGATCAAAAAATATTTATGGTGCTAGACTGGGATCCAGTATTTAAATTAGGTAATACGATAACAATAGGAGGGTCGACTGCGAGGAAACAACATTACATGGAGAGGTCTTCAATTCAACCATAACTCACAGCCACAAAGCGCATATATAAAAGTTTCAATATATATATATATATGGAACAATTCTCAAATCGTGCCAATGCACGAACTGATGCAGATTCATGCACTTCCAATAAAATGCAGAGGAGGTGTATATATATATATATATATATATATATATATATATATATATATATATATATATAAAGGTTTCAAGACATATATTAAACATTTCTCAAACTAATGCACGCACTGCACAGTCCCTTGAATGAACATTACGAGAGTTTCAACACATATTAATTCAACCAAGTCAATGTAGTCAACAATGCAAGCTCCAAAATCACGCTCCATCATTCAATACAGTGCTTAACATTTAGCATTCAACACACCATTCGTTTAACTCACGCTCCATCATTTAATATGAACGAACGACTTGTTTTATAAGCAATAGAAGCAATGCAGCAACGACCCTCTTAACAAATGCAGCAACAACTTGCTTTAATAAATGGAATGATTCACGTCATACATAAACTTTAAGCAATAGAAGCAATGCAGCAACGACCCTCTTAACAAATGCAACAACAACTTGCTTTAATAAATGGAATGATTCACGTCATACATAAACTTCACTTTTTAACACGCTGAGTATAACCCAATGCAGATACCAGCATATAAGAACCAACATAGGAACCTTGCGCATGCATAGAGCACAAATTAGCATAGAGAATTATGCTCCATTCCAACGCATGTGAGCCAGCATACATTCAACCAGCACTTAGAAAGTCCAGGAGACTGGCGTAAGTCGCAGATTGACAGACCTGCAACAACAGCAGGACTGAAGCAAAGGAGTTGTGGGGGCAGAGAGAGCTAAATTTAGGACCTGGGACCTGTACTCTGATACAATGTCAGGCCAGGCATTGGTAACACCACAAATTGATGCATTCTATTAGGAAAATCATTAATATATACAAGGAGAGGGAGACTATTGGAATTCATATTCCAATGTCTCTTCATCTTCTCATTTTTGTATTTGCAATATTTACAATATTTCCCAATCCCTAAAGATTAGGTGTCAACAGATCTAATGCTTATCAAATCCTCATATTCAGGAGAGGAAGTGTTCTCACTGATAGGGTCTTCAGTAAAATTTTCTTGTTCAATAGACTCATGAGGTGGCTCTTGTACTTCTTCATCTTTGGATTCTTCTATGGAGTTTTGAGGTTTGTATTGGGAATGCTCTTCATCAATAAGCTTATCATTTTCAATGACATTCATCAACATGCCGGTTCCATATGCTCTTTATGTGCATGATCCTTCATCAAGAAGTGGAATGATGCTGATATGTGTGCATGAATACCAATATAACTGCCCAAAAATGGTGTGATGAAGAGTGCGCCCTAGGGGAATGT